>CM029620.1:2404055-3004055 GCA_017311315.1 Dendrocalamus latiflorus | reverse complement strand
ATACGGTAAGGTCTCTTGGATATTGGGGCAGTGCCGGGGACTAGGTCAATCACAAACTCGATTTCCCTATCTGGTGGCATCCCTGGTAAATCCTCCGGAAATACATCTGGGTATTCCCGTACTACTGGTACTTCTTCTTGCACTTGAAGATGAGTGAGAACACATTCTCCTTCTGCAGGGGTTTCAGGGGAAAACTTTACTTCTACTCCTTGATCATTGGTGAGGGTTATGGATCGGGTAGCACAATTAATCTGACCATTGTTCTTGGCTAACCAGTTCATGCCAAGAATTACATCCAATCCCTGAGATTCCAACACTATTAAGTCCGCTAGGAACAGAACCCCATTTATGATTAACTCTATTCTCGGACACAAGGTCCTTGTTCTCATTTCCGCTCCAGGGGAGAGAACTAACATGGGTGTACTAAGAGAAACCATACCTAACCCATTCTTAACCACAAAATCCAAGGAAATAAAAGAATGGGAAGCTCCGGAATAAAAAAGAACTGAAGCTGGTACTGAGTTTACAAGGAACATACCCAGTACGACGTCTGGTGCAGCCTGAGCTTCTTCTGCGGTGATGTGGTTCACACGTCCTTTAACATAGTTTTCTGGCTTCTTGAACTGCTGACCTTGATTCTGACCTCCCGAAGTATTAGCTGCAGCTTGAAGCTTCTTAGGGCAAGACTTGGCATAATGCCCTGTTTCCTTGCAATAGAAACAGGTCACTCCATCAGATGTAGTAGTGTTCTTCTGAACTTGACCACCAGTAGGAGGAACAGAAACTGCCTGATATTTGGGGCGGTTGACTTGGAAAGTTGGACGGTTAGCTGCTGGCCTGAAGCTGCTTGATTGAGGCTTGAAGTTGCTAGAGTGCGGCTTGAACTGCCCAACCTGAGGTGGGGTACTACGGGGCTTGGGAAAACCTCCAGGGTTAGCCTTTTGCGAGGTCATCCTTCTCTTCCGGTTTTCCATCTCTACAAACTTGCCCTCCTGGCGAATGGCTTTGCTAACCAACTGATGGAAGTCTGCATAGTCACTTGATATCAACTGGACAGAAATATTGTCATTCAGGCCCTCCAAAAATCTTTCTTGCTTGGCTTCATCGGTAGCCACATCTTCTGGTGCATAGCGCGCCAATTGATTGAACTTTTGCAGGTACTCATTCACTGTGCGGCTTCCTTGACGCAGAGCTCTAAATTCCTTCTTCTTCAGGGTAATGGTGCCAGTTGGAATATGAGCCTTGCGGAAACTCTGATCAAACTCATTCCATGAAATGGCTTGGGGGTTGGTATGAGAAGCAATCAGGGTATCCCACCACTCGGATGCAGGTCCATTTAGCTGGTGAGCGGCAAACAAGACCCTTTCTCGGTCAGTGCATTGCAGAATATCCAACTTCTTGCCAATCGCGCGAAGCCAATCATCAGCATCCATTGGCTCGGCACTACTTGAGAAGGTTGGAGGCCTTATCCTCAAAAATTCCGACATCCGGTTTTGAGGAGCTTGAGCTGGTGGCTGAGGAGCATGCTGAGCAGGGTTGTTGATAGCTTGAGCTAACAGTTGAATCAACTGATTTTGATTTGCCATCATTTGAGCCCAGTCGGGTCCAGCTGCTGGCGGAGGAGGAAGGATGGGGGCAGACTGACTTCCTTGCGCTCCGGTGTCGTTGGCGCTGTCGTTGACATTTCTCCTTGTGTTCACCATCTGTCAGACTCTTCCAGATTTTAGAGGAAAGAGAGAGAGGACTAGGAGAAGGTCTATGTAACATTCCCACCACGAAACAAGAAACACAACAAAACTCAAGGAACAACCAACCATAATATTTTATTGAATATAACCTTGAGGCTGTTGACAAAGGAATAACAGCTCACAAGTATCGTTCTATAACTTTAAACTTTAAACTATGGTTTCTATGGCTGGTGCTACTACTAGTGGAAGGCTGGATTTTAAGCTTCTTTGGGGGTGGTCCTGTAACAGAAGAACCCTCATCTTCTACACGATACTTGGCTAATTCCTCTTCTACTTCGCGGAGTCGCTGCGCCATGAGACTCAACTCCTTCAAGGTGTCTTGGTACACATAGTCCAAGGACTTGGTGTACTCCACCTGCTGAACGAGCCGAGGGTTACTCTCAAATTCTATCGAGGAGAAGACGCTGCTGGAGCTGGCAGGGTACTTGCTGGGGAAGTATCAGAATGTGGTGCGCTGAAGCTCTTGGGCGTAGATGTCCCTCATCTGCCGAATTGCTTCACGAGCTGCATCTTGGATTCCGTTGAAGAAGGTGTCCCGGGGTAGAGGAGCATCAAAGGTGTGACATGCTTCCTCATCTCCCATGTTGGCGTAGATCAACACTTCCACTCTCCAACGTTCTTGATCTCCATAGGTTTCCAAACATCCTTGGTACACGGGGCGTGCCGTAACACCCAGCTCTTGAAGAAGATCCCAAAGGCGGTCAGCTAGGTGTCCAGCTAAGATTCCACGTGTGACTTGGGTAGGACGTTCAGCCATCTATAATTTTGAAAAAGAAAAGGAGTTAGTCATCAATTATGCGTATTTATATTTTTAAAAGAAAAGAATAGACAAGTGAAAGAATAAAGAAGATAAGAGGTAGAAGGATTTTTAAAATGTTCTTATTATATATATATATATATATATATATATATATATATATATATTTAGAAAATAAATCCTTAAGGTCATCCATTCTATTCTACCTACGGTCACGTCTTAGGGTCAACATGCTCTGATACCATCTCTGTCGGGACCCGGAGCAACAACTCCAGAACCCTCTGTGTTATTCGCACTATCCCAGGAAAAGCTAGTGCACACAGACTGAACAGTGATACATATCATGCATGATAACCAAACTTTATTATAAAGCGATAGTACGGGCCTTAAGGCCAAATTTACAATAAGGTGGCTTCATGGCCAAACATGAAATAATCAGCGGAAGGTAAATAAGAGGAGCAGCCCATCCTGCCTTCCCACAAGGCGAATTGACTGTAAGACGTGGCCTATTCGTCGCAATCCTCAACATAGTTGACGTCGTCGTACTCTGGCAACATTGTTTATAGCAAGGTGAGCACATAAAGTACTCCACAAGTTACACCAGGAGATATAACAGATTTGATGCATGCATAAGGGGTTACAAAGGAAGGCATAATGTGGTTTATTTGCATAAACAGCATTATTGAATTAAATACAATAACGTAAGTGCAAAAGCTGAATTTGATACAATATATAAAATCCAGATTTAACAAAATAATAACGTTAGTGCAGGCAACAACCTAACACTAACCTATCCACGGGTATCCCACCCGGACCATCTTTCCAAAAGTTTCACAAATTTCCATAAACCAAATTTTATTAAAACTGAAGTCTAATCCGTGAAAAACCATACTAAGCATGTCCTTGACCGTGGACACGGCTATCCAGGATAGTTTGTTACTCTGCAGAGGTGTACAACTTTACCCACAAGACATGTCCCCCGTTTTGCCACCGGATTAACACACTTCCTTAGGTGTGCGGCCGAGGAGATCATGACAAAGCTGTTCCAATGTTCCATTACCAAATTAGCTCCGCCGCCACTAAGGTTTCACCACAACATGAATCCACATGTTGGAGCCCCCTCTTGTGCCATGTGAGACTTCTCATGGCCTACGCCACGCTCACATTCAGCCTATAGCGAAACTAAAATGGAACTTCACAAATTACTTAGCCAGGTCTGTCCCATACCAGACTTGTGGTAGTACGGTGTGACTTTGTAATAGTATTTCACAGGCCGGTCCTTAACTAACTTAGGCACCAACCACATACCCCTTGTGCCTGGCAATCAACATTGTGTCACCAAACAACAATGCACACCAGCAGGCACCCACCACTCTAACCATTAGCCTAAGTCTAAACCAAGTTTTTGTATTTTGTTTGAAAATATTTCACAATCATTCTTGACCCACCAAAGTCAAGAACACACTCGAAAACTTTATCATTTTATGTGAAACAATTCTTTCCACCCGAATTATTCTAAGCATGGCTAAGCAATTCCATAAAATGTTCTAGTCAATACTAATGTACCAACTAGGTTTTCATCTATGGTGACAAGGTATGTTCGTTCAATTTCAAGATTGGCCATACACAAAGGAATTGGGTATAACTAGAGTTTAAACCGAATTTAAACTAGATTGAATAAAAGTACGCATGCATATTAATTTAAAAACAACATAATAATTTAAATTACTGGGATCAACATGGTCAAAGGTGTAACTTGCCTTGCTCAAAGTCTTGCTGCGATTCGTCGAAGAAATACTCTCCGGATTCGTCGTAATCTATACGCAAAGAGCCAAAAGAAAATTCAAAAAAAATTCAAATAAAATCCAAAAATTAAAAAAGATCCAGAAATGGGTAGTTTAGGATTTTAGAAAAATTTAGAAATTTGAACGAGTTAAATCGGAGTTAAAATGAAGAAGTTATGGCCTTCGGAAGTTCTCACGACCACGGCAAACGTGATCGGGCGGAGCTACGACCACGGCAAATGCGATCGGGCGGAGCTACGACCACGTAGTCGACTTACGACCACATGGAAGGTTTACGACTACGCAGGGAAATTACGACTACGGCCACAGACCAGTCTACGACTACGACTACACTGAGAACCTACGACTTCGACTACCAGAGAAAACTTACGACTTCGAGTACACAGAGAACCTACGACTTCGACTACCAGAGAAAACTTACGACTTCGAGTACACAGAGAACCTACGACTTCGACTACCAGAGAAAACTTACGACTACACGGATCTACGACCACACGGAAGGGTGTTACCTTCGGAAACTGGTTGGCCGCGGGGTGGTCGGAGGGAATCAGGCAGAGTGGCCGGAGACGACGGATGGTCGTAGAGGTTCGGTTACGAGTGGAGACGGTCGGACGACGAGAAGAAGCGGCAGCGCTCGAGTCTTCGGCAACAACGGGGCTCCGGTGGCGGCGTCGCTCGGCGGAGAGAGGAATGGTGGTCGCCGGCGCTTGGGGATCACGAAGGCGTCGTCGGCGAGGCGCGGAAGAGACCAGGGCGGCGCCAATTCCTCGCCGGAGCTCGCACGGCGGCGGACGAGGAAGCACGGGTCGGGGCCGATTCGGTTCAGGGCGGAGGGGGAAAGAGGTGGCGACGCACGGGAAGGCGAAGGAGGGGATAACGGGCTCGGGAAGGAGCTTTATAGGGCAGGGACGGAGGTAACGGGCTCGCCGGAGTTAAGGACTTTAGAAACAGTCGCATAACGGCGAGAGGCTTTAAGCCGACAGATAACGGACGGAGGTGGGGCGGTTACTAGCGCGCGAGCTTAAGGGCCAATAATGGCTTCGGTTGCCGGCCGAGGGAAGAAGTAACCGAAGCTTTTAAAGCTCGGATGGGGTGTTAATGGAGGCCGGCCGGTTGGGGAAGAAGGGAAGAAGGAAACTTCTAAATTTCTTTTTAATTTCCAGAAGTAAATTCTCAAGAGTTAAACAAAACTTAGGGAGGCTTAAGAAAAGAAAAAAAATAAACTTTTTTTTTGCTTTAATAAAATATTTTAAATACATTTTCTTGCCTTAGATTTTGAAATAAAATCCAGATAAATCCAATTAAACTCCAGAAAAACAAATAAATTGCAAATAAAATTTTTGGGATGTTACATAGGGGACAGAGCGCTCGCGCGTCTACTTTGACTAGGCGCCAGCTCCGCTGCCACCACTTCGAAGGGTAGGGGAGGGAGTGCTCGCGCATCTACTTCGACTAGGCGCCAGCTCCGCTGCCACCACTTCGAAGCGTAGGGGACAGAGCGCTCGCCCGTCTACTTCGACTAGGCGCCAGCTCCGCTGCCACCACTTCAAAGGGAAATGGGACGGAGCGCTCGCGCGTCTACTTCGACTTGGCGCCAGCTCCGCTGCCACCACTTCGAAGGGTAGGGGACGGAGCGCTCGCGCGTCTACTTCGACTAGGCGCCAGCTCCGCTGCGACCACTTCGAAGTGTAGGGGACAGAGCGCTCGCGCGTCTACTTCGACTAGGCGCCAGCTCCACTGCCACCACTTCGAAGGGTAGGGGACGGAGCGCTCGCGCGTCTACTTTGACTAGGTGCCAGCTCCGCTGCCACCACGTTGAAGGATAGGGGACGGAGCGCTCGCGCGTCTACTTCGATTAAGCGCCAACTCCGCCGCCACCACTTCGGAGATCAGGGGACGAATCGCCCGTGCGCTTACCCCCACGCGCGTAGCACCCCCGGGCTACCCCGTAGACGCCTGCTCTCCGCGGTGGCTATCCTCTAGGACAGCAGACCAGCGGCTTCGAATCATCACCCCGCTGCTCGCCTTGTAGGCACCGCCTCGGTGGGACGGCAGGCCCGCCGGCAGTCCCCACATGTTGAACCGGCGCAGAAATACAGAGCGAGCACAGCAAGTGCGGGTAGTTGCCGTTAAAAGACGCTAACCAAGCTCTCGAGAAAAATAGGCCTCCATCAGTACATCAACATTCCCCGAGCTGCGTGGTGCCACCATGGAATGTGGATGCACTGAAGAGGCCCATTTTAGGGGAGCAGCACCTATCCGCGCACACAATGCAGGTACAAGATTACACCAGCCCGCTATATATATACCCCATCAACGGGAAAGCCAACCGACAGCAGTCCAGCCAGCGGAAGTCCATCCGGTGAAAGTCCAACTGGCGGAAGTCCAGCCGGCGAAAGTCCAACCGGCAGAAGTCCAGCCGACGGAAGTCCAACCGGCGACAGTCCAGCGTTGCAGCATCGTACCGTCACAATGCTCCAAGATCCGCACCGGGAGAAGGAACGTCGCCACATGGCATCACCGCGCCCCCCTCAAGTATCGCGCCACGCCAACCAAGCCCCGCTGGGTAGGCTGGCAGTCGCTTATCGTCAAGGGCACTCGACGCCGGAGACGCGCGCGCGCGAGGGCTTACGACCCGCTCCGCCTCCTATGTCGACGCATTGGACTCCGCCAACATCTCCACTTCGAACGACGGACCCGACCCCGCCACGGCAGGACTTGGTGGGTAAGGAAGCCTTTGACAAGCCGCTCGGCGCCACGCCTTCGCAATAAGGCGGACTCTGCACTTCGAACGTTGAAAAAGCTCACAGGCCGCAGGGACGGAGGTGGCGCCTAGTCAAAGAGGCGCGCGCGCTCCGTCTTCTACCCTTCGAACGGGTGGCAATGGAGCTGGCGCCTAGTCGAAGTAGACACGCGCGCTCCGTCCCCTACCCTTCGAACGGGTGGCAGTGGAGCTGGCGCCAAGCCGGAGTAGATGCGCATGCCTGTAGTAGTGCGACTTAGTCGAAGTAGACACGCGCGCTCCGTCCCCTACCCTTCGAACGGGTGGCAGCGGAGCTGGCGCCCAGTCGAAGTAGACGTGTGCGCTCCGTCCCGTACCCTTTGAACGGGTGGTAGCGGAGGTGGCGCCTAGTCGAAGTAGGCGCGCGCGCTCCGTCCCCTACCCTTCGAACGGGTGGTAGCGGAGCTGCTGCCTAGTCGAAGTAGACGCGCGCGCTTCGTCCCCTACCCTTCGAACGCGTGGCAGCGGAGCTGGCGCATAGTCGAAGTAGACACGCGCGCTCCGTCCCCTACCCTTCGAACGGGTGGTAGCGGAGCTGGCGCCTAGTCGAAGTAGGTAAGCGCGCTCCGTCCCCTACCCTTCGAACGGGTGGCAGCGAAGCTGGCGCCTAGTCGGAGTAGACGCGCGCGCTCCGTCCCCTACCCTTCGAACGGGTGGCAGCGGAGGTGGCGCCTAGTCGTAGTAGGCCCGCGCGCTCCATCCTGTACCCTTCGAATGGGTGACAGCGGAGGTGGCGCCTAGTCGAAGTTGGCGCGCGCGCTCCGTCCCTTACCCTTCGAACGGTTGGCAGCGGAGCTGGCGCCTAGTCGAAGTAGACGCGCGCGCTCCGTCCCCTACCATTCGAACGGGTGGCAGCGGAGCTGGCGCCTAGCCGGAGTAGATGCACATGCTAGTAGAAGCGCGACTTAGTCGAAGTAGGCGCGCGCGCTCCGTCCCCTACCCTTCGAACGGGTGGCAGCAGAGCTGGCGCCTAGTCGAAGTAGACGCGCGCACTCCGTCTCCTACCCTTCGAACTGGTGGCAGCGGAGGTGGCGCCTAGTCGAAGTAGGCGTGCGCGCTCCGTCCCCTACCCTTCGAACGGGTGGCAGCGGAGGTGGCGCCTAGTCGGAGTAGACTCCGTCCCCTACCCTTCGAACGGGTGGCAGCGGAGGTGGCGCCTAGTCGAAGTAGGCGCGCGCGCTCCGTCCCCTACCCTTCGAACGGGTGGCAGCGGAGTTGGCGGCTAGTCAAAATGGACGCGCGTGCTCCGTCCCCTACCCTTCGAACGGGTGGCAGCGGAGCTGGCGCCTAGCCGAAGTAGACGCGCGTGCCGGTAGTAGCGCAACTTAGTCAAAGTAGGCGCGCGCGCTCCGTCCCCTACCCTTCGAACGGGTGGCAGCGGAGCTGGCGCCTAGTCGAAGTAGACGCGCGCGCTCCGTCCCATACCCTTCGAACGGGTGGCAGCGGAGCTGGCGCCTAGTCGAAGTAGGCACGCGCGCTCCGTCCCCTACCCTTCGAACGGGTGGCAGCCGAGCTGGCGCCTAGTCGAAGTAGACGCGCGCCCTCCGTCCCCTACCCTTCGAACTGGTGGCAGCGGAGGTGGCGCCTAGTCGAAGTAGGCGTGCGCGCTCCATCCCCTACCCTTCGAACGGGTGGCAGCGGAGGTGGCGCCTAGTCGGAGTAGACTCCGTCCCCTACCCTTCGAACGGGTGGCAGCGGAGGTGGCGCCTAGTCGAAGTAGGCGCGCGCGCTCCGTCCCCTACCCTTCGAACGGGTGGCAGCGGAGTTGGCGGCTAGTCAAAGTGGACGCGCGTGCTCCGTCCCCTACCCTTCGAACGGGTGGCAGCGGAGCTGGCGCCTAGCCGAAGTAGACGCGCGTGCCGGTAGTAGCGCAACTTAGTCAAAGTAGGCGCGCGTGCTCCGTCCCCTACCCTTCGAACGGGTGGCAGCGGAGCTGGCGCCTAGTCGAAGTAGACGCGCGCGCTCCGTCCCATACCCTTCGAACGGGTGGCAGCGGAGCTGGCGCCTAGTCGAAGTAGGCACGCGCGCTCCGTCCCCTACCCTTTGAAAGGGTGGCAGCGAAGCTGGCGCCTAGTCGGAGTAGACACGCGCGCTCCGTCCCCTACCCTTCGAACGGGTGGCAGCGGAGCTGGCGCCTAGTCAAAGTAGACGCGCGCGCGCTCCGTATGCAGTGGTGAGGGCGGGCGCTGCGCCGCCGGCCTTCCCGCGTTTCGCAGGTGCCACGACCTCGCGGCTTGATAGTGCGCTTTAAATGATGGCCGGAATCATGCCGACGCCTGGCCTGTCAGAGGGCAGGCTGTCGCGTTATGCAGTCCGTTTTCGCGTGGGTGGGGCACGCGGCGGCTTGCGACTGGCGCGTCGTGGGATGTGAGTGGTTGCGTGCTCGCGGCTGTTCGCTGCTTCCCCAGGGAGGCGGTATGCGTGTCGAGCGCGCGCTGGAGTTGTGCGCTGCCTGGCCACCTACCAGGCGCGCCCTTCCAAGTACCGACGGTTCCTCTTTCCAGGTCGTGCGTAGTCGAACCGCTGGGGTTCTGACCTAACTGCTCTTTCTGGCCGCGGAGGAGGCGAGCGGGCTTTATAAGGCGCCCTCCCCACGATGGGAGCGCTTTATCCCTCTTGTTGCTTAATTCTGGCTTGCTCCGTGCTGGTAGTAGCGCGACTTCCTCCCTTGGTTCCTTTTGCCCCCCTTTTTAGAAGACGATGGCCAGCCATGGTGACGCGTCTCACCCTCCCAGCGGCGGCTCCTCGTCTGGTTGGGACAAGCTGTCCTTCCCCCTGGAGATTACAAGTTGGTGCTGCGGGGGCGCTCGCGTGCCGACAGGCGATGGGACGCCATGGAATACTCGGGGGGCCGCTGCTCCCGCGTATTGGGAAAGAGACGTGTGACCGAGGAGATGCTACAGCGGCTTGTTCGTGAAGGGAAAATCGAGGATCGTGATGGGGCTCGCCTTCCCCGCTGCAGCGAAATGAAGCCGAAGCCCCGGGAGACAGAGGCGATTGTTTTCGTCACATTTTTTGACGCCGACCATCGCATGCCCTCAAAGATGTTTGTGGGCGAGGTCTTGCGGGCCTATGGGCTGGAGTTAGCGCAGCTGGCGCCGAGCGCAATAGTCCGCCTAGCTGTCTTCACATGGGCGACGCGGACTGAAGGCCGGCGCCCCAGCGCGAGCCTGTTCACCACCTTGCACGACGCCTGCTGCCGCCCCAAGAAGGCTGGAGATGGAACTATCTCCAATTTTGGCAGCGTGGACTTCGTGATGCGATTGTCCTGTACGACGCTGTTCCCCGCGGCGGCCGCCCTGGGGAGGTGGGAGGCCGGCTGGACCCAGTGGTGGTTTTATTACCACGTGATCGGCCCGAGTGGCCTGCTATGCCAGGGCGAGCCAATCTCGTTCAACACTTCGCCAAGCGTGGAGCCGGAAAGTGACGATGCGCAGAGACTATGGAGGCTTGTCGGCGTCGCCCGCCGGCTAAGTATGCGCGACCTGGCCGAGGAGTTCGTGATGTACGGGGTGGCGCCACTGTCCTCCCGGTGGAAATACACGGGCCGAGGCGATGACCGAGCGGACAGGATCTGCCCGCCAGTGTCCGGCCTGCACCCGCCCTCCGCCCCTTGTAAGTTGTTTAGAGTGCAGCAGGCATTGCTTGACGTTTCTGCATTTGTTCCCACGTGATTGCCCTGCTGTCTTTTGTGCAGTGGATCGGCTAGAAGACGCGGAGCGTGCGGCTAAGGTGTTCCTCGGCCCGTACACACTCGAGGAGCACAGGCTACGTGAGGCCACGACCCAAACGGCGAAGCAAGGGCGGATGAACCGCACGTGCGAGGTTTTGGGTATTGCCGTGCCGGAACGCCCGATACCAGCTGGAACTCCCGCGGGGGCTTCGGGTCATCGTGGCGGTGGCGGCCGTGCCGACGCCTCATCTTCGCGGCTCCGGGCTCGCTCTGAGGCTGTCCTACCCAGCCTGCTGGCCACCGCGGCGGCTGGCGCCGCTGGGTTAGGGTGCTCGACCGGTGACGCGCCCGACCGGACCAGTTCGGCGAGGCGCGCAGCCTCGATTCCCCCGGCCGCACTGTCCGCAGATGTTGCGAAGCATACGGGCACAGCTTTTACTGGGCCGGAGCCCGCCAAGCCGGAAGGGAACGTTATGCCTGACGCGAGGGCCGTGGGCGATGGTGCGGCTGCTACCAGGGACACGTCCGGCGCGGCAGAGACCGTAGGTGGGGTGGGAGCTTTGGCTGCTAATGTCACGTGCTTGGAATTGTGGCGCCCGATGCCGCCGAGGAGGCCTTGCGCCCGACCACCGGGGCGCTCACGCCCCGGTGGGTGGCCGAACAGACACCACCTCCCACTGTGGTGAGGGTTGCAGAAGGTAAGCGTGGCTCCCTTTCTCCGCTCGACTTCACGAAACTCTCTCCGATCTGCTCGCTCATTCCGTCAGCATCAGGCGAGACGAAGACACCCGGGCGTGGTGAAGGATCGAGCAACGGGGGTGTGCGCGAAGTCCAAAACCCTATGCAGGGTGACGCGCCGGTATCCGATGCTGTCGAAGCGGCCGAAGCCTCCACAGCCCTCGGCGCGGTGGGGTCGGAACCCGTCTTGTCCGACTACCTCCTGCGTCTGGAGATACTCCGTGAGCTCACCGCAGCTGCCGAGCGCGCCAGTGGCAGCCTTGACCGGCGGATGCTGTCGTCATGCGAGGGAGACCACCTAGCGCTAGCGCTGCGGGCCTCGGAGATACGGGTGAGTACGCGTGCCGCGCGTTTTGTATGGTGCTACGGGCACTTGGTGACTTCCATTGTTGCTTTCAGACGCTTGTCATCAGCAATGCGCTAGACGAGGCCCGTATCCGGGAGCGGAGAGCCCTAGAAGCCAGCCTTTGTGAAGCGAATGACGCTCACGCGGCAAAGGACGAAGAGCTCCACACGCTAGAGGGTGCCTTGTCATCCACACAAGTCGAGGCCGAGGAAGTCAGACGCACCGCGGCAGAGGAACGCGCCTCCTTCCTGCGGCAGATTGCCGCCTTGGAGGAGGAGAAGACCCAGCTGGCCGAGACTCTTGCAGGGAAGACCCGCGCCTTGGACGATGCGTCCGTGTCGGCCTGGGGGGCAATGGAGTATTTGAACCGGGCCCTCCGCGATCTGTGCGTTGACATGCCCGACGCCACTCACGGGCCGGAGGACCTGGTGGAGACGCTTGGCCTGATCGAGGAGGGGGCGGGCGTCGCGCTCCGCAGCGCCAAGACTTTCGGGGAGCACTGCGGCTATCTTGGCGCGTGCCTTGCCCTCGGCATGCTGCACACCCGTGGGTGTAGGCACATGCAGGAGCTAGCGAACCCTCACCTGGATCTTCCTGGCCGGCCTGAGGCGCTGCCGGACGCTATTCGCTCCATCGAGCCTGGCCTCCAGAACTTCCACCGGCGGATCTGGTGCCGTGTCGGGGAGGACGCGGCGAGGGTTGCAGTATAGCAAACGCTGCGCGGGGGGGGACTTCCTCCGTTGGCTCGAAGGAGTTTCCCGAGGCCATGGCAACGGCACGGGCCCCGCGGCTCCGCGCGAAGACTGAGGCGTTTATCATATCAGGCGGGAAAGGGTGGGGGGATTTCGCACTTGTGCGCCCAAAGCTGTAATCATTTGACCTCATGTTTTTTTGCAATGGGACGATGCACCATTTATTCTTACTATTGTAAGACGTGTTTGTGGGCCGACGACGCCTTGTTTATAGTCCGTAGACTCTCGCGTGCGGAGGCGGACCTCGACGTTACGTCTTGTTTAAAGTCCGTGGACTGGTGCGTGCGGAGGCGGACCTCGACGCTACGCCTTATTTAAAGTCCGTAGACTGGTGCGTGCAGAGGCGGACCTCGATGCTACGTCTTGTTTAAAGTCCGTGGACTGGTGCGTGCGGAGGCGGACCTCGACGCTACATCTTATTTAAAGTCCTTCGACTGGTGCGTGCGGAGGCGGACCTCGACGCTACGTCTTATTTAAAGTCCGTATACTGGTGCGTGCGGAGGCGGACCTCGACGCTATGTCTTATTTATAGTCCGCGGACTCTCGCGTGCGGAGGCGGACCTCGACGCTACGTCTTATTTAAAGTCCGTGGACTCTCGCGTGCGGAAGCGGACCTCGACGCTACGTCAAGTCCGTAAACTGGTGCGTGCGGAGGTGATCCTTTGCACATGGTGGCTAGACAATGTTGTTTGTGGGAACAACGAGCTTTATTGAATACCCATTTGCGCGGGCAAGCACCGCACAAGGAGGAGCTAATGTCGTTATAACCTTCGTCCCGCTTCTAGGCGTAATATCGCCGCAGCTTGTCCGCGTTCCATGTGTGGCGGAGAGTTTGTCACTCAAGTGTGGCGAGGCAGTACGCTCCCTTCTGCAATGCTTCAGACACAATGTATGGACCTTCCCACTTGGACTCCAGCTTGCCAACGGTCTCCGCGTGGAGTGCCGTTCTAAGGACGAGATCTCCGGCCTTGAACCTTCGCGGGTATACGGACCGGTCTTGAGTACGTACTGTCTGCCGCGCGTACTTTTCGACGTGTTGGGCTGTGCTCGCTCGCGCCCCGTCGAGGAGGTCCAAGGACACGTGACGCTCTTCGTCGGGCGCTTGGACGAGGACCCTCCGCGATCCAGCCTTGATTTCTTCAGGCATGACCGCCTCGTCGCCGAAAAGAAGCTTGAAGGGCGTGAACCCTGTCGGGTGAGTTACCGTTGTGCGAAGAGACCAGAGGACGCTGTGAAGCTCGCTCGGCCATCTGCCCTTTGGCAGCCCGACTAGGCGCTTTTTGACGGCGACAGAGATGGCACCGTTCACCCTTTCGACTGCTCCGTTGGACTGGGGGTGCCCCACCGAGGCGAACCGAAGCGTGATGGCCATGTCGCCGCAGAACTCCTTGAATGGGGCGGCATCAAACTGTAGGCCATTGTCGACGGTGAGTTCCTTGGGCACACGCGAAGTGACATATGATGTTCTGCCAGAGGATGCGCTGCATGGCCGCCGAGGTTATCTTGGATAGGGCTACCACCTCCGACCACCTGGAAAAGTATTCCAGCGCGACTACCATGAACCGCAGGTCTCCTGGGGCTCGGGGGAGCGGTCCCACTATGTCGACGCCCCAGCGTACCAACGGCCACACCGGGCGAATAGGATTGAGGGTCGTCGGGGGCCTGCGGATGATACGCCCCATCCACTGGCACCCCTGGCATCGACGCACGAGGTCCTGGGCGTCAGCGATGGCTGTCGGCCAATAAAAGCCTTGCCTGAACGCTTTGCCGACCAATGACCTCGGCGCGAGGTGGGACCCGCAGGCCCCCGCGTGGGTCTCCGCGAGGAGCTTCTTTCCTTCTTCGCGGGAGAGGCAGCGTAGGAGTGGTGCACAGACTCCCCGCTTGTAGAGCGTCCCTTCAAACACCTGGAAGGACCTGGCACGATGTTGCAGACGCCGGAGCTCTGCGTGGTCCTCAGGCTCGGCGATGCCCTGCAGGAAATTAAAGATGGGCTCCCGCCAGTCGCCCTGCTGGACAACGTGGTGGACAAGAGCCGTGTCCCGGTTGTCCTGCGCGATGGCCGCCTGCGGTAGTACTTCGTAAAACGCCTCGCCAGGGGGTGGCAGCTGCTGGCTGGCCGCCTTCGCGAGAGCGTCGGCCTGCTCATTTTCTGCGCGAGGGATGGCTTTGACCGTGATGCCCAAGAAATGCCTTTCCCTTGCTTTTACGGCAGCGAGGTATTTAGACAGCTCGGGGTCCTTGGCTTGATATGACTTGTCTACGTGGCCGGCCACCAAACGCGAGTCCGTGCGGACGAGCACTCTCCGCGCACCGATTGCCTTGAGCTTGGTCAGGCCGAAGAGTAGCGCTTCATATTCTGCTGTGTTGTTGGTGGCCGGAAACGCGAGGTGCGCCGAGTACGATGAGCACTGTCCCTCGGGTGTGACAATTACCGCGCCCACGCCCGCGCCCGCGACACCGTAAGCTCCATCGACGGCGAGGGTCCAGATCGGGTCGTCGTGCTTCTGAGCGGGTTGAGCCGGCGGGGTCCATTCTGCGAGAAAGTCGGCATGGACTTGGGATTTGATTGCCGTCCTTGAGGCGTATGTCAGGGAAAACGGGGCGAGCTCGGCAGCCCACTTGCCAATGCGCCCTATGGATTCCTTGTTGTGCAGCATCTCCGCCAGCGGGAACGAGGAAGGCACTGTGATTGGATGGGCCAAAAAATAATGCCGGCGCTTCCTGGAGGCCATGACCAGCGCGTAAGCAAGCTTTTCAAGCTCCGTATATCTCATCTTGGTGCCTTGAAGGGCTTCAGAGATGAAGTATACAAGCCATTGTACGGCGCCTTCCTCTAAGACGAGGACTGGACTGACCGCTGTAGCTGACGCGGCCAAATAGAGCAGGAGGGGAGCCTCTGGTGCTGGGGCCACCAGGGTGGGGAGACTCGCCAGGTGCTTCTTGAGTGCGTTGAAGGCCTCCGCACAGTCACCATCCCAACGAAATCCGTCGCACCCGCGGAGTGTCTTAAAAAATGGCAAACCTCGCTCCGCCGCCCTGGATAGGAAGCGGCTCAAGGCTGCCATGCGGCCCGCCAGCCTCTGGACTTCCCTCGTCGTCTTGGGCGGCTCCATACCCAAGATAGTGTCGACCTTATCAGGGTTCGCCTGGATGCCCCGCCCGGACACGAGGAATCCCAGAAGTTTGCCCGCCTGCACGCCGAAGACGCACTTGTCGGGGTTGAGCTTGATGCTGGCTTTCCTGAGGTTATCGAAGGTCTCCTGAAGGTCCTGGCCGTGCAAAGCGAGCTGCCGGGTTTTGACTACCACGTCATCGACGTAGGCCTCAACGTTCCTCTCGAGCTGGGCGGCCAGGGCAATGGCGACAAGGCGGGTGAAAGTAGCGCCCGCGTTCTTCAAGCCAAAGGGCATCCTGATGAAACAGAAGGTGCCGATTGGTGTGATGAAGCTAGTCTTGCTTTCGTCGTCTTTCGCCATGTATACCTGATGGTAGCCGGAGTAGGCATCTAAGAAACTCATTAGTTCACACCCCACGGTAGCATCAACCAATTGATCGATGCGCGGCAAAGGGTAATTGTCCTTTGGGCACGCCTTGTTGAGCGCCGTAAAATCGATGCACATACGCCAGGCCCCACTAGCCTTCTTGACCAATACTGGGTTGGCGAGCCACTCTCGGTGGTGGACCTCGCAGATGACCCCGGCTCGAAGAAGCTTTGCCACCTCCACCTTGGCCGCCTGCTGCCGATCCATGGACATGCGGCGAAGCTTTTGCTTGACCGGCTTGGCGTCGGGGCGGACCGCCAAGCGGTGCTCGATTACGGCGCGGTCCATGCCCTTGATATCTTCTGGTGACCATGCAAAGATGTCGGTGTTGTTTCGAAGCACCTGGAGTAGATCTTGCTCGACCTCTGGGGGGAGCCCCTCGCCAATAGACACAAACTGCCCCTCCGCCTGGAGCGGCACCCTTTTGACTCCGCCCTCGGGCCGAGGCTTAGGCGTCCATCCCGGGGCGGAGGGCGCGTCGCCAAGCACGTCCGGCAGGGCGTGTACCGGGCGATGCAGATCCTGGCTGCCGACTTCGATACGCCTGGCGAGGTCTTGGTCACCGAAGATGGTGAGGACACCCTCCGGGCCCGGGAGCTTCATACATAAGAAGGCGTGGTGTGGGACCGCCTCGAAGGAGTTGATGGCGGGCCGCCCCAATATGACGTTGTAGGGGTGTGCGATGTCTACTACGTCGAAGACGACATGCTGGGTCCGAATGTTACTCTCCTGATGGAGCGTGACGGGAAGGGATACCTGCCCTATGGCCTGCAGCGGCTGACCTCCGATGCCCTGAAGCGGAGCTCCTGCCCGCTCCAGGCGACTTCGGTGGGTTCCCATATGGTTGAGGGCCCCTGTGAACAGGATGTTCGGAGAGCTCCCCCCGTCGACAAGGATGCGCCTGACGTCGCAACCCGCGATGTGGGCCCGGATGACCAAAGGATCTTGATGAGGGAACTCCACGCCCCTAGCGTCATGCACGGTGAAGGTGATGTTGCGGGGCGGCAGCCACGATTGCGGCTACTCCGCGCGGGCCCGGATAAGGAGCCTCCGGTGATGACATTGATGGCGCGACACCGTGCGTCCTCGCTAGCTGAAGCTTGCGAGGGGCTGTCCCTCGGATGCCGCTCCTGGACCTCGGTAGGGAGCCGAAGGGGCGAGTCCCGAGGTGCGGCCATCGCCCGTTGCAATGTCACGACCGCGGTGCATGTCTTCGTGTAGTAATTACCGTAGCCATGCACCTCGCACCATTTTCCGTAATGGAGTTGCTCTTGCTCCGCCCGAGGTCGCTCATCGCAGTCGAGTTCGCCTTCGCGACCTCGAAGGGCACTCTGGATGACGAAGGTATGGCGGGCCTTTTGTGGTCTGCGCTGGTGACGCTGGGGCTTGTGTCTGCTCTTTGGAGAGCATTCCGGCTCCCCGGTGTTGTTGCTCCCAGGGGGGTCCCCCCGGGCTGTCGACTGCGGGCCTGCTTCGAAGGGTCATCGCCCACCCCCTCGTGGTATGTCAAACGCGTCGCTTGAGCAAGATCGAGGGTGGAAGCGTTGCGTCTCCGCGCATCTTCCTCGGCCCGCGCATATCCCTCCATCTTGTCAAAGAGCTTCGTCACTGTCTTAATTGGCTTCCGAGCGTTGTACTCGGCCATCGGGCCCGGGCAAAGACCCTGAATGGCCGCATTGACAACGGTGGTTTCATTAACATCTTGGACTTGACAACGTACCTTTGCGAAGCATTTGAAGTAGACCCGGAGCTTCTTCGAAGGTTTCTGCTTTACGGCGAAGAGCTGGTCCGCGTCGACTCGTTCGACATAATTTCCTTGAAAGTTGTTGTGAAAACGGTCGCGGATCTGCTCCCACGCGTAGATGGAGTTTGGCTCTATGGTAAAAAACCAGGAGAGCGCCACTCCTTGCAGCGCGAGGGGGAGTCCCTTCGCCTTTGTGGTGTCATCTCCGCCCGCGGCCTCGATTGCGGTTTCGTATACGCGCACGAACTCGCGGGGGTCTGTGTCGCCTTTGTAGGGCTCGATGACAGTGGGGAACTTGAAATCTTCGGGCCACGCCGCTTGCTGTAGTCCTGCCGAAAGCGGGGACTCCGGATCGACGCGCCGTAGCGGGACACGGCTGGATGTGGGGGCGTCGCGGCTGTCCGCCCTTTCCGGCGTGGGCTCTGACGCGACCGCCGGCGCGGCCTGCTGGCTCCGAGCCTCTTGCATGTCTCGGACAGCCCCACAAAGATCCCCTAGCTCCTGCTGGAATGCTCTGAGGGCCGCCAGCAGGGCGCTTTCCACCGCCTGTGCAGGCGGGGCCACCGGCACGCCCAACGGACGGACCGGCACGGGCACTACCGCGTCGCGAGCTCCCGAGCTGCCGGTCACTCCGTTGTGGCTACCTCGAACTGCCCGGTCCGCGCTGCCGGCGAGCGTTGCGGCGAAGGCGGTGAGGTTGGTTGCTGTCGCATTGGCGGGGTCGGTCGCTGCAGTGCCGGTGACGTGGTTGGTCGTCGCAGTGCCGGTGGCGAGGTCGGCTGCCGCAGCGCCGGTTACGTGGTTGGTCGTCGCAGCGCCGGTGGCGAGGCCGGCTGCCGCAGCACCGATGATGTGGTTGGTTGTCGCAGCGCCGGCGTCAACGTCCTCGACCGCCGCGCCCACGGCAGCTGGCGCCGAAGCCCTGGTACTTACGTGACGCTCCGCCCCAATCGTCTTCTTTCCCTTCGCCGCCGCCGACAAAGCTTTTTTCGGTGCCATCCTCCTGCGAACTTCAGGCTTGCTCCTGTCCTCCCCACGGACGGCGCCAACTGTTGTGGTTACAGACCAAACAGAGAGAGATGGTAGTGGAGAGTGAGTAATGGCTTGGGTCTTCCCCATGGCCTTCATTCCGTATATATACATGGGGAGTGTTTTTACAATTATACCCTTACACTTGAGTATCCCCTCCAGGGGCACTCATGTCATTACACATGGCCTATTCTGGACCTTATAACCTTCTATCAGGCCTGCTGGGTTTAGGTGGGGGCCACCCCTACAACAAACATCATTCGAGGTGTTGGCTCTCAGTTTCATTGCCTGACAAGATTTTTGCATTCATGTAGTTTGCACATCCTAAAAGAACCCCTCGTCGAGGAAAATTTAACACCAACTCAAATAGATTTGAAATACATGCTGAAATGCGTTAGGGTGCATATGAACCCCATTCAGGCTGTTTGGCACTCTGCTCATTTCGAACCTCAATTTTGTACGAATAGAGTTTGTAGTTTCAGATGGAACAGGTCATGGAGAAAGTGTCACGCCAACTCGGACGTATTCAAAATGCAAGCCAGAATGACCTAAGATATACATAAACTCCATTCAAGGTGTTTGGCACTCAGTTTCATTCCGTTCATCGATTTGTGCTCATGGACCAATGAAACCTGTTATCGAGGAAAGTTTCACATCAACTCTGACAGATTCGATATACACGCCAAAATAAAATAGAGCATAGATGAACTCCATTCGTAGTGTTTGTCATACGGGGTCGCCCGATCTTCTCGACGTAGGATCAAGATACTCACGTGGATTTGATGAATCGTAGTGATCTCCCGTTGCCAATGCAAGAGTTAGCACTCTATAATTCACCCAACCACACGTGCTGAACTTCACGACCACCGATGAAGTTCCATCGCGCTCCCAATTCCCAACGGAAAGGTTGAACGATCTTGATTTCAGCAAACTCCCAATTCCCTCAAGTTGGGTCGGCCATCAAAAAGAACAAGAGTATTTTATTATCAAACATGGTCTGAGCCCTAAAGGCTACCAATACAAGGCTTATATAGCCCCTTGGGACGTCCATATGGTCCCCAAACCAAGTACAACTCAACCCTATATGGTTTTAGTTACGAACTCTCACAAAAAGAAACTATATTTTCCACCCTTTATATTATTTCGGTTATAACTTTTTATCCGTGATGAATTTACAAGTGGGACTAGATCCATTGTGTAGCCCTTGAAATTATCTTTCCAACAAGTACAAGAAATCCTGAATCGGACTCCGTTTGTGAAAGTTATGGCCTTTTTAGTAACTGTCTGTCAGGCTGTCCCGAACCGAATCCGAATTGAATTCTGAGTTGAATCCGAGTTTGAATTGGATTGATGTCGGGACCCTGGATTTCCGAACCCGGACCCTCTGTGTATTACTGCACTAGTCCCAGATCAAAGCTAGTGCACACAGTTAAACAGAAATGAATACATAACCAGCAACGCTTTATTACAATATTAAAGAGTACAGACCGAAAGGTCTCATTATTACAATTGAGATTTCAAGACCTCGCACACACGAAACACAGCGGAGGCAATTGACTGGGGAAGCGCGACCTAGAACTCCTGAAATCCTTCGTCCAATCCACACGCGAAGAAGTCGTAGTCGCCTTCTTGAGCTTCGTGTTCCTCTGTTTATTATTTTTGGAGTGTAGCATGTGAGTACATAAAGTACTCCGCAAGTCTTGGGAAAAATGCATAGATGCAAGGCTTGACAAAGGAAAGCTATATGGTTCTTTTGCACAAAGCAACATTTTAAATTCAATTACTACTAATTATTTTAGAAGGCATCAATTTAATAAAGTAAATATTTTAGCAGAAACTATCATTAACTTTCTAGTGAAGGTGCACCTACCAACACTAGCCAACCAATTACAATTGGTCAAGTTTAAAACTGCGGGTTCCATCCACCCTCTCTGGCTCCAACTGCCAGGAAACCCTTCCAAGAGTTCCCTCCACTCTCGGAATACAAAACTTTTGATTTTAAAACAAAACCAGAAATCTACCATGTGCATGCATTCCTTGCCCGCCCTTGACCGTGGGCACGGCTATTCGAATAGTTTTACACTCTGCAGAGATTGTACAACTTTACCCACAAGAGATAATTCATCCTAAAAGTCAACATGCTTCCTTTGGCATGAGACCCAGATAAAATATCACAAAGCCTTTACCTTACTCTAATCTCGCTAGATACCACCCGCTGATGTTTCACCGCAGGTAGGCTAACTGCCCGAACCGAAGCCCCCTCTTGCGCCATATGAGTACAGTAAATCCCTGTCCCTCACTGTGGATAACCAGTCCATCCCTGGCACCCACTTTCCACTGGTGGCACCTAAACTAGACTATCATAAGTTAGTCAGCTAGGTCGTACCCATATAGACTTGTGGTTGTACGGTTAATGCTCAGTCTGGACAAACACAAGCGTCGGTCCTTAATTGACTAGGGTGGAACATACACTTTACAAGATCTCGTGCTTCCTGCACCAAACCAAACCAACCATCCACCCTAATCTAAACCAACTTTCACATTTTATTTTATTTTAAAAAAACACAGTGACAACTCCAATTGCCACTTCATTTACAAACACAAGGGTTCAAATAATAAATCATAATTTCCCATTTTCAAGATTTTCCAAAGTTATTAGATAGCAAGACTAAGCATTATCCTACCATTCTAATATTCACAAAGTTTAATATTAATCTCAGTATTGAGACAAGGGAGTTCTAGGGTGACAATGTACATGGCAATCAATGTCAAATGAGGGCATAACAAAGTTGGAATAACTAACTCCTAAAGATTTGAACTAGTGATTTTATGTAAATAGCAATGCACATAATTTAAAATATTTTAAAACATTTCAAAAGCATAGGTTCAAGATGATCAAAGGAGACTTGCCTTCTTGCAGGGTTTCTGGGTCTTCTTGCTGCTGTGAAGAGGGATCGTCGACAACGTTGGAATCTACGCGAGAAAAGACGAAGCCAACAAAGCAAATAAATACAAATAAGATTCAAATAAAATTCAAAATTCAAATAGAGGCCATAGTTGGATAGATTATGATTTTAGATGAATTTAGAAGAAAGGTTCAGCGGATTTGGGGTTCACACGGGGGAGAACGAATATCTGGAAGATTGGTTGGGAAAAGAAATTACTGAGACAATATTTGGACCCAGAAATATAGAATGGATTTTATGGAGATTTGGCAAGATTTGAATTTGAATTTTGAAAGTGCACAGAAAATTTGGAATGGAACTGAGGCTTTGAAATTAAACTGGGCATTGAATTTGAAATTGAAATATTTGAAATATCAAATAAATTTCAAATATTTGAAAGGATGGAACAAATGGATAGTTTGGAATTTTTGATGAATTTAGAAATTTGAATGGGCTCAAACGGAGTTAAAACGAGGGAGAACGGGCTCCGGGAAGTTTGAAGAGAGAGAAAAAAGAAAAATCTGAATTTTTGGAATTATTTTTCTAAAGGAAATTGGAATTATTGCGTCAGCCTTGGGATTTTGAATTTCGGCCAAATTATTTTTGTATTGGAAAAGAGGGGGAGTGGCTGACGTGTGGGCCCGGTCTATGTGGACCGAGTCCACGGTCTACGGGAGGGGCTGAGGTGGCACGGGTGGCGGGCCCAGGCTGGCGTGGCGCCGACAGGGCAGAAACGGCCGAGGTGGCCGGGGGCGTGGAGCCACGTGGCTGCCACCTCACCCTCGGTGCCGACGTGGCGGGGCATCGGCGAGGAGGCGCTCAGGCTACGATGGCGGCGGCGCTCCGGTGCACGGCGGCCGACGGCGAGGGGCAGAGGGGAACGAGGGGGCGACGGGGAGCACGACGGTGGCCGCGGGCTTACCGGAGGTGGCCGACGGCGAGCTGGCTGCGAAGAGAGGCGGCGGCGCGCTCGGGTTCACGGCGCGGCGGCGTTGGGGTGCCCAGGAGGGAGAGAGGAGTGGAGGGGGAGGTGGTGCGGAGAGAGGAGGCCGGGGAGGGGCTTTATAGGGGTCGGGGAGGGGGGAGGCGCCGGGGATCCCTCGCAATTGATGGCGCGAGGCGGCGGCGTAATGGCGGAATTAAGGGGGGGGCACGGTGCGGGGAGAGGGGAAACGGGCGCGGGGATGGCGGGATCGGGTCGGGGAATAGGAGAGGGAGAGAAAGGAAGGAGATCGGCGCGTCCGTTGGGCGGCGAAAATGGCGGCGGTGATGGCGCGTCCGCGCGGGAGGAGGAAGAAGGCGTGGGGAGGAAGAAGGGCGCGCTGACAGGCGGGCCCGGGCGGCAGGGAGGGAAGGGAGCGGGGCGACCGGATGGTGACACGTGGCGGGGAGGGGTAATCGTGCGGCGGGCGCGGGCGCAAGGCGGGCAGCGGGGATGAAGCGAGGGGGCGACGTGGCGTGGATCGGGAGAGGGTAGGCGGGATTGAGCGGGGGCGACGTGGCCGGCATCTGGCCGTCCATGTGGCGGCCGGAGGGGAGGGGAGAGGGGTTTTTAAATTTTGATTTTTGTTTTAGGATTTTCAGAAATGCTTGGAAATTCATTTAGCCTCAGAAAAATATGAAAATAGTTACAAAAATTCCAGAACAATTCACAGAAGCTTCTGGACACATTTTGGACTTAATAAAAATACTTCCAACTAATGTTGGTATTTAATTTTCATACTTAAAATACTTTTTAATTTCAAAAATACATTTTTAAACTCCAAAAAATCCAGGAAACCAAATAAAAGCCAAATAACTCCAAATAATTAATTTGAATTAGAAATTCAAAATATTTTTTTAACAATATTTTTAGGTTTTACTTAAAACACTTTTCAAATCCAACTTTTCAAAAACAGAAATTCAGGACAAATCCAAATAAAACTCAAATACTTTAAAATAGTTAATTTGAATTTAAATTTTTCAGAAAGCAAATTTTTGGGATGTTACAAATCTACCCCCCTTAGAAAGAATCTCGTCTCCGAGATTCGGACGATCTAGGAGAAGAAAGGAGAGGGAAACTCGGCTCTTAGGTCCTCTTCACGCTCCCAAGTTGCTTGACTTTGAATGGTTGCTCTACTGTACTTTGTGGAACTTTATGGTCATGCTTCTTGCGCGGCGTTCAACTTCCTTCATGATTCTATCTTGTTGGTCGATGCTCTGAAGTATTCCCTTAACCAAGAAATATGGAAGAGAACAACAAATCGGATTGGTATATCTTTAGTCTCCTGCAAGCTCTGGGTTAACTTCAATTGCCCTTATCATGTCGATTAATTCAGAATTCCACCAAAAAGGGCTTAACTTCCGCAAGTATTCATCCGAGAAAGACATAATTATTTCAACTTTTCAAAAATGTTTGATCATATACCCCAATTGCACCTTATTGAATTCACATTGATTTCAACAAATAATCCCATAAACTTTTATTCTCTGCTCTAATTTGAATCGACGTCAAACCATAGAATTTTTCCAACAAGAATCCAATAACATTGTAGTTTGTGATTTCCACCAATTATTTTATGATCATTATCTAATCCAACAGATCCATGACTCTGATCAAATAATATAAAATTAATCCAACCTTTTAGTAATCATCAATCAATTTTATGATCATCTAAGGAATAATTTAATAATCATTAATCCACCAACATCATTCTCTTCATAATCATCATTTTGGTTCCACCAAATTTGAATGAACTCAATTAATTCTTATCGGACAATCTCTCAATTAATTCTCATTGGACCATCTATCTCCCATAATTAATTTAAATCCTCCAGGTTATCCATTTCAACATCCTTAAATTATCTAGTTAATCCCATTAGTTAAAATCCAATTATCTAGCAATGATCTACTAAATCCACCAATTCAAATGGATATATCAAAGTCCACTTTGCAATGATAAAATTAATCCACCAAGATATCTAAGTGTATTATCTTTTAGAATTCCACTAGTATCCACTTATCATCAATAGGTCCACCAAACTCTGATAATCAATTAACTCCACAAAATTCATCTACTCTTCATGATTCAACCAAATCACCCAAAATTGATATCATGAATTGTTTATGATAATTCAACTTCTTAATCTTTTAATCTCTCCCTTTACTAGATCAATCTCTTAATTCTAATTCTCCAATGATCACAAATAATCCCTTTAACAAAATCTTGTTTTACATCCAGTTGCTCCTTTAAATCCTACATAATAAATCCAAGGCAAAGTTTAGACTCTTCCCATGATCTAATTAGCTCTCCCAAGTTCAACTTTGTATTTAATCTCTAGTCAATCCACATAGATGACACTCCTTAGATTTATTTATAATCAATTGGTATCCACAATTATACCTTTTATCTCAATCCTCTCGAATATTAATCAATCTTGTCAATTATAAATCCAAAATATATCACTCTAGCAACAATTCTCCAAATTACCTAACCTGACATGCACTAATTATGACGGCTTTCCCGACAAGAGTACTTTCCATAAATTTGTTGTCTTCCATATACTCTAGGTCTCCAAGGATTCTCCAAACTTGGACTTCGGTGAAAGAATTGGAGCTTGTACTATTGCGGTAACTTGGGTTAGCAAAAGATAAGAGGGAAGTAGCACAGATAAGAGATCAGGGGAAAAACTAAACAACATCCCAAACAAACACACAAAAGAGAAGCAAACAACGACTTAGAAGAAACTTAGCTTGAAATCAAAATAGTTTTTAGGTATAACTGTACTACAAGTATACAAAGACTTGGTACAGTCCACCTAACACACAAACAAGTAATATGTAAGCGTTCTAAAATCATAGGACTTTGCTTGGGTATTACAACTAAAGAACTAGTCCTCGCTCCTTCTTGATGACGCGCTTCCCCAAGTGCTTCTTAGACGCAACCTTACTGAGCCGTGTATAGAAATTACAAAGGGAAGAGAGTACAATTACCATTCCAAAAGGAAACAAGCAGATAGATAAGGAAGAATGCCATGACGAAGGTAAGGATAGAAAGACAAGAAAAGACAAGGATAGCACAATATTAAATTTTTATTTTATAAAATAAATTTTGAAGTTCTTCTTTTAACGACCATTCTAACTAGGTCACGTCCTACAGTCAAATTGGCTCTGATACCACCTCTGTCGGGACCCCGGATTTCCGAACCCGGACCCTCTGTGTATTACTGCACTAGTCCCAGATCAAAGCTAGTGCACACAGTTAAACATAAATGAATACATAACCAGCAACGCTTTATTACAATATTAAAGAGTACAGACCGAAAGGTCTCATTATTACAATTGAGGTTTCAAGACCTCGCACACACGAAACACAGCGGAAGCAAAAGATAAACTCGGTGAAGACCCATCAATACGCCACAGGCAATTGACTGGAGAAGCGCGACCTAGAACTCCTGGAATCCTTCGTCCAATCCACCCGCGAAGAAGTCGTAGTCGCCTTCTTGAGCTTCGTGTTCCTCTGTTTATTATTTTTGGAGTGTAGCATGTGAGTACATAAAGTACTCCGCAAGTCTTGGGAAAAATGCATAGATGAAAGGCTTGACAAAGGAAGGCTATATGGTTCTTTTGCACAAAGCAACATTTTAAATTCAATTACTACTAATTATTTTAGAAGGCATCAATTTAATAAAGTAAATATTTTAGCAGAAACTATCATTAACTTTCTAGTGAAGGTTCCACCTACCAACACTAGCCAACCAATTACAATTGGTCAAGTTTAAAACTGCGGGTTCCATCCACCCTCTCTGGCTCCAACTGCCAGGAAACCCTTCCAAGAGTTCCCTCCACTCTCGGAATACAAAACTTTTGATTTTAAAACAAAACCAGAAATCTACCATGTGCATGCATTCCTTGCCCGCCCTTGACCGTGGGCACGGCTATTCGAATAGTTTTACACTCTGCAGAGGTTGTACAACTTTACCTACAAGAGATAATTCATCCTAAAAGTCAACATGCTTCCTTTGGCATGAGACCCAGATAAAATATCACAAAGCCTTTACCTTACTCTAATCTCGCTAGATACCACCCGCTGAGGTTTCACCGCAGGTAGGCTAACTGCCCGAACCGAAGCCCCCTCTTGCGCCATATGAGTACAGTATATCCCTGTCCCTCACTGTGGATAACCAGTCGATCCCTGGCACCCACTTTCCACTGGTGGCACCTAAACTAGACTATCATAAGTTAGTCAGCTAGGTCGTACCCATATAGACTTGTGGTTGTACGGTTAATGCTCAGTCTGGACAAACACAAGCGTCGGTCCTTAATTGACTAGGGTGGAACATACACTTTACAAGATCTCGTGCTTCCTGCACCAAACAAAACCAACCATCCACCCTAATCTAAACCAACTTTCACATTTTATTTTATTTTAAAAAAACACAGTGACAACTCCAATTGCCACTTCATTTACAAACACAAGGGTTCAAATAATAAATCATAATTTCCCATTTTCAAGATTTTCCAAAGTTATTAGATAGCAAGACTAAGCATTATCCTACCATTCTAATATTCACAAAGTTTAATATTAATCTTAGTATTGAGACAAGGGAGTTCTAGGGTGACAATGTACATGGCAATCAATGTCAAATGAGGGCATAACAAAGTTGGAATAACTAACTCCTAAAGATTTGAACTAGTGATTTTATGTAAATAGCAATGCACATAATTTAAAATATTTTAAAACATTTCAAAAGCATAGGTTCAAGATGATCAAAGGAGACTTGCCTTCTTGCAGGGTTTCTAGGTCTTCTTGCTGCTGTGAAGAGGGATCGTCGACAACGTTGGAATCTACGCGAGAAAAGACGAAGCCAACAAAGCAAATAAATACAAATAAGATTCAAATAAAATTCAAAATTCAAATAGAGGCCATAGTTGGATAGATTATGATTTTAGATGAATTTAGAAGAAAGGTTCAGCGGATTTGGGGTTCACACGGGGGAGAACGAATATCTGGAAGATTGGTTGGGAAAAGAAATTACTGAGACAATATTTGGACCCAGAAAGATAGAATGGATTTTATGGAGATTTGGCAAGATTTGAATTTGAATTTTGAAAGTGCACAAAAAATTTGGAATGGAACTGAGGCTTTGAAATTAAACTGGGCATTGAATTTGAAATTGAAATATTTGAAATATCAAATAAATTTCAAATATTTGAAAGGATGGAACAAATGGATAGTTTGGAATTTTTGATGAATTTATAAATTTGAATGGGCTCAAACGGAGTTAAAACGAGAAAGAACGGGCTCCGGGAAGTTTGAAAAGAGAGAAAAAAGAAAAATCTGAATTTTTGGAATTATTTTTCTAAAGGAAATTGGAATTATTGCGTCAGCATTGCGTCAGCCTTGGGATTTTGAATTTCGGCCAAATTATTTTTTTATTGGAAAAGAGGGGGAGTGGCTGACGTGTGGGCCCGGTCTATGTGGACCGTGTCCATGGTCTACGGGAGGGGCTGAGGTGGCACGGGTGGCGGGGCCGGGCTGGCGTGGCGCCGACAGGGCAGAAACGGCCGAGGTGGCCGGGGGCGTGGAGCCACGTGGCTGCCACCTCACCCTCGGTGCCGACGTGGCGGGGCATCGGCGAGGAGGCGCTCAGGCTACGACGGCGGCGGTGCTCCGGTGCACGGCGGCCGACGGCGAGGGGCAGAGGGGAACGAGGGGGCGACGGGGAGCACGACGGTGGCCGCGGGCTTACCGGAGGTGGCCGATGGCGAGCTGGCTGCGAAGAGAGGCGGCGGCGCGCTCGGGTTCACGGCGCGGCGGCGTTGGGGTGCCCGGGAGGGAGAGAGGAGTGGAGGGGGAGGTGGTGCGGAGAGAGAGGAGGCCGGGGAGGGGCTTTATAGGGGTCGGGGAGGGGGAGGCGCCGGGGATCCCTCGCCGTTGATGGCGCGAGGCGGCGGCGTAATGGCGGAATTAAGGGGGGGGGGCACGGTGCGGGGAGAGGGGAAACGGGCGCGGGGATGGCGGGATCGGGTCGGGGAAGAGGAGAGGGAGAGAAAGGAAGGAGATCGGCGCGTCCGTTGGGCGGCGGAAATGGCGGCGGTGATGGCGCGTCCGCGCGGGAGGAGGAAGAAGGCGTTGGGAGGAAGAAGGGCGCGCTGACAGGCGGGCCCGGGCGGCAGGGAGGGAAGGCAGCGGGGCGACCGGATGGTCACACGTGGCGGGGAGGGGTAATCGTGCGGCGGGCGCGGGCGCAAGGCGGGCAGCGGGGATGAAGCGAGGGGGCGACGTGGCGTGGATCGGGAGAGGGTAGGCGGGATTGAGCGGGGGCGACGTGGCCGGCATCTGGCCGTCCATGTGGCGGCCGGAGGGGAGGGGAGAGGGGTTTTTAAATTTTGATTTTTGTTTTAGGATTTTCAGAAATGCTTGGAAATTCATTTAGCCTCAGAAAAATATGAAAATAGTTACAAAAATTCTAGAAAAATTCACAAAAGCTTCTGGACACATTTTGGACTTAATAAAAATACTTCCAACTAATGTTGGTATTTAATTTTCATACTTAAAATTCTTTTTAATTTCAAAAATACATTTTTAAACTCCAAAAAATCCAGGAAACCAAATAAAAGCCAAATAACTCCAAATAATTAATTTGAATTAGAAATTCAAAATATTTTTTTAACAATATTTTTAGGTTTTACTTAAAACACTTTTCAAATCCAACTTTTCAAAAACAGAAATTCAGGACAAATCCAAATAAAACTCAAATACTTTAAAATAGTTAATTTGAATTTAAATTTTTCAGAAAGCAAATTTTTGGGATGTTACAAATCTACCCCCCTTAGAAAGAATCTCGTCCCTGAGATTCGGACGATCTAGGAAAAGAAAGGAGAGGGAAACTCGGCTCTTAGGTCCTCTTCACGCTCCCAAGTTGCTTGACTTTGAATGGTTGCTCTACTGTACTTTGTGGAACTTTATGGTCATGCTTCTTGCGCGGCGTTCAACTTCCTTCATGATTCTATCTTGTTGGTCGATGCTCTGAAGTATTCCCTTAACCAAGAAATATGGAAGAGAACAACAAATCGGATTGGTATATCTTTAGTCTCCTGCAAGCTCTGGGTTAACTTCAATTGCCCTTATCATGTCGATTAATTCAGAATTCCACCAAAAAGGGCTTAACTTCCGCAAGTATTCATCCGAGAAAGACATAATTATTTCAACTTTTCAAAAATGTTTGATCATATACCCCAATTGCACCTTATTGAATTCACATTGATTTCAACAAATAATCCCATAAACTTTTATTCTCTGCTCTAATTTGAATCGACGTCAAACCATAGAATTTTTCCAACAAGAATCCAATAACATTGTAGTTTGTGATTTCCACCAATTATTTTATGATCATTATCTAATCCAACAGATCCATGACTCTGATCAAATAATATAAAATTAATCCAACCTTTTAGTAATCATCAATCAATTTTATGATCATCTAAGGCATAATTCAATAATCATTAATCCACCAACATCATTCTCTTCATAATCATCATTTTGGTTCCACCAAATTTGAATGAACTCAATTAATTCTTATCGGACAATCTCTCAATTAATTCTCATTGGACCATCTATCTCCCATAATTAATTTAAATCCTCCAGGTTATCCATTTCAACATCCTTAAATTATCTAGTTAATCCCATTAGTTAAAATCCAATTATCTAGCAATGATCTACTAAATCCACCAATTCAAATGGATATATCAAAGTCCACTTTGCAATGATAAAATTAATCCACCAAGATATCTAAGTGTATTATCTTTTAGAATTCCACTAGTATCCACTTATCATCAATAGGTCCACCAAACTCTGATAATCAATTAACTCCACAAAATTCATCTACTCTTCATGATTCAACCAAATCACCCAAAATTGATATCATGAATTGTTTATGATAATTCAACTTCTTAATCTTTTAATCTCTCCCTTTACTAGATCAATCTCTTAATTCTAATTCTCCAATGATCACAAATAATCCCTTTAACAAAATCTTGTTTTACATCCAGTTGCTCCTTTAAATCCTAGATAATAAATCCAAGGCAAAGTTTAGACTCTTCCCATGATCTAATTAGCTCTCCCAAGTTCAACTTTGTATTTAATCTCTAGTCAATCCACATAGATGACACTCCTTAGATTTATTTATAATCAATTGGTATCCACAATTATACCTTTTATCTCAATCCTCTCGAATATTAATCAATCTTGTCAATTATAAATCCAAAATATATCACTCTAGCAACAATTCTCCAAATTACCTAACCTGACATGCACTAATTATGACGGCTTTCCCGACAAGAGTACTTTCCATAAATTTGTTGTCTTCCATATACTCTAGGTCTCCATGGATTCTCCAAACTTGGACTTCGGTGAAAGAATTGGAGCTTGTACTATTGCGGTAACTTGGGTTAGCAAAAGATAAGAGGGAAGTAGCACATATAAGAGATCAGGGGAAAAACTAAACAACATCCCAAACAAACACACAAAAGAGAAGCAAACAACGACTTAGAAGAAACTTAGCTTGAAATCAAAATAGTTTTTAGGTATAACTGTACTACAAGTATACAAAGACTTGGTACAGTCCACCTAACACACAAACAAGTAATATATAAGCGTTCTAAAATCATAGGACTTTGCTTGGGTATTACAACTAAAGAACTAGTCCTCGCTCCTTCTTGATGACGCGCTTCCCCAAGTGCTTCTTAGACGCAACCTTACTGAGCCGTCTATAGAAATTACAAAGGGAAGAGAGTACAATTACCATTCCAAAAGGAAACAAGCAGATAGATAAGGAAGAATGCCATGACGAAGGTAAGGATAGAAAGACAAGAAAAGACAAGGATAGCACAATATTAAATTTTTATTTTATAAAATAAATTTTGAAGTTCTTCTTTTAACGACCATTCTAACTAGGTCACGTCCTACAGTCAAATTGGCTCTGATACCAACTCTGTCGGGACCCCGGATTTCCGAACCCGGACCCTCTGTGTATTACTGCACTAGTCCCAGATCAAAGCTAGTGCACACAGTTAAACATAAATGAATACATAACCAGCAATGCTTTATTACAATATTAAAGAGTACAGACCGAAAGGTCTCATTATTACAATTGAGGTTTCAAGACCTCGCACGCACGAAACACAGCGGAAGCAAAAGATAAACTCGGTGAAGACCCATCAATACGCCACAGGCAATTGACTGGGGAAGCGCGACCTAGAACTCCTGGAATCCTTCGTCCAATCCACCCGCGAAGAAGTCGTAGTCGCCTTCTTGAGCTTCGTGTTCCTCTGCTTATTATTTTTGGAGTGTAGCATGTGAGTACATAAAGTACTCCGCAAGTCTTGGGAAAAATGCATAGATGAAAGGCTTGACAAAGGAAGGCTATATGGTTCTTTTGCACAAAGCAACATTTTAAATTCAATTACTACTAATTATTTTAGAAGGCATCAATTTAATAAAGTAAATATTTTAGCAGAAACTATCATTAACTTTCTAGTGAAGGTTCCACCTACCAACACTAGCCAACCAATTACAATTGGTCAAGTTTAAAACTGCGGGTTCCATCCACCCTCTCTGGCTCCAACTGCCAGGAAACCCTTCCAAGAGTTCCCTCCACTCTCGGAATACAAAACTTTTGATTTTAAAACAAAACCAGAAATCTACCATGTGCATGCATTCCTTGCCCGCCCTTGACCGTGGGCACGGCTATTCGAATAGTTTTACACTCTACAGAGGTTGTACAACTTTACCTACAAGAGATAATTCATCCTAAAAGTCAACATGCTTCCTTTGGCATGAGACCCAGATAAAATATCACAAAGCCTTTACCTTACTCTAATCTCGCTAGATACCACCCGCTGAGGTTTCACCGCAGGTAGGCTAACTGCCCGAACCGAAGCCCCCTCTTGCGCCATATGAGTACAGTAAATCCTTGTCCCTCACTGTGGATAACCAGTCCATCCCTGGCACCCACTTTCCACTGGTGGCACCTAAACTAGACTATCATAAGTTAGTCAGCTAGGTCGTACCCATATAGACTTGTGGTTGTACGGTTAATGCTCAGTCTAGACAAACACAAGCGTCGGTCCTTAATTGACTAGGGTGGAACATACACTTTACAAGATCTCGTGCTTCCTGCACCAAACCAAACCAACCATCCACCCTAATCTAAACCAACTTTCACATTTTATTTTATTTTAAAAAAACACAGTGACAACTCCAATTGCCACTTCATTTACAAACACAAGGGTTCAAATAATAAATCATAATTTCCCATTTTCAAGATTTTCCAAAGTTATTAGATAGCAAGACTAAGCATTATCCTACCATTCTAATATTCACAAAGTTTAATATTAATCTCAGTATTGAGACAAGGGAGTTCTAGGGTGACAATGTACATGGCAATCAATGTCAAATGAGGGCATAACAAAGTTGGAATAACTAACTCCTAAAGATTTGAACTAGTGATTTTATGTAAATAGCAATGCACATAATTTAAAATATTTTAAAACATTTCAAAAGCATAGGTTCAAGATGATCAAAGGAGACTTGCCTTCTTGCAGGGTTTCTAGGTCTTCTTGCTGCTGTGAAGAGGGATCGTCGACAACGTTGGAATCTACGCGAGAAAAGACGAAGCCAACAAAGCAAATAAATACAAATAAGATTCAAATAAAATTCAAAATTCAAATAGAGGCCATAGTTGGATAGATTATGATTTTAGATGAATTTAGAAGAAAGGTTCAGCAGATTTGGGGTTCACACGGGGGAGAACGAATATCTGGAAGATTGGTTGGGAAAAGAAATTACTGAGACAATATTTGGACCCAGAAAGATAGAATGGATTTTATGGAGATTTGGCAAGATTTGAATTTGAATTTTGAAAGTGCACAGAAAATTTGGAATGGAACTGAGGCTTTGAAATTAAACTGGGCATTGAATTTGAAATTGAAATATTTGAAATATCAAATAAATTTCAAATATTTGAAAGGATGGAACAAATGGATAGTTTGGAATTTTTGTTGAATTTAGAAATTTGAATGGGCTCAAACGGAGTTAAAACGAGGGAGAACGGGCTCCGGGAAGTTTGAAAAGAGAGAAAAAAGAAAAATCTGAATTTTTGGAATTATTTTTCTAAAGGAAATTGGAATTATTGCGTCAGCCCTGGGATTTTGAATTTCGGTCGAATTATTTTTGTATTGGAAAAGAGGGGGAGTGGCTGACGTGTGGGCCCGGTCTATATGGACCGAGTCCACGGTCTACGGGAGGGGCTGAGGTGGCACGGGTGGCGGGGCCGGGCTGGCGTGGCGCCGACAGGGCAGAAACGGCCGAGGTGGCCGGGGGCGTGGAGCCACGTGGCTGCCACCTCACCCTCGGTGCCGACGTGGCAGGGCATCGGCGAGGAGGCGCTCGGGCTACGACGGCGGCGGTGCTCCGGTGCACGGCGGCCGACGGCGAGGGGCGGAGGGGAACGAGGGGGCGACGGGGAGCACGACGGTGGCCGCGGGCTTACCGGAGGTGGCCGACGGCGAGCTGGCTGCGAAGAGAGGCGGCGGCGCGCTCGGGTTCACGGCGCGGCGGCGTTGGGGTGCCCGGGAGGGAGAGAGGAGTGGAGGGGAGGTGGTGCGGAGAGAGAGGAGGCCGGGGAGGGGCTTTATAGGGGTCGGGGAGGGGGGAGGCGCCGGGGATCCCTCGCCGTTGATGGCGCGAGGCGGCGGCGTAATGGCGGAATTAAGGGGGGGGGCACGGCGCGGGGAGAGGGGAAACGGGCGCGGGGATGGCGGGATCGGGTCGGGGAAGTGGAGAGGGAGAGAAAGGAAGGAGATCGGCGCGTCCGTTGGGCTGCGGAAATGGCGGTGGTGATGGCGCGTCCACGCGCTGACAGGTGGGCCCGGGCGGCAGGGAGGGAAGGGAGCGGGGCGACCGGATGGTGACACGTGGCGGGGAGGGGGAAACGTGCGGCGGGCGCGGGCGCAAGGCGGGCGGCGGGGATGAAGCGAGGGGGCGACATGGCGTGGATCGGGAGAGGGTAGGCGGGATTGAGCGGGGGCGACGTGGCCGGCATCTCGCCGTCCATGTGGCGGCCGGAGGGGAGGGGAGAGGGGTTTTTAAATTTTGATTTTTGTTTTAGGATTTTCAGAAATGCTTGGAAATTCATTTAGCCTCAGAAAAATATGAAAATAGTTCCAAAAATTCCAGAAAAATTCACAGAAGCTTCTGGACACATTTTGGACTTAATAAAAATACTTCCAACTAATTTTGGTATTTAATTTTCATACTTAAAATACTTTTTAATTTCAAAAATACATTTTTAAACTCCAGAAAATCCAGGAAACCAAATAAAAGCTAAATAACTCCAAATAATTAATTTGAATTAGAAATTCAAAATATTTTTTTAACAATATTTTTAGGTTTTACTTAAAACACTTTTCAAATCCAACTTTTCAAAAACAGAAATTCAGGACAAATCCAAATAAAACTCAAATACTTTAAAATAGTTAATTTGAATTTAAATTTTTCAGAAAGCAAATTTTTGGGATGTTACAAGAAATCCTGAATCGGACTTCGTTTGTGAAAGTTATGGCCTTTTTAGTAACTGTTTGTCAGGCTGTCCCGAACCGAATCCGAATTGAATTCTGAGTTGAATCCGAGTTTGAATTGGATTGAGCATGTGGGAAGTCCGAATTTGGCTTGAAAATCTTATCCAAAACTTGTAGTTTAAGTCCTTGGACTCCTCCTTTTTTGCTCTCCCACTGCATGGGCTTCTTTCCTCCTTGGTCAGCTGCATGGGCTGCTTGGCTTTCTCCTTTCCATTTCCATGGGCTTTGAACTTTTTGTTCTTGGTAGCAAATATGATTACCCTCCTTGTGCTTCTCCATTGCTTTGGCCCCGGAATCATCCAATATTCAAACCTAATAATAAACAAGAATTTGGTATAAGGTAGTATATCATTCCCACGAATAGAAGGAAATTCATTAAGAAACAAATTCACTTGACAATATTTAACGCAGCTCAATACTTCTTTCCAGTGAAATAATGTATTTGACTTCAAAGTGCTAAGCATGTGCATATCCGCATCATCCTCCCCTTCTTCAAGAAACGCCGTCCTCGACTTTTGATAGCCTGAAATTGTACTAAAAAAAGAATACATTGTGTATGCATGGTATATGTATTGGTCAGTTACACCCCTTCCGTCTTTCACATTATTATTACCTGGAGGTGTAGTAAGCAAAAAGAACAACAGATATACGTGGTATATGTATGAATCAATTATCGTGTCATTCTCATTCTCACTGCTTTGCACAAACCAATTGATACTACAATTGTTATCAAATTCACACCATTCTCCCTCCCATAAGAAAAAGTCGTCCTCGACTTTGTGAAGTACGTGGACAAGTCATTAATGGGCAAAACCAGATCAAACGGTTCAAATATGGAAGAGAAAGCAAAACCAGATCAAACGGTTCAAATATGGAAGAGAAAATTTTAAGGGCCTTCCTTGCTTCAACTGCGCTACTCTGATTATTTGTATATGATTGTTCATCGAAAGAGGAACAAGTAGGTGCAAGAAATCTTTGTAAACAGCAAGCACTATTGTTAAACCTCATCTCATTGTGATCATGACATGGTATAAAAGATTGTTTGTCCAAAATATGCAATTTCAACTCAGCAAGCTTATCACATGTAATGCATATTCGATAAACATAAAAGTTGTCATCTACACCATAATCTCCGATCAAATTGAACTTATATGTGTAGGCATAGGAACTAACTAGTGATTTTGAACATGAAATTTCAGCAACATCCTCAATGACACTAGATAGCTCTTTAGGATCATCAAACATGATATAATATAAAGAATCATCAAGAGATATTCTAGCAAGAACTTCCTTATGAGTAATTAATTCCACATTATGTAAATTGACCAAAGAAATTTCAGAACATGGAATTTTCGATTGAACACATGAGTTCTCACAATTACTCACCTTTTCACAAATAAATTCAGCACCAATATGGTTACCTTTATCATTCTCTTCAGTTGATGCAGGTGCTGTAGGTATCAAATCGTCATGATGTAACAACGGAGCAGCAAGTACTTCATCTTCAACTGTGGTTATCTTCTCATCTTTGACTTCCAATGGTACTGGTTGTGGAACATTCGACTCCTTATCTTTAATTCCAACCTATATAATATGAGAAGCAACACTAGAAGTAGAGAGTAAGTCGTTAGTATAAAAAGTAATATCATTTTTTCTATCATCTCTTTCTCTCTTTTCTTTTTGTGTATTTCTCTCACTCTCAATTTGGATGCTCTCAACCTCACGTTTGGTGGAATCACACAACTCACTGTTTTTATCACTCTCACTCAATTTGGCTATGTGTCACTCATCCTTACATGGGTTTTGATACATCTCAAGTGTTGTTTGCAGCAATGGGGCAACACTACATGTCTTCTTGACTGAAGGGAAAGTTCCATGCTCGGTCATCTTCCCATGTATCACACTTGTTGAGGCATAAGAATTGAAGTATGGGCTTGGATGAAACTGTGGTGTATGCATATCCATAAGTCTTCTCCTCCATAAAATGTGCTCCCTGCTTCATATTCTGCAATTTATCAAATAGATCACGCTTGTAATGATGAGGAACAAAACGGGCTCTCATTTCTCGCTTCATCTCTTGCCATGATGCGATAGGATCTTCTCCATTCTCAGCTCTTTGAGTAATGACTTGTTCCCACCAATCCAAAGCATAACCTTCAAACTCAAGTGATGCCAACTGTACTTTCTCTCATCCATATAGTGATGCATACGGAATATTTTGTCAACCTTCAATTTCCAAGTGAGATACTCCTCGGGATCAGTTCCACCTACAAACTTGGGCATGGAAAACTTGAGCTTGCCCAATCCATCATTTTCATTACGTGGACGACGATAATGGTCATTGTAATGCAAAGCAAAATCACTATCCCATTCCATCACATGTGCAGCACCACCACGGCCTACACCTAGGCCTTGGCCACGCCCTTCATGGCCTCCTCTCGTCCTCCGAGCTGTGGTGGACGCACCACGTTGGCCGCCACTCGGTGTTGCGATGCAGGAGGTACATGTGCAGCAGCTTCTCCTCCTTGAACACTTGCTTCATCGCCACCATTGCGTGCTTGTATGAGCCTAGTGAGGGCTCCAATGTCCTCCTGCAATTGGCGCACATTTTCATCAGCTTGTATCTCCATATTTTGCATCTTCCTTGCAATTTGATCAGCAAAAGCATCATGCTTCTCATGGAGTTGATCGAACCCTTGGCGTAGCTCACGTTGAAAGTGTTCACGGAGTGCCCAAAATTGATATTGCTTGACGAATGCTTGATTTTCATTTGTCTCACCACTCTCATCATGGTATTCTCCTCCACCTGACATGGTTAGCTTATGCAAGAAACAAATAGCTATGTAGAATAATGCTTTATGGAAATCACTCAATCTCACTGTTTTCTCTCCCAAGTAAAGTTCTTACCCTTCCGAAGTGAATTAAGGCCAATAAAAACTTACACCTGGTAGAAGTGACAACAATACAGTGATGATCAAGCGAATTTAAGAGTGTTCACTACTTGCACAACAACGGTTATATGGTGGAGTTTGGTATGAAAGTGTATATCCTAGCAATCTGAAATTCTTGATGTTGTAAAGTTAAGTAATAATCTAGGCTAGAATACTTTGCCTAAGTGCTGATCCAAAAGATTTAAGTATATGAACGCACACGCAAAGATCAATGTGACTCGATGCAAACAAAGGAATGAGCTAACTAGAGGCAATCTGAAATTAAAGATTAGATAGCTCGTTTTGCACCAAGTACTAGGAGAGACGCTAGCCAATTGCAATGATATGAATGTACGGGCACAAGATTGCTCAAAGAAATTAAATTACACAATCTGAATTTATGGACTAAGAACTCACCGAAATTCGGCCATTGTTTTCTTCTTCTTTTCTCTCTCTTTTTTTCTCAATCTGTGACTTTTTTTTTGTTTTTTTCAAAGGCCGAACTAGATTTAATAGTCTCTTTGAATTTGCACAGGTCACAAATATTCAGCAAGGTGTAAAATACTCAAGAGCAGCCCTAGATGCAATATTTAATAGCTAGTCTCAATTGATGAAAAGATATCAGAAAGATTTTTTTTTTGAATTTTGGATTAGACACAAAGATTAAGCTACACAAATAAACACGAATGATCAGCACCTAAACAAAATTTCTAATGGATCAAAACTTAATAAAACACAGAAAAATAACAGATGCGAAACTAGGGTTTGGATTTTTTTTGTTTTCGGTTTATGCACTATAGGATAGAAATAAAACAATCTAAAAGTAAGGGTAAATAATCCTACCGAGTAAACCGCGCTCTGATACCAAGATGATACGGGGTCGCCCGATCTTCTCGACGTAGGATCAAGATACTCACGTGGATTTGATGAACTGTAGTGATCTCCCGTTGCCAATGCAAGAGTTAGCACTCTATAATTCGCCCAACCACACGTGCTGAACTTCACGACCACCGATGAAGTTCCATCGCGCTCCCAATTCCCAACGGAAAGGTTGAACGATCTTGATTTCAGCAAACTCCCAATTCCCTCAAGTTGGGTCAGCCATCAAAAAGAACAAGAGTATTTTATTATCAAACGTGATCTGAGCCCAAAAGGCTACCAATACAAGGCTTATATAGCCCCTTGGGACGTCCATATGGTCCCCAAACCAAGTACAACTCAATCCTATATGGTTTTAGATACGAACTCTCACAAAAAGGAAACTATATTTTCCATCCATCATATTGTTTCGGTCATAACTTTTTATCCTTGATGAATTTGAATGTGGGACTAGATCCATTGTGTAGCCCTTGAAATTATCTTTCCAACGAGTACAAGAACACCTGAATCGGACTCCGTTTGTGAAAGTTATGGCCTTTTTAGTAACTGCCTGTCAGGCTGTCCCGAACGGAATCCGAATTGAATTTGAGTTGAATCCGAGTTTGAATTGAATTGAGCACGTGGGAAGTCCGAATTTAGCTTGAAAATCTTATCCAAAACTTGTTGTTTATGTCCTTGGGCTCCTCCCTTTTTACTCTCCCACTGCATGGGCTTCTTTCCTCCTTGCTCAGCTGCATGGGCTGCTTGGCTTTCTCCTTTCCATTTTCATTGCCTTTTAGCTTTTTGTTCTTGGTAGCAAATATGATTACCCTCCTTGTGCTTTTCCATTGCTTTGGCCCCGGAATCATTCAATATTCAAACCTAATAATAAACAAGAATTTGGCACAAGATAGTATATTGTTCCCACGAATAGAAGAAAATTCATTAAGAAACAAATTCACCTGACAATATTTAACGCAGCTCAATACTTCTTTCCAGTGAAATAATGTATTTGACTTAGAAGTGCTAAGCATGTGCGTATCCGCATCAGTTGGAATTCAATTTCATTTTGTGCCAAGATTTCATACGAATTGTGTTTGTAGCAACGCACTGTAGAAAGAAGTTTTACACCGACTCGGACGGATTCAAGATGTAGGCTAAAATGAGCTAGGGCACATATGAATTCCATTCGGGATGTTGGCACGTTGTTTCATTACGTTGCTCGATTTTCTGTGTATGGAGTTTCTATTGCCCAATGGACCCTGCCATAGACAAAGTTTCACACCGTCTCAAACGGATTCGAAATACGTGCCAAAATGAGCTAGGGTGCATATGAACTCCATTCGGGTGTTTCGCACTCAGTTTCATTTCATGTCTTGATTTCGTACATATGGAGTTTGTAGTTTCAGATGGAAACCATCGTGGAGGAAACTGTCACGCTGACTCGGACGGATTTGAAATGCTTGCCAAAATGGGCTAGGGCGTATATGAGCTCCATCCAAGGTATTGGCACTCAGTTTCATTTCGTTCATTGATTTTGTGCTCATAGAGTTTGTACTATCCAATGGTACCCATCATTGAGTTAAGTTTCACACCAAGTTGGACGGATTCGAAACGCATACCAATATGAGCTACATCGCATCCACACTCCATTTTGGGTGTTTGACACTTAGTTTTGTTTTGTGCCTTGATTTTGTATGAATGGAGTTTCTACTTCCAATTAGAACCTGTCGTGGAGGAAACTTTCACACCGACCTACATGGATTCAAAATAAATGTTGAAGTGTGCTAGGATGCATACGAATTCCATTCAGGGTGCTGGCACTCAGTTTCATTACGTGACTTGATTTCGTATGAATAGAGTTTGACGTTTCAGACGGAAGTCGTCATAGAGGAAAGTGTCATACCGACTCGAGTGAAATTGAAATGCATGCCAAAATGAGCTAGGGTGTATATGTGTTCCATTTGAGGTGTTTTTCACTTAGTTTGTTTTCACGCATTAATTTCGTACGAATGGCACTGCAGTAACAGTTGGAACCCGTCGTTGAGAAAGCTTCACACCAACTCAGGCAGATTCAAAATGCATGCTCGAATGATGTACGGTGCATATGAACTCCATCCGAGGTGTTTCACAACCAGTTTAATTATATGCCACGATTTTGTGTGCATGGAGTTTGTTGTTTCAGTTACAACCACTGTAGATGAAAGTTTCACAGCTACTCAGATGGATTCCAATGCAAGCCAAAATTAGTTAGGGCACATATGAATTCCATTCGGGATGTTGGCATGTTGTTTCATTACGTTGCTCGATTTTCTGTGCATGAAGTTTGTATTACCCAATGGACCCTGTCATGGACAAAGTTTCACACCGACTCAAACGGATTCGAATAGCGTGCCAAAATGAGCTCCATTGGGGTGTTTGGCACTCGGTTTCATTTCATGCCTTGATTTCGTACGTACGGAGTTTGTAATTTTAGATGGAACCCATCGTGGAGGAAACTATCACATTGACTCGGACGGATTTGAAATGCTTGCCAAAATGAGCTAGGGCGTACATGAGCTCCATCTGAGGTATTCAGTTTCATTTCGTTCATTGATTTTGTGCTCATAGAGTTTGTACTATCCAATGGTACCCGTCATTGAGTTAAGTTTCACACCAAGTTGGACGGATTCGAAACGCATGCCAAAATGAGCTACATCGCATCTACACTCCATTCTGGGTGTTTGACACAGATATTTGTTTCGTGCCTTGATTTTGTATGAATGGAGTTTCTACTTCCAATTAGAACCTGTCGTTGAGGAAACTTTCACACCGATCTAGACGGATTCAAAATAAATGTTGAAGTGTGCTAGGGTGCATACGAATTCCATTCAGGGTGCTGGCACTCAGTTTCATTATGTGACTTGATTTCGTATGAATAGAGTTTGAAGTTTCAGATGGAACTAGTCCCAGATCAAAGCTAGTGCACACAGTTTAAACAGAAATGATTCATAACGAACAACGCATTATTACAATAATAAAGAGTACTGACCCTCAGGTCTCATTATTACAACTGTGGTTTCAAGACCTCACACACACACAGAACACAGCGGAAGCAAAAAGATAAATCCGGCGAAGACCCATCAATACGCCACAGGCAATTGACTGGGGAAGCGCGACCTAGAACTCCTGGAATCCTTCGTCGAATCCACCCGCGAAGTAGTCGTAGTCTCCTTCTTGAGTTTCGTATTCCTCTGATTATTATTTTTGAGTGCAGCATGTGACTACATAAAGTACTCCGCAAGTCTTGGGAAAAATGCAATAGATGCAAGGCTTGACAAAGGAAGGCTATATGGTTCTTTTGCACAAAGCAATGTTTTAATTTCAATTACTACTAATTATTTTCGAAGTCATCAATTTAATAAAGTAAATGTTTTAACTGAACTATCATTAATTTTATAGTGAAGGTTCCTGAAGGAACGCGCGTAGGCTACGATAGCAGAAAATAAAAAATTTCTACCGCGCACACCAGGACATCATGCTAAGGAGGGATCATAGATCGTTACCACTAGACGCGCAGCGCAGCGGAAGAAGAGTTGGAGAAGCCGATCCAACCACGCGCGTCGAGGTAGTAGTGGAAGTAGCCGATCGTCCCGAACAGATCGTCTCCTCCACGCGATCAACCACACCGCGAGCAGATCCAATCTGTAGATTGTTGATGCTGATCAACGCCGCAACGAGCAGCGCCTCCACCGGTATTCACACGTCCGGGGCTGGAACGCCGATCGCGAGTGTACCAGCACTCGCGAGCGGCTAGGGTTTGGCTCGGGAGGTGGCGGCTAGGGTTTTGCTCGGGAGGAACAGAAGTGTGTATCCCTCAGCCCCCCCCCCCCCCCGCCTCCATATACATATACCTCCTCACTTGGGCCTCGTGGACCGAGGCCCAATAGGAGTCTATCCGGATCTCTATCCGAATTGAGCCCACATCCGAATCACATTCGAATTAGTGTTCCAACCCGTTAAGTGTGCGACCCTGTAGGTTCACGTATACTTGGTCGCGACCCGGAAACGCCTTTCCGGTCACCCTGTTAATAGCGGCCTCTAGCAAGACATATTAACCCCAAAGTATACGTAAAGATCATATCGGCTGAACCTGTAATGTTCTCATGTACGAATCCCTTTGCCTCACGATATAGATTAAGCTCAAGGCGAGACCTGTGTCATCCTCTTAATAGCTCAATCACTCTCTCGATTCCGTGATGGATTATAAACTTGTGATTGACTCCTCAATCACATTGGCATGGCCATGCACTTTCATAATCCATTACATCGAGGGGCCCAGAGATATCTCTCCCATAAGGAGGGGCAAATTCTATCTTGATCATTCACATCCCACTACATGTTTCATAGCAAACCCGAAGACTACTTTTATGACTACCCAGTTACGGAGTAGTGGTTAGTAGTCCCAAAATAGGCTACTACGCATGTTGGGAACCATGATGATCTCAAGTCTAAGGATTCTACAAAAACACTACTTGAGACCAACTAATGACACATGGAATCTCTGCAGTGTCTCATGGCGGGTCTATCCAACATATGTTCACTAACACATGTCCATATTATTGATTTGGTATCTCCATACCATGATCCATGAGACATGATCATCAATCAATACATATGCTGATCTTTGAATCATATTTGTTCCTCATATCATATATAATCAGGGATCATTTAGAAATTGCAACATTTTAACATTAAGAGTCTCATGAATAAGTCACATACTCATTGATCAATAATGATAATGTCTATTTCAAGGAACAAACTAATGCATCATAAACATAGTATGTGATATATAAAATCTCCATGTTGCCTCTAGGGCATATCACTAATAGTCTCCCACTTGCACTAGAGTCAACCATGTAGGTATCTAATACCCATTGCCCTAGTGTGAGCCTCATGCTTTGGCTGGGGAAGCGGCTTTGTCAACGGATCGGCAATGTTCAAATCCGTTTGTACTTTGCATATCTTCACATCGCCTCTCTCCACAATCTCGCGGATGAGATGAAATCGCCGTAGAATGTGCTTGGACTTCTGGTGCGATCTAGGCTCCTTGGCTTGCGCAATGGCCCCACTATTGTCACAGTAGAGGTCCATTGGGCTGGAGGCACTAGCCACCACACCAAGCTCAGAAACAAATTTCTTGATCCAAACAGCCTCTTTAGCAGCTTCAGAAGCTGCTATGTACTCGGCTTCTGTTGTAGAATCAGCAACCGTCTCCTGCTTGGAACTCTTCCAGCTCACCGCACCGCCGTTCAGGCAGAACACAAATCCAGATTGCGATCTAAAATCGTCTTTGTCAGTTTGGAAGCTAGCATCGGTGTAACCATTTACAAGGAGCTCTTCCTCACCCCCATAGACGAGGAACACATCTTTAGTTCTTCTCAAGTACTTCAAGATGTTCTTTACGGCAATCCAGTGACTTTCACCTGGATTTGATTGGTATCTACTTGTAGCACTTAAAGCATACGAGACATCTGGACGTGTACAAAGCATGGCATACATAATGGACCCCATAGCCGAAGCATATGGAATCGCATTCATTTTATCCCGCTCGTCAGGTGTACTAGGACACTGACTCTTGCTAAGATTTATACCATATGACATAGGTAGGAAGCCTTTCTTGGAATCCTGCATGTTGAACCTTTTCAACACCTTGTCAATGTACATATCTTGGCTTAATCCAATTAGCCTTCTTGATCTATCCCTATAGATCTTGATGCCCAGAATATATGCCGCCTCTCCTAAGTCTTTCATAGAGAAACTATTTTTCAATGAAGACTTAACAGATTCGAGCATAGGAATGTCATTTCCGATTAGTAATATGTCATCCACATATAAGACCAGAAACACGAGTGCGCTCCCACTAGCCTTTTTGTAAACACAAGGTTCTTCTTCGTTCTTGATGAAACCAAACCCTTTGATTACTTCATCAAAACGAATGTTCCAACTCCGAGATGCCTGCTTTAATCCATAAATGGATCTTTGCAGCTTGCATATCTTTCCAACTGATTGCGGATCGACAAAACCCGTGGGCTGTGTCATGTACACATCCTCACTCAGATTTCCATTAAGGAAAGCTGTTTTGACATCCATTTGCCATATTTCATAGTCGAAATATGCAGCAATCGCTAGAATGATCTGAATAGACTTTAGCATTGCGACGGGCGAAAAAGTTTCATCATAATCAACACCTTGAATTTGTTTGAAACCTTTGGCCACCAATCGCGCTTTATAGATGTGAACATTTCCATCTATGTCTATCTTTTTCTTGAAAATCCATTTGCACTCAATGGTTTTAACACCATCAGGTAGATCAACCATGTTCCAAACTTGATTACTGTGCATGGATTCAATTTCGAATCTCATGGCTTCAAGCCATTTCTCAGAGTCTGGTCCCACCATCGCTTCTTCATAGGTCTTAGGCTCATCGTTGTCTAACAACAATATGTCCCGTTGTTGAGTAGTCAAGAACATGTACCTCTCAGGTGCACGACGTGACCTCTCTGACCTACGTGGTGCCGGTGTGTCCACAACAAGTTCTTCAATAGTTTGTTCATCCTGTTGTGGTTCTGTAGGAGCTGAAACGTTTTCAGGTGTTTCTCGAATTTCTTCAAGTTGCACCGTGCTCCCACTATCCCTTCTTGAGAGAAACTCTTTCTCTAAGAAGACACCATGCCGGGCGACAAACACTTTGCCTTCTCCTTGATTATAGAAGTAATATCCTTTTGTTTCCTTAGGATACCCGATAAAGAAGCATTTATCAGATTTAGGAGTGAGCTTATCAGATTGTAAACGTTTTACATAAGCCTCACATCCCCAAACCTTAAGAAAAGACAAGCTAGGACATTGTCCTGTCCACATCTCATATGGTGTCTTTTCTACTGATTTTGATGGAACCCTGTTTAGAGTGAAAGCGGCTGTTTCAAGAGCGTACCCCCAAAAGGACAACGGAAGATCAGTTTGGCTCATCATGGAGCGCACCATATCTAATAAGGTGCGATTTCTCCGTTCAGATACCCCATGATGGGAACGGGGTCCCGATCTTCCAACAGGTTCTGGATATGTTCGATTTGGTGGAGGCGCGACACAAATCGATCCGGCTTCCGAACGACACGTTCCGAACCCCGCAATCGCAGCACCACGTCTCCTCAGGTTATCAACCGTGCGCAGCCGGTTGACCTCGCCAAGAAGGCTAATCCTTGCCTGCGAATCGAAGAACACAAGCAAGAACAAGGAAGAACACAACTGAATTGCAGATGTATTGATTTAGCACTCGAAAGTTGGGGTCTCACAAACCGATGAACGACGATACTGTTCAAAGACAGAATTAATCTAAGCAAAACCCAAACCCTAATGGTGGAGGTGACAGCTGGATATATAGGAGTTAGGGGCGTGCAAAACCCCTGGACGCGCCCCTAATGGGCTCCAACACGATACAAAGCCGAACGGCCCAAAAGACGGTGGCGCAGCACCCTGACAGATTCTGAACGTCCACCTGTTTCGATGATTTCCTTTGACTCAGAAAGAATTTTGACATGGGACCAGAGCCATTGGAAAGGTAGTCTTCTCAGCTTTCCATACATATGTGGAACGTCCAAAACGGAGTCCGGATGCGATCTGGGCGTCCGTTTTAGTGCGGCCTGGTCCTGGACTCCGAATTGGATTCGAACTGGACTCCGAATTGGATTCGAAGTCGGCTTGAGTTGGACCTCCAACATGATTCGACCGTCCTTGCTGGACTTGTGCGTCCCGTAGCCCTTCTCCAAGTACTTCTAGGTCTTCTCCATGGTTCCTAATCATAATTAAATTATTAGGTAGCAATCTATTCTCAAATGAACAAAAAGAAGTACTTAGGAACGAGCTCACCTGTAAATTCAATTGTCGGGCGCGAGCTCTAGTGATTGGTCCTTGAATGTCAAGTGGAGGAGTGTTGTGTGTATCCAAAGAAGTGATGTTCTCATCATCCTCCCCCTCTTGAAGCGGAGTTGTCCTCAACTCAGCCTCATCTTCATCTCCCAAGTATGGCTTCAAATCTGAAATGTTAAAGGTGGGACTAACCCCAAACTCGGGAGGCAACGCAAGTTTATATGCATTAGCATTTATCTTCTCAACTATCTTAAAAGGACCAGCAGCTCTAGGCATCAATTTTGATTTTCTTAACTCAGGAAATCTATCATTTCTCAAGTGCAACCAAACAAAATCACCCGGTTCAAGTTTAACTTCCTTTCTACCTTTACTACCAATAATCCTATATTTTTCATTCATCTTTTCAATGTTGGCCTTAGTAGTCTCATGCATTTTGACAATAAAATCAGCACGCTCCTTAGCATCATTATGAGCTCTCTCACTAGTAGGCAAAGGTAAAATATCAATAGGGGCACGGGGATTGAATCCATACACTACCTGAAAAGGACTTACCTTGGTGGTGGAGTGTTCCGCTCGATTATATGCAAACTCAACATGTGGCAAACACTCTTCCCACAGCTTCAAATTATTCTTCAAAACAACTCTCAACATGGTAGACAATGTGCGGTTCACCACCTCGGTTTGACCATCAGTTTGTGGGTGACATGTTGTAGAGAACAACAACTTTGTACCCAACTTGTTCCATAGAGTACGCCAAGAACCATCTTTTTTGGGAACCAAAAGAACAGGAACAGCACAAGGACTAAGGCTCTCACATACGTACCCACGGTCCAAAAGGTCTTGGACTTGTTGCTGAATCTCCTTAGTCTCTTCAGGATTGGTCCTGTACGCCGCACGGTTTGGCAAGCTCGCTCCAGGAATCAAGTCAATCTGGTGCTCAATCCCTCGAAGGGGTGGAAGTCCTAGAGGAATCTCATCAGGAAAAACATCTCTAAACTCCTGCAAAAGGTTAGTGACAGGAGCAGGCAAAGTGCAAGGCATATTATCAAGAGAAAATAAAGCATCTTTGCACACAAAAACATAGCATATATCATTAACATCATCAATTTTAGCAAGGTCTGATTTGGTGGCAAGCATAACAGAATTGTTCAAATGGAGTACTTGCTGTTTTTCAGATTTATCATGTTTATTTGGATCATTAGTAGCAGCAACTCTCTCCCTATCGGCCTCTATAATCTCAGCTGGAGTCAAAGGCAGTAAAGTAACTTTCTTTCCCTTATGCATAAAAGTGTATTTGTTACTACTACCATGGTGTAAAGCATCATTATCAAATTTCCAAGGTCGACCCAATAAAAGAGAGCATGCTTGCATAGGAACCACATCACAATCAACATGATCAACATAACCACCAATGGAAAAATGGACTCGGCATGTTTGTGTTACCTTAGCTTTTCCAGAGTCATTTAACCATTGAATATGGTATGGATGTGGATGCGGTCGCGTGGTCAAGCCAAGCTTCTTGACCAAATCAGAACTCACCAAGTTGTTGCAACTTCCTCCATCAATGATGACACGTGCACGCCGGTTCTTGATTGCGAAGAAAGTCTGAAACAAATTATGGCGTTGAAGCTTATCGGGTTGTTGTACCTGTGTGCTGAGGACGTGCTGCACAATGATGCTCCGTAGCGTCGTTGTGGACGCCCCACCAAGGACCAGGTCGTCATCACCACCGCCATTGTCATCCGAGGCAGTAGCAACATCATCATCCTCCTCGACATCCGAAGTGCTGATGTAGCCTCCATCTTCTGTGGCGATGTATGCCCGTTGGCTAGGGCAATTCTTCTGCACATGACCAAGCCCATGGCAGCGGTGGCACTGAATGTCGGAGGAGCAGCCCGTTGAAGCCACGGAAGAAGAACTCTTGGCTGGAACCTGCAAAGAATTTTTTGTCGTGGAAGGTGGCTTCGGTGGCGCTGCTGCAACCTTGTGCACATGTGGTGGAGGAGAATGAAAACTCGAAGAAGACTTGGGCAGTCCCGTCGATGTAGTCGTTCGCGGCGTGTAAAAAGGTCGTCCGGTGCTTGCCTTCGCTGATTCCTTGCGTCCCTGCAATTCTTTTTCTGCAAGCATAGCAAGCTGAAACAACTGGTTGACAGTAGTAAACTCTTTATAATCAACAATGTCCTGAATTTCACGCCTTAACCCCCCATAGAAACGACAAATCTTATCATCCGTGTCCTCAACAACCCCACAACGCATCATACCCTTTTGAAGCTCAGCATAATAGTCCTGAACAGAACGATCACCTTGTTCTAAGCGCTGCAATTTTTTTCTCAAATCAAGTTTATATGTGGGAGGAACAAAACGATTACGCATATCTTCTTTTAACCGCTCCCATGTATCAGGTTGTAAGCGCATGTTACTTAGTTCATTCCACCAGATAATAGCAGAGTCCTTAAACTCACTAGTAGCTTGTCTAACTCTATGTTGTTCAGGAACCAAGTGAGAATTAAACTTCTGCTCTACCGTCATCTCCCAATCAAGATATATATCAGCATCATAAAGACCAGCAAAAGATGGAATGGTAAACTTGACTTTAGCAAAAGGGTCGTCGTTACCATGACGATTCTGGTTATTACCTCCCATACCCTGTCGGTTTTGCTGAAGACGCCGACGTAGTCGTGCATCTTGTGTCGCCCGCTGATCAATGTTGCCATCTGCATCATACACTGTGTCATCATCACGACGATGGCCGTCATTAACAGGTGGCAGGCGTGCCTCCAATGTGTCCATCCGACCAGTGAGGTCAGCCAACCGCCGCTCCACCCGCTCAATGCCTTCCGTGGTGTTCAAGTTGGCAATGGCGGCAACGATGGTGTCCATTCTCGCGCCGAGTGAAGCATTTTGTTTGTCGAGCACAGCTTGTAGCTGGCCGCGACTAACACACTCGTTGAAATCGACCGGTGTCTCGTCCCCTTCGTCTCCTGCCATGGTTAGTGGAAACACAGGGAAAACAAAAGGATTATCCCTGTCAACTAGAAAGGAAGGCAGTGGAAATCCGTAAAGGAAGTGTCTTACCAAGCTCTTACAAGTGTTCTTACCAAAGCAGCAGGTGGTACAACCGGTGGCTGGTTCGTGATACCATGTCGAGCGTGGGTACGATTGCAAGGGTCAAAACTGTTCTGATCAAGAGTAGGTGTAGCTTGGAAGGCACAATATGGTAGCAATGGAGAACAATCAGTTAATTTCAGAATTGCATAGAATTGAATTATAGTCCGTATCTAGCACTTAGCCTATGTTGCTGATCAACCAAGAATGGAAGAAGGCTAAAATCAAGTGTATGGCAATGTGTAGGAGTGGTAAATACAAGATAATTCAATCCAATGCAATTTGGAATTGAAGAACACAAGGATTGACTCAAAACTGAAAACTGAAGATTTCTGTCCACTGGACAGCACGTCGGTATTTTGGCCGTAACTTTTTTTCAGATGCTTTTTTTTCACTGATTCTTTTTTTCTGTTTTCTGACGGCTTTTTCTACATATTTTCTTTTGGGGACAACTTCTGAATCCCGACACAGAAATTCGCACAAAAATCACAACTGCTGACTGTTGCAGATTCAAAATAGATAATTGGGTCAACTTTCACCGCACATATCTCTTAACTACCTTGCTGGAATGACGTGAAATTTCACAGATAGATGGACAATGTATTTTTGAATCTAATGGCGGTGGTCCAATGAAAAAATAATCTCAGAATCAAAAGTTATGATGTTTTTGGTGGCGGCTGCAGAGAAAGGAAAAATCAGCCAAATTTGGAAACTAGGGTTTGGGGTGGGGAATTTTTCTTTTGTTTGGATTTTTAATGGAACAAAGATATGACCAGCAACTAGACAATGCTATATGGACACAAATTCAATTTAGCAAACCAAAACTAACAGATTGAAAGGCACAACGGGGTTTCGACAGCGGAATTAATTCTTTTTGTGGGGCTTTTTCGTGGACTCTAGGATGAAAATGAAACAACAAAGGTAGGGTACACTCAAACCTGAAGGAACACCTGAAGCTCTGATACCACTTGATGGGAACGGGGTCCCGATCTTCCAACAGGTTCTGGATATGTTCGATTTGGTGGAGGCGCGACACAAATCGATCCGGCTTCCGAACGAAACGTTCCGAACCCCACAATCGCAGCACCACGTCTCCTCAGGTTATCAACCGTGCGCAGCCGGTTGACCTCGCCAAGAAGGCTAATCCTTGCCTGCGAATCGAAGAACACAAGCAAGAACAAGGAAGAACACAACTGAATTGCAGATGTATTGATTTAGCACTCGAAAGTTTGGGTCTCACAAACCGATGAACGACGATACTGTTCAAAGACAGAATTAATCTAAGCAAAACCCAAACCCTAATGGTGGGGGTGGCGGCTGGATATATAGGAGTTAGGGGCATGCAAAACCCCTGGACGCGCCCCTAATGGGCTCCAACACGATACAAAGCCGAATGGCCCAAAAGACGGTGGCGCAGCACCCTGACAGATTCTGAACGCCCACTTGTTTCGACGATTCCCGTTGACTCAGAAAGAATTTTGACATGGGACCAGAGCCATTGGAAAGGTAGTCTTCTCAGCTTTCCATACATATGTGGAACGTCCAAAACGGAGTCTGGATGCGATCTGGGCGTCCGTTTTAGTGCGGCCTGGTCCTGGACTCCGAATTGGATTCGAACTGGACTCCGAATTGGATTCGAAGTCGGCTTGAGTTGGACCTCCAACATGATTCGACCGTCCTTGCTGGACTTGTGCGTCCCGTAGCCCTTCTCCAAGTACTTCTAGGTCTTCTCCATGGTTCCTAATCATGATTAAATTATTAGGTAGCAATCTATTCTCAAATGAACAAAAAGAAGTACTTAGGAACAAGCTCACCTGTAAATTCAATTGTCGGGCGCGAGCTCTAGTGATTGGTCCTTGAATGTCAAGTGGAGGAGTGTTGTGTGTATCCGAAGAAGTGATGTCCTCATCACCCCATTCCATTGAGGTGTTCCTGGCGGAGTCAATTGTGGAACAATTCCACAATCCTTCAGATGATTGCCAAACTCATGGCTCAAATACTCGCCTCCACGATCAGATCGTAGAAACTTGATTGTCTTGCCTAAATGATTTTGCACTTCATTTTGGAATTCTTTGAACTTTTCAAAGGATTCAGACTTATGCTTCATGAGGTAGATATACCCATATCTACTAAAGTCATCAGTAAAAGTTATGAAGTACTGAAAACCACCTCTGGCTGTTGAGCTCATTGGTCCACATACATCAGAATGTACGAGTGCCAATAAGTCACTTGCCCGTTCACCTTGACCGGTGAAAGGTGCCTTTGTCATCTTGCCAAGTAAACAAGATTCGCATGTCTCAAATGATTCAAAATCAAATGAGTGCAGAATACCATCTCTGTGGAGCTTCTCCATGCGTTTCTCATTTATGTGACCTAAGCGACAGTGCCAAACAAACGTGGGATTCAAATCATTCGAACGTTGCCTCTTTGCATTAATGTTATAGACCGGTGACTCTTCAAGAGTAAGAACATATAACCCATTCACCAATGGAGTATGACAATAGAACATATCTTTGAAATAAAGAGAACAACCATTGTTCATAGATCTAAAGTCATAACCTTCTGCTTGCAAACATGAAGCAGAAATAATGTTCTTGGAAAGAGATGGAACACAATAACAATTATTCAATTCCAAAACTAATCCTGAAGGTAAAGACAATGGCATGGTGCCAATAGCCACCGCAGCAACTTTTGCTCCATTGCCAACGCGAAGATCCACTTCGCTCCTCCTCAAACTTCTACTTCTTCTTAGCCCCTACAACGATTTGCAAATGTGAGCAACCGATCCGGTATCAAATACCCAAGAATCAGTTGATGAAGTAGCAAGATTGATCTCTATAACATTTATACCTGGAGAGGAAGTCGTACTTCCCTTCTTCTTCTCAAGATCCTCCAAGTACTTTGGGCAGTTCCTTTTCCAATGACCTGATTGCTTACAGTAGTAACAATCTGCATTAGGAGCAGCGCCCTTCTTGACTTGCTTGGCCTTAGAACTGCTCGCGATCTCATCGGGAGCTAACTTTCTTTTGACCGCGCCTTTCTTGACATTGGGCTTGCCCTTGCCTTTCTGCATCATCATCACATGATTGCTGCTCTTCTTAATGCTTTCCTCGGCAGCTTTTAGCATCCCATGCAACTCTGCCAAGGTCTTATCCATGTTGTTCATGTGATAGTTCAGTATGAATGGCTCAAAGCTCGGGGGGAGTGACTGGAGAATCACATCAGTAGCCAACTCTTGGCTTAGGGGAAAACCAAGCTTTTCCAACTCTCAATGTAGCCAATCATCTTAATCACATGAGGGCTGACGGGATTCCCTTCTGCAAGCCTGCACGCAAACAAGGACTTTGAAGTGTTGAACCTCTCAGCCCTTGCTTGGTTCTCAAACATACCACGCAACCCCACAATGATATTGTAGGCATCTGTGTTCTCATATTGCTTCTGAAGCTCAGAGGACATTGTGGCAAGCATGAGACAGCTCACATCAAGGCAATCGTTCGTTTGCTTCTCATAAGCTCTCCGTGCAGCCGCAGTAGCATTATCAGGCAAGTCATCAGGATAAGGAGACTCAAGGACATACTCCTTGCGCTCTTGCTTGAGAACAATTCTCAAGTTGCGATACCAATCCATAAAGTTCGTTCCATTGAGTTTTTCTTTCTCAAGAATAGATCGCAAATTAAAAGAACTGGATGCGGCATTAGTTGACATGATCTACAACAAAGAATATGCAAAGTTTAGCACTATGTTTATGTTCATCTTTTATTAAACTATTTAACAAAAGACTCCCACTATGTGTTTTGCAACAAAACTCCCTCTAAGTTACATAGTGGGTCAAGATCCTCATTTCACTAATTCCTAGTGAGCTTTGGCATCACGGCTAATGTAACATCCGCTCGCACCCGCACGCCATCCTTGCCGCCCGCTCACCCGGTGCCACCGACAGGTGGGGCCCACCTGTCAGGTGTCGTCTCCGCCCAGGACTCGTTCCCGTCTCCGATCGGGACTCCGCCGCCGCCTTCCGTTTTCCGCCGCCGTCTCCGCCCCGGACTCGACATCCGCGCCGCCAGGACTCTTCGCCTCCCGGGTATAAAAGGGGACCCGACCCCCTCGGTTTCCTCGTCCCGAGCCGCCACCTCCGCCGCCGCTCACCGTCGCCGACGCCCGTCCGACCGCCACCGGAGCCGCCGTCCGCTGTATCCGGAGGCCGTCGACCCCCGCCTCGCCTCACCGATAGCGCCGCCTCCGCCGCCGTCGCCACCGTCGACGTCATCGTCGGTGAGCCCCCGCCACCGCCGCCGCACCCCGCCGTTGGCCAGACTCGTCGCCCGCGCTCCGCGCCGCCAGCGGAACCGCGACCGCGCCCGCGACGCCTCGGCCCCCGCGCCCGCCACGTCAGCCCTGACGTCAGCGCCCGCGCCCCTTTGCCTCCCCGTGGACGCCATCCACCGTGCACCCTGCCGCCGCCATGTGGGCCCCATCTGTCAGCCGAGCCCCGTAGACCCGTGCGCCTTTGTGCCACGTCAGCCGAGCCCGGTCAGCCGCCCCGTCAGCGCCACCTCAGCCCTACCCGCACGCGTGTCTGCCCTGTCAGCGCCACGTCAGCCCTAGCCGCTTGCGCCAGCAGCCCGTCGCCCGCACTGTTCCGTGCGCCGCGTCCACCATAGACTCAGTTCCCCGTGCACCCGGTCCACAGCACAGTGCAATTTCTTAATTTCCCCGATTTTCTTTAGATCCAATTTTCCAAGAGCCTGTTCTCCCTCGTCCTAGCTCCGATTGACCCGATTCTTTTTCCTAAATTCATCTAAAATTGAGCTCTATCTTTTGGTTCTGGTTTTGCAGTTTTTGGAGTTTATTTGAATTTGTTTTGTGTTTCGTTTCGCTTTCTCTCTCGTTAGATCACGTGTTCGAGGGAGCGGAAGTTGGATTTGAAGATCAAGAGACCTCAGCTGAGCAAGGCCAAGGCAAGTCGTGTCCTTTGATCATGTTGAACCCAGTTTTCAAATCTATTATGTATTATGTTGCTTTAAATTATCATGCATTGCTACTTTATTATAAAACCCTTGTATTGGTAGTTATCGTCCCAATTGGTTATTTCCCTCCTTGATATTTTGGAATACCTTGATGCCATTGTCACCTTAGGTTGGGAATTTAATTAGTGATGCTATGTTATTTGTCACATTGGGTTGGTACGATTAGAATGCTTAGCCTTGCTTATTTTGCGAAAGGGTTCATCATCACATGTGATTAATTAATCTTGACTTAATGAGATATTGAATCGTGGTGGTAACCACATTGATAAAATGTGTGTGCCATGGCATTGGGGTGTCATTGGTGTTGGTTATACAAATTGGATTTCACTTGGGCGATTGATCGTGCAGTAAAGGGGGTGCGAGAGGCACATGGGATGTGGATGTTTCGCCTTAGTAAATTTAAGGACTTAACTTTGTGCGCCATTGATCTGAGCCTTACCGTACTACCACATGTCCAGTATGGGATGGACCTGGCTAATTAATTTGGGATGTTTCAATTTCGGTTCCGTCATTGTGATGAGTGTGGTTTGGCGTGGCCATGAACCCACATCGGCGCAAGAGGGGGTGAGAGGCGAAACCTTAGCGAGACGGAACTGGGTTGAGATTGAACATTGTAAAGGCCTTGTTGTGATCTTCTTGGTCGGTCTGCCAAAGGAAGCATGTTATACCGGTGACATTACAAGATGATCATATCGTGTGGGTAAAGTTGTGCAACCTCTGCAGTGTGTAAAACTATTCGAATAGCCGTGTCCCCGGTCATGGACAATGCTCGGTGATTTCACACGAGGGGTAGAGTTTTCATAAAAACCTGGTTGGGTTAAGTTGGGAAGTGAATGGTTAGTTCACAGGTGTTCATTTCATGGATCTTGGTTCATGGTGGATTCCTTGGGTGAATGGTCAGTTCACTTGTGGTTGGTCTCAATTCCTTTGGTTACTTATTTATTATCATTTATAAAGCTTGCTCTTCAATCTACTTATTGTATTTACTTTAAATTGTTGCGTTCTGCAAAATTAACCTTTCAGCCATCCATTGGTAAGCCTTGCATACTATATTGCATCTTTGTTACAAACGACTTGCTGAGTACCAATGTACTCACGGCTTTATGCCCCTGTTACTCAGTTGAGGAGGAGGAGGAGAATCACCAGCAGGAGGTTCCAGAAGGAGAGTACTTCGACGTCTTTGCGGATTAGGCTTCGTTCTCCACTCGATAGCCTGTGGGCGTGTCGATTGGCTGCTGCGCTTTCTTTTGGATTTCCGCTGCTAGTTTTTGTTAAGCCTTTCCGGCTAATAATTGTAAGCTTGGCCATAAGGTCGCACTCTGATAATTATTAATAATATTTGAGTCTTTTCTTAGTGAATCGTGATATGTTCGATATTTCATCTTTGGTTTATACTGTGTGCACTAGCGTGATTCTGGACTAGTGCAGAATACACAGGAGAGTCCGGATTTGTATATTCGGGTCTCTACAGAGATGGTATCAGAGCTATATCGACTGTAGGACGAAGCCCTAGTTAGACTGGTTGAATTAGCAAGTTTTCAAAATTTATTTTCTAAATCAAATCAACCAACTGATTGTCTAGTAATTCTTTATTCTTGCCTCATTCTTAGGATTCTTGCTCCTTGTCTCCTCTGAGAACTTGTTTTCGAAACTTAATTTGACTTCTTATCCCTATAATGTCCATAGATGTCTCGAGTGTCCCTCCATCAAAGTGAAAGTTGGCATGGAATTCTTCAAGTTGTGCTGTGAAGTTTGGATCAAGGAAGCACCCAATATGTTAAGACAAGAATTGGAGATTTCTGAGAAGATTAGGGGCCGTTAGATTTGAACCCTGTTATAGTTTTAGCATCGTATAGAACGTTTTGCTTCTTATTTGCCGTTGGGTGTGATGTGAGCTGCAGTTTTGCTTCTAGCATTATGATGCAGTCATGTCAAAAATCTTTTTGTGGAGTTTATTGCTTCTTTTGTTAGCCTTTTCGGCTAAGTGTTTGTTTAGTTTAGGGTTGCCATTAGAATATCCCCTTAGACGTGTTTACCACTTATCTTTGCTTTTCCCTCTCACCTAGTAAGCCCTGTGAAGCCAGTTTTCAAGCAAGTGAGCTTTCTTTTTAGAATGGTTGATACCCGGAGCTCCGCAGGACGCGGTCAGATGAACCAAGATCCCGAGGGCAGTAATGGAAATCAAGCAACTCCGGAGCAGCATGCAAACCCAGCTGGTCTAGATCCGACCCTGAGTCAGTTCATGGCTGCCCAGACTCAGCTGATGAATACCATGATGCAGAACATGAACATCATGATGAATCGGCAAAACCAAGAAATATCGCAACCAGTTCGCCAGCAGTCCAAGTTCGCAGAGTTTATGAGAACAAGGCCTCCTACCTATTCACGGTCTTCTGAGCCATTGGAAGCCGATGATTGGATGCGCTCAGTGGAAAGGAAGCTTAACCTTGCCCAGTGTACGGATCGCGAGAAGGTATTGTATGCAGCCCATCAGCTCGAGGGTGCTACAGCTGAGTGGTGGGAGAATTATTGTGCTGCTCATGAGGATCAAGATAGCATCACTTCGGCTGAGTTCGCAGAAGCCTTTCGTCATGCCCATATCCTGGATGGGGTGATCGAAATGAAGAAGGAAGAATTTCGAGAGTTGCAGCAAAAGAACATGTCCATGAGTGAATATCTCAACAAATTCACCCAACTAGCTCGCTATGCACTAGATGACGTCGCCACGGATGATGCCTGTCAGAAGAGGTTCAAAAGAGGATTGAACCCGGGATTGAATGTTCAAGTGGTGGGGAACGACTATGCCAGCTTCCAAAACATGGTGGATAAGGCAATGCTCATTGAGGAGAGCCGTCACGAGTTAGAAGAATCTCGCAAGCGGAGAATGATGCAACAGGGATCACATATGCACCAGGCTTAGAGGACTCGTTTCAGCACATATCAGCCAGCCCGTGTCCCTCAGCAGTCAGGATTCAAAACCCCCGCACCAGCCCCTCGCCAATTCTTGTCAGGGCCTCAGCCAGTTAATCAGCAACGGGGGAATGTCAACCCTACAGCATCAGTCACTTGCTACAAGTGCCATGAGCCAGGTCATTTCGCTCGCCAGTGTCCGCAGAAACATCAAGGAATCACGCCAATTCCGTTCAACCTTGGAAGTACCCCTGCCAAAACTCCAGGAGCAAGCCGTGGAACATCGTCGAGTCAAGGAAACCAAATACCTCAAAGCGTTGCCAGGGGAAGCTTGAACCACGTCGTCTCCGACATCGCACCCGGTAACTTATTCTTTTAGTGAGCCTGAATCTCGGGGTCGAGATTCCGTTTAAGGGGGGAGGTTTGTAACATCCTGATTTTCAGAGCCTTTTTGAAGCTTTTGAAATAAAATTCACCATTTGGATTTTTCTGGATTTAATTAAAGCTTAATTGGAATTTTTGTTAATTAAAAGGGTTTAATGTAATTAAGTTAAACATTAACATTTGCCAAGAATATTTTATTTGAGTTCCTTGAGCCTCAAGGGCTTTGTTGGTATTTTCCTGGGTTTTTCTGGATTTATTTGCTATTTTCTAGAGCTCAAAAGTGATTTATTGGAATTTTTGGAAAAAGAAAAGAAAAACCAAACCGGCCGGTGGGCCGTAGCCCACCCAGCCGGCCGCCAGCCCAGCCAGCTCGCCGCCTCCGGCCCGGCCTGCCCCGCCCGCGCCACGCGTCGCCAATCCGCTCGCACCCGCGCGCCATCCTTGCCGCCCGCTCGCCCGGTGCCACCGACAGGTGGGGCCCACCTGTCAGGTGTCGTCTCCGCCCAGGACTCGTTCCCGTCTCCGATCGGGACTCCACCGCCGCCTTCCGTTTTTCGCCGCCGTCTCCGCCCCGGATTTGACATCCCCGCCGCCAGGACTCTTCGCCTCCCGGGTATAAAAGGGGACCCGACCCCCTCGGTTTCCTCGTCCTGAGCCGCCGCCTCCGCCGCCGCTCACCGTCGCCGACGCCCGTGCGACCGCCACCGGAGCCGCCGTCTGCTGTCTCCGGAGGCCGTCGACCCCCGCCTCGCCTCACCGGTAGCGCCGCCTCCGCCGCCGTCGCCGCCGTCGACGTCATCGTCGGTGAGCCCCCGCCACCGCCGCCGCACCCCGCCGTTGGCCAGACCCGCCGCCCGCGCTCCGCGCCGCCAGCGGAACCGCGACCGCGCCTGCGACGCCTCGGCCCCCGCGCCACCACGTCAGCCCTGACGTCAGCGCCCGCGGCCCTTCGCCTCCCCGTGGACGCCATCCACCGTGCACCCTGCCGCCGCCATGTGGGCCCCGTCTATCAGCCGAGCCCCGTAGACCTGTGCGCCTTTGTGCCACGTCAGCCGAGCCCGGTCAGCCGCCCCGTCAGCGCCACCTCAGCCCTACCCACACGCGTGTCTGCCCTGTCAGCGCCACGTCAGCCCTAGCCGCTTGCGCCAGCAGCCCGTCGCCCGCACTGTTCCGTGCGCCGCGTCCACCGTAGACTCAGTTCCCCGTGCACCTGGTCCACAGCACAGTGCAATTTCTTAATTTCCCCGATTTTCTTTAGATCCAATTTTCCAAGAGCCTGTTCTCCCTCGTCCTAGCTCCGATTGACCCGATTCTTTTTCCTAAATTCATCTAAAATTGAGCTCTATCTTTTGGTTCTGGTTTTGCAGTTTTTGGAGTTTATTTGAATTTGTTTTGTGTTTCGTTTCGCTTTCTCTCTCGTTAGATCACGTGTTCGAGGGAGCGGAAGTTGGATTTGAAGATCAAGAGCCCTCAGCTGAGCAATGCCAAGGCAAGTCGTGTCCTTTGATCATGTTGAACCCAGTTTTCAAATCTATTATGTATTATGTTGCTTTAAATTATCATGCATTGCTACTTTATTATAAAACCCTTGTATTGGTAGTTATCGTCCCAATTGGTTATTTCCCTCCTTGATATTTTGGAATACCTTGATGCCATTGTCACCTTAGGTTGGGAATTTAATTAGTGATGCTATGTTATTTGTCACATTGGGTTGGTACGATTAGAATGCTTAGCCTTGCTTATTTTGCGAAAGGGTTCATCATCACATGTGATTAATTAATCTTGACTTAATGAGATATTGAATCGTGGTGGTAACCACATTGATAAAATGTGTGTGCCATGACATTGGGGTGTCATTGGTGTTGGTTATACAAATTGGATTTCACTTGGGCGATTGATCGTGCAGTAAAGGGGGTGCGAGAGGCACATGGGATGTGGATGTTTCGCCTTAGTAAATTTAAGGACTTAACTTTGTGCGCCATTGATCTGAGCCTTACCGTACTACCACATGTCCAGTATGGGATGGACCTGGCTAATTAATTTGGGATGTTTCAATTTCGGTTCCGTCATTGTGATGAGTGTGGTTTGGCGTGGCCATGAACCCACATCGGCGCAAGAGGGGGTGAGAGGCGAAACCTTAGCGAGACGGAACTGGGTTGAGATTGAACATTGTAAAGGCCTTGTTGTGATCTTCTTGGTCGGTCTGCCAAAGGAAGCATGTTATACCGGTGACATTACAAGATGATCATATCATGTGGGTAAAGTTGTGCAACCTCTGCAGTGTGTAAAACTATTCGAATAGCCGTGTCCCCGGTCATGGACAATGCTCGGTGATTTCACACGAGGGGTAGAGTTTTCATAAAAACCTGGTTGGGTTAAGTTGGGAAGTGAATGGTTAGTTCACAGGTGTTCATTTCATGGATCTTGGTTCATGGTGGATTCCTTGGGTGAATGGTCAGTTCACTTGTGGTTGGTCTCAATTCCTTTGGTTACTTATTTATTATCATTTATAAAGCTTGCTCTTCAATCTACTTATTGTATTTACTTTAAATTGTTGCGTTCTGCAAAATTAACCTTTCAGCCATCCATTGGTAAGCCTTGCATACTATATTGCATCTTTGTTACAAACGACTTGCTGAGTACCAATGTACTCACGGCTTTATGCCCCTGTTGCTCAGTTGAGGAGGAGGAGGAGAATCACCAGCAGGAGGTTCCAGAAGGAGAGTACTTCGACGTCTTTGCGGATTAGGCTTCGTTCTCCACTCGATAGCCTGTGGGCGTGTCGATTGGCTGCTGCGCTTTCTTTTGGATTTCCGCTGCTAGTTTTTGTTAAGCCTTTCCGGCTGATAATTGTAAGCTTGGCCATAAGGTCGCACTCTGATAATTATTAATAATATTTGAGTCTTTTCTTAGTGAATCGTGATATGTTCGATATTTCATCTTTGGTTTATACTGTGTGCACTAGCGTGATCCTGGACTAGTGCAGAATACACAGGAGAGTCCGGATTTGTATATTCGGGTCTCTACAGAGATGGTATCAGAGCTATATCGACTGTAGGACGAAGCCCTAGTTAGACTGGTTGAATTAGCAAGTTTTCAAAATTTATTTTCTAAATCAAATCAACCAACTGATTGTCTAGTAATTCTTTATTCTTGCCTCATTCTTAGGATTCTTGCTCCTTGTCTCCTCTGAGAACTTGTTTTCGAAACTTAATTTGACTTCTTATCCCTATAATGTCCATAGATGTCTCGAGTGTCCCTCCATCAAAGTGAAAGTTGGCATGGAATTCTTCAAGTTGTGCTGTGAAGTTTGGATCAAGTAAGCACCCAATATGTTAAGACAAGAATTGGAGATTTCTGAGAAGATTAGGGGCCGTTAGATTTGAACCCTGTTATAGTTTTAGCATCGTATAGAACGTTTTGCTTCTTATTTGCCGTTGGGTGTGATGTGAGCTGCAGTTTTGCTTCTAGCATTATGATGCAGTCATGTCAAAAATCTTTTTGTGGAGTTTATTGCTTCTTTTGTTAGCCTTTTCGGCTAAGTGTTTGTTTAGTTTAGGGTTGCCATTAGAATATCCCCTTAGACGTGTTTACCACTTATCTTTGCTTTTCCCTCTCACCTAGTAAGCCCTGTGAAGCCAGTTTTCAAGCAAGTGAGCTTTCTTTTCAGAATGGTTGATACCCGGAGCTCCGTAGGACGCGGTCAGATGAACCAAGATCCCGAGGGCAGTAATGGAAATCAAGCAACTCCGGAGCAGCATGCAAACCCAGCTGGTCTAGATCCGACCCTGAGTCAGTTCATGGCTGCCCAGACTCAGCTGATGAATACCATGATGCAGAACATGAACATCATGATGAATCGGCAAAACCAAGAAATATCGCAACCAGTTCGCCAGCAGTCCAAGTTCGCAGAGTTTATGAGAACAAGGCCTCCTACCTATTCACGGTCTTCTGAGCCATTGGAAGCCGATGATTGGATGCGCTCAGTGGAAAGGAAGCTTAACCTTGCCCAGTGTACGGATCGCGAGAAGGTATTGTATGCAGCCCATCAGCTCGAGGGTGCTACAGCTGAGTGGTGGGAGAATTATTGTGCTGCTCATGAGGATCAAGATAGCATCACTTGGGCTGAGTTCGCAGAAGCCTTTCGTCATGCCCATATCCTGGATGGGGTGATCGAAATGAAGAAGGAAGAATTTCGAGAGTTGCAGCAAAAGACATTCTCTAGGACACTAGTTTTTTTAATTGGCCCGGGGCTATCAGATTCATATCCTACTAGTATTCGACATAACCACCTTATGCCGATCCGAGACAATCTCTAGGGCACTAGTAGTAATACAATCTGCGCCTCATCTAACCCCGATTCACCGATTGATCTCATCAACCCGTGCTACCATCGATTCATCACATGAACCGATTGATCTAGACTGTAATAGATCCAATCTACTACAACCGCATATCAACATATGCGCTGATCCAAATCGCAAACTAAGCAAGATGGCTCTGATACCACTGAAGGAACGCGCGTAGGCTACGATAGCAGAAAATAAAAAATTTCTACCGCGCACACCAGGACATCATGCTAAGGAGGGATCATAGATCGTTACCACTAGACGCGCAGCGCAGCGGAAGAAGAGTTGGAGAAGCCGATCCAACCACGCGCGTCGAGGTAGTAGTGGAAGTAGCCGATCGTCCCGAACAGATCGTCTCCTCCACGCGATCAACCACACCGCGAGCAGATCCAATCTGTAGATTGTTGATGCCGATCAACGCCGCAACGAGCAGCGCCTCCACCGGTATCCACACGTCCGGGGCTGGAACGCCGATCGCGAGTGTACCAGCACTCGCGAGCGGCTAGGGTTTTGCTCGGGAGGAACAGAAGTGTGTATCCCTCAGCCCCCCCCCCGCCTCCATATATATAGACCTCCTCACTTGGGCCTCGTGGACCGAGGCCCAACAGGAGTCTATCCGGATCTCTATCCGAATTGAGCCCACATCCGAATCACATTCGAATTATTCCAACCCGTTAAGTGTGCACCCTGTAGGTTCACGTATACTTGGTCGCGACCCGGAAACGCCTTTCCGGTCACCCTGTTAATAGCGGCCTCTAGCAAGACATATTAACCCCAAAGTATACGTAAAGATCATATCGGCTGAACCTGTAATGTTCTCATGTACGAATCCCTTTGCCTCACGATATAGATTATAAACTTGTGATTGACTCCTCAATCACATTGGCATGGCCATGCACTTTCATAATCCATTACATCGAGGGGCCCAGAGATATCTCTCCCATAAGGAGGGGCAAATTCTATCTTGATCATTCACATCCCACTACATGTTTCATAGCAAACCCGAAGACTACTTTTATGACTACCCAGTTACGGAGTAGTGGTTAGTAGTCCCAAAATAGGCTACTACGCATGTTGGGAACCATGATGATCTCAAGTCTAAGGATTCTACATAAACACTACTTGAGACCAACTAATGACACATGGAATCTCTGCAGTGTCTCATGGCGGGTCTATCCTACATATGTTCACTAACACATGTCCATATTATTGATTTGGTATCTCCATACCATGATCCATGAGACATGATCATCAATCAATACATATGTTGATCTTTCAATCATATTTGTTCCTCATATGATATATAATCAGGGATCATTTAGAAATTGCAATATTTTAACATTAAGAGTCTCATGAATAAGTCACATACTCATTGATCAATAATGATAATGTCTATTTCAAGGAACAAACTAATGCATCATAAACATAGTATGTGATATATATAACATCTCCATGTTGCCTCTAGGGCATATCACTAACAGTTCCATCCACCAACACTAGCTAACCAATTACAATTGATCGAGTTTAAAACTGCGGGTTCCATCCACCCTCTCTGGCTCCAACTGCCAGGATACCCTTCCGAGAGTTCCCTCCACTCTCGGAATTCAAAAACTTTGATTTTAAAAACCAAAACCAAAAATCTACCATGTGAATGCATTCCTTGCCCGCCCTTGACCGTGGGCACGGCTATTCGAATAGTTTGACAGTCTGCAGAGGTTGTACAACTTTACCCCCAAGAGATAAATTATCTTAAAAGTCACCACGCTTCCTTTGGCATGTGACACAGATAAATTATCACAAAGCCTTTACCTCACTCTAGACTAGCTAGACACCACCCGTTGAGGTTTCACCGCAGAAGGGTTAAATCTGCCCAATCCGAAGCCCCCTCTTGCGCCATATGAGTACAGTAAATCCATGTCCCTCACTGTGAATAACCAGTAAATCCCTGGCATCCACTTTCCACTGGTGGCACCTAAACTAGACATCATGAGTTATTCAGCTAGGTCGTACCCATATAGACTTAGGGTTGTACGGTACTGCTCAGTCTGGACAAACACAAGCGTCGGTCCTTAGTTGACTAGGGTGGAACATACACTTTACAAGATCTCGTGCTTGCCGCACCAACCCAAACCAACCATCCACCCTAATCTAAACCAATTTCCACATTTTATTTTATTTTAAAAGATCAGTGGCAACTCCAATCACCACTAGACATATAAACACAAGGTTATTACAACAAATCATAATTTCCCATTTTCAAGATTTCAAAGGTATTAAATAGCGTGACTAAGTATTATACTACCATTCTATTATTCACAAATAATTATAATACTCTCATTATTGAGACAAAGGAATTTCTAGGGTTACAAAGGTACATGGCATTCAACTCAATTGAGGCCATAACAAAGTGGGATTAACTATACCTTAAGATTTGAACTAATGTTTTATGTAAATAGCAATGCACATAATTTAAAATAATTAAAAAATTTCAAAATCATAGGTTCAAGATGATCAAAAGAGACTTGCCTTCTTGCACGCTCTCGGCGTCTTCTTGCTGCGGAGTGGAGAGATCGTCGACAACGGTGGAATCTACGCGCGAAAAGACGAAGCAAACAAAACAAATAAATACAAAAAAAAATTCAAATAAACTCAAAAACTCACATATAGGCCATATTTGGATATATTATGATTTTAGAAGAATTTAGAAATTTGAATGGCTCAATTTGGAGTTAAAATGAGAAAGTTATGCTCATTTGAAAATCTCAGATTGAATAAATCCAGAAATTCCCAAATTTCTGACAGGTGGGGCCCACTGGCAGGATTAAATTTTTAATCTTTATTTTATTGCTTTTATTTTGAGTCTATGACAGGTGGGACCCACTGGACAGTGAGCCCTCTGGCCCTGCCTCTGACATGTGGGACCCCTCTGGGCTCTAGGCCCAGATGTCAGTGAGGAGCGCAGACGGGTGGGGCCCAGACGGCAGTGGCCAGCGCGGTCCGGCGGCTGCTGACAGGTGGGACCCATCTGTCAGCGCGGAAAAATAAGAGAAAGGCTCAACCTCAGCGTGCGGAGCCGGGGGCTCGAACGCGCGCCGAGGGAGCCGGGGGGAAAGAGATAGCGCTGGTAACCAGTCGGGCGGGGAGGCATTGCCTACCCATAAAAGGTAGGTAACCCTCTTGAGGGGTACCTGCTAGAGGGGCCGGGCAGCAGTGGACGGCGGCGACGGTGCCAGCGGCGAGGGAAGGCCGGAGAGGGTCGGGTGATGCGCAAAAAGTGATCCCGATGCGGAGTGGGTTCGGTTGGAGGGGTCGGCGAGGCTCGGGGACGAGCGGAGGTGGCCGGCGTCGAAGAAGGCGGTGGCGCAGCACGGGTCCTCCGGTGCGACGGTGCTCCGGCGGCGGGAAGGGACGACCGAGGTGCCAGGGAGGTTCGCTGACGCACGGGGAAGCTGTGGGTGGCGGCGACGGGCTCCGGGAGAACCGGGGCAGTGGGAATTGTTCATCGGAGTGCGGCGGGGCTTGGGGAGAGGGGTGGCACGGTGCTGGGGTGTTACGGAGCTCGAAAGAGAGAGCGGAGGGCGGTGGGAGGTGGTGTGGTGAGAGGGGAGGCCGAGGGGGTTATTTATAGGGGCGGAGAGGGGACATGGCAGTGGCAATCGCTCGCCGGTGCTGGCGGCCGGAAAAGGAAGGGGGCGGGGGAAAAAGGAAATTGGGGCCGCAGAAGGAAGGGGAGACGCAGGGAAGAGGGGATTTGGTCGCGGCGGGGCTTGGGGTTTCCAAAACCGGGGAGAGCCGGATAAGGGAAGGCCGGGATCGGCTCGGATTGGTCGCCGGGACAAGAAAGGAAAGAGGGGGAAGAAAGAAGGAAGGCGGGCACTCCGCGGGGAAGAAGGGCCTGACAGGCGGGGCCGGGCGGCAGCGGGAGCGGGGGCGCAGCTGACGGGCGGGGCCCGCAGGGCAGAGAGAGAAGGGAGAGAGAGAGAGCGATTCACGAGCAGCTAGGATGGAGACGCGTGGCAGGGGAAGAAGATCGGGCGGTGGACGCGGTTAAGTGAGAAGGGATGGTTAGATGGGCCGGGCGCGGGGACGCGGCTCATCCAGGCCGTCCACGCGTCGGGCGAGGAGGAGGGGAAGGCGGGGCTGGCTGGGCCGGGCCTGCTTGGCAGAGAAAGAGGGAGAGAGCGGCCGGATTGGGGCCGAGGGGCGATGTGGGCGGTCCTGGGCCGTCCACGCGTCGGATGGTGGGGGAGGGGAGGAATTTTTAATTTTAGAATTTGATTTATATTTTCAGAAAAGGCTAGAAAATTATTTAGGCCTCAGAAAATATGAAAATACCTCCAAAAATTCACAGAAGCTCCTGGACATATTTTGGACTTAATAAAATTATTTCCAACTACTGTTGGTATTTAATTTTCATATTTTAAATTACTTTCTAACTTCAAAAATACATTTTTAAACTCCAGAAAATCCAGGAAACCAAATAAAAGCCAAATAACTCCAAATAATTAATTTGAATTAGGATTTTTATAGAAATTCAAAATATCTTTTTATTTAATAATATTTTTAGGTTTTACTTGAAATACTTTTCAAATCCAGTTTTTTTTTTCAAAAACAGAAATTCAGGGCAAATACAAATAAAACCCAAATACTTTAAAATAATTATTTTGAATTTAAATATTTCAGAAAGCAAATTTTTGGGATGTTACAAATCTACCCCCCCCTAGAAAGAATCTCGCCCCCGAGATTCGGACGGACTAGGAAAAAGAAAGGAGAGGAAAAAGCAACTCTTGGTTCCTTGTTGTGCTCTCAAGCTGCTTCTTTCTTTAAACCAAACTGAAACTTACCAAGCATGACTACTGCCCCTGGGGCACCCTTTGTGGTGATGTGGTTAACTCGTCCTCTTCCATGTGATTGCGGAGTTCTTGGAGCTTTTCCTGCAGTTAGAGATACTTCCCGTCCTTGTCCTGCAACTGGAGTTCGCGCTGGTGTAATTCCCAAGTTGAAAGGAATTGGAGTGGTAACCTGAGGCTTCTGTGGGCAATTGCCTGCATAATGCCCCATCTCGTGACATCGAAAACATTGCATTCCTGCGGCTGAGGTGTCACTTCTCTGAGGACGGACTCCGGTAAAGATGTGCGGTTCTTGCATGTCTGAACGGGGCACAGATCCTGGAGTTCTTGGTGCATTTGTTGCTGCTGGAGCTTGGTTGAACTGGGTTGGATTCATTCGGGGTCTTGAACTGCTTGCATTATACTGTGTCTGAAAAGCCATCTTTCTCTTACGAGAGTCCTGCAATTGATATTGAGCATCTTCCTGGACAAGGGCCTTATTTACCATGTGCTGAAATGTCAAAAAATCTTCGGACACCAACTGCACCTTGAGGTTGGGATCGAGTCCTTGCATGAACTGCCAGATCTTTATTGCGTCTGTTGCCACCTCTTCTGGTGCATATCGGGATAGCTGAGTGAACTTATTCAGGTACTCAGAAACACTAAGGTTTCCCTGCTGCAGCTTATGAAACTCCCTTTTCTTCATCTCCATTATTCCCATAGGAATATGTGCCGTGCGAAAAGCTTCAACAAACTCTGCCCATGTGATAGTTTGCATATCTTGATGAGCAGCACAATAATTCTCCCACCAATTAGCAGCAATTCCTTTAAGCTGATGGGCGGCATACAACACCTTCTCATGATCATTGCACTGAGCCAGAATCAACTTCTTCTCTACATCCTTGATGCAATCGTCAGCTTCCAATGGATCCACTGAACCAGCAAAAGTGGGAGGTCTGGTCCTCATGAACTCTCCTAGCTTGGACTACGGTGCTTGGTTTGGCGCCTGAGGGGCTTGTTGCACCTGGTTCTGAGCAAGAGCTTGGAGTAGCTGCAATTGCATAGCCATCATCTGCTCCAAGTTAGGCGCTTGAGCAGGAGGTGGTGGAATGTTGTTGTCTGGCTGGGCATTGGTATCACGACTGTTGCCAGGGTTGCTCCTTGTGTTCACCACCTGAAGCGGTTTTCGAGGTTAGCAAAAGGTAAGAGGGAACTAGCATAGGTAAGAGATTTAGGGGGAAACTAAACAACATCCCAAACCAACACGCAAGAAAGAAACAAGCCACGACTTAGAAGAAACTTAACTTGAAATCAAAAAGTTTTTAAGGATGGTTGTACTACAAGTATACAAAGACTTGGTACAGTCCACCTAACACACAAGTAAGTAATATATAAGCGTTCTAAAATCGTACGACTTTACTTGGGTATCACAACTAAAGAACTAGTCCTTGCTCCTTCATGATGACGAGCTTCTCCAGGTGCTTCTCATACGCAACCTCACTGAGCCGTCTATAGAAATTACAAAGGAAAGGGGTACAATTATCATTCCAAAAAGTAAATAAGCAGATAGATAAGAGAGAATGCCATGACGAAGGTAAGGATAGAAAGACAAGAAAAGACAAGGGTAGCAAATTATTAAAATTTTATTTTATAAAATAAATTTTGAAGCTCATTTACTAACGACCATTCTAACTAGGTCACGTCCAACAGTCAAATTGGCTCTGATACACTACTAGATTCCGACCCTTTAGCCACAAAACGCATCACAACGACACTAAATTAGTTGCAATAGGTATGTACTATTGCAATGTTTTGCCAAAATCGTGGTGATATGTGCACAATATTGCCTCTAAAATATTACGTTGCGATAGTCATTGAATTCGTTGTAATAAGGTGGCTTTTTTGCCACCATTTAGAAAATGGTTGCGAGTAGTATGACTTTATTGCCATGGTTGTCTTGCGTTGTGATAATATTGATTTTCATTGCAATAGTTAGGAGGTATTGCCATCTTATAGAATTTCGTTGCGAGTGGGTGACAAGATTGCCACAATTTTATTGCGTTGTCATAGTCATCAATTGCGTTGCAAAAGGTTCCTATACAATGCGTATGAAATGAGTTTTTATTGCCATGAAATAAATTTGTTGCTATATATGATGATTGTTCGTGGCAATAATCTGTTATTGCAACGCTTTGTTTTCGTGGGCCTAACTGCTCAACGCAAGGGCCGAATTGGTGTGGAGGAATTATATTATCTATAGTTATTAATTGCTAGAGGAGATAAAAAAATTGAAAAGTGACAACTAAAACGCAGTTGAGGAGGTCTCACTTGACAAAACAGGAGAGGATAAAAATTAGAATAGAAAAAAATAAAAACAAAAACCATGGGGTGTGGAGGAATCGAACCAACAACCTCCTAGCTCGGAGGCCAAGGCGTTTACCACCAGACTATTGTACCCCACTGTCAATTATAATTGTAAACTAGTAAATTGCCCGTGCGTTGCAACATAGTATCAAATAAAGGTAATACATACTATCCTTCCAGCGTCACGGCAGAGCCTGGTGAGAAAGGCGCCCTCTCGAAGGTCGGCGTTGCTGCCGACGGTAGCGACAATGAAGGGGAGCGCGGAGGCGGCGTCGGAGAGGTGGCATTGCGCGGAGGAGGGGAGGGCACGGGAGAAGGCGGAGATGCCGAAGCTGGAGGTGAAGGCCAGCGCTGTGAAGAGGTCGAGGGCGCCGGGCAGGAGGAAGGGGGCGGAGGCGGTTAGGGTTGTGCGGGCAGATGGCGATGGTGGGCACGGGGAGCGGGTGCTCACTGCGCTGCTGCAGAAGCGCGTGTAGGAGGGCACCATATCAGCCACAGCCACCGCCGGTGGCCTGAGGCATTGTGAACTCCACCTGCCGGTTGGTAAGCGAGAAGGGCTCTGGCTGCGCCATTTCCCTCCCTGGCAACGCGCGGCGATGCAAATCAGCACCCAGATATCAGAATTCGGAAACGCAGTGAACATTATAAACCGTCAGGATCTATCAGATAACGTAAGATACAGTGAGCTAGCAATACACATATAGCAACATCAAACCAGCAAACTTCCTACACGCAGGGGCACGTATCTGAGGCGTAGTTCGTTCAGGATTCGACTCGGTGAACAATCTTGCCAATAACAACATCCCGATTCTGAATTGACAATCGTGTGCTAAGTCCGTCAAGCAAAGTATACAAGAATTGTATCACGCATTGTGGAATCTAACAATCTTCTGGCTTCTATTCCTCTTGCTGCCAACATTATTTGATAGTTGATACAATGACACAGTCTGACAATACATAAGGAGAATGTCTGCATCGTGGTGCCATTTTTGAGCTTCATGGGTGCAGTGATAAGGTAATATTAGTGAGTTGTGACCAAGCTATCTATCAGTGGGAAGCTCTCCACATCTGAGCATTAAGACATGAAGACGTGAGAACTCCATGATACAATGTTGCTCGGCTTCACGAGAACCTCCTTTTGGCTTTGATTGCAATGTCTCCGGGAGCAGATGCAAGCAGCAGTCACTGCCACTGGGTCTCGAAAGGGAGTTCAATGGGCGTGGCGTTGCCATAGAACTCTTCCAAGTTGTAGAATGCTCTCTGTTGGGGAAGAAATATGTGGACAACAACATCACCTATAAGAGTGCGAAGGACGGTTAAACAAGTCAATGGCAAATTTGTGCAACAGCATCACAGCATTTGAAAGTAGATCACGAGGTGCGTTTTTTCCCAACAGAACCTCATCAACCCACTAAGATTTAAAAATCTCAAAGAACATTTTAGAGTTGTTTCCAAAGAAAAAAAGGTAGCGACAAGAGTTGCAGTGCGTTTTCAGTCTATTCAAGAATCAAAAGACATACAGGTATATTCAATTTTAACTTCTTTGAATTACTAAAAGGGAAAAATAGAAGAAAGCCAAGCATGTTTGCCTACTTATATTAGCAAAGACGATGTATTAAACCGAGATCACCAGAAACAAGAACCTCAACCTTGTGCTACCAAGAAGCAATCCCTACCTTTTAGGCTGAGTTTACGACCGGATAAAAAAAATTATCACTAACCTATGGTTCAAGTTTAACACAGTTACAAATAGTTTTTCAGATAAAAATCTGAACATGTTTTAATAAATTGAATTCTGAGGATCTCAAACTTCTATCCGAAACTAAAAATAAGTAATTCTGGATTTAATTTTTGGACCCTTTTCCTTGAAAATACTATGGGATGCGTAGTAGTTCTGTATCTGATATGCAGTAATTTTAGTTGTCCAAGATTTTGAGTGCTATATTATTCAAATGCAGATGAATAGCCAAACAAATGCATTGGAAAACAATGCAGCAAGCAATCATATAAGTGCCAATGCTGGCAATGGGTCAAAGATAGGAGAAAACAGCGTTGAGGAAAGTGATGCTCAGGTTAGCATCTGAGTTGACTTATCAATTGAAGTAGTCACAAACATATAGACATTCAACAATTAGGATTGAATCAATCATGTATCCATCACCGGCTACAAGATTTCCTAAACCACGAAGTACCTAATTTGAAGTAAAAGTATCAATTTGCCTGTGCTGCAAAATCACACACACTCCTTACATGTTTAACACTAAGTGCAGAATTCGACAATAACTAGGAAGGAAATATCTTCCTAAAAAACCGATGCCTCTATAAGACATGACCTGCTCAAATGTTGGATACCAATTTGACAACCAGACTCCACACAAGGTTATGAAAGTTTGTAGTTCAAACTAAGAGGCGTCCCTCTTAAAGATATAGGACAGTTAGCTAGGCAGTAGTTAACTACGTTATACAGTCTTCAATTCGTTTCAGGGAAAGCACCAAAAGTGTGAATAAGCAAAAGGAACACTATGCGATAGAGAAAAACAAATAATACCCGAATGAGTAACTACAAGTTCTCAGAAATCAGCAGGCGTCCAATAAGCAACTGAGGCACAGAACTTCTTACTATTAAGCTGATAGCTTTTTCTGAAAGTGCTGAAAGATAGACCACTACCCACGCCACCTCAGTTGCTAGCTCTTCATCCCTGAAGGATCCAAAACTTAGCTCATCAGTTGCAGTAATGAGTAAAAGCATGCACGTTACTTTGATAAAATTTTAGTTAAATGTTTTTCATGCCATTTATACATTTTAGAAATACCTAAAACATATAACCAGGAGTAAAGCAAATGCACAAGAAAAATAGTACCAACTGCCCAGCAAATACAACATGACAAGGCAAGTTAGAAAGCGCTGGTCAGTGAATCTAAAGAATGTTCTGTATGAAACTGTAAGAAAGAATAACAAATAATTAGTCCCTTTTGTGATGATTAAGAAACCAGCATCAAAACAATCATGTCTCTACTCGAATTTTAGAAATTCGACTAATTGATGAGTAAAATAAATTGAAATGCAATGCAATAAAAAGATGTCCATCAAGAGACATATGCCTTTTCCAAGTTCCTCGTGATTGCATTTAGCACACTCTCAATGCTAATAATCTCATTCGCAGCCTTGGCATCGGGCCCCTTGGTTATAAGAGAAACAACCGTTTCAGTAAAATGATGCTTGATCAATAACTACATGGCTACATGCATATATATCAGGCTGATTAGGACCTGTTTGGATGGGTTCAGCTTCTAGAAAACCTCATAAGCTACGCATTTCATAAAATGTTTTGGGAAGGGGCTTAAACTTTTCAATACAAATATGGCTCAAACTTTTGTCAGAGGGAAAATACGGCTTAACCTTTAAGAAAACCTTTCATTAGTACCCTTCTTGGAAGGGCTTAAGCTTTATCACCACTTTAATCTTATGCTAAAGCCCTCCTAATTCCTTAAAAAAAGCTCTTGGTAAAAGGATAACCGTGACATAAGAAACTCGAGACACACACAATCAGAACAAGAGATATAACCTTGGTGAGATTTGACAATGCCCAAGCAGCAGTTCTTGCTGTAGAACCCTTGCTTGAAAGCATTAAGTGGGCAAGAGGCCACAAAGCACTTTGTGCGAGTAATGTGCTCCTCAGCTCTGTTCCTTCACCAGCAACGTTACCAATGGCCCATGCACATTGCTTAGCAACAAGTGTGGAGCTCTTCTCTAACAAAGATGGATTGATTAACATTTTTAGTAGATAAGCACCCAATTTAGTAGATAGACTAACAAAGAGATATATCAAGGTATTCAGCACCCAAATTAACTTGAAAATAGATAAGCACAATAGTAAGTCTCAAAAAAAGATGAATCGAGCGAGTAAAAATAGAGAGAACTGAAAATTCTCCAACACAAAATCACTAACTGCAGACATCTCCAGTGAATTATTAGGTAAAGCCTATATCCACAAGATCTAAGTACACAAATATAAACCGGTAACACCCACATGCCTAATTATTCTAAATATACTATACTCAGGGTCAAACGCCTTAGTATTTCTATATCAAATGTTAAGAAAGCCTCAATCTATCAAGGATTGTCTTGCCAGCATAATAGTCTAAAGTTTGCAATAGCTATTTTGTTGCAGGACATTCAGAAATAAGCATGAAGTCACCTATCCAAAGATCAGGGAGTAGAGCAAGTATTGTCCATGGATGGCTGTAGAACAATCAGAAAGCTTTGATCGATAGCTGTAGCAGGCCTAGAGTCCTAGACTGCCTCGGAACAGAAAATATATAAATCAATCAATAATCAATCAAAGAAACTATAATTGCCAGAAGCCAGTACTCAATGAGATCATCACAAACCCAAAGTCCTACATTACACTTCTTCTCTCACTCCTGATATAAACGTTACTTCTTCTCTCACTCCTGATATAAACATTGGTCACTAAATTTCAATGATTATAAAGCAAAGAAAACATTTGAGGCACAGAGGCAGGAAGGGCTATGTGAAACCTAGCAGCCACATGCCCGCATCTGATAGATACCAGTTATGATTTGTGGACACCAATGATAGATACCACATTTTTACAATCAAGTGAATTATTGCTGCACATATTGGAACAGCACATGATCCAAGACAATAAGGAAGATGGGAGATAATTCTGCTCACCTTCAAGTCAGAAGCGAAGGCACAAAAATGACTGATGCAATCAAGGAAGCGGAGCCAAAATGGATAATCTACAATCTATATAGTTCTCCCTCATAATCTTTACTTATGGTGGAAATAAATCAAAATGCTATCACCTATTGATTTGATTGACTGGTTTTCACTTGTTTCAAATGAAGCGTTCTGATCACTAATCTTTAGTGTATGTAGAAAGAAAACAATCTGGCATCCACTGTTAATTAAAAGATTATGAATACTCACCATTTCATTATTAGAGAACAAATCAGAGGAGCTTGTATACTTTGTGCAAAACTTTGTGTAATGTGAACTTGTAGGGACCCAGATATTAACATCCGGATTCCTCTGTGATTACTGCACTATTCCCTGGATCAGTAGATAGTGCTCACAGTCACAGTAATGAATATCAAAATACATATCATGCGGAAGCGAAAAATTTAATAGTAGACTTACTCATGGGCCGATTAGGCCGAAATCATTAAATTGCAGCAGCGGAAGAACGAAGCACACAGATGGGACCTTCAGGACATGCCCACAGGCAGCCAACTGGAGGTTCGGGACCTAGCTCTTGACATCTTCATCTTCTCTGTCAGCTTGTCCAATCTTGTTGCTGCGGTGTAGTGACTTGATTCCTGATTCTGAATTTTGCCGCAAAAGCGAGCGTGAGCACTCCGACCCCGTGCTCCGCGAGCCAATACACAGAATGCAAATAAATAGTATGCATGGCTTAACAAAGGAGAGGCTCGGGCTATTTTGTTTTGTGTAGAGTGCTTTTGAATACAATTAATTAAAAAGCCCTATGACTTAGCAATTTTGGAACAAATCATAATGTATCAGGAGATGCATTATTAATATCGATTCAGATTCCATCCACCGTTACATGGCATCTGCACCATATAGCAATTTCTTCAGCGTTATAGCCGCTTAACTTACCACTGGGATGACACCCAGGACAATTCCAAACCAGGGCAGTCCTTCGCCCTTCACTTTTCCATTCCCACCCACAAAACATTTTTAAATAGAACTATATCTGGTTAAGTTCCCATGTCCGCCCTTGACCGTGGGCACGGCTATTCGAATAGTTTTGACTCTGCAGAGTTTGTACACTTTCACCACAAGAGACAATCAACTCGTTGCCCCACACGATTCCCTAGTCATGTGGTTGAGCAGACCATCACAGTGACTTTTCAAAGTATCTAGTCCTTTCTCTCATCCCACTATATGGGCTTCTCCCATTTGCGATGGGTCCCATCTAATTGCACGGGATGTTTCTCACTGCTACTAGCGTACGGGCTCCCCTCCCCTCTGCGCTAGTACGACTGAGAAACTTCACCCTACCTGGTGTCCCTTCAGGCCCCCTTGCCATAGCATAACCCCATCAATCCACTACCAGTGAGATGAGTCCGGGATTTCGATAAGTCTACTTAGCCAAGTTGTACTTTACAGACTTGTGGTTGTACTGTTTTACACGGGTTGACATGACAAGATTCAGTCCTTATTGGTATCTGGGCGGTTCTACCACAAACCACACTCTCGTGCACCGCTGCACCATACCCCCGAACCATCCGCCCAGATAAATAAGCAAGTTGAGGTTTTTGGGAGCATAAAATAACAATGTCAACAAATATCAGTCATTTCCACCATGACTGCCCAACCAATTTTTCTCAGGGTTAAAAGTGATGCTTGGGTGCTCTCGCGCCCATGATTATCTAAGCGATACTAAGCAAGGCATATTTTTAGGGACTTATTTTCGAAAGGTTACTATTATAATTTTGCTACGGCGACAAGGTTCACACATTCAAATATTCCAAAGGAGGTGTAATATTAATCAAGCAACACTGGACATATAACTAAGATCTTAAGTTAAACATGGATTTGCATATAAAATAACAGCATGCAATTTGATAATTTAAACATAAATAATTTGCGAAAAATGTAGGTTCAACATGATCAAAGTATTGACTCGCCTGGTGCGGTTTACCGCGGTCTTGGGCTCACACGATGCCTTCTCTTCAGTTTTCGGCGCTTATCTTCAACTTGAGCTTGATCTCGCTTGATCCGTTGAATCTTCACGGCTTCCAACTTCTAATTACGCAACTAGCGACTGAATCCAAATGAAAGCACATAACTCAAAAGATCCAAATAAATCCGAATAAACTCATCTTTTGCTTCATTATAAGTTAATAGGTGATTTGGGTGATTTGTGGCAAGGTCGGTGGTAGAAAACGATGCCTCGATCTTTTACCAGCAGTTTCCTTTATTTATTTTTATATTTATCAAGGAAGTTACATGAGTTAGGATGAATGTATGAGTAGGTATCATTTTGTCGAGCGCTACTTTCCTGGGCATCTTGGCTTACCGGATAAATTTTAGAGTCTAGTGCATATCATTTTATGTGATGTTAATTACCCATGTTAGTGGTTACATGTTCAATTTAGAATATTTAAGTTTGTGAGATTATTTTGAATCTTGACGACCTAGGGCTATTATATTAAAATATGTCATTAGGGTTTTATCAACGGGGCATGATGAATATTGGGCATGGATTTCAATTGTGACCAAGGGTAATCCTTAGTTTAGAGCCCTAATTTCATGTCTAGACGTAATGTTCAAACCTTTAACTTTATTTGGAAATTCTTTTCAATTATGATTTTTATTTAATTTGAATACCTAACCGAAGAAATTTGTCTTTATTAATGCCTTTAATTAGTATTTAGGCTTTGGGTTATTTATTCAAACAGTATTACTTATTCGTATATAACAACTAATCCGCATGTAAATATTAAGCAGTATGGTTTTATGACCTAATTAACGTTATTAGCTTTTCTATGTTATTCCTAGTTATGCCTAGTATCACCGACATCCTATTACATAATAGAGAGATTATTTCAGTTGTGGACGACCCATGGCTATTACATATATATATGTACATATATATTTTGTGCCTATATATTAGTACGCCCTTTTAATTCGGAGTTGCTATGGAAATTGCTAATATTGATATCTTATGCCTTTACTTACCACTAGACACAATTCAATCCTTTTTTTTTGTGATTGACCGAACCTACTGCTCATGATTATCTCTTGTTATTGTTGCTAATTTAAAGCTACCGGTTAAACTTTTATGTCCGACAGTATGTTAATGGTAGTGTCTTTATCATTAATAGAGTCTATATTAAGTACAAAGTTTTGCTAATATTATATATCATCCCCATTTTACTAACTATTTTAGTATATTTATATATATTTTGGGAAGCCTTCTAATTTAGATGGACACCCTGTCCAGATGCTGTTAATGTTTTGGTTTAATGCGTACATAAATTTCTGGTAATCTCACACTAATAATCATAGCTCCCTTGATTTATTTCTTACATAATTCTCTAATTTAGTTTGAGTATTATAGTTGACAAAGAATCCTCATTATTGCTAGGGTACATGATTAACATTTATGTTTTAACTATGTGGTTATGATTTGCTCTTTAGAAGGTTTTCATTTGCTAACTCTTTATTCCATGAAAGCATAGCCTAACAAGGTTTTACTCAATTTCTTAATATGCCCTTGATTAATAGTTAAACTTTAAAACAAATATTCAACGCACATTAGTTGCTAACATATGTTGTTTGGTCTATGATTAATCATTTACTAAGCTCATCTTTATCCTGATAAATTTTAGTATTATTTGTGGATTAGTCCCATATTGCTCTTGATTTTCCTTTACTGCACTCGGCTAGCAAAATATCAAAAACTTAATCTACTAACAGTGGCGGGCTGGGTGATCGAACCCGGGTCAGTGCATTGAGAGAGAGCACTGCTATCATGTTACCTGCTTAGGAAGGAGTGGTGTTGCAGATGAACCCGTGCAGAAGAAGCCCAAAACAGAGAAGGTAGGAGGCGGGTACGGACGGCGGTGTCGGCGGCGAGGGGCGGCCGGAGAGGAGCGGGCGGTGAGCAAAACGGACTCCCGGTGCCGAGATGGACCCGATGGCAGTGTCAGCGGAGACCGGGGAGCTCCGAGGCGGACCGGCGGCGTGTGGGGGCGGCAGCTTGGGGAGGGCTTCGGCGCCGGCGAGGTACGGTGGCGGGGAGGCTCCGGCGTGATGGGGAGAAGCTTCACGGTGTTCTGGAGAAGCTCTAGCCTGAATGAATCGGCTCGGCGAGGCTCCAAACGGCGGATTGCCAGATGGCCGGAGTTTGGGGAAGGAAATGAGCTCGCCGGCGATTGGGGTGCTCGGGGCCCGATTGTTTGCTGTGGGAGAGAGATTGAAGTGTGGGGAGGTCCATGGAGGCTTCGGCGGCTCTTAAAGGTGGAGGACTGAGCTGGCCTCGGGACTTCGCCCGTGCGGTTGCGTCGACGAGCAGCAGAGCAGGCGGCGGGGCAGGGTGGAGATCCTGCGCAAAGGATATGGCATGATGGCCCTGAGCAGCAAGGGGGTGGCGAAGGGAGGTGGCACTGCGCACGCGTGATGCGACCGAGCAGGGAGGGGGCGAGAAAAAGAGGGGCAGTGGCAGAGCTCGGTGGCGCGGGCAAGAAAAAGAGGCGGCGGCAGGGTACCTCGGCCTGAAGCGGTCAGGATGGCGGTGCCCGCTGGTCCGAGCCAGGTGCTTGCTGGTCCGAGCGTGGGGTCGTCGCGCGGGCCGGGCTGCGGGCGAGCGGCGAACGAGTGCGGGAGCTTCGGCCCGGGGAAAAAGAGAGTGGGGAGGAAGAAAAACAGTGAGAGAGGGGAGCCGGGCTGGCTTGGGTAGGGGATGAACGGGAAAAAGGGGTTGGGGGCTGGCTCGAAGGAAACAGGGAGGTTGGGCCGGTTCGGCCGGCAAAGCATCACCCCTCCTCTTTTTTTTGTATGTATTGCATGTGTGTACATATATACAGATTTACATACATGTATATATATGTTTTATTTATTTTATTTACACATATACTCTGGTATATATTATATACTTTTACTCATTTGCACATTCATATGGTATACATATTTGCATATAGCTTCTATAGTTACTTTTGTTTTCTTTTCATACTATTATTTTCAAGATGAAACTTTTATATTTTGTTTACTCGGTTTTCCTCTTGGATCATCTCTCAAATTCATATTTAAAAATTTCGAGTTTCAATTATTTGCATATTCTCCTTGTTACATTTCTAATTTTTGTTTCTCAGTCTTTCTTCAATTCTTGGAAATCTCAATCGAATTTTTAGAAAAATACATAAACTCCAGACGCTAATAAAATATATTGCAAAAATAATTCAGAAGCCTCATATTTTTAGATTTTAAATTTTTGGGATGTTACAGAACAACATCAACCAGTTCACTTTCTTTGAAGACGTCGAGTATGGCATCCGAGGAAACTACTTTCAATCATACCAGAAAAGCATTGTGGTAGAGGTTGAAGAGAGTAATGTCATAGTCTACAGCTGACGGCAAAGGAATTAGCCTTACCAAGTCAGATTAGTTAGCAGTCAGCAGTTAAGTCCATTAGGGACTCTAGTTCCATTTCAGAGTTGGGGTTGGGATTGCAGTCCAGATCGGACTCTCCCCTGTAAATCACCTCATATATATATATATATATATATATATAGCTTGTAGGTCCAATGTTGGGAATCAAGAAGTAATAAAGAATCTATTGTCTCACCTTTGCTTCCTTGTCGTTCTACTACTGGCGACTCGTCAAGCCGACGGTCCACGCCAGGCCACCGCCGGGAGCAGAGCGACCGTGAGCTTCCCACCAGTATGCCCTGCGATCCCGGGGACCTGACAAGTAAACCCCAAGGAGAGAGGTACGGAGTAATATCCAATTCACCGGTGGATAAATTGGAGCGGTGGTAGCACTTGATCAGCAGTGGCCACGATATCTAGGCCAAGAAGGCCGTGAACACCTCGGTGAGGCCTAAGTTTCTGGCTACACAAGTGCACAGGGGCGGGAGAGCGCCTCCGGTCACCACCATCGTGAGGATGCTGCATCCTCTCCCCTAGGGCTCCTGCGGCTGCTACCACGGGGGAGGGTGGGGAGGTGCGGGGGAGGATGGGGGAGGCGGGCTGGAGGCACGGGGGAGGCGGAGGGAGTGGAGGCTGAGGGAGGAGATCGGGGGAGGCAGAGCCGCAGAGGGAGTGGAGATCGGGGAGGATGGGGGGAGGCGGAGGGAGGGGAGGCCGAGGGAGGAGATGGGGGAGGCGTGGGGGTGCGGAGATCGGGGTGGATGGGGGAGGCAGAGGGAGTGGAGGCCGAGGGAGGAGATGGGGGGAGGCGGAGCCGCGGAGGGAGTGGAGGCGGAGGGAGGAGATGGGGGGAGGCGTGGGGGAGCGGAGATCGGGGAGGATGGGGGAGGCGGAGGGAGTGGAGGCCGAGGGAGGAGATGGGGGGAGGCGGAGCCACGGAGGGAGTGGAGATCGGGGAGGATGGGGGGAGGCGGAGGGAGTGGAGGCCGAGGGAGGAGATGGGGGGAGGCGCGGGGGAGCGGAGATCGGGGAGGATGGGGGGAGCGGAGGTGCGGGGGAGCGGTGGGAGCGGAGACGCGGGGAAGGCGAGGGAGGGATATATCTAAGTGCATGACATTTTGCTCTCGTTTCTTCCAGTTATTCCGTGAGAGCCGGTTATTTTGTGAGCCGGGTGCAGCACAATGCTTTTTCTGTTTCATTAATAAGCTTTTTAAATTGTGTATGTTGTGGTCTTGCAGGTAGTGTTAATTTGGCCAGATTGGTTTTAATTTGCTGTACTTTGATTGATAATCATTGGAAGCATGTCACATGATGGGAGCAATTGGATGCAGATGGATAAGTCAACATCTGAGTGGCAAAAAGGATTCAAGAAATTCATTGAAACTACTTTTGGAGGCACATCTAAAGGTTTAACTACACCCTGTCCTTGTTCAAGGTGTCGTTGCATGTCCTATAGATTACAATATGAGGTTGAAAGACATTTGTTAGTTAGAGGGTTTGATGAAAGTTTCATCCAGGAGCAAGGTAATGGTGAAGCTTTGGTTGACGATGACAACAAAGATGAAGGAGATTGCAATGAAAGTGCAACAGGTGATGGGGCTTCTGTCAATGATCTAGTTTCTTCAATAATCAGTGGCGCTATTCGTGGCGACATCATCGATTCTAATATTGAAGAGCCAAATGAACAAGCAAAGAAATTCTTTAAATTATTAAATGAGGCACAGAAGGAATTGTATCCAGGTTGCAAGGAGGCAACTAAGGTTTCTTTCATTGTCAGGCTATTTTAGATTATATGCATGTATGGTCTTAGTAACAGTTCCTTGGAGTCCATACTTCATCTGTTCTCGCTTGTGCTCCCTAAAGGACATTGTATCCCAAACACCTTGGACAAAGTGCAAAAGGTTGTTCGAGATCTTGGGCTAGACTACCAGAAGATACATACATGTGAGAATGATTGCGTGTTATTCCGAGGTGATTATGCTAAGATGGATACGTGTCCAATATGTGGTGAGTCTAGGTGGAAAACAGCCGATTCCGTTGGAAATGATGAGGCTAGTGGCACTGATGGAGCAAAAAGCGTTCTCCACGTAAAATCCTAAGATATTTCCCACTTATTCCTTGGCTTCAAAGATTGTATATGAATGAGACCACATCATCATATATGTGATGGCATAAGGAAGGATTGGTCCGTGATGGGAAAATGCGTCACCCTGCAGACTCATTGGCATGGAAGCATGTGGATGACAAGTATAAGGATTTTGCATTGGATCCTCGCAATGTTAGGTTGGGCCTTGCATCTGATGGCTTCAATCCATTTGGGATGTTGAATGTTACATACACTACATGGCCTGTGATCATAATCCCTTATAACTTGCCTCCTTGGTTGTGTTTGAAACAACCATATTGGATGATGTCGATGTTGATACCAGGGCCGAAATCTCCAGAAATGAACATTGATATATATTTGCAGCCCCTTATCGATGAGCTAAAGGATCTTTGGGAAAAGGGTGTTGAAACATGGGATGCAAAGCTGAAGAAAAATTTTACTCTGCGTGCACTTCTACTTTGGACAATTAATGACTTTCCTGCATATGCAATGCTATCTGGATGGAGCATTAAAGGAAAGTTTGCATGTCCATACTGCCACAAGGATACTGACTACTTATGGCTGAAATTCGGGTCCAATCATTGCTACATGGGACATCGCCGTTTTTTGCCTTCGAACCACAGGTGGCGCAGGAACAAGATCAGCTTCAACAACAAAGTGGAAAATAGGGAGGCTCCAGTGCCACTGACTGGTCAGCAAGTGATGGAACAGTATGAGAGTTTTGAGCAAGTGACCTTCGGGAAGGCAACAAGAAAGAGGAAGCAGCGTGAAGAAGAAACTAGATGGCACAATTGGAGGAAGAAGAGTATTTTTTTGAATTGCCTTACAGGAGCTCATTGCTTATAAGGCATAATTTGGATATGATGCACATTGAGAAAAACATATGTGAGAGCATATTGGGGACTTTGCTCGACATAAAATATAAATCTAAGGAAAGTGAGAAGGCTCGGCTAGACATGCAACATCTAGGGATAAGGAAGGATCAACATCCTTTGCTCGAGAATGGTAAGTATACTTTGCCACCAGCTCTGTACTCTCTAGGTAATGATGAAAAGACGGTATTATGCAAATTTCTAGAAGGAGTGAAAATGCCTGATGGTTACGCCTCCAATAACAAGAAATATGTGAATGTCACTGGGTGTAAGCTGTCTTCTCTCAAAACTCATGACTACCATGTTATCTTTCAGAAACTTTTACCCTTAGTAGTACGCAACATATTGCCACAAGATGTTGTTATCCCATTGATTGATCTCAGTAGGTTTTCAATGCAATATGTTCAAAGGAGCTGGATAAAAAGAGGTTGAAAACTTGAGCACTTCGATTCGAGAGACTCTTTGTCGACTTGAGATGGTATTCCCACCAGCTTTTTTTGATATCATGATGCATTTGCCAGTTCATTTAGCTGAGGAGGCTAGACTTGGAGGGCCCGTGTGTTACAGATGGATGTATCCTATTGAGAGGTATCTACGTACGCTTAAAGGCTATGTGAGGAACAAAGCATACCCTGAGGGTTCAATAGCCGAGGGATATATCTCGGAGGAGTGCATGACATTTTGCTCTCGCTTCTTGGAAGACGTCGACACCAAGCTTAATCGTCCAGAGCGGCATGAAAGCGCTGCTGTGAACGAACCACCATCTGGGCTAAGCATATTTGGGAGCATTGACTATAGTAAGAAAGGATGTACTATCGAGTCTCTTTCTAGGTTGGAGTTGCATCGGATGAGGCACTACATAATTACAAACTGTGATGAGGCCATTCCATGGATTAAGTAAGTTGTACTTTAGATGTACTAAATTTCAAGTATATATTATTTTTCATGTTTTCAACTAATGGATGCCCTCTTTTTGTTTTAATTTAGTAAGCACAAGGATGAGCTTAGAAATATGAGTGCACAGAATGTTGAAACCCGTCACAAGGAGCAATTTGTAGGCTGGTTTGAGCGTAAAGTGAGTTACTATTTTTTTATTTATTGGTTCATTATGCTGTCACGTATTTGCCTAATAATTTTTCTTTGAACTAATTGCAGATCTCCAAACTATATGAAGAAGGAAAAACAAGTGATCTAATGTATGCCCTTTCCCGGGGACCAGACCATCGGGCTCGATTTTTCAACAGATGCTACATAAATGGATATCTGTTTCGGACGGCTGCCATAGAGAAGAACCTAACTACACAAAACAGTGGTGTTGCTGTGAAGGGCGATGACAACACCGGCAACATGGACTGGTATGGCGTGATTACAAAAATTATCACGCTAGATTTTGCCAACCAAAAAGAAGTCGTACTTTTTCAGTGTGACTGGTACGGTGTACCTGCTGCTACTACGAAGAAAGGAAGAGAGTTCAGCAAGGATCAATACGGGATCATCGATGTTGATAATACTCGTTTTGGATATTTCAATGAGCCTTACATTTTAGGGACACAAGCTGAGCAGGTTTTTTATGTGCCTTGTGCGACAAAACCGAATTGGTGCACAGTGCTTCGCATGAAACCTAGGAATTTGTTTTCCATGCCTGAAGCAGTAGGTGCAGAAAAGGAGGGAGAACCCGATGTTGAGTCGCTGGTCGTCGGACTGGAAGACATGAATGTATCCCGCCTACATGAAGACTTGACAAATTGGAAAAGGAATGACATGGAAGGGGTAAGTGTTGATGCTTCTGTCATAGATAAGGCGGATCCTGTATCTGAACCCAATGATGAGGACTTAGACGATGATGATGAAGATGATGACACCTACATAGATGATGGAATTGTCGCACCTGTGAATTCTGTAGGACATGGAGATGATGATTTTTTTGTTTAAATTGGGAACCTTGTGCTTGTGTGGTGTATTGATTTGTTTTGAACCTTCATGCATGTAAGTTCATGTACTCAAATTATGTTTATCTGATTTCTGATACAAAGAGCATGCACTGAAATGTCCTGAAATGATCATGTCAGGTAGTTTATTCCAGCTACAGATTTTCTGTTATATCGGCAAGGCAATAAAAATCTTCAGAAAATCAGAAGGAGCGACAGTAGCAGCAAAGTAGTGGTAGCAATAGGTATCACGGCAACAGTAATTATGCCAACTATATAATACAGATTAAGTTCAAGGTATTACATTCATGATAGCAAAAGTAAAGAATTGAATTTGTCAAATAATGAATCATCCACATACGCTAGAATGTACCACTGGACATACGCGAAAAAAAGACGAAGCGCCAAAACCCCCCGCCTGCACCCACGTTTTGCCGCCCCCGCCAACCCTCCGCCTCCTACGTTTTGCCCTAATCTAATCTGGAGGGGGACACCCTCCCACGCCGCCACGCCGCCTCATCCCCCACCTCCCCCGCCACCGCCTCGTCCCCCACCTCCCTCGGCCTCCCCGCCTCCCCGTCTCCCTCCGCTTCCCTCCGCCTCCCCGGCTCGCCCTCCCGGCCTCGCCCACTCCGCCCGGCGCCCACTCCCACGGGACCCCCTCCCACGCCGCCCCGTCGCCTCATCCCCCACCTCCCCCGCCGCCGCCTCGTCCCCCACCTCCCCCGGCCTCCCCGCCTCCCCGTCTCCCTCTGCCTCCGCCCCCTCGGCCCCTCCACCCTCGCCCTCCCGGCCTCCCCCACTCCGCCCGGCGCCCGCTCCCACGGGACTCCCTCCCACGCCGCCCTGCCGCCTCATCCCCCACCTCCCCCGCCGCCGCCTCGTCCCCCACCTCCCCGCCTCCCCGTCTCCCTCCGCCTCCCCGGCCCCGGCCCCTTCGCCGCCCACCGCCCCCTCCGCCTCCGTCGCCTCCCCCGCCGCCGCCCCCTCCGCCCTCCCCCACCTCCCCCCACCTCCACCACAGTCCCCGTCTCCCTCCGCCTCCGCCTGCTCTATACAGAAGACCTAGGTCGACAAGACCATGGCGATGACTCCATCGACGACGCCGATCACTGGTTCGGCCGCCACCAACGCCACCGACGGGGATTTCGCCATCACGAGGGCCGACCGACGGGTTCCAATTCGAACTTCTAGTGATGAAGAAGACGGCACGGATGATGCTTCCCTCCCCAGGTATGAAGCCTCACCATCTCCATCAAAAATTTGTGTCATGTAGTTTATTTCATATCAAATTTTCTTGATGCAAAAATACTGAATACTTCAGTTGACTATTTTGTTGCCATGTCAAACAACATTTTGGGCAGTAACTCTGCACCCATTAATCATCAACATTAGCTATACTAAAGGTTGTGTATATATTATAAGGTAGTTCTGTTTTGAGCTTAGATTATCTAAAGCTTATAGGGTTAGATGAATCTTGTGTATTGCTGCTATTGGGATGACTTTGCGATAGGGAAATTGATTTTTCGCAGTAGTAAATATGAATACGATAATTTGTTCCATCTTGCCTGCTACTGTTATTTTAATAGTGACATAGTGTGATACCGAATGTGTTGGAATTCAGAACTATAGTTGTGAACTAACCTGTGCGTGTCTATGATTATTTGATCGATCCTCAAATGGTTTACTGAGAGACCATGTGGAGGCTTCCCATGGTTGTGGTGAGTAATTGACTTTTGTTCTAGGAAGATTGAGTTTAGTTTTTAAGGTCTCTGCTAGTTCTGCATTGTCGTAGCCCTGGCGAAGTGCTCTGCAGCTAATACGACCACGTTGGTCGTGGTCGAAAGTCGTGCGCACTGTTTTCGACCACTTTGGGCGTGGTCGAAGGTCACCCGAGGGGTTTACGACCACTCTGGCCGTGGTCAAAGGGCACCAGAAGAGAGTACAACTGATTTGGCCGTGGTCGGAAGTCGTTACGACCACGGTGTGCGCTATCGGAAGCCAGCCGAGCCATTTACGACCACGTTGTGGCGTATACGACCATTTTGGGCATGGTCGGAGGTCATTCAGGTTGTTTTCGATCACGTTGGTCGTAGTCGAATGCAGCTACGACCACGTTGTCATGAGCTGAAAGCGGTTGGAAGTCGGAAGTCGAAGCTACGATCACGTTGTAGTAGGCTGCAGTCGAAATCGGCGCTCAAAAATCTACGACCACGTAAGAAGTCGGCAGAGTTCGACCATGTTGTGAGGGAGTCGTATGCGGTCAGAAGTGGGCGGCTGCGGTCGGAAGTCCTCAAATGTGGTCGAAAGGGCTTCGACCACAATGAAACAAGTCGTACGTGATCGGGAAAAGGCTTCGACCACGGTGAAACTCAGTATACATGGTCTGAACAAGGTTCGACCATGGGGGGAAGCGATGAACGTGGTCGGAAGGTGGTTCGATCACATGATAAGCAGCCGTAGCCTTTGATAACAGGTCGTTTGGTCTCGAGAGGCGGTCGGTTGTGCCCGAGATGTTTGAGCTTAGTCGTAGACTCATTGCTTCTGGTCGTATGGCTTGATATTGTGGTCGTATGTCGTGTGCATTCACTGTTCTCTATTCTCGACTGGTCGTAGGTGGTATACGACTTGGTAAGAGTATGATTTGAGTTTTGATTTCTGGCTCACGTGGTTGGATACTATTGTGAGCGGTGCTATGTAATGGTTTGCTTGTCTGATGATGTTTTGCAGGACTTTGAGACTAGTCGTGGCGAGGCATGGAGGGCCGAGACTAGGCACGGGCGGTGCTGAGGTCAAGAGCGGCCAGGAGGTGCTGAAGACGACGAGGTTTGCGAGGTGGTTGCAAGACTTGAGAGGCAAGGCAGAGGAAGCTTCCAGGAAGGCAGCCGGATGGCATTTTGGAGAAATGCGGAAAGCTGTAAAGGAAGCTGTATCTCTGTGAAAGCACTGGAGTGACTCTCGCTAATGGGTAAAGAGGAAAGCAAACCCGGTAGTGGAGGCTATAAAAGGAGGGGTGTCTCCTGCATGTAGCTCAAGGGGATTGGGGGTCTTTTGCTTTTCTCTTTTGCAGTTGAGAGTAGGTGAGAGCAGGAGAGACAGAGGTGTGCTGTTGTCTCCTTCGTAGCTCTGTGTTGTGTTCCTCCCAAGAATCATGTAGTTCTTGGTGTTCTTGAGGATGAGAAGGAGGGGATGAGCTGAGTCTACTTGTAATCATTCCTCATGTCCTAACGTCCATGCGTATCGGGACTCCTCTGTAGTACTCTCGAGAAATAAATTCTCCGAAGTTCTTTGAGCTATGTGTATCTTATTTCAGTTCCTTTTTCTGTGCAGTCTCCTGATCTTTCTGTTTCAATCTTGATTTGGTTTTGAGCTTCTTTTGCTTTGGGCTATGTTGGCTTGCTTTGAACTGGGAATCATCCTTAAGGCCATCTTGGCCAGTTCTTCCCGAGAGCACCGTTCTTGTTTCAACCGCGCAGTATTCTCTGTTTGATTTCTTTTGTCGGCTCGGGCAAGTGTTCGACCACGTGGTGTTCGTCCATCAGTTGGCTTACGACCACGTGTGTTCGACCAGAGAAGCCAGTCTTCTCGATCGATTTGTTTTGTGGGATCTTAGAGAGTTTTTGAAGGCACCATTCACCCCCCCTCTGTTGCCATTTCGGTCCTACAATTGGTATCAGAGCCGGTTAGCTCTTTTCAATATATCTTAACCGGTCTCAAGAGCCATGGCGACGGACAAGTACTCGACCAAGCCGCCCGTTTTCGATGGCATCGATTACCCCTTCTGGAAGAGCCGAATGGAGACATACATCCAGGCTCAGGGGTACGCTATCTGGCGCAAGGTCAAGGTCCGGTTTGTTGTTCCTGCCGATGAGAACATCAATGCTGGGAATATGCATGATGTTGAGGCAAACGCTAAGGCAAGGAACATCATTATCCAGGGCCTGAGTCGTAGCGAGTTCGATCGCATCTCCCACCTGTCGTCTGCCTACGATATCTGGGTGACCCTCGACGCATACCATGAGGGCACCACCCAGATCAAGACGGTTCGACAGGACCAGTTCAAGCGCGAATACAACAAATTCGAGATGCTTGCTGGTGAGTCCCTAGATGAGTGTTTCGCTCGTTTCCACAAGATCTTGAGCAACCTCCGAGCGGTCGGTCTCACATACCCCGACTCGGACAACGCTCGTCAGATGCTTGCGGCACTCGATCTGCGTGTGTGGGAGATGAAAGTGACCACCATCAAAGACACGACAGACCTCTCGACCTTGACTCTTGACGCGCTGTACTCGCGCCTCAAGACTCACGAGATTGACGTTGTCTCTCGTAGGTCGAAGTCACAGTCGATGGCTTTGGTCACCGATCCCAGTTCAGCTTCTGGTCTCTCTTCTGAGTCTTCTTGCGGTTTCTCCCTTGCTGCTCTCTGTGACATAACTGATGATCAGTTAGAGCAGCTTGCGGATGATCAGCTGGCCCTCCTAGCCCGAAGGTTTTCCCATGCCTACAAGGGTAGGAGAGACAGAAAGAGAGGAGGACCAGTCATCTGCTTCGAGTGTGGTGGCCCCAACCACATCCGAGCAAACTGCCCCAAGCTTGGAAAGGGTAAAGGTGACTACGGCGGTTCGGGAAAGAACGACTACACCGACAAGAACCGCAACACGAAGCCTTCAGCACCTGCTCCGGGAAAGAAGAAGTTCCGCAACTTCGGGAAGGCCAAGAAGCTCTTCCACCGCGTCCTCACCGCCTTCGACGACCTCGACCTCAGCGAGGTGGAGGGATGGAGCGACGACGACGGGACGGGTGACCAAGAGCCCAAGGATGGCGGTGACGACTTCTCCGGCATGTGCTTCGTGGCCCTCGAGGGCGAACTCAGCGACAGCGAGCTGTACTCCGACTCGGACGAGGTATGTCCCTCCTATGACCAACTTAATGAAGCTTTCCTTAAGCTAGGAGGTTTTCATGCTAGAGCTAGGACTAGGTGTACCGAGTTAGAAAAGTAAGTAGATAGACTGTCACGGGAGCTTACTTCTCTTACATCTGCTCCCTCCCGTGACGACTGTGATACATGCTGTGCTTTGCTGGGTGATTTGGAGAAGTTAAGGACCTCGCATGATAGTGTGTCCTCAGAGCTTGATTCTATTAAGGTGGAGAATGTTAGTCTGCTTGCTGAGTTAGAGTTGAGTAGGATGGCTGTTACCCTACTTACTACTGATGAGATTACTTCTCCCACCTCATGTGAGGTTAAGGACATTGCTGCTAGAGGACCTTATGCCATGCTCCTTGATCTGCCCGAGTCTTGTGAAAATTGCAATAATTTAAAGATGAACCTAAAACGGGCAGATCACAAGATTGCTGAGTTGCGTGCTTCTTTACTTGAGCCTATTGATTCATGTTTGAATTGTCCTAGATTAACTGCTGAACTTGAATCTGTCTCAAAACAGTTTCAAGAAATGATTGACACTAATAAGAAAATGGCTCAATTTGCGACTAAGGATCCTGTTAGCTCACCTTGCATTAGATGTGATAAACTAAAACTTGAACTCGTTGCCTTGAATGACAAATGTGTGAAGCTAACTAAGGATCAACTAGTGAAGGCACCAACTGCTTGTACTGTTTGTGCTGAGAAGGGGGAGAAGCCCCAGGGTAAGGTGGAGACGCCTAGGAACGTGAACCAACTGACTAGCAGTAGGACTGTCCATTCAGAGTCGGCTGTGCGTGCACAAGCCATTCTTCCCTCTGCTGTTGGTTCTTCATCTGCTCCCTTACCTCCTGCTGTTCCCTCTTCCCCTTGCTCTTCTTGCACCTCTCTCTTTCGGGAGTGTCAGTACCTTATGAACACTCTCGAGAGATTTGTAGGAGGCAAGAAGAAGCTTAATCTTATTCTAGACCAATCCAAGATTTGCAGGTTCAATCAAGGTCTAGGATATGATTTTTATGAGGATATGAGGAAGCATCCACCAGCTATTCTCCGACCCATAGTAGGAGGTGTGATCGAGGTCGAGCCCAGATCTGATGAGGTTAAATTCAAATCAGCGGGCTTTGTCCAAGGGATCTCTAACAGCAAGGTGAGTCCACCTGCAGCTTCGGCCTCTCAGAAGGCGAAGCCTCCCCGTGCTACTTCTACCTCTCAGAAGGTGAAGTACCACTGCACCTTCTGTCAGAAGGATGGACACACAGTCGATCGATGCTTCAGGCGCGCTAGGATTGCGCGTAGAGACCGTGCAGAGGCATTTAGGCGTATTCAGGGTCAGCCCCAGATCCTGAGTGCACCTAAGACTAGCACGAGGTCCAGGTTTGCTTCTGACAGGTTTGGGCAGCATCGAGGACTTGGTTTTTCTGAGTCTTCTGGTTTTCGTCCTTGTGCTGCTCCGGGTCGTGTCTTCCGCCGTCCTGAGGGTAGATCTCGGTTTCCCCGTCGAGATAGCTACCCGCGGCGTGATCAGTGTGTTGCCGGTGTTCCGACTCGCTCTCCCGTAGCAGTCGGACCCCGCAACAGCTTCAGGTCTGCTCACAGACCTTCTGCTTCTTTGAGTCATGGAGAGCGTAGGGTAGATAGAGGTCAGTCGTGCTTGACTACTTCATCTGCTCGACGTGTTGTTCAGTATTGGGTGCCAAAATCACTCTTGATTTATCCCAGTACTGAGACTTTACTCTCTGTTTGACTCAGGTTCGCCGGGCAGGGAAGGGAAAGGTTTGGCTTGTAGACTCCGGTTGTTCTCGTCATATGACCGGAGACTCCCGTTGGTTTTCTTCCCTTGCCCGTGTTCCAGGTGATGAGACGATCACCTTCGGAGATGCTTCATCTGGGCGCGTCATCGCCAAAGGTACTGTGCGCATTAATGATTCTTTTATTCTGAAAGATGTAGCCTTGGTTAGTAAGCTGCAGTACAATTTGCTTTCAGTTTCTCAGCTTACTGATGACGGTTTCGAGGTGAGCTTTAAGAAAAATGCTTGTAAAATTCTTGATTCTTCGGGTAGTCTGGTTTGCGGGATTTCTCGTTATGGGAGGGTCTTTCGTGCTGATTTTTCTGAGTCTTCTGGTGATCCTCTCAGGTGTTTAGTTGCTTCTGAGTCCCGCGACCTCTCTTTCTGGCATAGGAGACTTGGTCATATTGGATTTGACCATTTGACCCGAGTTAGCGGCCACGATCTCATTCGTGGTCTGCCGAAACTCAAGATGGTCAAAGACCTTGTTTGCTCTCCATGCCGGCACGGCAAGATGGTTGCCGCTCCTCACCCTCCGGTCACAGTTACTATGACCGATGCACCGGGACAGCTGCTCCACATGGACACAGTTGGACCAGCTCGAGTGCAGTCAGCAGGAGGGAAGTGGTATGTTCTTGTTATGGTCGATGACTTCTCGAGGTATTCTTGGGTGTTTTTCTTAGCCTCGAAGGATGAGACGTTTTCGCATTTCCGAGGTCTTTTCAGTAGGCTTTCTGTAGAGCTCCCAGGTGCCTTACGAGCGATCCGCAGTGACAATGGCACGGAGTTCAAGAATTCCTACTTTGAGAGTTTCTGTGGTGAGACAGGTGTAGAGCACCAGTTCTCTTCTCCATACGTCGCTCAGCAGAATGGCGTTGTGGAGAGGAAGAACCGTACCTTGGTCGAGATGGCCAGGACGATGCTTGATGAGTACTCTACACCGCGGAAGTTTTGGGCTGAGGCTATAGCCACCGCGTGCCATGTCTCAAATCGAGTTTTTCTTCGAACACACTTGCACCGCACTTCTTATGAGTTGAGATACGGGTGAAAGCCCAGCGTCTCTCATTTTCGTGTGTTTGGTTGCAAGTGCTTTATTCTGAAGTCCGGGAACCTAGATAAGTTCGAGTCACGTTCTTGTGATGGGATCTTTCTAGGTTACTCGCCTTCTTCGCGGGCTTATAGGGTCTGGAACTGCGAGTCTAGTAAAATGGTAGAGACTTGTGAGGTGACCTTTGACGAGGCCAGTCCGGGGACTAGGCCCGATATCTCAGGTTCTTTAGAGCAGTCCGAGACCATCTTTGTGGATGATGAGGATGATGGAGACGACGGTTGTCTACCTGATCCTGTCCCTCATCCACCCCTTGAGGTGCCGTCTTCCACCGCACCTCGAGGTGATCAGCCCATGCCTTCTGCTTCTTCTGGAGCTGGTGGCTCTGTTCCTACCGCGTCAGCTCACGAGGTAGAGGCCACTCCTTCATCTCATCCTGGACCTCCTAGACATATCCAGAAAGCTCATCCTTCAGAGCAGATCATTGGAGACCTTTTCGAGCGTGTTACCCGCTCAAAATCTGGCTTATCTCAATTCTGTCTCCATTCTGCTTTCATTGCCTCCTTTGAGCCCAAAGATGTCTCTCATGCTTTATCTGATGAGTCTTGGGTCAATGCCATGCATGAGGAGCTAGAAAATTTCGAGAGGAACAAGGTCTGGTCGCTTGTCGAGCCCCCGCGAGGTCACAATATTATTGGGACTAAGTGGGTGTTCAAGAACAAGCAGAGCGAGGATGGAATGGTTATTCGAAACAAGGCTAGACTGGTAGCTCAGGGGTTCTCCCAGATTGAGGGTCTAGATTTCGAGGAGACCTTTGCCCCTGTAGCTAGACTTGAAGCCATTAGAATCCTGCTTGCCTTTGCAGCTTCTAAAGGTTTCAAGCTTTACCAGATGGACGTCAAGAGTGCCTTTCTCAATGGCTTTATTGAGGAAGAAGTTTACGTCAGACAGCCTCCAGGTTTCGAGAACCCCAAATACCCACACCATGTCTTCAAGCTTTCCAAAGCGTTGTATGGACTTAAGCAGGCCCCCAGAGCTTGGTATGAGAGGCTTAAGTCCTACTTGTTGAGTCATGGGTTTGAAATGGGTAAAGTAGACAAGACCTTGTTCGTCCGCCGTCATGGCAGTGACCTTCTGCTAGTCCAGATCTATGTCGATGACATCATCTTTGGCGGCTCTTCCCATACTCTGGTTTCACAGTTCTCGGATGTCATGAGCACCGAGTTTGAAATGAGTATGATGGGTGAGTTGACCTTCTTCCTTGGCTTCCAAATTAAGCAGACTCGGGAGGGTACATTTCTTCATCAAGGAAAGTACACTCGTGACCTCCTGAAGCGCTTCGATATGAGTGATGGTAAGCCGGTGTCAACTCCCATGGCTTCGACAGCCTATCTTGACCCAGATAAGGATAGCAAGCCAGTTGATCAGAAAGAGTTCAGAAGTATGATCGGCTCCCTTCTTTACCTCACTGCCTCGAGACCAGACATACACTTCTCCGTGTGTCTGTGTGCTCGTTTTCAGGCTTCTCCTCGCGTATCTCACCGTCAGGCGGTGAAGCGCATCTTTCGGTACCTTCGAGCTACCATTGACTATGGTATCTGGTACTCTTCCTCATCCTGTCTTTCCTTGAGAGCCTTTTCGGATGCAGACTTCGCTGGCTGTAGGATAGATAGGAAGAGCACTTCCGGCACCTGCCAATTCATTGGCACTTCTCTCGTTTCCTGGTCTTCGAGGAAGCAGTCCAGTGTTGCACAGTCCACTGCAGAGGCCGAGTACGTTGCTGCAGCCAGTTGCTGTAGCCAGGTACTTTGGATGGTTTCGACCCTGCGGGATTTTGGGTTAGCTTTAGACAGTGTTCCACTCTTTTGTGATAACACGTCTGCTATCAACATTGCTAAGAACCCAGTGCAACACTCTCGGACCAAGCATATTGATATTCGCTTTCACTTCCTTAGAGACCATGTAGAGAAAGGTGACATAGTACTCCAGTTTGTGGAGAGTGACCACCAGTTGGATGACATCTTCACCAAGCCTTTGGATAGTTCGAGGTTTTCAGCTCTGCGGGGAGAGCTTGGGGTGGTGTGTCCTTACGGATTGTAGTGAGGGGGAGCTTGGACTTTACTGCTTTACTATATTGATTATGCTTCTGTCTCATTTCTGTTGCTTTGCACTCGGGGTGCATTTGGGTTTAGTCCTTCCAGCATAGGTTAGAGTGCTTCTCTTGCTGAGATGCTTAGACTTCTAACTCTTATCTTGTGCTTCCAGGATTAGCTGCTTCTTATCTTACTAGGTCGAGCTCACTCACTTCTTGTAGGTTCTAGCTAGGGTTGGGCAACCCTCGGGTAGACAGGGTACGTGTTTGCTCTCTAGTGTGTGATTTACTGTCAGCTGATTGTCCTGGAGTCATATGGGGTAGATGAGAGTCAGTCTGAGCCATAGTTACCTCTATATCTTTTCTATGCTTTAAGGACTGCCTGTTTGCTGTTTTCTTTCCCAGCTTCTCGATTCTTTTGCTTTGGTTCAGGGGGAGTTCAATTGGGAGCTTCTGGAGCTTAATTCTGACTTAACTCAACTTGAACTAAACATTGCATCTAATGTTGAGGGGGAGCTGGTCTTTCATGCATTTTCAGCATTTCGCATTATAATCAAACTGCATTGAGCCTTGATTATTATCCTGTTATGACATGCTTCAATGCTTTACACCTTGCCATGACTTGTGCTTAGCTTGCTAAATTTATCATGACTTCATATGTGTAGACTAGCGTTTGCCATGATAAGTTAAGTAAAATTGATCAACTTAAATTAAACTTGTCATGCTAGCACTTGAGTTTAGTCTTTCTTGAGCTATTCTTTTATGATTCATGCCATGTCAAATAGGCTGAGTAGAGCGTTGAATCTATTTTGAGCCTTAGTTTGAGCTGTTTTAGTCTCCTGATGATACATGAGTTAGTACAATGTGTTAAAAAGCAAAAAGATCTCTTTTGTGCGAAAAAACTGATCTCACCAATTCTTTCCTATGAGACAGCTTGACATGTGGAGGCTTCCCATGGTTGTGGTGAGTAATTGACTTTTGTTCTAGGAAGATTGAGTTTAGTTTTTAAGGTCTCTGCTAGTTCTGCATTGTCGTAGCCCTGGCGAAGTGCTCTGCAGCTAATACGACCACGTTGGTCGTGGTCGAAAGTCGTGCGCACTGTTTTCGACCACTTTGGGCGTGGTCGAAGGTCACCCGAGGGGTCTACGACCACTCTGGCCGTGGTCAAAGGGCACCAGAAGAGAGTACAACTGATTTGGCCGTGGTCGGAAGTCGTTACGACCACGGTGTGCGCTATCGGAAGCCAGCCGAGCCATTTACGACCACGTTGTGGCGTATACGACCATTTTGGGCATGGTCGGAGGTCATTCAGGTTGTTTTCGATCACGTTGGTCGTAGTCGAATGCAGCTACGACCACGTTGTCATGAGCTGAAAGCGGTTGGAAGTCGGAAGTCGAAGCTACGATCACGTTGTAGTAGGCTGCAGTCGAAATCGGCGCTCAAAAATCTACGACCACGTAAGAAGTCGGCAGAGTTCGACCATGTTGTGAGGGAGTCGTATGCGGTCAGAAGTGGGCGGCTGCGGTCGGAAGTCCTCAAATGTGGTCGAAAGGGCTTCGACCACAATGAAACAAGTCGTACGTGATCGGGAAAAGGCTTCGACCACGGTGAAACTCAGTATACATGGTCTGAACAAGGTTCGACCATGGGGGGAAGCGATGAACGTGGTCGGAAGGTGGTTCGATCACATGATAAGCAGCCGTAGCCTTTGATAACAGGTCGTTTGGTCTCGAGAGGCGGTCGGTTGTGCCCGAGATGTTTGAGCTTAGTCGTAGACTCATTGCTTCTGGTCGTATGGCTTGATATTGTGGTCGTATGTCGTGTGCATTCACTGTTCTCTATTCTCGACTGGTCGTAGGTGGTATACGACTTGGTAAGAGTATGATTTGAGTTTTGATTTCTGGCTCACGTGGTTGGATACTATTGTGAGCGGTGCTATGTAATGGTTTGCTTGTCTGATGATGTTTTGCAGGACTTTGAGACTAGTCGTGGCGAGGCATGGAGGGCCGAGACTAGGCACGGGCGGTGCTGAGGTCAAGAGCGGCCAGGAGGTGCTGAAGACGACGAGGTTTGCGAGGTGGTTGCAAGACTTGAGAGGCAAGGCAGAGGAAGCTTCCAGGAAGGCAGCCGGATGGTATTTTGGAGAAATGCGGAAAGCTGTAAAGGAAGCTGTATCTCTGTGAAAGCACTGGAGTGACTCTCGCTAATGGGTAAAGAGGAAAGCAAACCCGGTAGTGGAGGCTATAAAAGGAGGGGTGTCTCCTGCATGTAGCTCAAGGGGATTGGGGGTCTTTTGCTTTTCTCTTTTGCAGTTGAGAGTAGGTGAGAGCAGGAGAGACAGAGGTGTGCTGTTGTCTCCTTCGTAGCTCTGTGTTGTGTTCCTCCCAAGAATCATGTAGTTCTTGGTGTTCTTGAGGATGAGAAGGAGGGGATGAGCTGAGTCTACTTGTAATCATTCCTCATGTCCTAACGTCCATGCGTATCGGGACTCCTCTGTAGTACTCTCGAGAAATAAATTCTCCGAAGTTCTTTGAGCTATGTGTATCTTATTTCAGTTCCTTTTTCTGTGCAGTCTCCTGATCTTTCTGTTTCAATCTTGATTTGGTTTTGAGCTTCTTTTGCTTTGGGCTATGTTGGCTTGCTTTGAACTCGGAATCATCCTTAAGGCCATCTTGGCCAGTTCTTCCCGAGAGCACCGTTCTTGTTTCAACCGCGCAGTATTCTCTGTTTGATTTCTTTTGTCGGCTCGGGCAAGTGTTCGACCACGTGGTGTTCGTCCATCAGTTGGCTTACGACCACGTGTGTTCGACCAGAGAAGCCAGTCTTCTCGATCGATTTGTTTTGTGGGGTCTTAGAGAGTTTTTGAAGGCACCATTCACCCCCCCTCTGTTGCCATTTCGGTCCTACATTTACTATATTTTCTGTTCATGTTTTTGTTTCTTTGAACTTAGTAAGTATTATGGATGCATTTTATCTGAAAAAAATCTGGTCTTTTACTAATTTGTGTAACTTACAGTTGATATGCTGTTAGTATCTGTTGTTTTATAGGATGGATATTACAGAAGTCTCAGTGCACTATAGTTACTTTAAGTTATGGAATACGATATATACTTACTGATTTTGCATCCTGACAAATCTACTTTATGGTTACAAATATACTCATTTTAGAATATTATACTGAACTACATTCTTGGTTATTGCAAATCCACATTTGCTCCTTAAGTTATTGCAACTCCAACAGCTATAGTGCATTTTTGGTTTTGAGAAGAAGAACATTTCGTGCATGTAGCTAGCTAGTTGCCGGCCTATCTCGCTGTGGTCACATAGTTTTTTGTTGATTAATATTTGCTGCCTTTTCTGATATGAACTCGATTGTCTTAGATATGCGTGAACACAGTATATCTAGCTATGATCTGATCTAATAATATTCAAGCATAAAGCTGGAGTAGTACGTACACACAGATTCATATATGCATACATGGACGATTCTTAATTTGTTATCTACAGTGTCTATATATGTCCATTTGTCATGAATTGTTGTGAAATAACTTGACACCAATAACACAAGAGCCAATTCTTATATTCTATTTGATTTCCATGATGTTTAGAAAGTGAACTGTGAACAGATCTAACTAGCTAGCACTTGTACACATGACGAGACAACAACTTGTTAATCATCTGCACGTTTTCTGTTGCCTTTTAAAATGTGAATAAATAGATATATACATTGTCATCACAAGTGTTCATTTTGTATGTACTGTGAGATTTTTCTTTCTAAACACGTGGATCAATTTTTGAGGACCCAACTCAATTTATTTTGCCAAGTAATTGGTGCATACCTTGCAACCACAGCCTTCAGGAATTAACTTCAATTCTAGGCTCAAATCCATTCTACTTTAAAGACTAGAAAAGTTAGGACAATGGATGAGTCTCACTAATCAATTTATTGTACGCATGCATTTATCTTTTTTGTTTTTTATTCCATTTTAAGGATATGAGGCGAGTCTATCGGTTATATCACATACTTAAAATACATAAACATTAGAGGGCCACATGCCCACATGCAGGATCAAATCAATAAACCTATATAGAAATAACAAGGAAAAACATTAAAATGTGAGTGGCTTAATTTAGATGTCTTGTTCTATTGCTAATTAGGTTTGAGTTTGAAATCTTGCCATTAGGCAACTAGCTAGAGCGGTCCTCTCTTAAGCAACGCGATCAAAAGAAATTTTCAAGCTTTTTCAGAGAATGTTCAAGGCACACCTATTCTAGATGGTACGCATAGCACAGGGTACGTACTTAGAAAATTCAAGAATATCTTAGAACGTACTAAGTACGTAGACGATGGCATGGGATATGCCTCTCACACACACACCTGCATGATTGATGTTCAAGGATCGATATCAGACGTATGCAATTGTGGATCGGTTTTGTTGTCGACCTGCAACTATTGTTTTGACCATTTAAGGCCATATTCCAATGTAACTAGGTTTTTAGTTAAAATAACACTGTGACAACTAAATTAAAGAAAAATAAAAATAGAGAAAATACAAAACACTATTATATCTTCTTAGATAATGTAAAGGGAAAAATAGAAAAATCACGTTAAGAAGTTATCACGTTTTAAACATATTTTAATTGCTGAAAGCCAGAAAATACCATTATTTAAAACAAACTCTAAAGAAAATGGACTTCACTATCCACAACTATGTTTTGGAGCGTGACATGCCAGAGAGGAGATTTTGTGATGGATCACGCGCTAGACAGTATTTGATAGCATCGGCCCTGTAGTACTGCCTGCGCGTAAATACTGTCTAGCAGAGCCATGCAGATCTCCAAATTACAAGGCACAAGAAGAACGATAGGTGCCGAAGAGAACTCACGTTCCTCCCTGACATTGTAAACTTGGTGCGAGATCTTTGATTTGTAATGATTTCATATCAAATTTTGAACACTCATTACAAAACAACCTTTTGCATGGCAAGGTAAATCAAAATTGCAATGAGATTTTGAACAGGTGACTTTAACGAAAACAAAACTGCAAACATATGCTTGTGTGCATACCCATGCACGTGCACACTCATTACAAATTTATTGTTTCCTTCTGATCATCTACTATTTTCCTCTCAGATTTTGCATACTGACAACTGCATTTTGACTATTTAACCTTTCTCTATGTAAACATACAGAACGAAACAAGGGTCAGGTCAGCAGTGGACTTTAGTTATTCAATGCAAGGGAGCACCACCAGAAAAAGAATTCTTTGAGTGCGATCTTGATAGGACTAATGTCTCATTTATGACATTGTTAAGTTTAAAAGAACAGCTTGGATACTCTGTTAGGGACTTCTTATACTATAAGAAGCGATGTGGCAGGGCGGTAGTAACTCTGGAGCTGATCGATTATAGTCGTGATGCAGACAAAATGATAGAAAGCAATCAAGATGAAAGGGTGATAGCACTAGGGGTTCCGATCTTTTGATGAGAGTGGTTGATTCAATTGGGGAAGGAGATGACATTGACGACCCGACTACAACCATCCAAGGACGTTGCGCCTTAGCGATCGATACACCAACTCCAGAGATTGTTCGTGACCTTGTCGGCGCGCGATCAACCTAACCACGAGGGTTCTTGTTCCTGCAAGCAATCGAAGAACAAGCAAGAACAAGATGAACAGCAACTCAATTGCAAATAACGATGTAAGATTCAATCGAAAACAGAAAAACGGTGGGGTTTCGAAGACAAGTATTCGGGCGGTCTAGCCGACACGCGCGAGTACAAGGAAAAGTAGCAAAAGCTAACTTAGTCTAAACAAAACCCAAGCCCTAGAAGAGGGTGCGGCTGCCTATTTAAGGGACACGGAAGGTGGAGGGTCGGCCAAAACACAAGGAAGCCGAATAGGACTCAAATTACAAGGCCCAAGGCCCACTTTGACTCGGACTGGAAAAGTGATGTGACTTGTTTTGCAGTTTCTAACCGACTCCGATGGAATTTGGAGGTGAGGCTAGATCCATATGAAATTAGACTTCAATAGCTTTCCAACGAGTACTCACGGGCCCCGAGAAAACTTCTGGATCAAAAGTTATGGCCGTTTGAAGTAGACGCTGTCAACAAGGCCGAATCCGAGTCAAACTCGTGAACAGGACTTGGTTTGCGCTTGATGGTTCCACTTCTATACTTGAGCTCATGTGGTTCTTCCCCATGGTTCCTAAGGACAATTAAATCATCACAAGAATTAAGTAGTATTCCATTCTTTGAAACATTTGTATGCAAACTTAGGAACGCATTCACCTGATGGTTAAGTTGACGTGCTCGCGCTCTAGTCATTGGTCATTGTATCATAGTTTCAGTTTGATGTGGAGTTGGCATGGTTGTATGCATGAAAAGGATGTCCTCATCATCCTCCCCTTCTTGCACTTGAGTCGTCCGCGACTCAAGCTCATCTTCTTCTCCCAAGTATGGCTTCAAATCTGCAATGTTAAAGGTGGGACTAACCCCAAAATCTGCAGGCAACTCAAGTTTATATGCATTGTCATTAATCTTTTCCAACACTTTGAAAGGACCATCAGCTCTAGGCTTCAACTTAGACTTCCTCAATTCAGGAAATCTTTCTTTTCTCAAATGCAACCAAGCTAAATCACCCGGTTGAAAAGTTAAATGCCTCCTTCCTTTGCTACCAGCAAGTTTATATTTAGCATTCATGCGTTCAATATTTTCTTTGGTTGTCTCATGCAGTTTCAACATCAAGTCAGCACGCTGTTTAGCATCAAAATTTAACTTCTCCGAAGATGGAAGTGGTAGTAAATCAATAGGAGCACGAGGCACAAAGCCATAGACAATCTCAAAAGGGCACAACTTTGTAGTAGAATGCAGCGAACGATTATAAGCAAATTCAATATGAGGCAAGCATTCTTCCCACATTTTAATGTTCTTTTTCAAAACAGCCCTAAGCATGGTAGATAACGTTCTATTCACAACTTCAGTTTGCCCATCAGTTTGGGGATGACATGTAGTCGAAAATACAGCTTAGTCCCCAATTTAGCCCATAAAGTTCTCCAAAAATGGCTAAGGAATTTAGTGTCACGATCGGAAACTATTGTATTTGGCACACCATGCAAACGAACAACTTCACGAAAGAACAAATCAGCAATATTAGTAGCATCATCACTTTTATGACATGGTATGAAGTGGGCCATCTTAGAAAATCTATCCACAACAACAAATATGCTATCCCTCCCCTTCTTTGTCCTAGGCAGTCCTAAAACAAAGTCCATAGAAATATCTTCCCAAGGCACACTAGGAACAGGTAGAGGCATATACAAACCATGAGGATTAAGTCGTGACTTAGCCTTTTGACACGTAGTGCAACGAGCAACAAAACGTTCCACATCACGTCTCATCTTTGGCCAAAAGAAATGACTAGCAAGTATGTCTTCCGTCTTCTTCGCTCCAAAATGCCCATTAGCCCACCTCCATGCGCTTCCTGTAACAACAACAAACGAACGGAGCTAGCTGGAATGCATAGTTTGTTAGCTCTAAACACAAATCCATCATTTAGAACAAATTTATTCCACGTTTTTCCCTCTTTGCAATTCAGCAACACGTCTTTAAAATCATCATCATGAACATAATGCTCCTTAATTGTTTCCAATCCAAAAATTTTGAAGTCAAGTTGTGAGAGCATGGTATATCTCCTAGACAATGCATCAGCAATAACATTCTCCTTTCTCTTTTTGTGTTTTATGACATAAGGAAAAGACTCTATGAATTCAACCCACTTTGCATGCCTACGGTTCAATTTTGCTTGACTTCTAATATGCTTTAATGACTTATGATCAGAATGAATGACAAATTCTTTGGGCCATAAATAATGTTGCCATGTCTCTAAAGTTCGAACTAGAGCATATAATTCCTTATCATAAGTAGAATAGTTCAAACTAGGCCCACTCAATTTTTCACTAAAGTATGCCATAGGTTTACCTTCTTGCAACAGCACACCACTCAATCTAATTCCACTAGCATCACATTCTAGCTCAAAAGTCTTACTAAAATCTGGAAGTTGGAGTAATGGTGCATGTGTTAACTTATCTTTCAATGTGTTGAAGGCGTCTTCCTGTGCATTCCCCCAAGTAAACGGCACCCTCTTTTTAGTGAGCTCATTCAATGGTGCAGCGATGGTGCTGAAATCCTTCACAAAACGACGATAGAATCCAGCAAGTCCTAGAAAACTTCACACCTGCATGACCGTTTTAGGAGTCGGCCAACTCTGTATTGCCTCAACCTTGGCTTTATCAACTTCAATGCCCTGTGGAGTAACAACATAGCCAAGAAAAGAGACTCGATCCGTGCAAAATGTGCACTTCTCAATGTTATCAAATAAATGTGCATTACGTAAAGCATCAAAAATAGCACGTAAATGGCAAAGGTGTTCCACTAGTGATCTGCTATATATCAATATATCATCAAAATAGACCACTACAAATTTACCAATGAAAGCACGCAAAACCTCGTTCATTAATCTCATGAATGTGCTAGGTGCATTAGTTAAACCAAATGGCATCACTAACCACTCAAACAAACCGAACTTAGTTTTAAATGCTGTTTTCCATTAATCTCTCAATTTCATGCGAATTTGGTGGTACCCACTAGCAAATCAACTTTAGAGAAGACAATAGAGCCACTTAATTCATCAAGCATATCATCTAACCTAGGAATGGGGTGACGATATCTAATGGTAATGTTATTGATCGCTCTACAGTCCACACACATACGCCATGATCCATCTTTCTTAGGCACTAAAATTACCGGAATAGCACAAGGACTAAGAGACTCACGCACATAGCCTTTATCAAGCAATTCTTGAACTTGACGCTGAATCTCCTTAGTTTCTTCCGGATTGGTCCTGTATGGCGCACGATTGGGCAAAGATGCCCCGGGAATCAAATCAATCTGGTGCTCAATCCCTCGCACTGGTGGTAGCCCTGGTGGCACGTCCTTTGGAAAGACATCCATGTACTCCTGCAAAAGATTAGTGACAGCAGGAGGCACAGAAGAAGGTACCTCCTCGAATGAAAATAAAGCTTGTTTGCAAAGTAAGGCATAGCAAATAGAAGTACTAGCATCCAGCTCAGTCACATCAGACTTAGTAGTAAGAAAACATGCACCTTTCAATTTAATCTCATTTTTCATGTCATGAACAGATTTAGAGTTTTTCTTTTTATGTTGCTCAAGTTCGCTTGCAACAATCTGATTTTCACTCCTATTATGCTCCTGATTTTTCTCTCTACTAGCTCTAGCAATCTCATTTTTGAAAATAGCTTCAGGAGACATAGGATGTAACACAATTTTCTTGTCATGATGCACAAAAGAATATTGGTTTGTCTTACCATGATGCAGTGAATCTTTATCATATTGCCACGGTCTACCTAACAGCATAGAGCATGCTTGCATAGGTACAACATCGCATTCTACAACATTGTGATAAGAACCAATAGCAAAATTTACTCTCACCATTCATGTTACCTTCACCTTGCCGCTGTTATTGAACCATTGAATGTAGTAAGGTTGTGGGTGAGGTTTGGTGTTCAACGCAAGCTTCTCCACCATATCGGAGCTCACAAAGTTGTTGCAGCTCTCTCCATTAATTATCACTCGGTATGAGCGTTCCTTCACGGCGCACTTTGTTTGGAAAAGGATGTGCCGCTGATTTTGCTCCGCCCTCTCCATTTGTGCACTCAACACACGCTGCACACTGAGGCTCTCATAGCGCTCTGCATCTTTAGCACCAATGTGCTCTTCTTCTTGCTCCTTCCCACTACCTGCATGGTCAGCTGCAAGCATAGCATATGTATCCTCATCCAAATCACTAGCAGAAGAATACTCACCATCATCTCTCGCAATCAGAAAATGCTTGGTTGGGCACTCACTCCTCACATGGCCATACCCCTTGCATTGATGACATTGGATATCCCTCGTTCGTCCTGTAGATGCAACGGACGAAGAGCTCTTCGCATGTGCTTGGGATGTCCCCTTTGTTGCTTCGGATGCCCGAAATGCCGAATTTGATGATGAAAACCGTGGCTTGCTGTTGGAGGAAGAAGGTGCAGGGGGTTGGCTTGATGGTGCGGCAGATGCACGTTGAGACCAAATGTTTGCACAACCTGCAGAAACGTTAGTCCTAGTGCTCACGCGTCGTCCCTGTACTTCTCTTTCAGCTTTACAAGCAAGATGAAATAAACGAGTGATAGAATTATATTCCTTGTAAGCTAAGATATCCTGAATTTCCCGATTCAAACCACCCATAAACCTAGCCATAGAGGCTTCCTCAGTTTCCTCTAAGTCACAACGCAGCATGCCTGTTTGCAATTCCTGAAAATATTCCTCTATGCTTTTACTACCTTGCCTCAATTGTTGCAACTTATGTAACAAATCACGTGCATAATATGAGGGAACAAATCTAGCTCGCATGATTCTTTTTAATGCATCCCAAGTTGGTGGTATGGTGAAAGGATTTTTCTTACAATATTCACTCCACCAAACAGATGCAAAATCAGTAAACTCACTAGTAGCAGCCCTAACCTTTTTGTTTTCTGTCGGGACCCCGGATTTCCGAACCCGGACCCTCTGTGTATTACTGCACTAGTCCCAGATCAAAGCTAGTGCACACAGTTAAACAGAAATGAATACATAACCAGCAACACTTTATTACAATATTAAAGAGTACAGACCGAAAGGTCTCATTATTACAATTGAGGTTTCAAGACCTCGCACACACGAAACACAGCGGAAGCAAAAGATAAACTCGGTGAAGACCCATCAATACGCCACAGGCAATTGACTGGGGAAGCGCGACCTAGAACTCCTGTAATCCTTCGTCGAATCCACCCGCGAAGAAGTCGTAGTCGCCTTCTTGAGCTTCGTACTCCTCTGGTTATTATTTTTGAGTGTAGCATGTGAGTACATAAAGTACTCCGCAAGTCTTGGAAAAAATGCAATAGATGCAAGGCTTGACAAAGGAAGGCTATATGGTTCTTTTGCACAAAGCAACATTTTCATTCAATTACTACTAATTATTTTCGAAGGCATCCATTTAATAAAGTAAATGCTTTAGCAGAAACTATCAATAATTCTATAGTGAAGGTTCCATCTACCAACACTAGTTTAATCTTTTCCAACTGATCAAGTTTAAAACTGCGGGTTCCATCCACCCTCTCTGGCTCCATCTGCCAGGATTCCCTTCCGAGAGTTCCCTCCACTCTCGGAATACAAAACTTTTGATTTTAAAACCAAAACCAGAAATCTACCATGTGAATGCATTCCTTGCCCGCCCTTGACCGTGGGCACGGCTATTCGAATAGTTTTACACTATGCAGAGGTTGTACAACTTTACCCACAAGAGATAAATTATCCTAAAAGTCAACACGCTTCCTTTGGCATGAGACCCAGATAAAATATCACAAAGCCTTTACCTTACTCTAATCTAGCTAGATACCACCCGCTGAGGTTTCACCGCAGGTAGGCTAACTGCCCGAACCGAAGCCCCCTCTTGCGCCATATGAGTACAGTAAATCCCTGTCCCTCACTGTGAATAACCAGTCCATCCCTGGCACCCACTTTCCACTGGTGGCACCTAAACTAGACTATCATAAGTTAGTCAGCTAGGTCGTACCCATATAGACTTGTGGTTGTACGGTTAATGCTCAGTCTGGACAAACACAAGCGTCGGTCCTTAGTTGACTAGGGTGGAACATACACTTTACAAGATCTCGTGCTTCCTGCACCAATCCAAACCAACCATCCACCCTAATCTAAACCAATTTCCACATTTCATTTTATTTTAAAAGAACAGTGGCAACTCCAATTACCACTAAATTTGTAAACACAAGGGTATTACAATAAATCATAATTTCCCATTTGCAAGATTTGTGAGGTATTCAATAGCATGGCTAAGCACTGTAATACCATTCTACTATTCACAAAGTTTAATATTAATCTCCCTATGGAGACAAAGGAAATTTCTAGGGTTACAAAGGTACATGGCATTCAACTTCAATCAAGGGCATAACAAAGTTGGTTTAACTATACCCTAAGATTTGAACTAATGTTTTATGTAAATAGCAATGCACATAATTTAAAATAGTTAAAACATTTCAAAATCATAGGTTCAAGATGATCAAAGGAGACTTGCCTTCTTGCACGCTGACTAGACCTTCTTGCTGCGGGTCGGGAAAGTCTTCGGCAACGACGGGTTCTACGCGCGAAAAGACCGAACAAACAAAATAAACTCAAATAAAATCCAAATAAAATCTAAAAATTATAAAATATATAATGACCGATAGATTATGATTTTAGATGAATTTAGGAGAAAGAATCAACGGATTCGGAGTTCGTATGAGGGAGATCGAATATTTAGAAGTTTTGGACATCACATGAAATGATAACAAAATACGACGATTACTTTTTGAATAGTACGGTGTCGATTGGCTACAAGGTGGCTGGCGAATGGGCAAAATGGAATGCTGGCAATGAGGCGAAGGTGGTGACATGGGTACGGCGACGAGGAACAACGGCAATCACCGGCAGTGAGTGAAAAACGGCACCGACAGAACGGTAGCGACAACAGCAGGTTGGAGAGAGATAGTACTGGGTATGGAACGTGGAGATGTAAGATGAGCGTGGGGTAGTACATGGCATGGTGAAGTTAGGAAAATTATTGGCTAAGCTGAAAATTAATCGGAGACGATACAATCGACGTTTGAATGACGACAGTGGAGAAACAGGAAAAATTTGATATCTTGGTGCTCGGTGGAGTGAATGCAAAACCATTTGAAAGGTAAACTACCTGGGATGGTTTGGCATGATATGACGTCATTGGATTGGGGAAAACACCACTGGATAGATGGGGACACGAGATGCCATTGACGGCCATAGCGAAGTTCGGAGGCAAAAATTTGTGGAGGTTTTTCGGGCAAAAGGAAGTGTGCATGGCGTAGAACGCAGTGAGGCAAGTCTAAGAAAAATTACGACAAGGGCTAAAGCTTACCGGAGGCGACGAATCGACGTCGGGAGTCACAAACGGCCATTTTCGCGGAAAGCTCAATTCCTGACAATTGGCTCCACAAAAAATTAAACAAAATGGTAGAAAAATTTCTTAGAGTCTAGGACACAATATGACGTGACCAAAAATTGAAGCGCTTACCAAAAAGCGGTGTACGCGCGAAGTACAGTTTTAGTGTCTGGGCCTGACAAGGTCGACGAGGACTCGGGGGATCTTCAGGTGATGGCGATGGAAGCACGATGTAGAACACGTCGAGGCAAACTCAACGGTGCAAACGGCTCGACCAAAGGATATCGGATGGTGGTGGAACACGGTAGAGAAGACATTCAACGACCGACGGGTTGACATTGGCGTTCCGGGCAAACGGAGAGGAGTTAGTGGGTGAGGTTTGTGGCGAAACGAAGAGGAGAACATGAGAAACGCAATGCTCACCTTGGTTGTGGTGGAATATGCACGGTCGGCCTGTAGCGAGGAGAGAAGCGATGGCACAATTTGGCCACGGTGCTCCGGCGATGCTCCGGTAAAGCCGAGGAGAGCACCACATAGAACGCGCAAAGGCGAAGCCAACGGTGTAGTCAATTGTGGCCGGACTCCACTGTAGTCGGCACAATCGGCCGAAGAACGCCGAGAGAAAAATGCCAATTGCGGCAAGGAGGAAGGGAGAGAGGCCTTGAGATTTCATAGGCTTGGTGAGGATGAAGAGAGGCACCCGGTGCTCCCTTTTATAGGCGTGGAGGTGGACCGGATGGGGAGATCCGCAAGGGAATGTCTTTCGGTGGCATGGCATATTCCCGCAAAATGGACGCATAAAATTGAGGGCTAAGGCCAGGAATGGAATGCTCTTAATGAGAGGATTTAAATGCACTTTATTTCATGAAAAACCGTTGAGAAAATCAAAAGTTATGAAAGCTTTAAGATGACAGTAATGGCGCTCGGCTCTGGAAACGGACGGACTGCACGCACGCTTGGAAGAAGAAGATAGGAGGAGAGAGAAAATAATAAAATAATAATTGTTTTTCCAAAAAATAAAATACAATAAAATAAATTCAAAAAAGTTCAGGAAAATTCCACAAAGATCCTTGGAACCCGAAAATACCAAATAAAATAATTTCAGATTTAATTGATGTATATTTTGACCACTAAAAATATTTTTACTTTCTAAGCTTTAATTTAATCCAAATAAATTCAAAAACTCCAAAAATTTGAAAACAGGATAGAAATGGATAGATTGGAATTTTATATGATTTAGAAATTTGAATGGGCTCATTCAGAGTTAAAATGAACAAATACGATCTTTTGGAAGTTTAAAAGGAGAGAAAAAGAATAAACTGATTTTCTGGAATTATTTTTGAACTGAAATGACATCATCAAGGCAAATGATTTTCAGAGGAATTATTTTTCTATGGAAAAAGGAATTTATGATGTTAGGGTGATGTCAACAGAGATTTTGATTTTTCTGGCCGAATTATTTTTCAACAGGAAAAGGGTTTTATTCACTAACAGGTGGGACCGACTTTTGTGGACTAGGTCCATAAACCGGGGAGAAGGCTGAGGTGGCACGCAGTTGGCGTAGCGCTTGCGTAGCTCATGGCTGCTGAGGTGGCGCACGGGGACTGAGGGCATCAGCGGATGACGACGCTGTTGAAGTCGGCGAGGGGTGCGCGAGAGGGAGGAAGACACGGGGAGTTAAGTGCACCTTGGCACGACACTCCGAAATTCTCGATGGTAGCCAGCGACGAGGATGCAGGGATGGCGAAGTGAGGGCGTTGGCGGCAGGGCTCTTCGGCGGTGGATTCACTCGGTGGAGGGGCGGGGATGCGCGCACAGGTCTGGCGAAGGTGGAGGCGATGAACGGTTATCGGTTACACCAAAGTTAAGGACGACGCAAAGACGAGTAAAGAGGGAGATAAGCGGGGTTTAAAGTGGGGAAATGGTGGAGGTTGAATGCGGGAGTGATTAGGCTTTCAACTGTAGCAAATGCTCTGGCTAACGAGAAGAAACAGCCACATTCAAGAGCTCAGGCGGGGCATTAATGGTGGCGGTGGAAGGTTGAAGAAGGCAAGAAGAAAGAAGAAGCTGACTGGCGGGGTTGGGCTGTCAGCGAGAGGGAAGAGAGAGGAGGAAGAAGTGGACGGTCGGATGAATGCCACGAGGCGAAAGAGAAATCAGGGCCATCGGATTAAAACGAAGGGGTAAGTGAAGGCGGGTGGCTGAGATTAAACCGGGTGGGGATGGATTGAATCAGGGAGTGACACGTGATGGCCGAGTAGAGAGGTTGAGGATTAAATTTGATTTAGATTTTGAAATAAAATTTAGATAACTCCAAATAAAACTCAGAAAATCACAGAAAATCCAAATAAAATTCAAATACTTTAAAATAATTAATTTGAAATTAAATTTTCAGGAAGAGGATTTTTGGGATGTTACATTTTCAGGGAATGCATGACAAGCAAATTTCTGATCAACAGCCAATTCCCAAGTGATATAAGCATCAGGGTTATATTTTCCATCAAAAGGTGGCATAGTGAACTTAATCTTACCAAGCGATTCATCATTCTCACGTACCTCATTCCGGCGTGGTTGACGATGATGGTGAGCGTCCTCATCATCATCAATCTCAGTGTCAGCCGCATATTCGTCTCCACCATTTTCGTCCACCCTGCTGCCCAAGACACCAATATTGGCACGAGTACGCTGAGTTGGTGCAGCGGGAGATGCACGGCCCCTCTCATCAAGACGTCTCAAAATCTCAGCAAGTGAAGCATTGACGGTGCCAACGGAAGCCTCCAATGTTGCAAGCGTAGTGTTGGTGTCGATCTGCGCGGCCTCCAATTGGCCAAGGCGTTCGTTGGTGACCCTTACATCCTCATCAAGTCCCTCAGTGTGCATCTTCATTTGGCGCTCAAAGTGTTGTATGATGCCCCTAGTCCGAGGGGAATGTGGCACTGCTCGCAGGTCCACTGGTTCTCCTGACATTGTTAGAAGACAAGAACAAACCAAGAAGAGAAAAAAAAATAATAAAACTGCAGGTTATGCCCTCACAACTACTGAGATGTGGTTAAATCAAGTCGCACACTCTCAACCTGTTCTGTCAAGCTCTTACAAGTTCTTACCACAGCAAGCAGGAGGTGATTGCAGCCGACAAGACAAGACAATATCTCCAGGAAATTGGGTGTATCGCTGCCTTGGTCGCTAGTCCCTGTGAGGTGGTAGCCAAATCTGTGGAGCTATGGGTGGGCTGAGAGTGAACAAAGGATAACTAGAATCACATTAGTCAAAGCAAGTTGAATAATCGCTCAACGACGACACCGTGCTGCTCCTAGGCTAGACCGTACTAGAGACGCGAGCCTAGAACACAAACGAAGACACACCGTACAGAAAGAAACTAGATGGCGTTGCACACGGAGTTCTGGAGCTCGAAAAAGGGTGCTGTCTTCACAGGGGACCTTAGAATCACGTGCAGAAGGGCTCTGTCAATTTTGAGCAAATTCTGAGAAACTTGATTTTTCCTCGGTTTGCGGGCCCGTTTTGAGGCCCTAAACGACGTTTTTTGGGGTCGAAGTTGCCGCGTGTGTGCCTGGTGGCTTACGCAGATCTGAAATCTCTAATTTTTCCAGACTTGCATGATTGATGTTCAAGGATCGATATCAGACGTATGCAATTGTGGATCGGTTTTGTTGTCGACCTGCAACTATTGTTTTGACCATTTAAGGCCATATTCCAATGTAACTAGGTTTTTAGTTAAAATAACACTGTGACAACTAAATTAAAGAAAAATAAAAATAGAGAAAATACAAAACACTATTATATCTTCTTAGATAATGTAAAGGGAAAAATAGAAAAATCACGTTAAGAAGTTACCACGTTTTAAACATATTTTAATTCCTGAAAGCCAGAAAATATCATTATTTAAAACAAGCTCTAAAGAAAATGGACTTCACTATCCACAACTACGTTTTGGAGCGTGACGTGCCAGAGAGGAGATTTTGTGATGGATCACGCGCTAGACAGTATTTGATAGCATCAGCCCTGTAGTACTGCCTGCGCGTAAATACTGTCTAGCAGAGCCATGCAGATCTCCAAATTACAAGGCACAAGAAGAACGATAGGTGCCGAAGAGAACTCACGTTCCTCCCTGACATTGTAAACTTGGTGCGAGATCTTTGATTTGTAATGATTTCATATCAAATTTTGAACACTCATTACAAAACAACCTTTTGCATGGCAAGGTAAATCAAAATTGCAATGAGATTTTGGACAGGTGACTTTAACGAAAACGAAACTGCAAACATATGCTTGTGTGCATACCCATGCACGTGCACACTCATTACAAATTTATTGTTTCCTTCTGATCATCTACTATTTTCCTCTTAGATTTTGCATACTGACAACTGCATTTTGACTACTTAACCTTTCTCTATGTAAACATACAGAACGAAACAAGGGTCAGGTCAGCAGTGGACTTAAGTTATTCAATGCAAGGGAGCACCACCAGAAAAAGAATTCTTCGAGTGCGATCTTGATAGGACTAATGTCTCGTTTATGACATTGTTAAGTTTAAAAGAACAGCTTGGATACTCGGTTAGGGACTTCTTATACTATAAGAAGCGATGTGGCAGGGCGGTAGCAACTCTGGAGCCGATCGATTATAGTCGTGATGCAGACAGAATGATAGAAAGCAATCAAGATGAAAGGGAAGTCCGATTAGTAGTGTCAAGGGAGCGAGTAAAAGACAATCAGGTGACCATAACACCCATGAAGCGAAAGAGGAGTCAACAAAATAGTGATGATCCAATTACAAATGAACAACTTGATGCATACAAGGTTTGGCTAGCGAATCTGCAAGCTGAGGAAGAACACACGGGTAAGTTATATATGTTGCTACACTAATCGCGCTGATTTTAACGGAAGTACTGAATTGGCAACTGCACTAACATATATTCATGGCTCACAGAATTTATAGATGACTACAGGGATGAAACAATCAAAACATATAAGGAATGGTTAAGGAGGAAAGGCCATCTTGATGATATCTGTAATTTTCAAATCTTTCAATGAACTATATAAGCATATTATTAGTTTTACAAACTCACATATATTTCTCTGATGAGTATTATAATGTGTGCAGTATCCTTTTTGAAAGAGGACCATACCAACAATCCAGCTGGCCTTCAAGATGAGGAAAGTCAAGACAGCGGCCTAACACCACCAGAGATGCCATCTCATACTCGGAAAAACAAGCAACAACAAAATGGTATGCTATCCTTCTGTCAATTCTATTTCTAGGTTCAATTGGTTTTTGCTGAATGTGTACATTAAATGACATTTAAATTGCTCATAAGGAGGTGGCCCCCAACAGTGCAAGAAAGGTGTACGTGGATGCCTTAAAGGTTTAGTAGCAGCTAACAAGAGAGTGAAGAATGCATCGCAGAAACTATCAATTCAATTTTCAGCAAGGTTAGGAGGCCCCGTAGGAGAAAACTCCCGAACATTTGTGGATGAAATGGTAATGTTTACAAGAAAGAGGGCTCCACTTATTGGAGTCAAAAAGTGGAAAGATATAAAGCAAAATGTCAAAATTACAATAGCAGAGGATTTGCTAGTAAGTTGCATCTTTTTATTTGTTGGTAAATAAGCATGTTAATTCTGTAATTACGTACGACTTCACCTTCACTTTCTGTTTCAATACAAGCAGAGTAGGTGGGATTTTCCAAACATTGAGAATGCAACGGAAAAGATATTGGACATTGCTAAAGAGCGGTACAAAGGATGGCGATCATCATTCAGTTCTACATACAAGGCATACAACACTTACGCTGAGCGAATGAAACATAAGCCTGAAGATATAGACATTGTTGAATGGCACTACTTGATAATGTATTTTGGAACTGAAAAATTCAAGGTTCAATTTTTCTCTCTGCAATTACCAATTAGTGAATGGAATTGAGATAGTAACCATTAATGTATGGACTTGTACAGTTGATGCATTAGCAATAGCAATTACAAAAATATATGCAGCAGCATGTGTTACAGACATATATGCTTTTTACTACCACTATTTAGGATGCATATAATTCTTATTTAGACTTGAACAATTGCCGCATAAGGCATATAGGTGTTAGCTCCAGAACACCTTTGTAAGTAGTAGTTAAAATAAGGCACATACATCATTTTGTATCAATAGTTGACTATTGATCAATGACCTATTTGATTAGTGACAGCAGTATTATAATTTTATCTTCTAGACTATATTGTCTACTCCAAATATTTATGTCCAATTATTGCAAATCACTAAATGGCTTACCTGTAGCTATAGCTAGCTATTGTTGCTCATAGCTATTGCAGAACCCAAGCGCAAAAAACCTTAGTCGAAGAATTTGAACATTGTTGTCTTACTTTATTTTTTTAATACATATATGGTGTCAAGAATGCTTTGTTGAGTGCACTTGTAAACTTTTTTGCAGAGGGTCAGCAGCCAAAACTCTGAAAACCGTCAAAAACAGAAGACCAAGCATCTAATGGGATCCAAACCGTTCTCCCAATGTAGCTACGAGCAGGTAATGAAAAATTAAACTTATCTGATTCTTTTCTTAAATGATCAATTGTTCACAAGGCACAATGTTTGCCATCTTAGAGAGACCCAAATACTAGAGAAGAGCCAACTGATCTGACTCTTTGGATGGCTACCCACATGAAGAACGGGGAATGGTCAAACAACGCTTCTAGGGATGTCTATGTTAGTAGTAAATTTAATTTGTTCATGACATAGTACATCTTTCAGAATTTTGTGCATAAAACTTAACTGATTTAACTTCTTATTTTCTCTTATCACACTTAGGGTCATGCAGCCTTCAAAATTACTGACCTATCAATAGAGCCAGATAAAGACTTCCTTACAGTTGAAGAGGAAAACATTGCTTTCCAATCAAGTTACAAGGAAAGCACCGGTACCAAATCATGCAAAGCTCATGGTCATGGATACAAGGCGAAATATCCCACACGAAGCCAACTGTTGAAAGACAGACTTGATGAACAATCCCGTGCTTCAGCTGCAGCCCAGCGAAAAAATAATGAGCTCGAAGATGAGGTGCAAATGTTAAAGGAACAAATTGCAAATGGAGTTGCTGAAAGGGAAGAAACTAGGCGAGAGATGCAAGAGGAACTGGAGAAGGAAAGGAACGCAAGAGAACAACTTAGGCAAGAGTTCCTTTCATTGCTAGCACAATAGAGAGAAGCAACATTACAGGTAATACATATGTACATACGCAACAGCAGCTGCTGCCTGTTTGTTGTTGATGGCTTGCAGCAGCCACCCAGCCTAACAGGCCCTAATGTTTTTCCTCATGGTCCATATGCAGGCTAACCAGGGAAGTATATTGAACACAAGGGAAAGCGAGGCTAATCCAAGTGAGGAAGACGAAAACATGACAACATTGGACAAGGCTAACCCATATAGTACATTGAACACCACAGAAAAGACACCTGAACATGTGGAAGAAACATTACAACAGGTAACAAAATTTGCAAATAGTTTGCTGCCATAAGGGATTTGGACTTTGTACATTCTATTGATGACCTGCTGATGTGTACCTTCCCTGAACTTCAATTGATGTATGCATGCTGAACATATTTTAATAGTAGTACACATCAGGATGCTAATATTTTTTTATTCTACATTTTACATTTGCAGAATGACCCAGCAAGCATCCTGACCACACAAAAAGAGTGCTAGGCCACCTATTCGCATCACTCGAGCTTCTAATCTTAACCGAAGCCTCTTCCAAAATGTCGCTGTTAATAATGGTTCATCAAACTTTATTCCTCCACAACAATTGAAGAATACTGCTACAACTCGTTCGAAGAAAAGGAGGGACCAGCAGGTATGAAATGAAACTGTGACTAATCTTCATCTGTCATTGTTCTTATGTCAAATATAGCATACTGTTCTAAACTACTAGAAAATTATGCCAGGTGAAGTAGGGCTACTATATATCGGTAAATGAAATGAAATTAAATAATTCTGCTGGAATCACTTGCTAAATACTTTGCTACGCAACTGAACTAGAGAACTCAGGATTGCTATTTTCAGCTATAACTCGTATCTCTAAACTTGCACTATGATGTACTTAAGTATGTGCTGCTGGACAATACTCACATTAAGGTCCCTCTTTATTGTTCATGTTCTATCAGGATGAAACAGTTTGATCAGAGCAAACAGATTCGTGGCGTCATCAAGTCAGGAAATTCAACATGGCAAAGAAGCACGGGCAAATGGAATGGAAGTGATATTACTTTTGTTATTAGTTACAAACTTTGTAGTTTAGGTATGGAGATTGATATGTAATTCCTGCATGAGTGGTGGCACTTTTAAATTATTATGTGTTGAATTAATATATGTGTTTTTGATCTAGCCGTGTTCCTAATTTGATTATTAATTTGCAACAACAAATTATAATAAACTATCATATGATCAATATGCTACCGCAAATTTTACCGTTGCGATAAACCTGTATGCAAAATTGGTATTTCGTTGTGATAGGCTGTTGCAACGCCACTACTATGTTGCGATTCCACTATATGCCATGAACAATGTTCGTTGCTATAGGATCTATTTGCCACAAAACATATTTCGTCGCAATAACTTTATGGCAATGAAATGCCTTACGTGGCAATAAAACATATTGCAACGAAACACCTCCCGTGGCAATTAAACCTGCTGCAACGAGACGCCTCCCGTAGCAATATATCCTGTTGCAACGAAATGCTCTCTGTGGCAATAGGGTCTATTGCCACGAACCATTGGCGTGGCAATAGAACCTATTACCACACAATATTTTCGTGGCAAATGATACTATTGCCACGACCAAACTTCATGGCAAAAGAAGCTATTGCCACGGAGTCAGCCGTGGCAATAGCCTATATCACCACGACATCATTCGTTGCAACAACAAACAATTGCCACAACACATTGCATGGCAATAACCATAGGTATTGCAATGAAACCACAATCCGTTGCATAATCTTTTAAGCACGCAAGTACTTGCCACGCTTGCCAACGGAAGTGATGTGTTGCAATAGGTACATATTGCATCTATTTTGGCCCGGTTGCAACGATTTTGCTCCGTTGTCCTAGACCTGAAAACTAGTAGTGATACCATCTCTGTCAGGACCCCGGATTTCCAAACCCGGACCCTCTCTGTATTACTGCACTAGTCCCAGATCAAAGCTAGTGCACACAGTTTAAACAGAAATGATTCATAACCAACAACGCATTATTACAATAACAAAGAGTACTGACCCTCAGGTCTCATTATTACAACTGAGGTTTCAAGACCTCACACACACAGAACACAGCGGAAGCAAAAAGATAAATCCGGCGAAGACCCATCAATATGCCACAGGCAATTGACTGGGGAAGCACGACCTAGAACTCCTGGAATCATTCGTCGAATCCACCCGCGAAGTAGTCATAGTCTCCTTCTTGAGCTTCGTATTCCTCTGATTATTATTTTTGAGTGTAGCATGTGAGTACATAAAGTACTCCGCAAGTCTTGGGAAAAATACAATAGATGCAAGGCTTGACAAAGGAAGGCTATATGATTCTTTTGCACAAAGCAATGTTTTAATTTCAATTACTACTAATTATTTTCGAAGGCATGAATTTAATAAAGTAAATGTTTTAACTGAACTATCATTAATTTTATAGTGAAGGTTCCATCCACCAACACTAGCTAACCAATTACAATTGATCAAGTTTAAAACTGCGGGTTCCATCCACCCTCTCTGGCTCCAACTGCCAGGATACCCTTCCGAGAGTTCCCTCCACTCTCGGAATTCAAAAACATTGATTTTAAAAACCAAAACCAAAAATCTACCAAGTGAATGGATTCCTTGCCCGCCCTTGACCGTGGGCACGGCTATTCGAATAGTTTGACACTCTGCAGAGGTTGTACAACTTTACCCTCAAGAGATAAATTATCTTAAAAGTCACCACGCTTCCTTTGTCATGAGACACAGATAAATTATCACAATGTCTTTACCTCACTCTAGACTAGCTAGACACCACCCGCTGAGGTTTCACCGCAGAAGGGTTAAATCTGCCCAATCCGAAGCCCCCTCTTGCGCTATATGAGTACAGTAAATCCCTGTCCCTCACTGTGAATAACCAGTAAATCCCTGGCATCCACTTTCCACTGGTGGCACCTAAACTAGACATCATGAGTTATTCAGCTAGGTCGTACCCATATAGACTTAGGGTTGTACGGTACTGCTCAGTCTGGACAAACACAACCGTCGGTCCTTAGTTGACTAGGGTGGAACATACACTTTACAAGATCTCGTGCTTGCCGTACCAACCCAAACCAACCATCCACCCTAATCTAAACCAATTTCCACATTTTATTTTATTTTAAAAGATCAGTGGCAACTCCAATGACCACTAGACTTATAAACACAAGGTTATTACAACAAATCATAATTTCCCATTTTCAAGATTTCAAAGGTATTAAATAGCGTGACTAAGCATTATACTACCATTCTATTATTCACAAATAATTATAATACTCTCATTATTGAGACAAAGGAATTTCTAGGGTGACAAAAGTAAATGGCATTCAACTCAATTGAGGGCATAATAAAGTGGGATTAACTATACCTTAAGATTTGAACTAATGTTTTATGTAAATAGCAATGCACATAATTTAAAATAATTAAAAATTTCAAAATCATAGGTTCAAGATGATCAAAGGAGACTTGCCTTCTTGCACGCTCTCGGCGTCTTCTTGCTGCGGAGTGGAGAGAAATGAGAAAGTTATGCTCATTTGAAAATCTCAGATTGAATAAATCCAAAAATTCCCAAATTTCTGACAGGTGGGGCCCACTAGCAGGATTAAATTTTTAATCTTTATTTTATTGCTTTTATTTTGAGTCTATGACTGGTGGGACCCATTGGACAGTGAGCCCTCTGGCCCTGCCTCTGACATGTGGGACCCCACTGGGCTCTGGGCCCAGATGTCAGTGAGGAGCACAGACGGGTGGGGCCCAGACGGTAGTGGCCAGCGCAGTCTGGCGGCCGCTGACGGGTGGGACCCATCTGTCAGCGCGGAAAAATAAGAGAAAGGCTCAACCTCAACGTGCAGAGCCGGGGGCTCAAACGCGCGCCGAGGCAGCCGGGGGGAAAGAGATAGCGCTGGTAACCAGTCGGGCGGGGAGGCATTACCTACCCATAAAGGGTAGGTAACCCTCTTGAGGGGTACCTGCTGGAGGGGCCGGGCAGCAGTGGACGGTGGCGACGGTGCCGGCGGCGAGGGAAGGCCGGAGAGGGTCGAGTGATGCGCAAAATGCGATCCCGGTGCGGAGTGGGTTCGGTTGGAGGGGTCGGCGAGGCTCGGGGACGAGCGGAGGTGGCCGGCGACGAGGAAGGCGGTGGCGCAGCACGGGTCCTCCAGTGCGATGGTGCTCTGGCGGCGGGAAGGGACGACCGAGGTGCCGGGGAGGTTCGCCGACGCACGGGGAAGCTGTGGGTGGCGGCGACGGGAATTGCTTGTCAGAGTGCGGCGGGGCTCGGGGAGAGAGGTGGCACGGTGCTGGGGTGTTACGGAGCTCGGAAGAGAGAGCGGAGGGCGGTGGGAGGTGGTGCGATGAGAGGGGAGGCCGAGGGAGTTATTTATAGGGGCAGAGAGGGGACATGGCAGCGGCAATCGCTCGCCGGTGCTGGCAGCTGGAAAAGTAAGGGGGCGGGGGAAAAAGGAAATTGGGGCCGCAGAAGGAAGGGGAGACGCGGGGAAGAGGGGATTTGGTCGCGGCGGGGCTTGGGGTTTCCAAAACCGGGGAGAGCCGGATAAGGGAAGGCCGGGATCGGCTCGGATTGGTCGCTGGCACAAGAAAGGAAAGAGGGGGAAGAAAGAAGGAAGGCGGGCGCTCCACGGGGAAGAAGGGCCTGACAGGCGGGGCCGGGCGGCAGTGGGAGCGAGGGCGCGGCTGACGGGCGGGGCCCGCAGGGCAGAGAGAGAAGGGAGAGAGAGAGAGAGAGCGATTCACGGGCGGCTAGGATGGAGACGCATGGCAGGGGAAGAAGATCGGGCGGTGGACGCGGTTAAGTGAGAAGGGATGGTTAGATGGGCCGGGCGCGGGGACGCGGCTCATCCAGGCTGTCCACGCGTCGGGCGAGGAGGAGGGGAAGGCGGGGCTAGCTGGGCCGGGCCCGCATGGCGGAGGAAGAGGGAGAGAGCGGCCAGATTGGGGCCGAGGGGTGACGTGGGCGGTCCTGGGCCGTCCACGCGTCGGATGGTGGGGGAGGGGAGGAATTTTTAATTTTAGAATTTGATTTATATTTTAAGAAAAGGCTAGGAAATTATTTAGGCCTCAGAAAATATGAAAATACCTCCAAAAATTCCAGAAAAATTCACAGAAGCTCCTGAACATATTTTGGACTTAATAAAAATTATTTCCAACTACTGTTGGTATTTAATTTTCATATTTTAAATTACTTTCTAACTTCAAAAATACATTTTTAAACTCCAGAAAATCCAGGAAACCAAATAAAAGCCAAATAATTAATTTGAATTAGGATTTTTATAGAAATTCAAAATATCTTTTTATTTAACAATATTTTTAGGTTTTACTTAAAATACTTTTCAAATCCAGTTTTTTTTCGAAAACAGAAATTCAGGGCAAATACAAATAAAACTCAAATACTTTAAAATAATTAATTTGAATTTAAATTTTTCAGAAAGCAAATTTTTGGGATGTTACAAATCTACCCCCTTAGAAAGAATCTCGGCCCCGAGATTTGGACGGACTAGGAAAAAGAAAGGAGAGGAAAAAGCAACTCTTGGTTCCTTGCTGTGCTCTCAAGCTGCTTTTTTCTTTGAACCAAACTGAAACTTACCAAGCATGACTACTGCCCCTGGGGCACCCTTTGTGGTGATGTGGTTAACTCGTCCTCTTCCTTGTGATTGCGGAGTTCTTGGAGCTTTTCCTACAGTTAGAGATACTTCCCGTCCTTGTCCTGCAACTGGAGTTTGCGCTGGTGTATTTCCCAAGTTTTAAGGAATTGGAGTGGTGACCTGAGCCTTCTGTGGGCAATTGCCTGCATAATGCCCCATCTCGTGACATCGAAAACATTGCACTCCTGTGGCTGAGGTGTTGCTTCTCTGAGGACGGACTCCGGTAAAGATGTGGGGTTCTTGCATCTCTGAACGGGGCACAGATCCTGGAGTTCTTGGTGCATTTGTTGCTGCTGGAGCTTGGTTGAACTGGGGTGGATTCATTCGGGGTCTTGAACTGCTTGCATTATACTGTGTCTGAAAAGCCATCTTTCTCTTACGAGAGTCTTGCAATTGATATTGAGCATCTTCCTGGACAAGGGCCTTATTTACCATGTGCTGAAATGTTGAAAAATCTTTGGACACCAACTGCACTTGAGGTTGGGATCGAGTCCTTGCATGAACCTCCAGATCTTTATTGCGTCTATTGCCACCTCTTCTGGTGCATATCGGGATAGCTGAGTGAACTTATTCAGGTACTCAGAAACACTAAGGTTTCCCTACTGCAGCTTATGAAACTCCCTTTTCTTCGTCTCCATTATTCCCATAGGAATATGTGCCGTGCGAAAAACTTCAACAAACTCTACCCATGTGATAGTTTGCATGTCTTGATGAGCAGCACAATAATTCTCACACCAATTAGCAGCAATTCCTTTAAGTTGATGGGCGGCATACAACACCTTCTCATGATCATTGCACTGAGCCAGAATCAACTTCTTCTCTACATCCTTGATCCAATCGTCAGCTTCGAACGGATCCACTGAACCAGCAAAAGTGGGAGGTCTGGTCCTCATGAACTCTCCTGGCTTGGACTGCGGTGCTTGGTTTGGCGCCTGAGGGGCTTATTGCACCTGGTTCTGAGCAAGAGCTTGGAGTAGCTGCAATTGCATAGCCATCATCTGCTCCAAGTTAGGCGCTTGAGCAGGAGGTGGTGGAATGTTGTTGTCTGGCTGGGCATTGGTATCACGGCTATTGCCAGGGTTGCTCCTTGTGTTCACCATCTGAAGCGGTTTTCGGGGTTAGCAAAAGGTAAGAGGGAACTAGCATAGGTAAGAGATTTAGGGGGAAACTAAACAACATCCCAAACCAACACGCAAGAAAGAAACAAGCCACGACTTAGAAGAAACTTAACTTGAAATCAAAATAGTTTTTAAGGATGGTTGTACTACAAGTATACAAAGACTTGGTACAGTCCACCTAACACACAAGTAAGTAATATATAAGCGTCCTAAAATCGTACGACTTTACTTGGGTATCACAATTAAAGAACTAGTCCTCGCCCTTTCATGATGACGAGCTTCTCCAGGTGCTTCTCATACGCAACCTCACTGAGCCGTCTATAGAAATTACAAAGGAAAGGGGTACAATTATCATTCCAAAAAGGAAATAAGCAGATAGATAAGAGAGAATGCCATGACGAAGGTAAGGATAGAAAGACAAGAAAAGACAAGGGTAGCAAATTATTAAAATTTTATTTTATAAAATAAAATTTGAAGCTCTTTTACTAACGACCATTCTTACTAGGTCACATCCTACAGTCAAATTGGCTCTGATATACAATGTCTGTCGGGACCCCGGATTTCCAAACCCGGACCCTCTTGGTATTACTGCACTAGTCCCAGATCAAAGCTAGTGCACACAGTTTAAACAAAAATGATTCATAACCAACAACACATTATTACAATAATAAAGAGTACTGACCCTCAGGTCTCATTATTACAACTGTGGTTTCAAGACCTCACACACACAGAACACAGCGGAAGCAAAAAGATAAATCCGGCGAAGACCCATCAATACGCCACATGCAATTGACTGGGGAAGCGCGACCTAGAACTCCTGGAATCCTTCGTCGAATCCACCCGCGAAGTAGTCGTAGTCTCCTTCTTGAGCTTCGTATTCCTCTGATTATTATTTTTGAGTGCAGCATGTGAGTACATAAAGTACTCCGCAAGTCTTGGGAAAAATGCAATAGATGCATGGCTTGACAAAGGAAGGCTATATGGTTCTTTTGCACAAAGCAATGTTTTAATTTCAATTACTACTAATTATTTTCGAAGGCATCAATTTAATAAAGTAAATGTTTTAACTGAACTATCATTAATTTTATAGTGAAGGTTCCATCCACCAACACTAGCTAACCAATTACAATTGATCAAGTTTAAAACTGCGGGTTCCATCCACCCTCTCACCAAAACCAAAAATCTACCATGTGAATACATTCCTTGCCCGCCCTTGACCGTGGGCACGGCTATTCGAATAGTTTGACACTCTGCAGAGGTTGTACAACTTTACCCTCAAGAGATAAATTATCTTAATAGTCACCACGCTTCCTTTGGCATGAGACACAGATAAACAAGCCACGACTTAGAAGAAACTTAACTTGAAATCAAAATAGTTTTTAAGGATGGCTGTACTACAAGTATACAAAGACTTGGTACAGTCCACCTAACACACAAGTAAGTAATATATAAGCGTTCTAAAATCGTACGACTATACTTGGGTATCACAACTAAAGAACTAGTGCTCGCTCCTTCATGATGACGAGCTTCTCCAGGTGCTTCTCATACGCAACCTCACTGAGCCGTCTATAGAAATTACAAAGGAAAGAGGTACAATTATCATTCCAAAAAGGAAATAAGCAGATAGATAAGAGAGAATGCCATGACGAAGGTAAGGATAGAAAGACAAGAAAAGACAAGGGTAGCAAATTATTAAAATTTTATTTTATAAAATAAATTTTGAAGCTCTTTTACTAACGACCATTCTAACTAGGTCACGTCCTACAGTCAAATTGGCTCTGATACAAATACTTTAAAATAATTAATTTGAATTTAAATTTTTCAGAAAGCAAATTTTTGGGATGTTACAAATCTACCCCCTTAGAAAGAATCTCGCCCCCGAGATTCGGACGAACTAGGAAAAAGAAAGGAGAGAAAAAGCAACTCTTGGTTCCTTGCTGTGCTCTCAAGCTGCTTCTTTCTTTGAACCAAACTGAAACTTACCAAGCATGACTACTGCCCCTGGGGCACCCTTTGTGGTGATGTGGTTAACTCGTCCTCTTCCTTGTGATTGCGGAGTTCTTGGAGCTTGATAAGAACATGTACCCTATGGATATAATCATATTTGCTATACTTGTTGTTCGAATTACAAGAGCTCCTACGCACCACTTAAATTATCAGGTGAGTTCGTTTCAAACAGGTTTCACTTTGTTTGACAAAGAACTTATGATATTACATAATGAGAGTTTGTTGCGTTTGTTATCATGTACCGAGATTTATGATCAAGATCATACAATACAAGAGGCTACACAAATGTTAAAACTGAGGACGGTTTTCTGTCAAGAAGGGGAGGATGATGTGACCACGCCACAAACACACACGACAATAGCGCCCAATATCAAGATTGAACTAAAGGTGAATTCGTTTCTTCAGATTAAACATATTTTAAATGAGAATATGATGCTACCTAATGATGAAAAAATATATTTTGACAGCACCACGTTATTTTTACATCAATTCAAGCAAGAGTTCAAGTTGGACACGTTTTGGAATCCAATTCGGCCTCCAGATCAATTCGGATTCAGCCTGACAAGCCCAACTTCAAATGTGCATAACTTTCACATACGAAGTCCGTTTGAGGTCCATGAGTACTTGTTGGAAAGCTTTGCTTATCCTCTTTCCAATGGATCTAGTATCACCTCTAAATTCCTTCTGTGCGCATCTCAATCATCAAAAGAGTTCGTGTTGGACACGTACTGGAATCGGATTCGGACTGCTGCAATGGTGCAAGTTTAAACGGGCATAACTTCTTCATACGGACTCCGTTCGGGACTTTCTTGTACTTCATGGAAAGCTTATAAAGTATACGTTCCAATGGATCCAACCTCATATTCAGATTCCATCTGAACCGGCCGGAATCATCAAAACAATCCACGTAGGTTTCTGAGTCCGAGTCAAAAGGGTGCTGCGCCACCTCCACTTGGGCCCATGGGCCTTGTAACCCTAGGGTGTACCCTTTGGGACGCCTCCCCTGGTTGTTTTCACTATATAGGAGCCACCGCCTCCCTTTCTAGGACTTAGGTTTTGTTTAGATCAGTTTAGCCCCATGTGCAAACTCCACGTTGTCTCTTGTGTCGGCTAGACCAACAGATTCGTGTTACAGAACCTCAACTATCCTTGTGCGACTTTTATATCTAGCAAATTTCAGGTTGCTCACTATCATTGTTCTTGCGTGTTCTTCGGTTGCATGCAGGAATAGACCTTCGTGGTCAGGTCAACCGCGTTCTTGGCACGGTTGATAACGACTTGGAGTGTGGTTCAGTGATTGCTAAGGCGCAAGCGACGTCGTACGGTTGTAGTCGGGTCGCAAGAGTCACCTCCGCCAAAATCGAAGTTATCATCCTATCGGAAGATCGGGACCCATCGCCTCATCATTTTCCTGCAGTTAGAGATACTTCTCGTCCTTGTCCTGCAACTGGAGTTCGCGCTGGTGTATTTCCCAAGTTGAAAGGAATTGGAGTGGTAACCTGAGGCTTCTGTGGGCAATTTCCTGCATAACGCCCCATCTCGTGACATCGAAAACATTGCACTCCTGCGGCTGAGGTGTTGCTTCTCTGAGGATGGACTCCGGTAAAGATGTGGGGTTCTTGCATCTCTGAACGAGGCACAGATCCTGGAGTTCTTGGTGCATTTGTTGCTGCTGGAGCTTGGTTGAACTGGGGTGGATTCATTCGGGGTCTTGAACTGCTTGCATTATACTGTGTCTCGAAAGCCATCTTTCTCTTACGAGAGTCCTGCAATTGATATTGAGCATCTTCCTGGACAAGGGCCTTATTTACCATGTGCTGAAATGTCGAAAAATCTTTGGACACCAACTGCACCTTGAGGTTGGGATCGAGTCCTTGCATGAACCGCCAGATCTTTATTGCGTCTGTTGCCACTGCTTCTGGTGCATATTGGGATAGCTGAGTGAACTTATTCAGGTACTCAGAAACACTAAGGTTTCCCTGCTGCAGCTTATGAAACTCCCTTTTCTTCATCTCCTTTATTCCCATAGGAATATGTGCCGTGCGAAAAACTTCAACAAACTCTGCCCATGTGATAGTTTGCATATCTTGATGAGCAGCACAATAATTCTCCCAACAATTAGCAGCAATTCCTTTAAGCTGATGGGCGGCATACCACACCTTCTCATGATCATTGCACTGAGCCAGAATCAACTTCTTCTCGACATCCTTGATCCACTCATCAGCTTCCAACGGATCCACTGAACCAGCAAAAGTGGGAGGTCTGGTCCTCATGAACTCTCCTAGCTTGGACTGCGGTGCTTGGTTTGGTGCCTGAGGGGCTTGTTGCACCTGGTTCTGAGCAAGAGCTTGGAGTAGCTGCAATTGCATTGCCATCATCTGCTCCAACTTAGGTGCTTGAGCAGGAGGTGGTGAAATGTTGTTGTCTGCCTGGGCATTGGTATCATGGCTATTGTCAGGGTTGCTCCTTGTGTTCACCATCTGAAGCGGTTTTCGAGGTTAGCAAAAGGTAAGAGGGAACTAGCATAGGTAAGAGATTTAGGGGGAAACTAAACAACATCCCAAACCAACACGCAAGAAAGAAACAAGCCACGACTTAGAAGAAACTTAACTTGAAATCAAAATAGTTTTTAAGGATGGTTGTACTACAAGTATACAAAGACTTGGTACAGTCCACCTAACACACAAGTAAGTAATATATAAGCGTTCTAAAATCGTACGACTTTACTTGGGTATCACAACTAAAGAACTAGTCCTCGCCCCTTCATGATGACGAGCTTCTCCAGGTGCTTCTCATACGCAACCTCACTGAGCCGTCTATAGAAATTACAAAGGAAAGGGGTACAATTATCATTCCAAAAAGGAAATAAGCAGATAGATAAGAGAGAATGCCATGACGAAGGTAAGGATAGAAAGACAAGAAAAGACAAGGGTAGCAAATTATTAAAATTTTATTTTATAAAATAAATTTTGAAGCTCTTTCACTAACGACCATTCTAACTAGGTCACGTCCTACAGTCAAATTGGCTCTGATATACCATCTCTGTCGGGACCCCGGATTTCCAAACCCGGACCTAGTCCCAGATCAAAGCTAGTGCACACAGTTTAAACAGAAATGATTCATAACCAACAACGCATTATTACAATAATAAAGAAGACTGACCCTCAGGTCTCATTATTACAACTGAGGTTTCAAGACCTCACACACACAGAACACAGCGGAAGCAAAAAGATAAATCCGGCGAAGACCCATCAATACGCCACAGGCAATTGACTGGGGAAGCGCGACCTAGAACTCCTGGAATCCTTCGTCGAATCCACCCGCGAAGTAGTCGTAGTCTCCTTCTTGAGCTTCGTATTCCTCTGATTATTATTTTTGAGTGCAGCATGTGAGTACATAAAGTACTCCGCAAGTCTTGGGAAAAATGCAATAGATGCAAGGCTTGACAAAGGAAGGCTATATGGTTCTTTTACACAAAGCAATGTTTTAATTTCAATTACTACTAATTATTTTCGAAGGCATCAATTTAATAAAGTAAATGTTTTAACTGAACTATCATTAAATTTATAGTGAAGGTTCCATCCACCAACACTAGCTAACCAATTACAATTGATCAAGTTTAAAACTGCGGGTTCCATCCACCCTCTCTGGCTCCAACTACCAGGATACCCTTCCGAGAGTTCCCTCCACCGTCGGAATACAAAAACTTTGATTTTAAAACCAAAACCAAAAATCTACCCTGTGAATACATTCCTTGCCCGCCCTTGACCGTGGGCACGACTATTCGAATAGTTTGATACTCTGCAGAGGTTGTACAACTTTACCCCCAAGAGATAAATTATCTTAATAGTCACCACGCTTCCTTTGGCATGAGACACAGATAAACAAGCCACGACTTAGAAGAAACTTAACTTGAAATCAAAATAGTTTTTAAGGATGGCTGTACTACAAGTATACAAAGACTTGGTACAGTCCACCTAACACACAAGTAAGTAATATATAAGCGTTCTAAAATTGTACGACTTTACTTGGGTATCACAACTAAAGAACTAGTCCTCGCTCCTTTATGATGACGAGCTTCTCCAGGTGCTTCTCATACGCAACCTCACTGAGCCGTCTATAGAAATTACAAAGGAAAAGGGTACAATTATCATTCCAAAAAGGAAATAAGCAGATAGATAAGAGAGAATGCCATGACGAAGGTAAGGATAGAAAGACAAGAAAAGACAAGGGTAGCAAATTATTAAAATTTTATTTTATAAAATAAATTTTGAAGCTCTTTTACTAACGACCATTCTAACTAGGTCACGTTCTACAGTCAAATTGGCTCTGATATGTATGTATATATATATATATATATATTTATAGATGTTTATATATACATTTACTTAGAAGGTCTCTACATTTTAGTTGTTATTAGCTTTAATTAAAATTTATTTATCTAGCAAGGCCATATTTCCATATTTGCTAATTAGCAAGACCTACCATTGGAATTTATTTAATGTCAGCATTTTAAATATTGGGCATAAATCTTAGTTTTAACTAATGGCAATCTTCATTTGGTCGTTTACCATAAGTTGTTTTGCTTTATCAAGTCTTCAATTCACATTTCGTCATTTAGTTTTTTATTCAAATAGAATTAATTATTCAAGCATATTTACATATTAATCAATATGGTTTTATGACTCCAATTAGTATTTATTAGGTTTTTTAGACTGTCCCTAAACTTTATGTTGATTTTTACTAATTAGAATGATCTACAAAGAAAAAGAATAAAAATGTGGGATAAAAGTGCTGCCGGCTAGGTTTGAACACAGGATCTGATGGAGAGGCAATGTCTTAAGCGCACTCGGGCTAGCCAACTGATCCAGCGCTCACTTGCGACTAACAAGGAGAAAACTATCTACAAGAGGCGACACCAAACTGAGCTCCACAACCGAGCCTCCCTTCGGCCGAAGCAGGGGAGGCGGGCGCATGGAGGGGATGGCAGCGCCACCGGCGGGGAGTGGCCGGGGAGACGCCGGCGACCGTCAAAACGGGTGGATGGGTGGGCGAGGAAGCCATGGAGGGTGGTGGCATGGCCCGGGATGGCGTCGGCTGGATGGGGCAGCGGCTTAGGCGGGCGGCGGCGGGGGTGACAAGGGGCGGTGGCGCCGGTGGGGAGGAGGGCAACAATTTGTGCACGCACGAGCATGTGGGAGGTAATGGGAAGCTCACCGATGTGTTTCCGGGGCAGGAGATGCGCCGAGGAAGACTGGCGACGGAGGCTGGGGTCGGGCGGCGGCGGTGCGCGGTGCCGGCGGCTTGGAGCGGGGAAGAAGCTCCAGCGGCGGTCGGGGGTGGTCCATGGCAGTGATGGGGTGCTCCCAGAGCGCAGAATCGGCCGGAGGAGCCTCGAGGGAGTAATGGCGCCAGTGGAGGCGGCCTTGGCCGGAGGCGAGGAAAAGAGGCACCCCAGCGAGCACGGCGCGCAGTTTTTCGATTAAGCCGGAGAGATAGTAATTAGGGAGTGGGGGCACGGTATGACGCAGTCGCTCGGGGAGGAAACACGCCGGAGTAGCGGAATTGGGCGAAGGCTGCAGTGGCAGGCTCATAGCGCGTGGGCGAAAAGAGAAACGGGGAAGGAAATGGGGGAAACCAGGAGAAGGCAGTGGGGCGGCGGGCTTTTATAGCCGCAAAGAGGGGGAAAATGCCGCGCGGTCATGTCGGAGATAGGCGGCGTGCGGCGGCGACGAGACAAGGTGAGGCATGTGCTGATCATGGTGGTGCAGCGGGATTCCAGGGGCTTCGAGTTTGACTACTCCTGCAGCTTTGCGCCGCGCGGAGCAGAGAGCCTAGGAGAGTAGGAGGGGAAGAGGGGGGGAATGACGCGGAGGGCTGCACGGCCACACAATGGGGAGGGAAAAGAGAAAAGAAGGGGAGCGGGCGCACGGGAGAAAAGAGAGGGAGGGAGGCGAGGAAAAGAAAGAAAGAAGAAGATGCAGGCGTGCCGCACAGGCGGTGGTCGGGTCCAGCGGCCAGTGGGAGAAAAGGAGGAAAAAGAGGGAAAAGAGAAAAGACAAAGGGATGGCCCACATGGAAGAGAGAGAAAGAGGAGAAATAAAAGGATGAGAATATGAGAGGCTCAAGCATTACTTTAAAATTTGGATTTTTAATTTAAGTTTCTATCTCATATTTTTATTTCTACTATTTAACATCAATATTGTTTTTACTTTGGCATTACTTTCTCAGTACATTAATTTATATTTCTCAAAACTCAAAAGATTTCAAATAAATATTCAAAAAGCAATTTGGAATGCCAGCAAATTTCAAGAAAAGTTTTTAAAACCCCATATTTTTGAACACTCAAATTTTAGGATGTTACACGATCGGACCACCTGGAGCCGCGTGAACGTTCAGACCGTCCGAACGCGCTCGCTACAACCGCGCCGTCTGATTTCGATTGAACCGTTCAAAGCAATGGGAACGTTCGGACCAACCGAAAGTTTTGACGATTTGAACTTTCGCGCGCCTGTTTGAGAGCTTCACTTAAATCCTTCGATCCTTTTAGACTAGTCTTTGATAATTGCTTTAGGGCTGCTCTAGTATTATTTACACATTGCTGAACAAACTTTGAATTTACGATTAAGGAACAGTTAAACCTAGTTCGGCCTTGAGTATAAAAAAAAGAAGCCTCGGTTTGAGCACAAGAAAAGAAAAGAAAGAAAAGAAAGCATTGGCCGAATTTGGGTGAGTTAACCTTAATCCATAAATTCAGATTGTGTATTTAATTTCTTTGAGCAATCTTGTGCCCTTAAAAAAATTCATATTATTGCAATTGGCTAGCGTCTCTCCTTGTACTTGGTGCAAACGAGCTATCTATTCCTGATTGATTCTTTTAGCTCATTCCTTTGTTTGCATTGAGTCACAGTAATCTTTGCGCGTGTGTTCATATACTCCACTTATATCATTTGGATCAGCACCTAGGCAAAAATATTCTAGCTTGGATTATTACTTAATTTGACAACAACCTGAATTTCAGGTTGCATAAGCATTAAACCTTCCAAGCTCCATTCAAACACCTTGTGTTGTGCATTGCTTTCACTCTAGAAATTCGCTAAGTCTATCACCTTTGATAATTTTCCGTGATCACGAGGTAAGAATCTGCTGTATTCAATTGCTTCTGGAACGGTAAAACATTCATTGATTCGAGATAGTGAGTTTAGTGATTCATACACATATTTGCTATTCGTGCACTAACCATGGCTGCAGAAGGTGATGAAGTTCTAGCGGATTTTGAAGGAAATCTTGAAGCACCCGTCACTCGTTTACAACAACGAGCATTGAAACAACACTTTGATCGTCAACTAGAGATGGTGCAAGACAATCTAGGAAGGGACATCTAAGACATGGGAGTATGATTGGGTGACAATATTCGTGCGTTACAAGACTCCATCAACAACCTTACCACTTTGGTACAACATGGAGCAAGAGGTGATGACTTAAGTCAGCAAAGCGTCCCTTTGGATGATACTGATGAGGAGTTCGATGCCATGCGACGTGAGGAGCCACGACACCAAGCACCACCTGCTGTTGGCCATGGAGGATGCCCTCCCTATCACGGTCGTGATGTCGTTCAAGGAGGTCGCGGTGTTCGACGTAACGATGATGACGAGGAAACTTTGGCCAAGCCGAAATTCAACATGCCTACCTTCACAGGAGGTACCGATGTAGAAGATTATCTCACGTGGGAACTCAAGTTTGACAAGTTATTCCGTTTGAACCGTTACACCGAAGACAAGAAGTTGAAACTTGCGTCAATGGGTTTTGACGGGTATGCTATGCATTGGTGGGAACAAGTTGTGCGAGCACGTATGGAGAGTCATGAACACCCCATTGTCACCTGGAATGAGATGAAACAAGAAATGCGTGGCAGGTTTATTCCCCGTCATTACAAACGTTCACTGTATGAAAAATTGCATCATTTGAAACAGGGAACGCAGCTGGTAGAGGAATATTACATGGAGATGGAACAAGCCATGATTCATGCTGGTGTACGTGAACATGAAGAGCAAACCATGGCCCGTTTCCTTGCCGGTTTGAACCACCACATCAAGCGCATCGTCAACCATCATCCATATGAGAACATGAATGAGTTGCTCCATCAAGCAAAAGAAGCTGAACGACAAGTGACTGAAGATGCTAGGTTTAATAACCGTACCAGCTCTACACGCAGCAAGTTTATTCCTCAGACACAACCAAGTAAAAGTATCACCACCAGAGGCAATTCGTCATATCGAACAGCAAGTAAGAAAGAAGAGATGACGCCTCCAAAGTCTCGTCGAAGTGCTGTTGTAATATCCTGATCGTCGATTCGGCGTAGGTTTCTAAATTAATCGCGGAGTTTCCCGATTTTTGGTAAATCGCGGGAGGTGAAAATTAAATTGCATAATTGTCCAAACTTAAAAAATAAATGAAAGCAACTAATTTGGATATTTTGGGCTGTCCGGAGGGGTGGGCCAGCCGCTTTGGGCCAGCCAGCCCAAATGGGGGCCCGTACCCCCTCCCAAACCCTAGCACCCCCTTTATAAACCCCCTCCCTTGCCCCTCACCCCTTTTTTCCACCCCTGGCCGCACCCTTTCCCCCTTCATCACCCCCACAAGCTGCTGTCCATTGGTGCCAAGGAGAAAAAGAAAGGGAAGAGAAGAAAGGGAAGAGAAGGAAGAAGAAGGGAAGGAGGAGAAGAAGAGGAGGGAAGAAGAGGGATGATCCCAAGGGATCATGTAGGTAATTTTTCCCTCTGTTTTATAGAGTAATTAGGGTTCTTGGCACGGAATTTTAAGGGGATTAATAGATTGATTGCCCGATTAGAAATTACCTGCTGTCTGCCTGTAGATTGATTCGCGCAGCGCGTCTGTTTGCGCTGTTTAGACCCATGAAACGATTTTTCCTGTGGATTTTCCCAAAAAAAAATTTAGAGGCCTTCTAGACCCATCTTTTGTATTTTTTTTCAGAATTTTGGCCGTGGGATCTGGGAGTAACAGGGTCGGGAATACCGTTGTCTGTCAGGTGAACAGATTGGGACAGACTGTTATTAAACTGTGATTTAGAGTTAGTAAATGATTTTTATGATCATGGCCACAATTTAGAAAGTTGTAAGGAATTCAGAATTATAGCTGCTGTATAAAAATTATATTTTGTGAACCCCTGTACTGTTGTTGGGACGCGTTTTAATCTTGCTATCCAGTCTGCCAGAACAGAGAACTTCCTCTGTTTTGTGCATTAAGTTACACCTAGCCATGATCAAAATAAAAATATGTGATATACATGAAAAATGAAGGAATTTAAGTGAGGAATCCAGAGATATATCATTTTCCGTAAATGGATTAATATTTTTAAAGATACAAAAATATTAAGCAGCGCTGCTGCAGTGGGTAGATTGTTGAATCGTTGAGCGGAGAGGAGTATGTGCGGGTTCGAGGTTCTAGCGACGTCTTTAATCTTTATGTCGCGCTTTGTTTTCTGTAGCATGGTGCTGAGAGACCTTGTGGACAGGTGGTTTTGCTCCTGAGCGCACGTGACTGCTTCGCTTCAACGGTTGAGGCAAGTAAACGTAGCAGATGTGTTACTGTTTAACTCGTTAATTATTCTACCTTCACATCAATTAATTCTATTAATTGGTGATGCTATATCTTTGTTACATGTTTCCTTAACGTGGTCCATATGGTAGTATTTTTATGAGTTCAATTGCTTATGATCTTGATGGATTAATTGTGGATATGCGGGATTGTTTTTGGTGAATCTATATAGTTGTGGGGTAGAAACCTTTACGAGTATATTGTGGTCTAAGTGGTAGTATTCTTAGTGATTACTTGTGGTTGTGATGGTAGAAATTATTGATCCATTGATATGTTTGGATAATTTGCTCGTAATCATGTGGAAATTTGTTTAGTGTGCTATTGCGGAATATGAAAACAAATATGTGGTGGATATGTGGTTGTGGATATGTTGTGAGCATGTTGATGCTCCTTTGAGGTTGGAATTCATGTGGTTTATGATTATCATATCATTCATATCATATCATGACATTTGCATATGTGGATGTTGCCGCACCTAGCCGCGACTGTACCGGTACAGCATCGTATATTGCCGTAATACGATGCACCTCTTATCCCGCTGGGAAAGAGTGATGATATTACATAATGAGAGTCTATTGCGTTTGCTATCATGTGCCAAGATTTATGATCAAGATCATGCAATACGTGACACTGCACATATGTTAAAACTGAGGACGGTTTTCCGTCAAGAAGGGAAGGATGATGTGACCACGCCACCAACACGTACGACCGTAGTGACCAATATCAAGATTGAATTAAAGGTGAATTCGTTTCTTCAACTTCAACACATTTTAAATGAGAATATGATGCTACCAAATGATGAAAATATATATATTTGTAGCACCACATCACTTTGGAACCAATTGAAGCAAAGGTTCAAATTGGGTAGGTTTTGGAATCCAATTCGGTTTCCAGATCAATTCGGATTCAGCCTGACAGGCCAACTTCAAACGGCCATAACTTTTGATCCAGAAGGCTTCTCGGGGCCCGTGTGTACTCTTGGAAAGCTCTTGGAGTCTACTTTCAGATGGATCTAGTCTCACTTCCAAACTCCACCCGAGCAGATCAAAAACTGTGAAACATGTCACGTCACTTTTCCAGTCCGAGTCAAAGTGGGCCGAGGGCCTTGTAACTTGGTATCAGAGCAACGGTTGCCCATGAGGTAATTCTTGTATCCCTAGTTAGTTGATTGGTTTTTATTTCCTATAGTCCAGAAAAAAAATTGCCGCACAAAAAGAGTTAATTTCCGCTATCCAAACCCCGTTGTGCCTTTCAATCTGTTAGTTTTGGTTTGCTAAATTGAATTTGTGTCCGTCATAGCATTGCCTAGTTGCTGGTCATATATTTGTTGCATTAAAAAATCCAAACAAAAGAAAAATTTCCCACCCCAAACCCTAATTTCCAATTTCGGCTGATATCTCCTTTCTCTGCAGCCGCCACTAAAAATGCCATAACTTTTGATTCCGAGATAATTTTTGAGTGAGACCACCGCCATTAGATTCAAAAATTCATTATCCATCTATCTGTAAAATTTCACATCATTCCAGCAAGGCAGTTAAGAGATATGTGCGGTGAAACTTGACCCAATTATCTGTTTTGAATCTGCAACAGTCAGCAGTTGTGATTTTTGTACGAATTTCTGTGTTAGGTTTCAGAAGTTGGCCCCAAAAGAAAATCTGTAGAAAAAGCCATCAGAAAATAGAAAAAAAGAATCAGTGAAAAAGAGGCATCTGACAAAAAGTTACGGCCAAAATACAGACATACTGTCCAGTGGACAGAAATCTTCAGTTTTCAGTTTTGGGTCAATCCTTGTGTTCTTCAATTCCAGATTGCAATTGGATTTAATTATCTTGTATTTACCACTCCTACACATTGCCATACACTTGTTTTTAGCCTTTTTCCATTCTTGGTTGATCAGCAACATAGGCTAAATGCTAGATACGAAATATAATTCAATTCTATGCAATTTCTGAAATTAACTGATTGTTCTCCATTGCTACATATTGTGCCTTCCAAGCTCCACATACTCTTGATCAGAACAGGTCCCCTCTTGCAATCGTACCCACGCTCGACACGGTGTCACGAAGCAGCCACCGGTTGTACCACCTGCTGCATTGGTAAGAACACTTGTAAGGGTGTGGTAAGACGCTTGAGAATGTGTGATTCCACCTTCCACCACCTAGTAGTTGACAGGATAATACCTTTGTGTTGTCTTTTGTTTTCTACTAATCATGACAGGTGGGTCGTCTGATGATCAAGAGTGTGTTTTAAAGGGAGAGCTCATGACGCTCTTGGATGAACAACGCACTACCATTACTGAGGACTTCGATAGGAAGCTTCAAGCTACGACAGCTACATTGCAGTACTCCATCAATGAGAGTATTGCACGCCTTGAAAGAATACTGAATCGGCCACCAAACAATGGACGCGAGTATGATCATGATGCGGGCCACGATCGTGAGGAGGGAGATGATAATGAGAGACAAAACCGCGACGCCAATGCTTCATTCGCTACCCAAGTTGCATGCCCACGACACCACCTATATCACAACCGTCACGGTATGGGAGGTAATAATTTTCAGCACTACAATGCTCATGCTAATGATGAATCATTTGCTAAAGTTAAATTTACCATACCATCTTTTGCGGGTGTTTATGATGCTGAAACTTATCTAGATTGGGAGATGACAGTTGAACAAAAATTTAATGCCCATCTAGTTCCTGAAGTGCATAGAGTCAGACAAGCTACTGGTGAATTTAAAGATCGTGCTATCATTTGGTGGACTCATGTAGTTAATTCTGGTTTAGCACCTGATACATGGGATAAATTGAAGGTAGCTATGCGTGCTACATTTGTTCCTCCTGCTTTTAAACATGAAATTCATAAGAAATTGCAGCGCTTAGACCAAGGTAATAAATCTGTCGAGGAATATTATCAAGAACTATAAATAGGCATGTTGCGTTGTAATGTTGTAGAAGATGAGGAGGATAAGATGGATCATTTTTATGGGGGCTTAAGGTGTGAAATTCAGGACATAATTGATTACAAAGAGTATAACGATATCAATAGATTGTTCCAGCTTGCTTGTTTGGCAGTAAAAGAATTGCAGGGTAGGCAACAAAGGACAAGGAGCAACTTTGGAAGTACGTCTACAACAAGATCGACGCCTAGGCAAGCCAAGACAGCCCCACCTCCTATTTTTTGAGCTGCCGCCCCCTCTGTGAGTAGGGCGCGTTCAGCAGCACCTCCGCCACCATCACGCGCATCCGAGCCAAGCAAATCTACTAGTGTGCAAGTATCAGCAAAGAGCTCTTCATCGGTTTTGTGAACAGTACCACGGCCGTGTGAACAGTAACTAGGAATAGTACCACATCCCTTTTTATTAGATAAGTGTGGCTTCCCCCTCCCCTATTTAAGGAGGCCGCACCCCTTTAGTTTTCCTTGGGTTTTTCTTAAGAGATTATTCTGCTTAGCAGTTTCACCGCATGTTCGGTTGAGGAACCCCAACTTGTGAATCTAAACATTATTCGCAATTTTAGATTGCATCTTAAACTCTCTTGCTTGTGTTCTCGATTCGCTTGCAGGAGATAGCCTTCTTGGCGAGGTCAACCGTGTTCGGCATGGTTGATAACCAACGGAGCAGTGGTGTAGTGATTGCGAGGGGTTCGATCTATTTTGGTCGGAGCCTTTGGATCATCAACGTCGAGATCTCCACAATCGACTTATCAGTACCTCTCGGAAGATCGGACCATCGTCACATCACTACAGGTGGACTTTGAGCATGCATGGGAAGGGTAGAGCGGCACCACACTGATGCACATGAATCATATCTTTATGCTGTAATAAAGTTGAAAGGATTCTAGACCTTTGCATATCTTTGTTTACATTAACTTAATAATGTTAAATTTGTGAACCATGTGTTAGATTAAAATGTTGGAGGATTGTTTAAACATTGAATTGTTATCACTATCCTGTTATTCCTTAGTTGTTTATGCTTCTACTTATACTATCTTGTTTAGTAATTGTTGCCAGTTTAATTTATCTTGTAAATTGGCTAGTTGTGGAGTGGTTTTCGTGGCATCCCAGGGTAATGTGGGTCCTGGGGTGTTACAGCTGTCCCTGCCACAAGTGGTCTATCCTCCACCGGATCCACATGAAGGAGTAGGGACATTGTGTATTTCAAATGCCAAGGTCGTGGGCATATGCAGAAGGAGTGTACAAACACGAAAACCATGATTTGCACTGGAACGGGAGAATACGAATCCGCAAGTGAGGAGGATGATCTGTGTATTGCTCAAGAACCTTTGCGGGAAGCGAGAGTGAAGATGAAGAAAATGTGATGGTATGCACATCCAAACGTTTACCTTCCATAGTATGTACGCCCAAAACCCTCAATGTGCAGGCCCAAGTTGCGCATGAACAAAGATGCAATCTATTCCAAATTTGGGCAAAGGTGGGTGAAGGTAAAGCATGCAAAGTTATTATAGATGGAGGAAGTTGTCACAACTTGGCCAGTAAAGAGTTATGCACCAAGTTGGGTTTGAAATACTTACCACACCCTTATCCATATCATGTGCAATGGCTAAGCGACTGAGGTGAGGTAAAAGTAAGCCATATGGTTCGAGTCAAGTTTTCTATTGGCCAGTATAGTGACACTATGGATTGTGATGTGGTGCCAATGACGGTTTGTCATCTACTTCTGGGTCGGCCATGGCAATATGACCGATCGGCTGTGCATGATGGCCGCACAAATTGCTACAAATTCAGGTGGAGCAATAAGGATGTGATTTTGAAACCACTGACTCCTGCTGAAATCATCAACCAATCCATGCAAAAGATTGAAGTAAGAGATGGGAGTGAAAAAGATAGAGTGAATCCACCATTGGAGAGTGAGCGCCACAAGCCAAATTTGAGCGGTAAAAAGAAAAGTGAGAATAAGTTAATCATGCTAGCTACCAGAGCTGAGATTCGAGAGTTGAGTGAGGATCCTAGCACAACGCACTTTGTGCTATTGTACAAAGATGCATTGATTTCCACTAACGATATAATCTCTCTTCCGAGTGTTGTGAAACATGTTTTGCAGGAGTACAATGACGTGTTCCCAGAGGAGGTTCTGGCAGGTTTGCCACCAATTCGTGGGATAGAACATCAAATCAACTTAATTCCAGGAGCAACGCTGCCCAATGGACCACCATACCGTGTCAATCCAGAAACAAGTCCAAAAACTTCTTTCCAAAGGGTATGTAAGAGAAAGCTTGTGCTGTTCCTGTGATTTTAGTTCCTAAGAAAGATGGTTCATAGCGCATGTGCATAGATTGTAGAGCAATTAATAACATCACTATTCGATATCGTCATCCATACCTCGCTTAGATGACATGCTTGATGAATTGAGTGGTGCAGTTATTTTCTCAAAAATTGACTTGCGTAGTGGATATCATCAAATTAGGATGAAAGAAGGGGATGAATGGAAGACTGCCTTTAAAACAAAATTTGGGTTGTATGAGTGGTTAGTGATGCCTTTTGGTCTAACTAATGCACCTACTACGTTCATGAGATTGATGAACCATGTTTTAAGGCAATTCATTGGTAAATTTGTGGTTGTTTACTTTGATGACATCTTAATCTACATCCCCAATGAATCTGAACATGTTGATCATATTAGACAAGTGCTACAAGTTTTACGAACAGCTAGGTTATTTGGTAATCTAGAAAAGTGCGCTTTTTGCAAAGACAAAGTTGTTTTCTTGGGATATGTTGTTTCAGCACAAGGCATAGAGGTAGATGAATCAAAGGTTGAATCAATTCGAAATTGGCCGACTCCCATCAAGTTAAAAGTTTTCATGGGTTGGCTAGTTTCTATAGGAGATTTGTGAAGGACTTCAGTACTGTAGCTGCCCCATTAAATGAGCTAACCAAGAAGGGAGTTGCATTTGCGTGGGGGGCGGCACAACAAAAAGCTTTTTGCCAAACTTAAGAAACGTTTTGACCGAGGCCCCGTTGCTTGTCTTACCTGATTTCACTAAGAGCTTTGAGATTGAATGTGATGCTAGTGGAATTGGTATAGGGGGTGTGTTGATGCAAGAGGGTAGACCGGTTGCTTATTTTAGTAAGAAATTGAACGGTGCTCAATTGAACTATCCGGCCTATGACAAAGAACTTTATGTGTTAGTGCGAGTTTTAGAGACTTGGCAGCATTACTTGTGACCCAAGGAATTTGTTATTCACTCAGATCATGAGGCTTTAAAGTATTTGCGTGGTCAAGCCAAATTGAACCGACGTCATGCTAAATGGGTTGAATTCATTGAATCTTTTCCATATGTTGTCAAATACAAGAAAGGGAAGGAAAACGTGGTTGCTGATTCTCTTTCTAGGAAACATGTGCTTTTAACTCAATTAGGAGTACAAGTTCCTGGCTTAGAGAGTTTGCGTGATTTATATGCTAATGACCATGATTTTCCTGTTCCTTATTCACATTGCAAAGATGGGAAAGGTTGGGATAAGTTTCACATACATGATGGGTTCTTGTTTCGAGCTAACAAGCTTTGCGTTCCAAAATCGTCCATTCGTTTGCTTTTGTTGTAGGAATCTCATGCAGGGGGCCTAATGGGGCATTTTGGACGTGACAAGACATTGCTTATGTTAAGCGATCATTTTTACTGGCCTAAGATGAGGCGTGATGTGGACAGGTATGTGCAATGCTGCATGACTTGTCAAAAGGCAAAATCAAAGCTCAATCCACACGGTTTGTATACTCCTCTTCCTGTTCCTGATGCTCCTTGGGAAGATATTATCATGGACTTTGTGTTGGGATTACCTAGGACTAAGAGGGGGAGAGATTCTGTTTTTATCGTTGTGGATCATTTTTCCAAAATGGTGCATTTCATTCCCTGTCATAAGAGCGACGATGCGTCACATATAGCTAACTTGTTTTTCAGGGAGATAGTTCGATTGCATGGTGTGCCGAGAACCATTGTGTCGGATCGCGATGTCAAATTCATGAGCTATTTTTGGAAGACGTTATGTGGAAAATTGGGGACAAAGCTTCTTTTCAGCACCACTTGTCATCCCCAAACTGATGGATAGACGGAGGTTGTAAATCACACCCTTTCTATGCTGCTACGGACAATGATCAAGAAGAACCTCAAAGAGTGGGAAGATTGTTTGCCGCACGTGGAGTTCACTTATAACCGGGCTGTGCATTCCACAACTCAATTGTGTCCATTTGAAGTGGTGTATGGCTTCAAACCACTTACTCCACTTGATTTGCTTCCACTTCCAAGTCAAGAAAGAGGTAATATGGAAGCCTCCAAGCGTGCAAAATTTGTGAAGAAGATTCACTTGAAGACTAAAGAAGAGATTGAGAACAAAGCAAAGTATTACGCTGAGAAGGCTAACAAACACCGCAAGAAGATTTTGTTTCACCCGGGAGACTTAGTTTGGGTTCATTACCGCAAGGATCGTTTTCCTGAACGACGCAAGTCCAAATTTATGCCACGGGGAGATGGGCCTTTCAGAGTGCTTGAAAAGGTCAATGACAATGCGTACAAGATTGAGTTACCGGGTGAAGACTATGGAGTTAGTTTGACCTTTAATGTTGCTGATTTAAAACCATTCTTCGGTCCGGAGGATTTATATCATGCAACGTCGAGGGCGACGTCTTTTCAAGAGGGGGAGGATGATGAGGCCACCCTTGCCTTAACTCCTCCAATTGAACCAATAGGACCGATTACGTGAGCACGAGCCAAGAAGCTCCAACAACAGGTGACTTTGTTCTTTAAAGAATATAATTTTGATGAGAATATGCTACTACCTAATTCTAGTGTACTGTGCGTACTTAGGTATGAAGAGGATCTTATTCATGAAGGTCAATGCATCTCGGACAAGGAAAAACCCTAGCTCCCACGAACGGTGCGTCACAAAGAATTTCAGGCCGAGATGTTCAGACCGTCGGGACTGTTCTTCTCGAACGTTCGGACCGTCCGAATAGCTTCCACAAGCGGTGCGTCGTGAGAGTCCCATACAGAGACGTTCAGACCGTCTAGACTTTTTCCTTTGAAGGTTTGGACTGTCCGAATCAAGAGGCGTGTTCGGTCCAGACTGTTAAGAGATTGATCGAAGATTGTAAAGTAGTGTTTCTTACGGATTCTTGATCCGAATTACTTTTCTATTTTGAATTAGTTTCTATCTAGTGCCGCACCTTGTGGTGCCAATATAAGGCTAGGCATAGTTTCATTGTTAGGGGGTCACATTTTTTTAGATTGAAATTAGAACAACACATTTCTTGTTTCTTTTCACCAAACTATCCATGCAAGGATTACTTGAGAGGAATTGAGCGATCGTTCTTGAATCAAGGTCGTGTTTGCTTTTCCATTGGGAATTGATAGCACGGCGTTTCTCCACTCGTGGTCTCGTGGAGAAATCCTTTGGTGTATCTTAGCGAATTTCCAAAGAGCTGTGAGTCCTTGCATTGGCACGGGTGTACAGCTAGAGAGATTGGTTGAGAGACACTAGTTATCGTGATCCTACGTTGAGAAGATCAGGGCCACCCGTATCACGGTGTTTGGCACTTAGCTTCATTTCATGCCTCGATTTCATGTGAATAGAGTTTGTAATTTCATACTGACTCAGACGAATTCAAAATGCATGAAAAAGTGAGCTAGGGTGCATGTGAACTCCATTCGGGGTATTTGGTACTCAGTTTCATTTCGTGCCTCTATTTCGTACAGATGGAGTTTGTAGTTTCAGCTGGAATCCATCGTGGTGGAAAGTTTCACAGCAGCTCAAACGGATTTGAAATATATACAAAAATGAGATAGGACACATATAAACTCCATTCGTGCCTCAATTTTGTACGAATAGAGTTTGTAGTTTCAGGAGGAACAGGTCATGGAGAAAGTGTCATGCCAACTCGGTCGTATTCAAAATGCATGCAAAAATGACCTAAGGTGTACATAAACTCCATTGAAGGTGGTTGGAACACAGTTTCATTCCGTTCATCGATTTGTGCTCATGGAGTTTGTACTACCCAATGAAACTCGTCATCGAGGAAGTTTCACATCAACTCTAACAGATTCGATATATATGCCAAAACAAAATAGAGCATAGATAAACTCCGTTCGTAGTGTTGGAACTCAATTTCATTTTGTGCTGAGATTTCATACGAATTGTGTTTGTAGCAACGTACTGTGGAAAGAAGTTTTACACCGACTCGGACGGATTCATGATGCAAGCTAAAATGAGCTAGGGCACATATGAATTGCATTCGGCATGTTGGCACGTTGTTTCATTACGTTGCTCGACTTTCTGTGCATGGAGTTTGTATTGCCCATTGGACCCTGTCGTGGACAAATTTTCACACCGACTCCAACGGATTCGAAATGCTTGCCAAAATGAGCTAGGGTGCATATGAACTCCATTGGGGTGTTTGGCACTCAGTTTCATTTCATGACTTGATTTCGTACGTATAGAGTTTGTAGTTTCAGATGGAACCCATCGTGGAGGAAACTGTCACACTGACTCGGACGGATTTGAAACGCATGCCAAAATGAGCTAGGGTGTATATGAGCTCCATCCGAGGTATTGGCACTCAGTTTCTACTTCCAATTAGAACCTGTCGTGGAGGAAACTTTCACACTGACCTAGACGGATTCAAAGTAAATGTTGAAGTGTGCTAGGGTGCATACGAATTCCATGCAGGGTGTTGGCACTCAGTTTCATTACATGACTAGGTTTCGTATGAATAGAGTTTGAAGTTTCAGATGGAACTCGTCATAGAGGAAAGTGTCATCCCGATTCGGATGAAATCGAAATGCATGCGAAAATGAGCTAGGGTGTATATGAGTTCCATTCGAGGTGTTTTTCACTTAGTTTCTTTTCACGCATTGATTTTGTATTAATGGCACTATAGCCACAGTTGGAACCCGTCGTTCAGAAAGTTTCACACCAACCCAAGTAGACTCAAAATTCATGCCAGAATGATGTAGGGTGCATATGAACTCCATTCGAGGTGTTTCACAACTAGTTTCAATATATGCCACGATTTTATGTGCATGGAGTTTGCTGTTTCAGTTACAACCATTGTGGAGGAAAGTTTCACACCTACTCGGATGGATTCCAAATGTATGCCAGAATTAGTAAGGGCGCATGTGAACTCCAATCGGGGTGTTCGGCCTTCAGTTTCATTTCTTGTCTCAATTTGGTATGAATGTAGTTTGTAGTTTCTATTGGAACTCGTCGTGGAGGAACATTTAACACCGACTCAGACGGATTTGAATTGCACGGTGAACTGAGCTAGGATGCATATGAACTCCATTCGCGGTGGTTGGCACTCATGCCTCGATTTCGTGTGAATAGAATTTGTAGTTTCATACTGACTCGAACGAATTCAAAATGCATGAAAAAGTGAGCTAGGGTGCATGTGAACTCCACCCAGGTATTTGGTACTCAGTTTCTTTTCGTGCCTCTATTTCGTACTGATGGAGTTTGTAGTTTCAGCTGGAATCCATCGCGGTGGAAAGTTTCACAGCGGCTCAAACGGATTTGAAATACATACCAAAAGGAGATAGGACACATATAAACTCCATTCGCATCGCCTCGGCGGGACGGCACGTCTTCAGCGCTCGACTTCACCGTCCGCTGTGTTTGCATTTCGATTTCATATGAATTGTGTTTGTAGCAACGCACTGTGGAAAGAAGTTTTACACCGTCTCGGACGGATTCAAGATGCAAGCTAAAATGGGCTAGTGCACATATGATTTGATTTCGTACGTATGGAGTTTGTAGTTTCAGATGGAACCCATCGTGGAGGAAACTGTCACACTAACTCGGAAGGATTTGAAATGCATGCCAGAATGAGCTAGGGCGTATATGAGCTCCATCTGAGGTATTGGCACTCAGTTTGATTTCGTTCATTGATTTTGTGCTCATAGAGTTTGTACTATCCATGGTACCCGTCATTGAGTTAAGTTTCACACCAAGTTGGACGAATTCGAAATGCATGCCAAAATGAGCTACATCGCATCTACACTCCATTCTGGGTGTTTGACACTTAGTTTTGTTTCGTGCCTTGATTTTGTATGAATGGAGTTTCTACTTCCAATTAGAACCTGTCGTGGAGGAAACTTTCACACCGACCTAGACGGATTCAAAATAAATGTTGAAGTGTGCTAGGGTGCACACGAATTCCATTCAGGATGTTGGCACTCAGTTTCATTACATGACTAGGTTTCGTATGAATAGAGTTTGAAGTTTCAGATGGAACTCATCATAGAGGAAAGTGTCATACCGACTCGGATGAAATCGAAATGCATGCCAAAATGAGCTAGGGTGTATATGAGTTCCATTCGAGGTGTTTTTCACTTAGTTTCTTTTCACGCATTGATTTCGTATGTGTTGTGGCTACTGGCCAAACGGTAGAGAAGGGGACTAGTAGAAGAGGAAGAGAGGAGCCAGATCTGTGTGGGAGAGTTGGGTAAGAATGAGAGTGTGTCTCCCTACGAGGCAGACGGCGAAGTCGTGCGCCGAAGACGTGCCGTCCCGTCGAGGCGATGCCTGCGAGGCAGACAGTGAAGTTGAGCGCCGAAGACGTGTCGTCGAGCGCTGAAGATGTGCCGTCCCGCCGAGGCGATGCCTACGAGGCGGTCGGCGAAGTCGAGCGCCGAAGACGTGTCGTCGAGCGCCGAAGACGTGCTGTCCCGTCGAGGCGATGCCTACGAGGCGGTCGGCGAAGTCGAGCGCCGAAGACGTGTCGTCCCGCCGAGGCGATGCCTACGAGGCGGACGGCGAAATCGAGCACCGAAGACGTATCGTCGAGCGCCGAAGACGTGCCGTCCCGCCGAGGCGATGCCAATGAGGCGGACGGCGAAGTCGAGCGCCGAAGACGTGCCGTCCCGCCGAGGCGATGCCTGCGAGGCAGACGGCGAAGTCGAGCGCCGAAGACGTGTCGTCGAGGGACGAAGACGTGCCGTCCCGCCGAGGTGATGCCTACTAGGCGGACGGCGTAGTCAAGCGCGGAAGACATGTCATCGAGCTCCGAAGACGTGCCGTCCCGCCGAGGCGATGCCTACGAGGCGAACGGCGAAGTCAAGCGCCGAAGACGTGTCGTCGAGCGCCGAAGACGTGCAGTCCCACCGAGGTGATGCCTACGAGGCGGTCGGCGAAGTCGAGCGCCGAAGACGTGTCGTCGAGCGCCCAAGACGTGCCGTCCCACTGAGGTGATGCCTACGAGGCGGACGGCGAAGTCGAGCGCCGAAGAAGTGTCGTCGAGCGTTGAAGACGTGCTCTCCAGCCGAGGCGATGCCTCCAAGGTGAACGGTGAAGTCGAGCACCGGCGACACCTGCATGGCAAACGACGGAGTGCGGGCGCTTGCGGCGCAGGCCGAGGGCGCTACGCACGCCAAGGTAAGGAGGCGGAGCCGCCGTTCCCCTACCTTCAAAACAGTGTCCGCGGAGAGCGACGCTTGGGGCGTAGGCCGAGGGCGCTACGGACACCGAGGTAAGGAGGCGGAGCCGCCGTTCCCCTACCTTCAAAAATAGTGCCCGCGGAGAACGGGCGCTTGGGGCGTAGGCCGAGGGCGCTACGCACGCCGAGGTAAGGAGGCGGAGCCACCGTTCCCCTACCTTCAAAAACAGTGCCCGCGCAGAGCGGGCGCTTGGGGCGTAGGCCGAGGGCGCTATGCACGCCGAGGTAAGGAGGCGGAGCCGCCGTTCCCCTACCTTCAAAAACAATGCCCGCAGGGAGCGGGCGCTTGCGGCGTAGGCTGAGGGCGCTATGCATGCCGAGGTAAGGAGGCAGAGCCGCCGTTCCCCTACCTTCAAAAACAGTGCCCGCGCAGAGCGGGCACTTGGGGCGTAGGCCGAGGGCGCTACGCACGCCGAGGTAAGGAGGCGGAGCCGCCATTCCCCTACCTTCAAAAACAGTGCCCGTGGAGAGCGGGCGCTTGCAGCGTAGGCCGAGGGCGTTACACGCACAGGCAGGGAGGCGACGCCGCCGTTCCCCTACCTTCAAAAAGAGTGCCCGCAGAGAGCGGGCGCTTGCAGCGTAGGCCGAGGCCGTTACACTCACAGAGGCAGGGGGCGACGCCGCCGTTCCCCTACCTTCAAAAAGAGTGCCCGCAGAGAGCGGGCGCTTGCAGCGTAGGCCAAGGTCGCTACGCACACAGAGGCAGGGAGGCGGAGCCGCCGTTCCGCTACCTTCAAAAACAGTGCCCGCGGAGAGTGGGCGCTTGCAGCGTAGGCTGAGGGCGCTACGCACACAGAGGCAGGGAGGCGACGCCGCCGTTCCCCTACCATCAAAAAGAGTGCCCCCGGAGAGCGGGCGCTTGCGACGTAGGCCGAGGGCGTTACACACACAGAGGTAGGGAGGCGACGCCGCCATTCCCCTACCTTCAAAAAGAGTGCCCGCGGAGATCGGGCGCTTGCGGAGTAGTCCAACGGCGATACGCACGCGGAAGCAGGGAGGCGCAGCTGCCGTTCCCCTACCTTCAAAAACAGTGCCCGCGGAGAGCGGGCGCTTGCGTCGTAGGCCGAGGGCGATAAGCGTGCGGAGGCAGGGAGGCGGAGACGCCGTTCCCCTACCTTCAAAAACAGTGCCCGCGGAGAGCGGGTGCTTGCAGCGTAGGCCGAGGCGCTACGCACACAGAGGCAGGGAGACGACGTCGCCTTTCCCCTACCTTCAAAAAGAGTGCCCGCGGAGAGCGAGCGCTTGCGGCGTAGGCCGAAGGCGTTACACACACAGAAGCAGGGAGGCGACGCCGCCGTTCCACTACCTTCAAAAAGAGTGCCCGCGGAGAGCGGGCGCTTGCGGCGTAGGCCGAGGGCGATACGCGCGCGGAGGCAGGGAGGCGGAGCCGCCGTTCCCCTACCTTCAAAAACAGTGCCCGCGGAGAGCGGGGGCATGCAGCGTAGGCCGAGGGCGCTACGCACACAGAGGCAGGGAGACGACACTGCTGTTCCCCTACCTTCAAAAAGAGTGCCTGAGGAGAGCGGGCACTTGCGGCGTAGGCCGAGGGCGATACACGCGCGGAGGCAGGGAGGCGGAGCCACCGTTCCCCTACCTTCAAAAACAGTGCCCGCGGAGAGTGGGCGCTTGCAGCATAGGCCGAGGGCGCTACACACACAGAGGCAGGGAGGCAACGCCGCCGTTCCCCTACCTTCAAAAAGAGTGCCCGCGGAGTGCGGTCGCTTGCGGCGTCGGCCGAGGGCGATACGCACGCGGAGGCAGGGAGGCGGAGCGGCCGTTCCCCTACCTTCAAAAACAGTGCCCGTGGAGAGCGGGCGCTTGCAGCGTAGGCCGAGGGCGATACGCGCGCGGAGGCAGGGAGGCGGAGCCGCCGTTCCCCTATCTTCAATAACAGTGCCCGCGGAGAGCGGGCGCTTGCAGCGTAGGCTGAGGGCGCTACGCACACAGAGGCTGGGAGACGACGTCGCCATTCCCCTTCCTTCAAAAAGAGTGCCCGTGGAGAGCGGGCGCTTGCGGCGTCGGCTAAGGGCGATATGCGTGCGGAGGCAGGGAGGCGGAGCCGCCATTCCCCAACCTTCAAAAACAGTGCCCGCAGAGAGTGGGCGCTTGCAGCGTAGGCCGAGGGCGCTACGCACACAGAGGCAGGGAGACGACGCTGCCGTTCCCCTACATTCAAAAAGAGTGCCCGCGGAGAGCGGGCGCTTGCGGCGTAGGCCGAGGGTGATACGCGCGCGGAGGCAGGGAGGCGAAGCCGTCGTTTCCCTGCCTTCAAAAACAGTGCCCGCGGAGAGCGGGCGCTTGCAGCGTAGGCTGAGGGCGCTATGCACACAGAGGCAGGGAGGCGACGCCGCCGTTCCCCTACCTTCAAAAGGAGTGCCCGCGGAGAGTGGGCGCTTACGGCGTAGGCCGAGGGCGATACGCGCGCGGAGGCAGGGAGGCAGAGCCGCCGTTCCCCTACCTTCAAAAACAGTGCCCACGAAGAGACGGGTCGTCCCGCCGAGGCGATGCACTCCTTGGTGCAACACACGCGAAGGCACGATATCCTGGTGGTGTGTCGCTAAAGCGATGCACTCCCTGGTGTCTCAGCCATCGTGCGGTTTTTATACTCCTTAGAGTGCGTAGGATCAACATCCACGTTTTATTTATACTCCGGAGAGTACGCATAGGGACAGTGTCCATGCGTGTGCGGCATTCGCGTCTTGTTTATACTCCGTAGAGTGCGCAGGGACAATATCCGTGTCTTATTTATACTCCGTAGAGCGCGTGGGATCAACATCCATGTCTTATTTATACTCCGGAGAGTACGCATAGGGACAGTGTTCATGCGTGCGCGGCATTCGCGTCTTGTTTATACTTTGTAGAGTGCGCAGGGACAACATCCGCGTCTTATTTATACTCCGTAGAGTGCACGCGGAGGCTTCCCCCCGCTGCGTCTTATTTTTGAGTCCGTAGACTGGCGCGTGCGGAGGCGGACCTCGACGCTACGTCTTATTTTAGAGTCCGTAGACTGGCGCGTGCGGAGGCGGACCTGACGCTACGTCTTATTTTAGAGTCCGTAGACTGGCGCGTGCGGAGGCGGACCTCGACGCTACGTCTTATTTTAGAGTCCGTAGACTGGCGCATGCCAGCGCGGACCTTGACGCTACGTCTTATTTTAGAGTCCGTAGACTGGCGCGTGCGGAGGCGGACCTCGACGCAACGTCTTATTTTGAGTCCGTAGATTGGCGCGTGCGGAGGCGGACCTCGACGCTACGTCTTATTTTAGAGTCCGTAGACTGGCGTGTGCGGAGGCGTACCTGGACGCTACGTCTTATTTTAGAGTCCGTAGACTGGCGCGTGCGGAGGCGGACCTCGACGCTGATGGAGAGCGCGTAGGCTACGATAGCAGAAAATAAAAATTTCTACCGCGCACACCAGGACATCATGCTAAGGAGGGATCATAGATTGTTACCACTAGACGCGCAGCGCAGCGGAAGAAGAGTTGGAGAAGCCGATCCAACCACGCGCGTCGAGGTAGTAGTGGAAGTAGCCGATCGTCCCGAACAGATCGTCTCCTCCACGCGATCAACCACGCCACGAGCAGATCCAATCTGTAGATTGTTGATGCCGATCAACGCCGCAACGAGCAGCGCCTCCACCGGTACCCACACGTCCGGGGCTGGAACGCCGATCGCGAGTGTACCAGCACTCGCGAGCGGCTAGGGTTTGGCTCGGGAGGTGGCGGCTAGGGTTTTGCTCGGGAGGAACAAAAGTGTACATCCCTCAGCCCCCACCTCCATATATATACACCTCCTCACTTGGGCCTCGTGGACCAAGGCCCAATAGGAGTCTATCCGGATCTCTATCCGAATTGAGCCCACATCCGAATCACATTCGAATTAGTGTTCCAACCCGTTAAGTGTGCGACCCTGTAGGTTCACGTATACTTGGTCGCGACCCGGAAATGCCTTTCCGCTCACCCTGTTAATAGCGGCCTCTAGCAAGACATATTAACCCCAAAGTATACGTAAAGATCATATCGGCTGAACCTGTAATGTTCTCATGTACGAATCCCTTTGCCTCACGATATAGATTAAGCTCAAGGCGAGACCTGTGCCATCCTCTTAATAGCTCAATCACTCTCTCGATTCCGTGATGGATTATAAACTTGTGATTGACTCCTCAATCACCTTGGCATGGCCATGCACTTTCATAATCCATTACATCGAGGGGCCCAGAGATATCTCTCTCCCATAAGGAGGGGCAAATTCTATCTTGATCATTCACATCCCACTACATGTTTCATAGCAAACCCGAAGACTACTTTTATGACTACCCAGTTACGGAGTAGTGTTTGGTAGTCCCAAAATAAGCTACTACGCATGTTGGGAACCATGATGATCTCAAGTCTAAGGATTCCACATAAACACTACTTGAGACCAACTGATGACACATGGAATCTCTGCAGTGTCTCATGGCGGGTCTATCCAACATATGTTCACTAACACATGTCCATATTATTGATTTGGTATCTCCATACCATGATCCATGAGACATGATCATCAATCAATACATATGCTGATCTTTGAATCATATTTGTTCCTCATATGATATATAATCAGGGATCATTTAGAAATAGCAACATTTGGCATTAAGAGTCTCATGAATAAGTCACATACTCATTGATCAATAATGATAATGTCTATTTCAAGGAACAAACTAATGCATCATAAACATAGTATGTGATATATATAACATCTCCATGTTGCCTCTAGGGCATATCACTAACAGTCTCCCACTTGCACTAGAGTCAACCATGTAGGTATCTAATACCCATTGCCCTAGTGTGAGCCTCATGCTTTGGCTGGGGAAGCAGCTTTGTCAACGGATCTGCAATGTTCAAATCCGTTTGTACTTTGCATATCTTCACATCGCCTCTCTCCACAATCTCGCAGATAAGATGAAATCGCCGTAGAATGTGCTTGGACTTTTGGTGCGATCTAGGCTCCTTGGCTTGCGCAATGGCCCCACTATTGTCACAGTAGAGGTCCATTGGGCTGGAGGCACTAGCCACCACACCAAGCTCAGAAACAAATTTCTTGATCCAAACAGCCTCTTTAGCAGCTTCAGAAGCTGCTATGTACTCGGCTTCTGTTGTAGAATCAGCAACCGTCTCCTGCTTGGAACTCTTCCAGCTCACCACACCGCCATTCAGGCAGAACACAAATCCAGATTGCGATCTGAAATCATCTTTGTCAGTTTGGAAGCTAGCATCGGTGTAACCATTTACAACGAGCTCTTCCTCACCCCCATAAACGAGGAACACATCTTTAGTTCTTCTCAAGTACTTCAAGATGTTCTTTACGGCAATCCAGTGACTTTCACCTGGATCTGACTGGTATCTACTTGTAGCACTTAAAGCATACGAGACATCTGGACGTGTACAAAGCATGGCATACATAATGGACCCCATAGCCGAAGCATATGGAATCGCATTCATTTTATCCCGCTCATCAGGTGTACTAGGACACTGACTCTTGCTAAGATTTATACCATGTGATATAGGTAGGAAGCCTTTCTTGGAATCCTGCATGTTGAACCTTTTCAACACCTTGTCAATGTACGTATCTTGGCTTAATCCAATTAGCCTTCTTGATCTATCTCTATAGATCTTGATGCCCAGAATATATGCCGCCTCTCCTAAGTCTTTCATAGAGAAACTATTTTTCAATGAAGACTTAACAGATTCGAGCAGAGGAATGTCATTTCCGATCAGTAATATGTCATCCACATATAAAACCAGAAACATGAGTGCGCTCCCACTAGCCTTTTTGTAAACACAAGGCTCTTCTTCGTTCTTGATGAAACCAAACCCTTTGATTACTTCATCAAAATGAATGTTCCAACTCCGAGATGCCTGCTTTAATCCATAAATGGATCTTTGCAGCTTGCATATCTTTCCAGCTGATTGCGGATCGACAACACCCGTGGGCTGTGTCATGTACACATCCTCACTCAGATTTCCATTAAGGAAAGCTGTTTTGACATCCATTTGCCATATTTCATAGTCGAAATAAGCAGCAATCGCTAGAATGATCCGAATAGACTTTAGCATTGCGACGGGCGAAAAAGTTTCATCATAATCAACACCTTGAATTTGTTTGAAACCTTTGGCCACCAATCGCGCTTTATAGATGTGAACATTTCCATCTATGTCTATCTTTTTCTTGAAAATCCATTTGCACTCAATGGTTTTAACACCATCAGGGGGATCAACCAAGTTCCAAACTTGATTACTGTGCATGGATTCAATTTCGGATCTCATGGCTTCAAGCCATTTCTCAGAGTCTGGTCCCACCATCGCTTCTTCATAGGTCTTAGGATCATCGTTGTCTAACAACAATATGTCCCGTTGTTGAGTAGTCAAGAACATGTACCTCTCAGGTGCACGATGTGACCTCTGTGACCTACGTGGTGCCGGTGTGTCCACAACAGGTTCTTCAACAGTTTGTTCATCCTGTTGTGGTTCTGTAGGAGCTGAAACGTTTTCAGGTGTTTCCCGAATTTCTTCAAGTTGCACCATGCTCCCACTATCCCTCCTTGAGAGAAACTCTTTCTCTAAGAAGACACCATGCCGGGCGACAAACACTTTGCCTTCTTCTTGATTATAGAAGTAATATCCTTTTGTTTCCTTAGGATACCCGATAAAGAAGCATTTATCAGATTTAGGACTGAGCTTATCAGATTGTAAATGTTTTACATAAGCCTCACATCCCCAAATCTTAAGAAAAGACAAGCTAGGACGTTGTCCTGTCCACATCTCATATGGTGTCTTTTCTACTGATTTTGATGGAACCCTGTTTAGTGTGAAAGCGGCTGTTTCAAGAGCGTACCCCCAAAAAGACAACGGAAGATCACTTTGGCTCATCATGGAGCGCACCATATCTAATAAGGTGCGATTTCTCCGTTCAGATACCCCATTCCATTGAGGTGTTCTTGGCGGAGTCAATTGTGGAACAATTCCACAATCCTTCAGATGATTGCCAAACTCATGGCTCAAATACTCGCCTCCACGATCAGATCGTAGAAACTTGATTGTCTTGCCTAAATGATTTTGCACTTCATTTTGGAATTCTTTGAACTTTTCAAAGGATTCAGACTTATGCTTCATCAGGTAGATATACCCATATCTACTAAAGTCATCAGTAAAAGTTATGAAGTACTGAAAACCACCTCTGGCTGTTGAGCTCATTGGTCCACATACATCAGAATGTACGAGTGCCAATAAGTCACTTGTCCGTTCACCTTGACCGGTGAAAGGTGCCTTTGTCATCTTGCCAAGTAAACAAGATTCGCATGTCTCAAATGATTCAAAATCAAATGAGTGCAGAATACCATCTCTATGGAGCTTCTCCATGCGTTTCTCATTTATGTGACCTAAGCGACAGTGCCAAATAAACGTGGGATTCAAATCATTCGAACGTTGCCTCTTTGCATTAATGTTATAGACCGGTGACTCTCCAAGAGTAAGAACATATAACCCATTCACCAATGGAGTATGACAATAGAACATATCTTTGAAATAAAGAGAACAACCATTGTTCATAGATCTAAAGTCATAACCTTCTGCTTGCAAACATGAAGCAGAAATAATGTTCTTGGAAAGAGATGGAACACAATAACAATTATTCAATTCCAAAACTAATCCTGAAGGTAAAGACAATGGCATGGTGCCAACAGCCACCGCAGCAACTTTTGCTCCATTGCCAACGCGAAGATCCACTTCGCTCCTCCTCAAACTTCTACTTCTTCTTAGCCCCTGCAACGATTTGCAAATGTGAGCAACCGATCCGGTATCAAATACCCAAGAATCAGTGGATGAAGTAGCAAGATTGATCTCTATAACATTTATACCTGGAGAGGAAGTCGTACTTCCCTTCTTCTTCTCAAGATCCTCCAAATACTTTGGGCAGTTCCTTTTCCAATGTCCTGATTGCTTACAGTAGTAACAATCTGCATTAGGAGCAGCGCCCTTCTTGACTTGCTTGGCCTTAGAACTGCTCGCGATCTCATCGGGAGCTAACTTTCTTTTGACCACGCCTTTCTTGACATTGGGCTTGCCCTTGCCTTTCTGCATCATCATCACATGATTGCTGTTTTTCTTAATGCTTTCCTCGGCAGCTTTTAGCATCCCATGCAACTCAGCCAAGGTCTTATCCATGTTGTTCATGTGATAGTTCAGTATGAATGGCTCAAAGCTCGGGGGGAGCGACTGGAGAATCACATCAGTAGCCAACTCTTGGCTAAGGGGAAAACCAAGCTTTTCCAGACTCTCAATGTAGCTAATCATCTTAATCACATGAGGGCTGACGGGATTCCCTTCTGCAAGCCTGCACGCAAACAAGGACTTTGAAGTGTTGAACCTCTCAGCCCTTGCTTGGTTCTCAAACATACCACGCAACCCCACAATGATATTGTAGGCATCTGTGTTCTCATATTGCTTCTGAAGCTCAGAGGACATTGTGGCAAGCATGAGACAACTCACATCAAGGCAATCATTCGTTTGCTTCTCATAAGCTCTCCGTGCAGCCGCAGTAGCATTATCAGGCAAGTCATCAGGATAAGGAGACTCAAGGACATACTCCTTGCGCTCTTGCTTGAGAACAATTCTCAAGTTGCGATACCAATCCATAAAGTTCGTTCCATTGAGTTTTTCTTTCTCAAGAATAGATCGCAAATTAAAAGAACTGGATGCGGCATTAGTTGACATGATCTACAACAAAGAATATGCAAAGTTTAGCACTATGTTTATGTTCATCTTTTATTAAACTATTTAACAAAAGACTCCCACTATGTGTTTTGCAACAAAACTCCCTCTAAGTTACATAGTGGGTCAAGATCCTCATTTCACTAATTCCTAGTGAGCTTTGGCATCACAGCTAGAAAACTAGTGACATGGGTAAGCAACACTTTGCTAATCACATCCCTATGTGACTCTTGCTTGTTGGGTGACATCAATATGCCCCGGCCCCAACCTATGCCCCAAGGTCCAAAACTGTTTTGATAACCTTGTTAAGTAAACCAAATGCTTCTGCATGTAGATGTCCGACATCTACCCCAAATAATGATGATAACCGACGGCACTCTACTTTGGTACACCTACCATGCGGTGATCATTATCTTTTGGTGCAACATATGGAAGGGCATGAACACCTAATTTTTATGAGGGATTCTATCCTACCAAAGCAACATATCATAAATATCATTGCATAAGAATAAGATAGATAATATCACAGATAAACACATTTAACTGTGAAGTTGTATGGCCCAAAAAAATGGTGATCTCCATCTCCATGTAGGTGTAGACGATCTCCATCCTCCACATCACTCCTTTAGGCCACCATGCTTGAAAGCTTGTAACCTCAAAACTAGGCTACTACCTATAATAGCTAGAAATTGAAGATTACAAAGATAGATTCAAGCCTTAAGGTCGACACGCAGGTCGTTAAATACAATATAGACAGCTAACAATAGCTGAAATAATCATGACACGCAGGCCATGAACGAATGTTACATGCATCACATACATCTCATACATTCCAATAAGATATAGGGCCATACTATTCACATCATTCCCTGCAAAAACAAGTTAGACGTAGAATCGTATTCTACCTAACGATGTGAACCCATGACGCTATACATGACCCTACGAAATTTACAGATCCAATCTATGAAATCGCAATGGAAAAACTATTCGGCACAACCACCTTATGCCGATCCGAGACATTCTCTTGGACGCTAGTTTTTCCACTGGGCCGAGGCCATCAGATCCGTAACCTACTAGTATTCGACATAACCACCTTATGCCGATCCGAGACATTCTCTAGGACGTTAGTTTTTCCACTGGGCCGAGGCCATCAGATCCGTAACCTACTAGTATTCGACATAACCACCTTATGCCGATCCGAGACATTCTCTAGGACACTAGTTTTTCCATTGGCCCGAGGCTATCAGATTCATATCCTACTAGTATTCGACATAACCACCTTATGCCGATCCGAGACAATCTCTAGGGCACTAGTAGTGATACAATCTGCGCCTCATCCAACCCCTATTCACCGATTGATCTCATCAACCCGTGCTACCATCGATTCATCACATGAACCGACTGATCTAGACTGTAATAGATCCAATCTACTACAACCGCATATCAACATCTGCAGATCCAGATCGCAAACTAAGCAAGATGGCTCTGATACCACTGAAGGAGAGCGCGTAGGCTACGATAGCAGAAAATAAAAATTTCTACCACGCACACCAGGACATCATGCTAAGGAGGGATCATAGATCGTTACCACTAGACGCGCAGCGCAGCGGAAGAAGAGTTGGAGAAGCCGATCCAACCACGCGCGTCGAGGTAGTAGTGGAAGTAGCCGATCGTCCCGAACAGATCGTCTCCTCCACGCGATCAACCACACCACGAGCAGATCCAATCTGTATATTGTTGATGCCGATCAACGCCGCAACGAGCAGCGCCTCCACCGGTACCCACACGTCCGGGGCTGGAACGCCGATCGCGAGTGTACCAGCACTCGCGAGCGGCTAGGGTTTGGCTCGGGAGGTGGCGGCTAGGGTTTTGCTCGGGAGGAACAGAAGTGTACATCCCTCAGCCCCCACCTCCATATATATAGACCTCCTCACTTGGGCCTCGTGGACTGAGGCCCAATAGGAGTCTATCCGGATCTCTATCCGAATTGAGCCCACATCCGAATCACATTCGAATTAGTGTTCCAACCCGTTAAGTGTGCGACCCTGTAGGTTCACGTATACTTGGTCGCGACCCGGAAACGCCTTTCCGGTCACCCTGTTAATAGCGGCCTCTAGCAAGACATATTAACCCCAAAGTATACGTAAAGATCATATCGGCTGAACCTGTAATGTTCTCATGTACGAATCCCTTTGCCTCACGATATAGATTAAGCTCAAGGCGAGACCTGTGTCATCCTCTTAATAGCTCAATCACTCTCTCGATTTCGTGATGGATTATAAACTCGTGATTGACTCCTCAATCACCTTGGCATGGCCATGCACTTTCATAATCCATTACATCGAGGGGCCCAGAGATATCTCTCCCATAAGGAGGGGCAAATTCTATCTTGATCATTCACATCCCACTACATGTTTCATAGCAAACCCGAAGACTACTTTTATGACTACCCAGTTACGGAGTAGTGTTTAGTAGTCCCAAAATAAGCTACTACGCATGTTGGGAACCATGATGATCTCAAGTCTAAGGATTCCACATAAACACTACTTGAGACCAACTGATGACACATGGAATCTCTGCAGTGTCTCATGGTGGGTCTATCCAACATATGTTCACTAACACATGTCAATATTATTGATTTGGTATCTCCATACCATGATCCATGAGACATGATCATCAATCAATACATATGCTGATCTTTGAATCATATTTGTTCCTCATATGATATATAATCAGGGATCATTTAGAAATAGCAACATTTGGCATTAAGAGTCTCATGAATAAGTCACATACTCATTGATCAATAATGATAATGTCTATTTCAAGGAACAAACTAATGCATCATAAACATAGTATGTGATATATATAACATCTCCATGTTGCCTCTAGGGCATATCACTAACAGACGCTACGTCTTATTTTAGAGTCCGTGGACTGGCGCGTGCGGAGGCGTACCTCGACGCTACGTCTTATTTTAGAGTCCGTAGACTGGCGTGTGTGGAGGCGGACCTCGATGCTACTTCTTATTTTGAGTCCGTAGACTGGCGCATGCGGAGGCAAGCCTCAACGCTACGTCTTATTTTAGAGTCCGTAGACTACGCCGACGCTTGAGGCAATCGTGCGATTTAAACCAAAAACGAGAACCAAAACAGAGGCAGCAAAGAAATGGCCGAAGACTTGCGACAACAAAATGCTCTAGAACGCAGTACCGGAAAAGCCTACGGTAGCCCAAAATAGGCCAAAACCGAAGAAGCAAATATGGCCAAATCGAGTGCTCTCAGAATTGAACTGCAGTGGCAACTATTAAAGCATCGTACAAGATTACATGCAGTGCGTACTGGCCAGATGGCGGCAACGTGGAGTAATCTCCGCGGGTGCGGGACCCCGACGTCCTCTCCAGCTCATGTGGGACGAAGCCTCGTCCTGCGCTTGCGCCGGAGTGCATGCATGTGACGGACGTACATGGTACATGTACCATGCATGCAAGTACATAGTACTTTTTTGCGCGTGCATGCTGGCATGCATGCACTGCTTGTGCCGCCCCTCTGGCGTGCATGCTTGAAAGTAGGTGTCTTGCTGTCGAAGCCCCAGTTGGAGGCGGGGTCATAGCGCGCGAAGTCTGTCATGAGCGGTATCCATGCATGCGTGCATGCATGTACAGCCTCACCTGCACGGAATTCACTTCGTCTTTGCAGAGTCCGCGGTGGGGGAGATCCTCGCCTTCGGCAGCGCGGGGGTACTTGTGCTGTGCCGAGGCCTCCGACGTCGCAGAGCCGCAAACGCCGCTACGCCTGGGCCTCCACGCCAGCGATGCATGTGTTGAGGATTTCTCGTGATCCTCGGCTGCATCCAGCATGCTCCACTTGACAGCACGTTTGTCGGGACCCCGGATTACAAACCCGGACCCTCTGTGTATTACTGCACTAGTCCCAGATCATAGCTAGTGCACACAGTTAAACAGAAATGATTCATGACCAACAACGTATTTATTACAATTATAAAGAGTACTGACCACCAGGTCTCATTATTACAATTGAGGTTTCAAGACCTCGCACAATCCAAACACAGCGGAAGCAAAGAAAACCCAAAGTAGACCCATCAATATGCCACAGGCAGTTGACTGGGGAAGCGCGACCTAGTCCTCCGGGAAGAATCCGTCACAGCCACAGACGAAGCAGTAGTTGTAATCACCTTCTTGAGCTTCATGATCCTCTGAGGTTTTATTTTAAGTGTAGCATGTGAGTACATAAAGTACTCCGCAAGTCTTGGGAAAAATGCATAGATGCAAGGCTTAACAAAGGAAGGCTATATGGTTCTTTTGCACAAAGCAACATTTTAAAATTTAATTACTACTAATTATTTTCGAAGGCAACATTTTAACTAAGTAATTGTTTTAACAAAACTATCATTAATTCTCTAGTGAAGGTTCCGTCTACCAACACTAGCTAACAACTTGAACAAGTTTAATACTGCGGGTTACATCCACCCTCTCTGGCTCCAACCGCCAGGATACCCTTCCGAGAGTTCCCTCCACTCTCGGAATACAAACTTTTTGATTTTTAAAACCAAAACCAGAAATCTACCATGTGAATGCATTCCTTGCCCGCCCTTGACCGTGGGCACGGCTATTCGAATAGTTTTACACTCTGCAGAGGTTGTACAACTTTACCCACAAGAGATAAATTATCCTAAAAGTCAACACGCTTCCTTTGGCATGAGACCCAGATAAAATATCACAAAGCCTTTACCTTACTCTAATCTAGCTAGATACCACCCGCTGAGGTTTCACCGCAGGTAGGCTAACCGCCCGAACCGAAGCCCCCTCTTGCGCCATATGAGTACAGTAAATCCCTGTCCCTCACTGTGAATAACCAGTCCATCCCTGGCATCCACTTTCCACTGGTGGCACCTAAACTAGACTATCGTAAGTTAGTCAGCTAGGTCGTACCCATATAGACTTGTGGTTGTACGATTAATGCTCAGTCTGGACAAACACAAGCGTCGGTCCTTAATTGACTAGGGTGGAACATACACTTAACAAGATCTCGTGCTAACTGCACCAAACCAAACCAACCATCCACCCTAATCTAAACCAACTTTCACATTTTTATTTTATTTTTAAAATAACAGCGGCAACTCCAATTACCACTACATTTATAAACACAAGGTTCTACAATAAGTCATAATTTCCCATTTCAAAATTATAACAAGATTAAATAGCAAGGCTAAGCATGATACTACCGTTCTTATATTAGCAAAGATTAAATAATAATCTCGTTATTGAGACAAGGGCAATCCTAATGTTACAAAGGTACATGATATTCAAATTCAATTGAGGGTATAACAACATTTGGTTTAACTAATTCGCTACGACAAAATTAGGGTTCTATGTAAATAGCGATGCACATAAATTTAAAATAATTTAAAACATTTCATAATCATGGGTTCAAAATGATCAAAGGAGACTTGCCTTCCTGGACGCTGGTTGGGTCTTCTTGCTGCGACTCGACGAGTTCCTCGGCGACGGCGGAATCTACGCGCGTAAAGACGGACAAACAAAACAAATAAATTCAACCAAAATTTAAATAAAATTCAAAAATTCAAAAAGAGTGCATATTTAGATAGTTTATGATTTTAGAAAAATTTAGAAATTTGAACGGCTCAAATCGGAGTTAAAATGAGAAAGTTATGGCTTCCGGAAGATTAAATAGGAGGGAAAAAGGAAAAACCGGATTTCGGGAATTATTTTTGTACTGGAAAATGCCATTTATGACGTCATCAAAGTTCGAATTTGCTGAGCGGGAAAATGTATTTGAATGACGGGTGGGTCCGGTCTACCGTGGACCGAACCCACGGACCACGGGCCTTGCCGACGTGGCGCACCGGCCACATGGCGCCACGCGGCAGTGAGGTGGCGGCCACGCGGGCGGCCACGTGGGCGAGGCCGGCCACGCGGGCGGCGCGTACGGGAGGCGCACGGGAGATGGCCGGCCGGCCTCGCCGGCGGCCGGCGGCCGGAGGTGGGGGAAGCGGCGAGCGGCGGCGGGTGAAGGGGGGGTCGGCGGCGGCTTACCGGCGGCGGCGACGGGAGGCGGGGCAGTGAGGGTGGCCGGCGCTAGGAGGCGGCGGCGAGGTCGGTTGGGGGCGGCGGTGAAGCCACGGGAGGCGGCCGGCGGGAGGGGAAGAGGAGAGGCGGTGGGAGGCGGTGTCGAGGGAGGCCGGGAGGGGGTATTTATAGGGCAATGGGAGGAGGGGAGGCCGGCCATTTGGAGCTCGCCGGAGTAATTGCAAACCTTGAATAGGGGGCGAAATTTAAGGGGGAAACGGCCGGGGAATGAAGGTAATTGATTTGGCATCCGTTACCATGTTTTATTCGGGCATTAAAGCGAAGGAAACGGCCGAATTCAAAGCTCTATTTTCGGGTTAATGGAGGTGGAGAGAGAGGGTTGGAGGAGGAAGAAGAAGAGGTAGAAGAAGGATATGACAAGGGGGCCCCATGTGTCATAGAGAGGGTGAAATGGTGAAGGGGTACGGGCCGTCGGATTTGCGACACGTGGCAAGTGAGTGAATGAGAGGCTTTGGATTTTATGAAGGGGTAAGTTGTGGTGGATGGCTAGGATTAAAACGTGGAGAGAGGTGGATTTAATCTGAGGGCGACACGTGGCGGGCTAGGGATAATTTGATTTTTATTTTCGGAATAAATTTCAGAAATTACTAGAAACTTCATAAAAGCTTGGAAAATTAATATTTAATGCCTAAAAATTCCAGAAAAATCATAGAATATTCCTGGAAGTATTTTAGACTTACTAAAAATATTTTTAATTTCAGATTTGAATTTTATAATTTTATAAAATTCTTTTTAACTTTGAAAATTGATTTTAAATTCCAGAAAATTCTCAAAAATTACTTAAAAATTTAGGGAAGGCTAGGAAAAATAAAATAAACTCTTTTTGGCTTTAATAAAATATTTTAAATACATTTTCTTGCTTTAAAATTTTAAATAAAATCCAAATAAATCCGAATAAATCCAGATAAGACTCAAATACATTAAAATAATTAATTTAAAATTAAATTTTTCAGAAAGCGAATTTTTGGGATGTGACAACGTTGCGCGTGTCTGGACGCGCCGCCAACTCGGGTGTGCGGTCGGTGAGACCTGCATCTCTGCGGTAGTCCAGTGCAAGGCACGTACATGAGCTACGCAGAGGCCGCCGCTGAGAGAGACTACGGCTGACTCCGCGTGCACAGGTTCCGTGACCGAGGTCTTCGACGACGCGGAGTCTACGGCCGAGGTGGTCTTCGCAAGCGCGGGACCCACGCCCAAGGAAGGGAGCGACGGCGCGAAGAGTCGCAGCGGAGGCGACCTCGCCGCCGCGGAGACTCCCGGAAGCTTGGAGCAGGCCGTAGTAACGCGGAGCTGCCGTAGTGTATACGCCATGCACATGCATGCAGCATATGCGATGCGGCATGAGTGCCTGCGTGCACGTGGAGGCTCCATGGCTCGACTCCGCAGATGCGGAGGAGGCTTCACTTCGGCCAATGCGCGGAGGCTCAGAGTCGGGGTGCGAAGGAGCGCTGAGGCAGCCTTTGGCGACGCGGGGCCCCGGTCGTGCTGATACGAGCGGAGGCGAAGACGATGCGGAGCCCCTGATAGCTCGGGGACAAGCGAAGACTGGTTTCTGCATGCTGCACATAACGAATACCAATACTCTGCACATACACCTGCGCACCCTCGCGCGTGCATGGAGTCCAGGTTGTAGACATCGAGGGCGTGGAGGCCAAAGCTATGGCACTAACCGTCTCCACGGTCCAACACCTCGCTTACCGTAGCGCCGCTCGGCCGCCTCGCGCTCCGGCTCCTGGACGAGCTCGCCGGCTGCGCCGCCGGGGCGTACATCGAGGTGTTCTCCAGGTTGGATGGAGCTCGTGCATGCACGGGAAGTCGACCTCGAGGTAGTTCCTCTCCTATAGGCCGATGCCGCCGGCCTTGGTGAAGCAAGCATTGTTGTAGCATTCGCAGAGGCCCGACGTCGTGCGGAGTAGGAAGCGGAGGCCGACACCACCCACGCGAGGCTCATCGTGTGGAGTCGGAGACCATATCGCGGTCGCCTAGCAGAGGTAGAGTCGGAGGGCGTCCGTCCTGCTCAGCGCTAGGCGCGCGGCACAGAGATCTCATCCGCATGGGGCGCAGCACGAAGGCTTGCTCGGGTGGCGTGGGGGCCGAGCGGGCACGGCTCGGTTGGCTTGGGCTCCGACGGTGGTACCCAACATAGCCGATGATGTGCTGCGCCGAGGCAGCCATTGCGGGAGACGTCGACGCTGGAGAGCCGCGACTTCGCCTGTGCGGAGCCTGCTGCATCTGTGCGGTCCAAGGTCGGGAGGACCTCGTCTGCACGTAGAGCCACAACGGTGGAGACGCGGAGCCGAGTACGCGGAGGCGAGGTCTCAGGTGGAGCCGAATACGCGGAGGCGAGGTCCCGGAGCTCCATCGCGGAGGGAGGTAGCCGAGCGCATGGAGGCGATGCGGGGTGGAGACCGGTCGAGACCGATCGCGGTGAAGGCTGTTGCTACGCTTGCGCCGCTCGTCGTCCACATCGCAGTTCCTCCGCCCGTGCCGCTCGTTCTGACGGCCCTCGGCGAAGGCACGTGGCTTGGCGGCGGGGAGGTTGGAGACGCGCTCCTTGTGGACGCGCGTGGCGTCGCGGTGGGCGCACGTGAAGGCGGCGGAGATGTAACATCCTGAAATTTTTAAATTTGAAAATATGAAGCCTTGAGTTATTTTTGTCAAATATTATATTTGAGTTTGGATTTTCATGGTGTTTTTAAATTTTGATTGAGCTTCCAAAAGTGAAAGAAATTCAAGAAAGACCAAAAACAAAATCAATATTAGTAATGCTACACAGGGGAATATGCAAATAAAGGAAACTCAAAATCTTAAATTTGAATATGAAAAGATGATCCAGTATAAGGGGAGAGAAATCTGGGTTAAAAAATATAAAATATCATTTTAAAGATAATAGTATATAAAGGGAAAACCAAAAATAAATATATCCTAAACAAGTACGCATACAAGGGCCTAGAAAGATGAGCAAGACATAAAATGTAGTGATACAAAATATAGGCATGAAGAAAATATAAATAGATGTATATATATACATAAATAAAATAAATATAAAAGCTAGGTTAACAAAGAAGGGGAAATAAATGAAGCCAGAAAAATATATAAGTATGTATATACCTGTATGCATAAATATGTGTATACATACACTAACTGAAAAAAGGAATTTAGGCAGACCGGCCATCAAATCCGGCCCAACCCACCTCCAATCGCGCCCCTGCCTGCGCCTCTCCTCCCGCTGCGCAGTGGCCCCGCCTCCACCCGTGCCTCTCCCTCTGCGAGCGGGCCCGAGCACCCGCCCGCTCCTTCTTCTTTCCCCGACCCCTCTTCTCCACGCGCCAGCATCGCCATTCCTCCCCCCCTCGCGCTTGCTCCCTCTGCCGCAGCAAATCCTTCTCTCTCTCTCTCTCACACACCTCAAGGGCAAGTTCAAAGAACCTCCCGCCACCTCCCTCCCACGCAATCCCGGAGAAGATTGCATTCATCCCCCTGCCCAGCGTGAACAGGGCGAGGACAAACGATGCCTCACCGCGCGCCTCTCTCTCCCGGTTATAAAAACCCCGCCTGGGAGCCGCAATCGCGTCGCAACACTCCCTTTTCCCCTCCCCTGCAAGCAATTGAGCCGTAGTGCCCCCAATCCCCGCCGGCAACATCTTCTTCCTCGCGGCCGGCGACCGAGCCGCCGTTGATTCCGGCCGCCTCCGAGCAATTCGTTGCTCCCAGAGCTTCGTGGAGGCCAGGCGTAGCCGAATCCCTTCCTCGCCGGGTCTCCCTTTGCGTGAGCATCGCCGGCGTCGACCACCTCCTTGGATCGCCGCCACCGCACGCTGCCAGCCTACCTCCGGCGCACCTCAGCCTCTGTCGCCACCACCACCAGCATCACCGCAACCCCGGCGTCACCTTTCGGACCTCCCCGGGACCTCCCCGACAGCCCCTCGCCGCCGGCCACTGTCGCCCCCGACTCCTCTGCCTGGCCCCCTCCACGGCATACTCCAAAAGGAGTTATTATCCTTATAGGGTAGGCAATGCCTCCCCGCTCACTTGGTTACCACCGCTTGTCTCTTTCTCCCCAGCTCCCCGGTCGCACGTTCGAGCCTACGGCTCCGTAGGCCGGGTTGAGTTTTCTTTCTCTCGGGCTGACAGGTGGGCCCCACTTGTCGGCCGCTGTAACCGGAGCAGCCCACTGACCACTAGTCAGCGGGACATGTACATAGAACCCATACTGACATGTGGACCCCACTGAACAGTAGTTGGACCCACATGTCAGCGGCACAGCAAGTAAGAAATTAAAATAAAAAGAAAATGAATTAAAAAAACTCCAGTGGACCCACGTGTCAGAATTTTTCATTTTCTGGCATTTCACAGAACCTGAGAACTTTAAATAATCATAACTTTTTTGTTTTAACTCCAAATTGGATGAGACAAATTTCTAAATTCATCTAAATTGAAGATCTAACCAATGGAACTGACATCATAATTTTTGAAGTTCATTTGGATTTCTGGTGTTATTTGCTTGATTTATTGATTTTTGTTTTATCCAAATTTTTGCGCACATTAAAATAACGTACGAGGCTCAGGAGGAAGAAGCAAAAGCTGCAGCCCTAGAAGCTCCAGATAATCAAGCACCAGACCACTGTGACCAAGGCGAGTCAATACTTTGATCATGTTGAACCTACATTTTCTGCAAATTACCTTGTTTTAAATTATCAAAAATTGCATGTTGTTATTTTATATGCCAATGCATGTTAAGTTTAATATTCTAGTTATATGTCCATTGTTTACTTTGAATAATATTACCCTCTCCTTCGGAATATTTGAATGTGTGAATGTAACATCCTGAAAAATTTAAATTTGAAAAAATATGAATTTCTTGAATTATTTTTGCAGTATATTCTGATGGAATTTGGATTTTAAGATATTTTCCTGAATTGGGTTGAGATTCCAAAAGTTGAATAAGTTCATAAAAGGTAATGACAAACGTTGATAATGCCAAAAGGAAACATGCAAATAATAGAGGTCTAATATTCTAAAACGTGAATCTAAAAAGATGATCTAGTATAAGAAGAGAGAAAACTAAGTTAAAAATATGAAACATCATTTTGAAAATATTGGCATAAATAGCAATAAAAGTACATGACTAAAATACAAACATTAATACATACATATAAGGGTATATATATATATACACTAATTGTGCAGGGAAAAGTTAGCAATGTAGGGAATTATATATACACACACACACATAACCAGAAAAAATAATAGTAATAATAAACACTCTCATTCAATAGCTAAAAATTTAAAAGCTTAAATTCTTAGTGTCATTCAAAAATTAGTAGAACTTTAATGCAAACTGAAAGTTCAAAATCAGAAATCCTGGGTTCAGAAAATGGTTAATCCTATCTCTACTCTCCTATATTTTTTTGCCCTACTCTCTATTACAAGTGGACCCATCCCTTTTTTTCATCCTTTTTCTTTCCCCTCTCACCTCTCCTCACTGCCAGCGGGCCCGGTCCCTTTTCCCCTGCCGACAGCGGTCCGGGCCCCCACCCCCACGCGCAGAGCTCCCCCTCCTTCCTTTCTTTTTCCCCTCCTCCTCCCTTCTTCCATGGCCGGGCAGCCTCCACGTCGTCTCTTCCCATTTTCTACGCTAAGCGCCGCCCCGCCTGTGTTGGGTCACTTCCGCCACTGAGTGGTGTCCCCGAGCCCCGCGCCCTGCCTCCCTCGCGCCGCACGCCGCACGTCGCCTCCGCCGCCTGGCACGCTGCCTGCCCTGCCGCCCGTTGTCAGCCCCTTCCCGCCACCTATAAAAGCCCGCAGAGCTCCCATTAGCGTCGCCGTTCCCTACTCCTCCTCCCCTCCCAAGCAATTGGCCCCTGGAGCCTCACTGACGCCGGCCGCTCCCTTCTCCTTTAACTCCGGCGATCCACCGATTGAAGCCGAATCGGGTCGATTGCGCACGGATGGAGCATCTCTGGAGCTGGGCGACACCTTCCCCGTCGTTGGCCGGGGCCGTCGCCGCTTATACGCCGCCCGCACCGTGCGCCCCGCCATCCGACCCCGCCTCCCATCGCCGGACCACCTGGGTTCCTCACCCGCTCGACCGGCGTCTCGGTAAGGATTCCCGAAACCCCCTGCCGCTCCCGCGCGCTCGGCTCCCCTTCCCTTCCCCTCCGGCGCCGCTGCCCCCTTCCACCCACACCGCCGTCCGCCGTCCGCCGTCCGCCGCCGCCAGCCCGCCACCGCGCATCCCGGCCGAAGACGCCATCCCAGAGGCATCCCCGCCTCGGGGGGATTCCGTTTTGCGGGTCATCGACCCCTCCCCGACCGACGTCCGCCGCCGGCAGCGCCAGCACGGAGCGCCGCCGGGCCTCCTCTGTTTTGGCCTCCCGGTGTCTAACCTCATCGACATTTCTCCCCTCCAATGCGTCGAGAAACACTGGTGGCCGACCGGTTAGTAGCGCCGATCGTTTGCACATAAGACCCCTAGGAGCCGAGTTCGATTCCAGCAGGCTGCAAATGATTCCCCACCTTTTGTTTTATGTTTTAATAATTATCGCAGCTCATTTTAATTAAGGAAAATCAGAAAGAAATTTAGGAACAATCTAGGAAAACTAATAAATTTAGTTAGGGTATAAGACTAGATGGTTTAGTGTTTAAATGGAGGTTAGCTAGTATGAATAATTAATATTACTTGAGTAATTAACTCAAAGACCAAATACTAATTAAAGGAAGTAGTAAAGAAAATTTTCTTTGGTTAGGTATTCAAATTTAGTAGGGATCTTAATTAAAAAGAAATTCTGGATAGAAGATTAAAGTTGGATATTATGGTTAGATAGAAAATCAAGGCTCTAAATTAAGAACTACCCTTAGTTATAATTAAAATTCATGACTGATACTTAGCATGCTTCCATTAAATATATTGTAATGGTAGCTTTTGCTAAATAGCAGATATTGAAAATAGAACCTTGTAAAACAAGCCTTGTCAGATAAATAGATTGTAATTAAAGCTAATGGCAACTAAAATGTAAAGGCTTTCTAAGTAAGGTATAAATAAACATCTACGTGTATATAAAAATAGGTGGATAAGAAATGCAGATAGCATGTATGCAACCCACTAGTAAATATAGTAGTACGATTCTTGCGTTCACCATAGACCCTATTAAAAATAAATATACATGTAACACTATCATTAGAATACTGCTAAACATGAAATCTTAAATGGTAGCCCTAGTTAATAATAAATATACAGATACTACCTTGTACCAGCCCTAGGTTATCACTTATCACGCACCAAAATAACCTCAAAGACACATAGATACTTTAAAGTAGACATGTAACCATTAACACGAAGTAATTAGGGTCACATAAGATAATACATATTTGATTACTAAGCTCTGCTCAGATAACTAAGCTTAAACTAAAATCAGGGGTAAAAACAAGCCTAATGGTAGCTAAACAATAAGCAGGATAAAAATAGTGCCATTAACCAAATCTTAACACTAGCTTTAGTATGTAGTAGTATTGAGCATATTTGTACATATAGCAAGCTGGAACCCATAAAAATAAACCCTAATTCAAATTAAACTTAGCCCAGTGATAAATGGAGGTACATAAAATATCATACCGCTCAATGTCACAAACATAGACTATAAGATTAACTCGGTAAGCTAAAGTTTGCAAACATTACTTACATATATAAATATATCATATGCCCTGCAAATTAACGCTCGACAAAATAATACCCAGCTAGACTTGTACCCCCAATTCAAAGGTCTACCCTAACTCAATGAATTTCCTTGATAAATATCAAAATAACAAAAATAGATCATTAATAAAAGATCAAGTCATCGTATTCTACCATCGACCTTATCTCAAATGACTCAAATCACCCATTAACTCATAATAAAACTAAATTGAGTTTATTCGGATTTATTTGGATCTTTTGAGTTATTTGCTTTCGTTTGGATTCAGTCGCTTGTCGCGTAATTAGAAATTGGAGGTCGTGAAGACTCGTTGGATCAAGTGAGATCAAGCTCGAAGTGAAGTTAAACGCCAAGAACTCAAAAGAAAGCCTCGTGTGAGCTCAAAACCGCGGTAAACCACGCCAGGCAAGTCCATACTTTGATCATGTTGAACCTACATTTCTGCAAATTACTTTGTTTTAAATTATCAAATTGCATGCTGTTAGTTTATATGCAAATACATGTTTAATTTACGATTCTAGTTATATGTCCGTTGTTTACCTTGAATAATATTACCCTCCTTTGGAATATTTGAATGTGTGAACCTTGTCACCCTAGCAAAATTATAATGGTAACTTTTGAAAATAAGTCCCTAATTATATGCCATGCTTAGTACTGCGTAAATACTCAGGGGCATTGAAATGCCCCAAACATTGTTGTCATTTTGAATCATGAGAAACTGGTTTGGACAGTCATGGTGGGAATGACTGGTATATTTTTACATGATTATTTTATGCTCCCAAAAATCCTAACTTGCTTAAATATCTGAGCGGATGGCTTGGGGGCTGGTATGTGGTGCGGTGGGAGCACAAATCATGGAGTGTGGTAGATCGCTCAGATAATACTAAGGACTGAATCTTGTGATGATCTCCGGATGTAAAACAGTACAACCACAAGTCTATAATGGGTACGACCTAGCTGAATAACTTGCAAGGGTTTAGTTCAGATATCACCGAGGAAAGTGGGTGCCAGGGTGTACTGGTTTACTCACAGTGAGGCACAGGGTGTACTGTACTCCCACGGCGCAAGAGGGGGCTTCTGACTGTGGTGGTGTAACCCTTCAGCGGTGAAACCTCAGCGTGGGTGGTGTCTAGCTAGATCGGAGTAAGGTAAAGGCTTTGTGATAAATTATCTGGGTCTCATGCCTAAGGAAGCATGTTGGCAACAAAGATAATTCATCTCTTGTGGTGAAAGTGTACAAACTCTGCAGAGTCAAAACTATTCGAATAGCCGTGCCCACAGTCAAGGGCGGACATGGGAACTTACTCGAGTTAGTTCTATTTAAAAATGTTTGGAAAATGGGAATGGAAGAGTGGAGGGCAGTGAAAGGCCCTAGTTTGGAATTGTCCTGGGTGTCGTCCCAGTGGTAAGTTAAGCGGCTGTAACGCTGAAGAAATTGCTATATGGTGCAGATGCCATGTAACGGTGGATGGAATCTGAATCGATATTAATAATGCATTTCCTTGTACATTATGATTTGGTTCAAACTGCTAGGTCTCAGGAAATTTTAAGTAATTGTATTCAAAAGCACTTTTCGCAAAATAAAACAACCCAAGCCTCTCCTTTGTTAAGCCATACATACTATTTATTTGCATTGTGTGTATCGGCTCGCGGAGCACGGGGTCGGAGTGCTCACGCTCGCTTTTGCGACAAAATTCAGAATCAGGAAATCAAATCACCTCGCCTCAGCAACAAGATTGGACAAGCTGGCCGAGAAGATGAAGATGTCAAGGGCTAGGTCGCGAACCTCCAGTTGGCTGCCTGTGGGCATGTCCTGAAGGTCCCACCTGTGTGCTTCGTTCTTCCGCTGCTGCAATTTATTGATTTCGGCCTAATCGGCCCATGAGTAAGTCTACTATTATATTTACGTTTTCGCATGATATGAACTTTGATATTCAGAACTGTAATCTGTGAGCACTATCTACTGATCCAGGGAATAGTGCGGTGGAATCACAGTGGATTTTTATTGAAAAATCCGGGTCTGACAGCTTTGGTATCAGAGCATATCGACTGCCGGTCGTGACCTAGTTAGCCCGGTCGATAGTTTCAAAACTAGAATTATTTCTTCAAAATCTATTTCGAAAAATATAAGTTGTAATGCTCAATCTCATCTCTCTTAGATGATTTCCCCTTATCTATATGCTACCCTAGCCATTTTACTTCTGAAGCTCTCTTACCCAAATTCAAAGTGATGAAAATCCAGTACTTCTCTTGTAACCACTCTATGAAAATACGCCTTAGGCCAAGAATTATGAAGCTTACCCTTGAGACCTAATTGTTTTATTCTGGGGTGAAATAATAGTGCGAATTTTGGGTAAATGTATCGGTGGAGTTTAATTGAATAGATTGACCAGACAGATGAATTAAGTATTTCTGGGAGAAATAGAAAGTGTGAAACTGACTAAAGGATTGCACACTGATAAATTGTATCATTCCTGGAAGATGTTTGCAACAATGGAATAATAGGATATGATCAATAACAGGAAGGATTCACTAAAATTGTGAGAAGTTGGATAACAGCTATCGGAGTACAGACTGGATTAAATTATGTTATTCCTGGAGGATGCTTACAATAATGAATAAATTCGAAGGTTGATAATAAAGATTTAGGATGGTTACTAAATGAGTAATTATGATTTTGAATACAATCTTGGATTATTAGGAGTTCACGATATGAAAGTCATCAGTGGATCTAAATAAAGAGAGCTAGATCTTCATAGGATTGGAAAGCTGATAAAATTGGCAATTGATGAACCTAAGATTGGATTTATAAAGATGTGGTGGAAATTCAGGCACATATCGGAATTTGGTAACTTCGATTCGATTAATAAGAACTTTAAATGGAAGATGGCTGTTTATGGTAACCACATAAAGAAGTTGGTGGATTCATGATTGATCATAAGAGGGATAATGATAGTGTGGAGTCTAGGAGAAATAAATTGGTGGAGCGTAATTGAATATACAGGCTAGATAGATGATTTAAATGATTTTTGGAGAATTAGGGAGTGCAAAGGTATTTGCTGGATTATGACACTGATAATTTAAAATTATTGGGAGATGTTGACAATATTGAGATTAATAGGATTTGAACAATTTCTAGATGGATGAATTGAATTTCTGAGAATATTGGAGGAATCATAATAAGTAGTGGATTATAATCTTGATAAGTGTATTCTCGGTGGATGTACACTAGTGAATCGTAGATTTGATCATTAATGTATTTGGTGGAGGTATACTAGTGAATTAGTTAGTGATAGATAATGGAAAAGGAGATTCATTATTAGAAGAATGAATTTATGGTTTTGGATCAATAACAAAAAGGATTGAATATGATTGAAAGTCAAAGATTTATGCGAGACTTAGATAACCATGACTAGGTTAATCAAATGATGGATGATACAATAGGAAGAGTATGATTGGTGGATCGAATACAATAAATAATCTCCTTCGCTGTTTGGAGTCGTAGATGGCAGTAATACTGTGAACAATTAATGAAGAAAGATAACCTAAGTGCAGTTTGCAAAAGTGGAAGTTAAATTATAAAGGCCATTGGATTCTAAGCCTTACGTACAAACAAATCATATGGGAGTGACTTGATTCAGTGATGGATAGTTGAACGTTGGAAGAGATTAGGATAAAAAAATCTATTTAGCCACAAGGATCATTTAAAAAAAGGAGTGAGTGCTAAAACCAGTGAAACTACCCCAAATACTTTCCACTTCTTTCTATTAATTACAAAAGGAAAAAAAAATTGATCCTTTTCTCATACCTCTACTCCAAATATTAAGGTTAGGAACGTCGAAGATGATCATGAAGATAAGGTGGTCTCGTTCTAAACGGACTATGCAGATAAACCCTGTGCCCCCTTATGTGTGCTTTCCCGAGTAGACGTTGTATTGTCACAAGGTTTTCGTTGGTCCCTGTGTGCTGCCTTCTTGCCCTCAGGCGTCCTATTTCGCGGTCACAGGAAAAGAGTGTTTAAAAAAACAAAAACTAGTGTGATTTATGTGCCACTCCAGCTTCCGGGGTATACCCTTTTAAAATCTAACTGGGTTTAGAGTGCCTTATCTCAACGATTCTATTCGTATCTCATGCTATTCCCTCTCACCTTTCTGTTGAAAATCCCATCAGTTCTACTGAAGCAAAGTGATGGATCGCCAAAGACCAAGATTTGACTCTGCCTTGCTAACTTTCTCTCCTTACCTACCCGGAGGACCCACCATGCCTGGAACTAGAAGAGACGAATAATGACACTCGTCATTTATTTAAGGGGGGTAGCATTAAGAGACAAACATGTCGAAGCACTACCGCGACGTATGCTTTGGAGGCGCAATAACCTGGACTCAGAGCTAATCAAGCCAGTACGAGAAGATTTGCAGACACCGGGAGCCTTATAGTGATGAGGACAAAAGACCGCCATATAGAAATGGGCATGTCACCTCTGCATTCCTAAGGCCCTCAACCCCTAGGACACAGACAATTGCTACCCACCTATCAATATGAAATTCTACAACTGCATGTCCAATAGACGATGCAACCACTCCATTCTACGATGACGTGAAGACAACAATGTCAAAGAACAAGTAATTGGAAGCCTACGACCTATCCAGGAGAACAAGGTTTCTCTTTTCCCTTTTGACTTCTCCAAGTGCTAACCCCTATTGTGCAGAATTTCATCTCTCCGTGGAGCTAAAAGACTATACGTCGAGCAACACTCTGGAACCCATTGCTAGCCAATATAACTCACCTCCATTCTTTCTGCTCTACCGGAATCTCGGGGTCGAGATTCATTTAAGGGGGGTAGATTTGTAACATCCTGAAAAATTTAAATTTGAAAAAATATGAATTTCTTGAATTATTTTTGCAGTATATTCTGATGGAATTTGGATTTTAAGATATTTTCCTGAATTGGGTTGAGATTCCAAAAGTTGAATAAGTTCATAAAAGGTAATGACAAACGTTGATAATGCCAAAAGGAAACATGCAAATAATAGAGATCTAATATTCTAAAACGTGAATCTGAAAAGATGATCTAGTATAAGAAGAGAGAAAACTAAGTTAAAAATATGAAACATCATTTTGAAAATATTGGCATAAATAGCAATAAAAGTACATGACTAAAATACAAACATTAATACATATATATAAGGGTATATATATATATATACCAATTGTGCAGGGAAAAGTTAGCAATGTAGGGAATTATATACACACACACACACATAACCAGAAAAAATAATAGTAATAATAAACACTCTCATTCAATAGCTAAAAATTTAAAAGCTTAAATTCTCAGTGTCATTCAAAAATCAGTAGAACTTTAATGCAAACTGAAAGTTCAAAATCAGAAATCCTGGGTTCAGAAAATGGTTAATCCTATCTCTACTCTCCTATATTTTTTTGCCCTACTCTCTATTACAAGTGGACCCATCCCTTTTTTTCATCCTTTTTCTTTCCCCTCTCACCTCTCCTCACTGCCAGCGAGCCCGGTCCCTTTTCCCCTGCCGACAGCGGTCCGGGCCCCCACCCCCACGCGCAGAGCTCCCCCTCCTTCCTTTCTTTTTCCCCTCCTCCTCCCTTCTTCCATGGCCGGGCAGCCTCCACGTCGTCTCTTCCCATTTTCTACGCTAAGCGCCGCCCCGCCTGTGTTGGGTCACTTCCGCCACTGAGTGGTGTCCCCGAGCCCCGCGCCCTGCCTCCCTCGCGCCGCACGCCGCACGTCGCCTCCGCCGCCTGGCACGCTGCCTGCCCTGCCGCCCGTTGTCAGCCCCTTCCCGCCACCTATAAAAGCCCGCAGAGCTCCCATTAGCGTCGTCGTTCCCTACTCCTCCTCCCCTCCCAAGCAATTGGCCCCTGGAGCCTCACTGCCGCCGGCCGCTCCCTTCTCCTTTAACTCCGGCGATCCGCCGATTGAAGCCGAATCGGGTCGATTGCGCACGGATGGAGCATCTCTGGAGCTGGGCGACACCTTCCCCGTCGTTGGCCGGGGCCGTCGCCGCTTATACGCCGCCCGCACCGTGCGCCCCGCCATCCGACCCCGCCTCCCGTCGCTGGACCACCTGGGTTCCTCACCCGCTCGACCGGCGCCTCGGTAAGGATTCCCGAAACCCCCTGCCGCTCCCGCGCGCTCGGCTCCCCTTCCCTTCCCCTCCGGCGCCGCTGCCCCCTTCCACCCACACCGCCGTCCGCCGTCCGCCGCCGCCAGCCCGCCACCGCGCATCCCGGCCGAAGACGCCATCCCCAGAGGCATCCCCGCCTCGGGGGGATTCCGTTTTGCGGTTCATCGACCCCTCCCCGACCGACGTCCGCCGCCGGCAGCGCCAGCACGGAGCGCCGCCGGGCCTCCTGTGTTTTGGCCTCCCGGTGTCTAACCTCATCGACATTTCTCCCCTCCAATGCGTCGAGAAACACTGGTGGCCGACCGGTTAGTAGCGCCGATCGTTTGCACATAAGACCCCTAGGAGCCGAGTTCGATTCCAGCAGGCTGCAAATGATTCCCCACCTTTTGTTTTATGTTTTAATAATTATCGCAGCTCATTTTAATTAAGGAAAATCAGAAAGAAATTTAGGAACAATCTAGGAAAACTAATAAATTTAGTTAGGGTATAAGACTAGATGGTTTAGTGTTTAAATGGAGGTTAGCTAGTATGAATAATTAATATTACTTGAGTAATTAACTCAAAGACCAAATACTAATTAAAGGAAGTAGTAAAGAAAATTTTCTTTGGTTAGGTATTCAAATTTAGTAGGGATCTTAATTAAAAAGAAATTCTGGATAGAAGATTAAAGTTGGATATTATGGTTAGATAGAAAATCAAGGCTCTAAATTAAGAACTACCCTTAGTTATAATTAAAATTCATGACTGATACTTAGCATGCTTCCATTAAATATATTGTAATGGTAGCTTTTGCTAAATAGCAGATATTGAAAATAGAACCTTGTAAAACAAGCCTTGTCAGATAAATAGATTGTAATTAAAGCTAATGGCAACTAAAATGTAAAGGCTTTCTAAGTAAGGTATAAATAAACATCTACGTGTATATAAAAATAGGTGGATAAGAAATGCAGATAGCATGTATGCAACCCACTAGTAAATATAGTAGTACGATTCTTGCGTTCACCATAGACCCTATTAAAAATAAATATACATGTAACACTATCATTAGAATACTGCTAAACATGAAATCTTAAATGGTAGCCCTAGTTAATAATAAATATACAGATACTACCTTGTACCAGCCCTAGGTTATCACTTATCACGCACCAAAATAACCTCAAAGACACATAGATACTTTAAAGTAGACATGTAACCATTAACACGAAGTAATTAGGGTCACATAAGATAATACATATTTGATTACTAAGCTCTGCTCAGATAACTAAGCTTAAACTAAAATCAGGGGTAAAAACAAGCCTAATGGTAGCTAAACAATAAGCAGGATAAAAATAGTGCCATTAACCAAATCTTAACACTAGCTTTAGTATGTAGTAGTATTGAGCATATTTGTACATATAGCAAGCTGGAACCCATAAAAATAAACCCTAATTCAAATTAAACTTAGCCCAGTGATAAATGGAGGTACATAAAATATCATACCGCTCAATGTCACAAACATAGACTATAAGATTAACTCGGTAAGCTAAAGTTTGCAAACATTACTTACATATATAAATATATCATATGCCCTGCAAATTAACGCTCGACAAAATAATACCCAGCTAGACTTGTACCCCCAATTCAAAGGTCTACCCTAACTCAATGAATTTCCTTGATAAATATCAAAATAACAAAAATAGATCATTAATAAAAGATCAAGTCATCGTATTCTACCATCGACCTTATCTCAAATGACTCAAATCACCCATTAACTCATAATAAAACTAAATTGAGTTTATTCGGATTTATTTGGATCTTTTGAGTTATTTGCTTTCGTTTGGATTCAGTCGCTTGTCGCGTAATTAGAAATTGGAGGTCGTGAAGACTCGTTGGATCAAGTGAGATCAAGCTCGAAGTGAAGTTAAACGCCAAGAACTCAAAAGAAAGCCTCGTGTGAGCTCAAAACCGCGGTAAACCACGCCAGGCAAGTCCATACTTTGATCATGTTGAACCTACATTTCTGCAAATTACTTTGTTTTAAATTATCAAATTGCATGCTGTTAGTTTATATGCAAATACATGTTTAATTTACGATTCTAGTTATATGTCCGTTGTTTACCTTGAATAATATTACCCTCCTTTGGAATATTTGAATGTGTGAACCTTGTCACCCTAGCAAAATTATAATGGTAACTTTTGAAAATAAGTCCCTAATTATATGCCATGCTTAGTACTGCGTAAATACTCAGGGGCATTGAAATGCCCCAAACATTGTTGTCATTTTGAATCATGAGAAACTGGTTTGGACAGTCATGGTGGGAATGACTGGTATATTTTTACATGATTATTTTATGCTCCCAAAAATCCTAACTTGCTTAAATATCTGAGCGGATGGCTTGGGGGCTGGTATGTGGTGCGGTGGGAGCACAAATCATGGAGTGTGGTAGAACCGCTCAGATAATACTAAGGACTGAATCTTGTGATGATCTCCTGATGTAAAACAGTACAACCACAAGTCTATAATGGGTATGACCTAGCTGAATAACTTGCAAGGGTTTAGTTCAGATATCACCGAGGAAAGTGGGTGCCAGGGTGTACTGGTTTACTCACAGTGAGGCACAGGGTGTACTGTACTCGCACGGCGCAAGAGGGGGCTTCTGACTGTGGTGGTGTAACCCTTCAGCGGTGAAACCTCGGCGTGGGTGATGTCTAGCTAGATCGGAGTAAGGTAAAGGCTTTGTGATAAATTATCTGGGTCTCATGCCTAAGGAAGCATGTTGGCAACAAAGATAATTCATCTCTTGTGGTGAAAGTGTACAAACTCTGCAGAGTCAAAACTATTCGAATAGCCGTGCCCACGGTCAAGGGTGGACATGGGAACTTACTCGAGTTAGTTCTATTTAAAAATGTTTGGAAAATGGGAATGGAAGAGTGGAGGGCAGTGAAAGGCCCTAGTTTGGAATTGTCCTGGGTGTCGTCCCAGTGGTAAGTTAAGCGGCTATAACGCAGAAGAAATTGCTATATGGTGCAGATGCCATGTAACGGTGGATGGAATCTGAATCGATATTAATAATGCATTTCCTTGTACATTATGATTTGGTTCAAACTGCTAGGTCTCAGGAAATTTTAAGTAATTGTATTCAAAAGCACTTTTCGCAAAATAAAACAACCCAAGCCTCTCCTTTGTTAAGCCATACATACTATTTATTTGCATTCTGTGTATCGGCTCGCGGAGCACGGGGTCGGAGTGCTCACGCTCGCTTTTGCGACAAAATTCAGAATCAGGAAATCAAATCACCTCGCCTCAGCAACAAGATTGGACAAGCTGGCCGAGAAGATGAAGATGTCAAGGGCTAGGTCGCGAACCTCCAGTTGGCTGCCTGTGGGCATGTCCTGAAGGTCCCACCTGTGTGCTTCGTTCTTCCGCTGCTGCAATTTATTGATTTCGGCCTAATCGGCCCATGAGTAAGTCTACTATTATATTTACGTTTTCGCATGATATGAACTTTGATATTCAGAACTGTAATCTGTGAGCACTATCTACTGATCCAGGGAATAGTGCGGTGGAATCACAGTGGATTTGGATTGAAAAATCCGGGTCTGAAAGTGAACCTTGTCGCCCTAGCAAAATTATAACAGTAACATTTCAAAATTAAGTCCCTAAGGATATGCTATGCTCAGTATTGCACAGATACACAGGGGGCGCTGAAATGCCCCAAACATCATTGTCATTTTTAATCATGGGAAACTGGTTTGGGCAGTCATAGTGGGAGTGACTGGCATATTTCGATATGATTATTTTATGCTCCCAAAATTCCCAACTTGCTTAAATATCTAGGCAGACTGGATTGATAATGTGGGAGTGTGGTGCAGTGGAACCACAAAGTGGGTTAGTGTTAGACCGCCCAGATACCACTAAGGACTGAATCTTGTCATGACCTCCCGGGTAAAACAGTACAACCACAAGTCTGTAAAGTACAACTTGGCTAAGTAAATTTATCGAAATCCCCGGACTCATCTCGCTGGTAGGGGATTGATGGGGCTACGCTATGGCAAGGGGGCCTGAAGGGACACCAGTGGGGGGTGAAGTTTCCCAGCTGTCCTACGTTGCGGGAAGTAGAAGCCTGAGCTGCGTAGTGGTTGTGGGAAACATCCCGCGCACAGATGGGACTCACCGCAAGTGGGCAGTTTCCCATAAGGTGAGATGACAGAAGGGACTAGATATTTAGAAAAGTCACTGTGAGGGTCTGCTCAACCTCATGTCTATGGAATCATGTGGGGCAACGAGTCGATCATCTCTTATGGTGAAAGTGTACAAACTCTGCAGAGTCAAAACTATTCGAATATCCGTGCCCACGGTCAAGGGCGGACATGGGAACTTAACTGGATATAGTTCTGTTTTAAAATATTGAAAACTGGGTGTGAAAAGACTTGAAGGGCGAATGACTGCCCTAGTTTGGAATTGACCCGGGTGTCGTCCCAGTGGTAATGTAAGCGGCTATAACGCTGAAAGTATAGCATATGGTCTGGAGGCCATGTAATGGTGGATGGCCTCTAGATCACCGGTATTATAGCATTCTGATACACACGTACACCTTGGTGCAAAAATTGCTAGGTCATAGGGATTTTTAAGTAATTGTATTCAAAAGCACTCTACGCAAAACAAAATAACCCCAGCCTTCTCTTGTTGAGCCCTGCATACTACTTAATTGCATTCTGTGTATTGGCTCACGGAGCACGGGGTTGGAGTGCTCACTCTCATATTACCAAACCAGATTCTGGAGTCCCGGATCACTACGCTTATGAAGATGCCCCCGCTGCAGAGGAAGGGAACAACGTTGAGAGCTAGGGCGTCTTTGGCGTGTTTTGAGTCCTAGGTAGTCAGAGTAAGGTACAGTGTGCCTATAATTATTGCCTTAGCTTAGGTAATAATCATACGGCACATATTTTACCCCAGTCGCTGCTTGTGGATTATTGGCTCTACTTGACTTTTGCTTCCGCTGGCATACTTTTGTAATGTAAACATTTGGCCTGGTCGGCCCTTATGTAAACTCATTGCCCGACGTGGCATAATTCAAACCTCTGTCATGTAATATTGAATGAGTTGTGAATGTCCATGTGATGTATGAAATGATGCAGCAATGTACCTGTGAGCACTATCTACTGATCCAGGGAATAGTGCAGTGGTTTCACAGGAGATTCTGGATTGAAAAATCCGGGTCTGACAGGAGACTCCGTAGACTGCTTGCTTGTTTGCCTTGATAGAGGTCTCGATGTAGAAGGCCGCGACCCCGCGACAACCAGGCCGAAGTGTGCGGCATCGCCAGTGAGAATAGACGTCGGAGCCTGCGCGCCATGCGGCTCTATCTCCGCTTGGTTTCTGCAAGAGGCTGCGTCACTTGGCTACTTCGACTACGCTCGGAGGTGGAGGATTGCGCTCGAAGACAGCGAGCACGGAAAATCGCTGCGGAGGTGGCGCATCCTTCAGCGAGCGTGGAGAGCCGGTGGAGGCCGACGGACTTCGAGTGCGCTACCTGCGAGTTTATACTATGCACGGATGGATATGCATGCGTGCCAGGATAAATACTTGGATGGATACCCTGCGTACGTGTTTTGCTTGGATGGATGAAGCTTCACGTTGCATGCAAGGATGAAGGAGTGGCTTACGTGCCTGCACGGACGGAAGGATATGTACGTGCATGGATGGATACACATGCAAGGATGAATACACGCATGCATGGATAAATACATATGTCAATGAATATTCGAGTGCATGCCTACGTGAAAGTCGCGCTTGCATGCATTGAGTAGTGCATACGTACGCGAAGCTTGATACTTGTTTCACGTGATATTTGCAACGCGGAGACGAGCTTCGGCAGCGCGAAGACGAGGTCTGGGCTCAGCTTCGGCAGCGCAGAGGCCAGTGCGGTGGCCCGGCCGGCTCGGGGTGTCCTCTGGCTCGGGGTGTGCCATAATGTTGCATACCCGTACGCATACGTACCTGTAAGTGTGTATGCTTGCACGCGGGTGAGGTCCTGCGTGGAGGCGATGCGAAGCCGGAGGCTCGATGCGGAGACTCGGCCGGAGGCGCGTGGAGGCCCGGCCGGAGATGGAGGTCCTCGAGCAGCACCTCCGCGTCGTGCCGGAGATGCCGGAACGAATACACTGCATGCAGAACATAACGAATACGAAAGCCTTGCATATACATTTGTTCTTTCCTGCATAAAGACAAGCAGCGGATTGATGTTTCATGCGTGCACGGATATCCCTTGCTCTGTCATGCGGAAAAGCTCGACGCTGGCGCAGCATCCCCGAGACTGCGGAGCGGAGGCTCGGAATCGCTCGGCGGTGAGGGGCTGTGCGGCTGCGACGTGGAGACCGGCACGGAGACCCCGATGTTGCGCTTCGTTACTCAAGCGGTACTCAGCAATACTAGTGAAAATCAGGATGGTGGATTGATGGATCTACCAGATCCGCACGGAGACTCTCATGCAGAATCGATGGATCTACCAGATCCGCGCAAGGGCTTACGTGCAACAACGACTGATGAGCAAGTTGGATTACCCAGAGGTGCTCTGCCTTTCCTTACCCTTGGCTGCATTTTTGTTCTCCAGCATGCTAGGACGCATCCCAGCCTGGCCACGAAGCAGGCCTTCCTCGCGATGGTGACTCTTCCTTGCGCGATTTCTTGCTCTAGTCCCCACGGACGGCGCCATCTGTTGTGGCTACAGGCCAAACAGTAGAGAAGGGGACTAGTAGAAGAGGAAGAGAGGAGCCAGATCTGTGTGGGAGAGTTGGGTAAGAATGAGAGTGTGTCTCCCTCCTGCCCCTCCAGGGGGCTTATATATATGAGTGGGGTAGAAAGGGAAATCCCCATTCTACCCCTTAGTACTTACAAAGGATGAGGGTACGTTGGTATATTTACACTGGTATATTCCTCTACGCTATTGGGCCTATTACATGTTGGACTAGTTGCACGGCCCAGTCGCGGGGGGGTTGGGCCAGCCCCACAACAGTATGAATGGCACTGTAGCCACAGTTGGAACCCGTCATTCAGAAAGTTTCACACCAACTCAGGCAGATTCAAAATTCATGCCAGAATGATGTAGGGTGCATATGAACTCCATTCGAGGTGTTTCACAACTAGTTTCATTATATGCCACGATTTTGTGTGCATGGAGTTTGCTGTTTCAGTTACAACCATTGTGGAGGAAAGTTTCACACCTACTCAGATGGATTCCAAATACATGCCAGAATTAGTAAGGGCGCATGTGAACTCCAATCGGGGTGTTCGGCCTTCAGTTTCATTTCTTGTCTCAATTTGGTATGAATGCAGTTTGTAGTTTCAATTAGAACTCGTCGTGGAGAAACATTTAACACCGACTCAGACGGATTCGAATTGCACGGTGAACTGAGCTAGGATTCATATGAACTCCATTCGCGGTGGTTGGCACTCATGCCTCGATTTCGTGTGAATAGAGTTTGTAGTTTCATACTGACTCGGACGAATTCAAAATGCATGAAAAAGTGAGCTAGGGTGCATGTGAACTCCACTCGGGGTATTTGGTACTCAGTTTCATTTCGTGCCTCTATTTCGTACAGATGGAGTTTGTAGTTTTAGCTGGAATCCATCGTGGTGGAAAGTTTCACAGCGGCTCAAACGGATTTGAAATACATACCAAAATGCGATATGACACATATAAACTCCATTCGTGGTGTTTGGTGCACAATTTCAGTACGTGCCTGGTTTTTGTGCGCCTGTAGTTTGATTTGCCCATGGAGCCCGTCCTGGGGGAAAGTTTCACACCGACATGGACGGATTCGTTGTACATGTTAAAATGAGGTAGGACACATATGAACATCATTCGAGGTGTTGGCTCTCAGTTCCATTGCGTGCCAAGATTTTTGCGTTCGTGTAGTTTGCACATCCTAAAAGAACCCCTCGTCGAGGAAAGTTTAACACCAACTCAGATAGATTTGAAATGCATGCTGAAATGCGTTAGGGCGCATATGAACCCCACTCGGGGTGTTTGGCACTCTGCTCATTTCGTGCCTCAATTTGTACGAATGGAGTTTGTAGTTTCAGGTGGAACAGGTCATGGAGAATGTGTCACGCCAACTCGGACGTACTCAAAATGCATGCCAAAATGACCTAAGGTGTACATAAACTCCATTTAAGGTGTTTGGAACATAGTTTGATTCCGTTCATCGACTTGTGCTCATGGAGTTTGGAGTACCCAATGAAACCCGTCATCGAGGAAAGTTTCATATCAACTCTGACTGATTCGATATACATGCCAAAACAAAATAGAGCATAGATGAACTCCGTTTGTAGTGTTTGGAACTCAATTTCGTTTTGTGCCGAGATTTCATACGAATTGTGTTTGTAGCAACGCACTGTGGAAAGAAGGTTTACACCGACTCGGACGGATTCAAGATGCAAGCCAAAATGAGCTAGGGCACATATGAATTCCATTCGGGATGTTGGCACGTTGTGTCATTACGTTGCTCGATTTTCTATGCATGGAGTTTGTATTGCCCAATGGACCCTGTCGTGGACAAAGTTTCACACCGACTCAATTGGATTCGAAATGCATGCCAAAATGAGCTAGGGTGCATATGAACTCCATTGGGGTGTTTGGCACTCAGTTTCATTTCATGACTTGATTTCCTACGTATGGAGTTTGAAGTTTCAGATGGAACCTATCATGGAGGTAACTTTCACACTGACTCAGACGGATTTGAAATGCATGCCAAAATGAGCTAGGGCGTATATGAGGTCCATCCGAGGTATTGGCACTCAGTTTCATTTCGTTCATTGATTTTATGCTTGTTGTGGGGGTGGCCCAACCCCCCGCGACTGGGCCGTGCAACTAGTTCAACATGTAATAGGCCCAATAGTGTAGAGGAATATAGCAGTGTAAATATACCAATGTACCCTCATCTATTATAAGTACTAAGGGGTAGAATGGGGATTTCCCATTCTACCCCACTCATGTATATAAACCCCCAGGAGGGGCAAAGGAGGGGGATCCTCTCATTCTCACCTAACTCTCCCACAGATCTAGCTCTCCTCTTCTCCTTCTACTAGTCCCCCTTCTCTCTGTGTGGCCTGTATCCACGACAGATGGCACCGTCCGTGGGGACGACTAGAGGTTTATGTATGGAAGGGAGTCCAGGAGCACTCATCACAGATAAGTTCATCTTGTCACTAGCCTGTTCTCTTGGGGATACATGTATACACACCTTAGTAAATATGGCAGAAGTGTTGTGAGCACGAAGATCTATTGTGAGCTCTCATTTCTTGTCCAGATCCAGATCTGGCAGATCTAATCGGATAAGGAGTGCGGGCTCTTCCTGTATGCGTTGTTATATCTTGTAGATGATGAGTTGGGTAGATCTAATTGAATCACTTATTTTTACGTCGCTGCTATCTCCGTCCAGGTGTAGTGTTGAATGGATCTAATCACTTATTTTTCATGTTGCGGCTACCTCCGCTCTGCTGGGGGTTTTCGTGAAAGGAAATGAGGCTGTGGCACGAAGGGGCTACTCAGGGACCTCATCTGACGGGGCTTTGCCATGAGCCGGCATGCACACATGTCTTTGACTCGTCCACGCCGAGCTTTGCGCGAAGTGCGCTCGGCCAAATATGCCTTCGTGCCGCGGCCTCCGCGGCGCCTCTCCGCGCGATGTCGGGTCTCTGCATGTTGTCGAGTCCTCGCACCAAGCCTCCGCTCGATGTCGCGTCCCTCCGCCCCGTTCTGCGCCAAAGCAATCGTCCATTCGTGCGCAGACTGCACGCAGACAGGCATGAAATATCCATCTCCACATCCATCCATGAGTGCATACGTACATAAATTATCACCCGTACATGCATGCGTTTGCAGTGCGAGGTATCCATCCAAACATCCATCCATGTTTAAAATATCCATTCATGCATGTCCACCAAATATCCTCCCACGTATCCATTCGTGTATATATTCATACACATGCATACGTGTCTTCATTCGCGTGTCCGCGTACCCACGTATACTAGCTGCCATCCATCAATGCATACAATCGTACACGCAGCGGGGGCCAGGCACGCAGGTATACGCATGGCTACAGAGTAAGATAAGCTTGCATGAATTTATTAGTTCACCATCCCGTCCTGCTCGCTTTGCTTGTGTATCGTCATCGCCTTCGTCCTGTTCGTCCTCCTCATACGGCTCGGACGAGGCAGCGAGCATCAGGAGCACAAAGGGGCCCCATAACCAGCACCGGCTCCTCCATGAAGGGGTCAAGATCCTCACCATCCTCTCCGCGCTGCACAAATATAGAACAACCGGGCGACCGCCGATACCGGTCGAGCTCTTTTCAAGCTACCCAAGGAGGTCTAGCCGAAGCTGCTTACTGGGTGCGAGTCTGCTGGTCTATGTGCAAGGAGATGCGGACGCTTGGGTACGACACGCAGTGGGAGCGTCTCGGTAGGGACTCGCGAGCTAGGCCTCGCCTGCGTCTCCACGTCAGGCCAGTGCCGCGCCACCGCTCTCTGTCAAGCTCCCGGCCTCGCGACGTCTCTGCGCAGGACCTCGCGTCGCGGCCTGGACTTCACCGAGCCTCCGCTCCGTGGTCCTCGCGTCGAGCCTCCGCCCTCCGTCAAGCTCCCCAGCCTCTCGTCGTCTCCACGCAGGGCTTCGCGTCCTGACCTGGACTTCGTCGAGCCTCCGCTTCGTGGTCCTCGCGTCGAGCCTCCGCTCTCCGTTGAGCTCCCAGCCTCTCGTCGCCTCCGCGCAGGACCTCGCGTTGCGGCCTGGACTTCACCGAGCCTCCGCTCCGTGGTCCTCGTGTCGAGCCTCCGCCCTCCGTCAAGCTCCCCAGTGCTGTAAGGTCTTACGACCTCCCAGGACCTTTTACGACCGGTTAGAGTCGTTTACGACCGGTGAGAATCGAATACGATCGGTTCAGAGTACTTACGACCAGTTCCGAACGCTTCAAACTCTTCCGATCGCTTTTTCAACGTGGTCGTAAATTTACTGTAGCAATTTACGACCGCTCTGCGATATCGCTGCCGCTGCCTTCCTTCAGCCGCTCCAGATACCGTGATCGAAGCCTTCTACGATCACGCAGTGATGCTGGCGATCACTGTTCACCGTGGTCGAACACACATACGACCACGTTCTGGCCTTCCAGGTGTAGTCGTAGCTCGTTACGACCACCTTCACCGTAGTCGTAGCCTTCCCTGCTACGCCTGCTGGAACTTTGCCGTGGTCGTAACTCCTCCCGATCACGCTTGCGGTGATCGTGAGTCCTTCCGACCACGTCTTGCACAAACACACGACAAAACAATACTCTGTGTTTCTCCCTCTTTTTGGTCTTTTCTCAATGGCTTGGTACATCGAATACATGGCTCTAGGCCTCTTTTTATACCCGGCTGTCCTACTTCAACACGGGTTCTCAACACCTACTCCGACTCCGAGTCTTATACGACTTCGACTCGGTTTCCAATTACGACTTTGAATTGCGGCTGCAATTCGACTCCGATTACACCCAAATTTTGCACATGACTCTAAAACAAGATTATTTACAACATTCTCTCCCTAATCTTGTTTTTCCGACTTCGATCATGCCAATTTTCTTCCTCATCTCTGAAAACTTTATCCGTCCCAGCGACTTTGTCAATATGTCTGCTTTCTGTTCTTCGGTTCTGATGTAGTCGATTTCAATCTTCCCTTCTTCGACACAATCTCTGATATAATGATATCTTGTGTCTATGTGTTTGCTTCTATCATGTAGAACCGGATTCTTGCTCAGCGATATTGCAGATTTGTTATCAACCCTAAGCGTCACCTTCTGAATTTCTTCATCTGACAATTCACTCAACAGTCGAGCGAGCCAGACTCCCTGGCAAGATGCTGCGCTCGCTGCGATGTACTCGGCTTCACATGAGGATAATGCAACCACCTTTTGCTTCTGAGATTGCCAGCTGATCGGACTCTCCCCAAGCACAAACATTATGCCTGTCGTGCTTTTTCGATCGTCGACATCTCCCGCCATGTCGCTATCACTGTAGCCCGTCAGCTGCAACGACTTTCCACCTCCTCTCTTGTACTGAATCCCGAGATTCAAAGTACCTTTGATGTATCTCAGGATGTGCTTCACGGCATTCATATGCTCCTGAGTCGGTTTCTCCATGAAACGACTTACATATCCGACCGCAAACGAGATGTCTGGTCGGGTGTGCACCAGATACCGTAGACTTCCGACAATGCTCCTATAAGTCGTGGCATCAACTGGTGATCCTGGGCCTGTCTTGCTCAACTTCAGATGATTCTCCATTGGAGTTTGACATGGATTGCACTCTTCCACACCCGACTTCTCCAGAATCTTTCGAGCATATCCCGACTGACAAAGTGTTATGCCGTTGTCGGTTTGATTTACTTCAATGCCGAGGTAGTAGCACAGAAGTCCCAAATCGGTCATTTTGAACAGCCTCTTCATCTCTTCTTTAAACCTCATAATCTCCTTTGAACTCGATCCAGTAATGATCAAGTCGTCCACGTAAACGCCCACGATCAGTCTGTTCTTCGCATCTCCCCTCGTGTACACAGCATGTTCAGAGTTGCTTCTTCTGAACCCGAGTGCCGTTAGACTTTTGTCAAGCTTCAAATTCCATGCTCGTGGTGCTTGCTTAAGTCCGTAGAGAGCTTTGTTCAGCTTCAAGACTTTCTCAGCTTGCTCCTTGGATTGAAAACCCGGTGGTTGAGAGACATAAACTTCCTCCTTAATGTCTCCGTTCAAGAACGCCGTTTTCACATCCATGTGGTGAATCTCCCATCCACCGTTTGCTGCCAATGCAAGAAGTAGTCGTATAGTCTCCATACGAGCTACTGGGGCAAAGACTTCTTCGTAGTCGATGCCTTGTTTTTGAACATACCCTTTCGCCACAAGTCGTGCTTTGTGTTTTACGACTTTTCCCTTGGAATCCTTCTTTACCTTGAAGATCCACTTTAAACCGATTGCTCGATGACCCTTTGGCAAATCGGTGAGTTCCCATGTGTCATTCTCTTCAATCGACTTCAGCTCTTCCTGCATAGCTGCTCTCCAGTATGCATCTCCCTTTGCTTCTTCATAGCTTCCAGGATCTTCTGCAGTCGTGTAAAGCAGTAGCTCTTCAGACTGCACTGGTTCAGTTTGTGCATAAATCTCAATTATGCTTCTCATCTTCGGTATTCTATCGCTCGAATCTTCTTCATCAGACTCTTCATCATTTTGTGAGACTTCCTGATCATCAGCACCGGTCGAATTTTGGCTTTGAGATGTGGTCGTAGCTTCTTCCGTATTGTCAGCATCGACTGTTTCGACTTCGAAGGTTACCCACTTCGACATGTCTTTCTCAATGTCCTCGTGTTCTTCCCACTCCCAATGTTTGTTCTCTTCGAAGACCACGTCTCTGCTCACATGAATCTTCTTTTCGACCGGATCATAGCACCTGTACGCCTTGGTGCCTGGTTCCGAGCCAAGATAAATCATCCGTCTGCTCCGGTCGTCTAGCTTCTTGAGATAAGTGGATGGCTTCACATGGGCTAAGCATCCGAAGACCCTTAGATGCTCGACATTGGGTTTTCTTCCTGACCACTGTTCATATGGAGTGACTCCATCCAGTGATCGTGTGGTCGCACGATTTAGCAGATAGACAGCATGTCGTACTGCTTCTGCCCAAAGTCTCCCGGGCAGGAATCGGCTCTTCAACAGACTTCGTGCTGTTTCGACCACGGTCCGGTTTCTTCTTTCTACGACTCCGTTTTGTTGAGGTGAATACGGAGCCGTGAAGAGTCTCGCAATACCCTTCTCTTCACAAACCGAGTCTAACTCTTTCGCAAGGAATTCTCCTCCTCGATCTGACCTGACCGACTTCACCTTTTTGTCGACTTCGTTTTCGACAAGAGTTATGAACTTCTGAAAGTTCGTCTTTGCCTCATCTTTGCTCTTCTGCATGTACACCCACATGGCTCTTGAATAGTCATCCACGATCAACATGAAGTATTGATTCCCAGCATCTGTACGAGGTGTGATTGGTCCGCACAGATCCACGTGAACCAATTCGAGTGGTTTCGAAGCTCTGAAACTCGTCTGCTGTGGAAAACCGCTACGAGTTTGTTTCGCCACCAGACAGCCTTCGCAGACTTGCTCCGGGTGGTCGATTGTCGGTAATCCGACCACCATCTCTTTTCCAGCCATCGTGTTGAGACTCTGGAAATTCAGATGTCCGAATCTTGCGTGCCATAGCCAGGCCGCATCACCGGTTGTAGTCTTCATACACTTTGGCTTGCATGCTTCAATTTGAATTTTGTACAGACGGTTTATCGTTCTCTGTACTCTCATCAGTAGTCGCTCAGTGTGGTCGTACATCTTCAGATAGGTGTCTTTGAGTTCAATCCGACAACCTTCTTCAGTCAATTGTCCAAGGCTTATAATGTTGCTTCGTAGACTTGGAATGTAGTATACATTCGACAATCTCCTCTGGCTTCCATCCTTGCACTGCATCAGGATCGTGCCTCTCCCTTTTATCTGAATGGTCGAGCCGTCTCCGAACTGTACTCTTCCAAGCACATTCTTATTTAATTCGTAAAACATCGAGTACGTACCCGTCATGTGTTTCTTGGCTCCATTGTCGAGATACCAGTCTGCCGTCCGCTCTTGAGTCTGCTCTCCTTTCTCCAACAGACTCGGAAACACTTTCTCCTTGTTTAATAAAACCATTGTCGGTTCGTCTGCAATGCAGAGCGACAACAGCAATGTCGGCTCTTTGTGCTCATCTGTTTGAGCCAGGTTTGCTTCCTCTACTTTCTTCTTACTCCGGCAATTCGCAGCATAGTGACCATACTTCTTGCAGTTATGGCACTGGATGTGGCTCCGACATTCGGCAGCATAATGTCCGAATTTCTCGCATGTGTAGCACTGGATGTCAGATTTGTCCGTCTGGTGATTGCCATCTCCACGACCACCACGACCTCCTCGATCACCTCTTCCACGGCCACTCTGGCCATAGCCTCGTCCTTGTCCTCGCCCATGAGACGCGCCGCGGCCACGACCACGTCCACGACCACCCCTTGATGACGATTCTCCTCGGTTCCTCGTGTCATCCTTTACAAACAATGCTTGTTGGTTGTAAGGCCCTTTTCCTTCATTGTCGGCTTGGTAATTTTTCAGAAGCTGCTCGTGTGCTCTGAGCGCCCCAGTTACCTCCTCCACCTTCATCTTCGAGAGGTCTTGTGAGTACGTGATCGTAGTTACGACCGGGAGAAACTTCTCCGGCAGTACTCGTAGATACTTCTTCACCGCCACCTCATCTTTCAAGTCGTCGCCGAGAGATTTGATCTCGTTTACGACTTCATTAAACTTCCCAGAGAATTCTTCCACTGTCTGGTCTCTTCCCATCTTTAATGATTCAAACTCACTCCTCAATGTTTGAAGTCGAACTTCCTTCACTCGATCTACTCCTTGGTGCATTATCTGCAGAGTAGTCCAGACGTCTTTCGCCGTCTCCTTGCCGACCAGCTGTCGCATCATCGAGTCGGGCACAGCTTGATAGATCGCTGCCATCGCCATCTTGTCGAGACGATCATCGAGGACCTTGTCCTTCTCCTTCGGTTCAACCGCACCCCAGACTCCCTGTGCGATCATGTTGACCTTCATCTTCATCGCCCAGATCGGGTAATTGTCCGAACTGAGGATCGGGTACTGCAGCGACACGCTTTCCTTCATCTTTGAAACCTCCGCCATGGTTCACCGAGGCTCTGATACCAACTGTTGTAGGGTCTTACGACCTCCCAGGACCTTTTACGACCGGTTAGAGTCGTTTACGACCGGTGAGAATCGAATACGATCGGTTCAGAGTACTTACGACCAGTTCCGAATGCTTCAAACTCTTCCGATCGCTTTTTCAACGTGGTCGTAAATTTACTGTAGCAATTTACGACCGCTCTGCGATATCGCTGCCGCTGCCTTCCTTCAGCCGCTCCAGATACCGTGATCGAAGCCTTCTACGATCACGCAGTGATGCTGGCGATCACTGTTCACCGTGGTCGAACACACATACGACCACGTTCTGGCCTTCCAGGTGTAGTCGTAGCTCGTTACGACCACCTTCACCGTAGTCGTAGCCTTCCCTGCTACGCCTGCTGGAACTTTGCCGTGGTCGTAACTCCTCCCGATCACGCTTGCGGTGATCGTGAGTCCTTCCGACCACGTCTTGCACAAACACATGACAAAACAATACTCTGTGTTTCTCCCTCTTTTTGGTCTTTTCTCAATGGCTTGGTACATCGAATACATGGCTCTAGGCCTCTTTTTATACCCGGCTGTCCTACTTCAACACGGGTTCTCAACACCTACTCCGACTCCGAGTCTTATACGACTTCGACTCGGTTTCCAATTACGACTTTGAATTGCGGCTGCAATTCGACTCCGATTACACCCAAATTTTGCACATGACTCTAAAACAAGATTATTTACAACACCCAGCCTCTCGTCGTCTTCGCGCAGGGCTTCGCGTCACGACCTGGACTTCGCCGAGCCTCCGCTCCGTGGTCCTCGCGTCGAGCCTCCTCTCTCCGTCGAGCTCCCAGCCTCTCATCGCCTCCGCGCAGGACCTCACGTTGCGGCCTGGACTTCACCGAGCCTCCGCTCCGTGGTCCTCGCATCGAGCCTCCGCCCTCTGTCGAGCTCCCCAGCCTCTCGTCGTCTCCGCGTAGGGCTTCGCGTCGCGACCTGGACCTCGTCGAGCCTCCGCTCCGTTGTCTGCATGCAAGCAACTGTGGCTCGGCGATGGCGTCTTCATCTACCTCGCATTACTGCACGCACGCAGTCATCCCTGCCTAGCATGCATCCACATCCACACGCCTCCGGGCTTCGCTATGTCATTCAGCATCACTCGGCGCTTGCCCCTTCAACGTCCTTCTCGCACGTGTGATGCTGGTTTTGCATGGACTTCGCGCGGCTTCGGCAGGCGCGTGACATGAGCAGGCGACCCTGCCGACGTCTGGTGTAACTATGCGGAGGGCCCAAGCGCGCTGGTGGCAACCAGCCACCTGGGAGGACAGCTCGCCGCCTCGCAGGAGCCATGGACGAAGCTGCTGGGTTTCATCGACTCCAAGAGCGCCAGCATCGCATGAATGAGCACTGGTTAACTATGCATGAAGGTCCTACGTACGCATGCATGCATGGTGTATTTCCTTCCTTACGCACACATGCATGCATGGAGTATTTCCTTTCTCACGCACACAGGCATGCATGGAGTATTTCCATTCTTGCATACGCATGCATGCATGGGGATCTTCATGCAGGAAAGAACGTGGGCAGCCTGACGATGCCGTGGAAGAACCTGGCGTGGGAGCCCCCGAGGCTTCCCCACGTGGAGATGGCTAGCTCCGTACACGGTCGGAGTCTACGCCGCAGCTCTGGCCTACGCCCTCGGCGTCTACGCGCACGACTCCATGCATGCGCGAAGCCTCCCGCCCGAAGTCTCTAGCTCGAGGTGCACGTGTTTGTGGCAGCGACCGCCCGCTCGTCTCCGCGCGGTCCGGCCTCCGCTCGTCTCCGTGCTGTCGAAGTTCAGCTCCGGCCTCCACTCGCTTCTGTGACGGCGTGAAGACCCACCTCGACTGCGGCACGAAGACCCACTTCGGCATGCATTGGAGCACAGAAAAGCCTTCACGTGGCTTCGCCTGCATGGCCCATGCACAGGCATGTGCATGAGGCATGGAATGTCTCCGTTCTACATGGCTTCTGTGCCGCAAGTCTTCGCGTACGTCGCACTGGGTGCACGGCTTCTCCAGGGTAATCATCGGCCTACGCGTCCACGGCGAGCTCGTCGTCGACCATGCCCAGCGGCAAGGATGTCCGGAACTTCCAGGCGTTGCTCCATCCGGGCCTCAGCTAGACGTCGCCCACGTCCACGGGCGGGCACAGCTACCACCAGGCCTCCGCACGCCTCGAGGGACTCCGCTGGCCCCTGGGCAATGCTTCGAGCCTTCGCACGTCCTAGGCGAGACTTTAACAACATCAATGCATGCACGGTGCTCCGGGCCCGGGCCTTCACGCATTCTCAGCGACTCCGCTCGGCCCCGCGATGACTTCGCTGGCCTTCGCTAGGCGACTCCGCTCGGCCCCGCGATTTTGCTCCGATACCTCTGCGCAGCCAGGGTCTCCACCCCTGTGGAGAATACTCCACATGGCCACCACCCCGCCCGGTACGCACTGCATGCGATTACATGTGAGCCTTTAATAGCAGCCCCTGTGTTTCTTGTGTGCATGGCCTTAAAGCAATGATGGCTCATCATATCGTTCATGGCAACTGCATTTCCAGCCTAAGAGCATTCGATTTGGCCGTGTTTGCTTCTCCAGTTTTCGCCAGGTTTGGGCTTCTATGCCGTCTAATGTTTTTCCCGGTACTTCATTCTGGAGCATTTTGTTGTCGCAAGCCTTCGGCTATTTCTCTCATGCCCCTGTTTTGGTCCTCGTTTTGGATTTAAATCGCACGATTGCCTCGAGCGTCGGCGTACTCTCCGGAGTATAAATAAGACGCGGATGTAGTCCTTGCGCACTCTACTGAGTATAAACAAGACGCGGATACTCCGCGCAAGCGTGGACGTTGTCCCTACGCGTACTCTCCGGAGTATAAATAAGATGTGGACGATATCCCCACGCACTCTACGGAGTATAAATAAGACGTAGCATCGAGGTCCGCCTCCGCACGCACCTTCACCGCCCGCAACGCGCAGAGGCTTGCCTCCGCGCGCAGTCTACGGACTCTAAATAAGACGTAGCGTCAAGGTCCGCCTTCGCACGCACCTTCACCGCTCGCAACGCGCGGAGGCTTGCCTCAGCGCAGAGTCTACATACTCTAAATAAGACGTAGAGCGAGGTTCGCCTCCGCACGCACTCTACGGAGTATAAATAAGACGTAGCGCGAGGTTCGCCTCCGCACGCACCTTCACCGCCCGCAACGCGCGGAGGCTTGCCTCCGCGCGCAGTATACGGACTCTAAATAAGACGTAGTGCAAGGTCCGCCTTCGCACGCACTCTACGGAGTATAAATAAGACGCAGCAGGGGGACGCCTCCGCGCGGACTCTACGGAGTATAAATAAGACGCGGATGTTGTCCCTGCGCACTCTACAGAGTATAAACACGACGCGGATGCCGCGCACGCATGGACATTGTCCTTATGCGTACTCTCCGGAGTATAAATCAGACGTGGATGTTGATCCCACGCACTCTACGGAGTATAAATAAGACGCGGATGTTGACTCTGCGCACTCTACGGAGTATAAACAAGACGCGGACACCATGCACGCATGGACATTGTCCTTATGCGTACTCTTCGGAGTATAAATAAGACGTGGATGTTGATCCCACACACTCTACGGAGTGTAAAAAACTGCACAATGGTCGAGACACCAGGGAGTGCATCACTTTAGCGACGCACCGCTAGGATATCGCGCCCTCGCGCGTGTTGCACCAGGGAGTGCGTCGCGAGTTTTTGAAGGTAGGGGAACAGTGGCTCCGCCTCCTTGCCTCAGCGTGCGTAGCGCCCTTGGCCTACGCCGCAAGCGCCCGCTCTCCGCGGGCACTATTTGTGAAGGTAGTGGAACGGCGGTTCCGCCTCCTTACCTCGGCGTACGTAGCGCCCTCGGCCTACGCCGCAAATGCCAGCTCTCCGCGGGCACTGTTTTTGAAGGTAGGGGAACGGCGGCTTCGCCTCCTTGCCTCGGCGTGCGTAGCGCCCTCGGCCAACGCTATAAGCGCACGCTCTCCGCGCGCACTATTTTTGAAGGTAAGGGAACGGCGACTCCGCCTCCTTGCCTCAGCGTGCGTAGCGCCCTCGGCCTACGCCGCAAGCGCCCGCTCTCCGCTGGCACTGTTTTTGAAGGTAGGGGAACGGCGGCTCCGCCTCCTTGCCTCAGCGTGCGTAGCGCCCTCGGCCTACGCCGCAAGTGCCCGCTCTCCGCGGGCACTGTTTATGAAGGTAGGGGAACGACGGTTCAGCCTCATTGCCTCGGCGTGCGTAGCGCCCTCGGCCTACACCGCAAGCGCCCGCTCTCCGCGGGCACTGTTTCTGAAGGTAGGGGAACGGTGGCTCCGCCTTCGTGCCTCTATGTGTACCGCCCTCGGCCTACGCCGTATTCGCCCGCTCTCCGCCCTCCCTGCCTCCACGCTTGCCCTTCGCCGTTCGCCTCGTAGCCATCGCCTCGGTGGGACGCCACGTCTTCCGCGCTCGACTTCGCCGTCCGCCTCGTAGACATTGCCTCAGCGGTACAGCACGTCCTCGGCACTCGACTTCGCTGTCCGCCTCGTAGGCATCGCCTCGGCGGGACGGCACGTCTTCGTTGGGATGGCATGGCGCCGGCGCAGGACTTCACCGTCCGCCTCGTAGGCATCACTTCGGTGGGACGGCACGTCTTCAGCGCTCCACTCCGCCATTCGCCTCATAGGCATCGCCTCGGCGGGACGGCATGTCTTCAGCGCTCAACTTCGTCGTCCGCCTCGTAGGCATCGCCTCGGTGGGACGGCACATCTTCAGCGCTCCACTCCGCCGTCCACCTCGTAGGCATCGCCTCAGTGGGACGGCAAGGCTACGGCGTAGGACTTCGCCGTCCGCCTCGTAGGCGTCGCCTCGGCGGGATGGCACATCTTCAGCGCTCGACTTCGCCGTCCGCCTCGTAGGCATCGCCTCGGTGGGACGGCACGTCTTCGGTGGAATGGCATGGCGCCGACGCAGGACTTCGCCGTCCACCTCGTAGGCATCGCCTCGGTGGGACGGCACGTCTTCAGCGCTCCACTCCGCCGTCCGCCTCGTAGGCATCGCCTCGGCGGGATGGCACGTCTTCAGCGCTCGACTTCGCCGTCCGCCTCGTAGGCATTGCCTCGGTGGGACGGCACGTCCTCAGCGCATGGCTGCGCCGTCCGCCTCGTAGGCATCGCCTCGGGCACTCTTTTTGAAGGTAGTAGAACGGCGGCGTCGTCTCCATGCCTCTGTGTGCGTAGCACCCTCGGCCTACGCTGCAAGCCCCCGCTCTCCGCGGGCACTGTTTTTGAATGTAGGGGAACGGCGGCTCCGCCTCCTTGCCTCAGCGTGCGTAGCGCCCTCGGCCTACGCCGCAAGCGCCCGCTCTCTGCGGGCACTATTTGTGAAGGTAGGGGAACGGCGGCTCTGCCTCCGTGCCTTGGCGTGCGTAGCGCCCTCGGCCTACGCCGCACGCGCCCGCTCTCCGCGGGCACTGTTTTTGAAGGTATATTTTTGAAGACAGAGGAACGGCGGCTCCGCCTCCCTGCCTCCGCGCTTGCCCTTCACCGTCCGCCTCGTAGGCATCGCCTTGGTGGAACGGCACGTCTTCAGCACTCAACTTCGCTGTCTGCCTCGTAGGCATCGCCTCGGCAGTACAGCACGTCCTCGACGCTCGACTTCGCGGTCCGCCTCGTAGGCATCGCCTCGGCGGGATGGCACGTCTTCGGTGGGACGGCATGGCGCCGGCACAGGACATCGCCGTTCACCTCGTAGGCCTTGCCTCGGTGGGATGGCACGTCTTCAGCGCTCCACACTGCCTTCTGCCTCGTAGGCATCGCCTCGGTGGGACGGCATGGCTCCGGCACAGGACTTTGCCGTCCGCCTCGTAGGCATCGCCTCGGCGGGATGGCACGCATTCAGCGGTCGACTTCGCCGTCCGCCTCGTAGGCATCGCCCCGGTGGGACACCACGTTTTCAGCGCTCGACTTCGCCCGCCTCGTAGGCATCGCCTCGGCGGGATGGCACGTCTTCGTGCTCGACTTCACCGTCCGCCTTGTAGGCATCGCCTCAGTGGGACGCCACGTCTTGAGCGCTCGACTTCGCCGTCTGCCTCGTAGGCATTGCCTCGGTGGTACAGCACGTCCTCAGCGCTCGCCTTCGCTGTCCGCCTCGTAGGCATCGCCTTGGTGGGAGGGCATGGCTCCGGCGCAGGACTTCGCCGTCCGCCTCGTAGGCATCGCCTCGGCGGGACGGAACGTCTTCAGCACTTGACTTCGCCGTCCACCTCGTAGGCATCGCCTCGGTGGGACGCCACGTCTTCAGCGCTCGACTTCGCCGCCCGCCTCGTAGGCATCGCCTCGGCACGACGGCACGTCTTCAGCACTCGACTTCGCCGTCCACCTCGTAGGCATCGCCTCGGTGGGACGCCACGTCTTCAGCGCACAACTTCGTCGTCCGCCTCATAGGCATCGCCTCGGCGGTACGGCACGTCTTCGGTGGACGGCATGGCGCCGGCGCAGGACTTCCCCGTCCACCTCGTAGTCATCGCCTCGGCGGGACGGCATGTCTTCAGCGCTCGACTTCGCTGTCCACCGCGTACGCATCCCCTCGGCGGGACGGCACGTCGCCGGCGCTCGACTCCGCTGTCCGCCTCGTAGGCATCGCCTCGGCGGGACGGCACGACCTCGGCGCTCACCGTCCGCCGTCCGCCTCGTAGGCATCGCCTCGGCGGGATAGCATGTCTTTGGTGGGACGGCACGTCTTCTGCGCTCCACTCCGCCGTCCGCCTCGTAGGCATCGCCTCGGCGGTACAGCATGTCCTCGGTGCTTGACTTCGCTGTCCGCGTCGTAGGCATCGCCTCGGCGGGATGACACATCTTTGGTGGGACGGCATGCCACCGGTGCAGGACATCGCCGTCCGCCTCGTAGGCATCGCCTCGGTGGGACGGCATGTCTTCAGCGCTCGACTTCGCCGTCTGCCTCGTAGGCATCGCCTCAGTGGGACAGCACGTCTTCAGCGCTCGACTTCTCCGTCCGCCTCGTAGGCATGGTCTCGGCGGGACGGCACGCCTTCGGTGGACGACATGGCGCCGGCGCAGGACTTCGTCGTTTGCCTCAGGGGCATCGCCTCGGTGGGACGACACGTCTTCAGCGCTCCTATCTGCCGTCTGAATCGTAGGCATCGCCTTGGTGGGACAGCATGGCTCCGGCGCAGAACTTCGTCGTCCACCTCGTAGGCATCGCCTCGGCGGGATGGCACGCCTTTAGCGCTAGACTTCGCCATCCGCCTCGTAGGCATCGCCTCGGTAGTACAGCATGTCCTCGGCGCTCGACTTCGCTGTCCGCCTCGTAGGCATCGCCTCGGCGGGACGGCACGTCTTCGGTGGGACGGCATGGCGCCGGCGCAGGACTTCGCCGTCCGCCTCGTAGGCATCGCCTCGGTGGGGCAGCACGTCTTCAGCGCTCCACTCCGCTGTCCGCCTTGTAGGCATCGCCTCGGCGAGACAGCATGTCTTCAGTGCTCGACTTCACCGTCCGCCTCGTAGGCATCGCCTCAATGGGACGGCACGTCTTCAGCGCTCGACTTCGGCGTCCGCCTCGTAGGCATGGCCTCGGTGAGATGGCACGTCTTCAGCGCTCCACTCCGGCGTCTGCCTCGTAGGCATTGCCTCGGTGGGACAGCATGGCTCCGGCGCAGGACTTCGCCGTCCGCCTCGTAGGCATCGCCTCGGCGGGATGGCACACCTTCAGCGCTCGACTTCGCCATCTGCCTCATAGGCATCGCCTCGGTGGGACGCCACGTCTTCAGCACTCGACTTCACCGCCCGCCTCGTAGGCATCGCCTCGGCAGGACGGCACGTCTTCAGCGCTCGACTTCGCCGTCCGCCTTGTAGGTATCGCCTCGGTGGGATGCCACGTCTTCAGCGCTCGACTTCACCGTCCGCCTCGTAGGCATTGCCTTGGCGGTACAGCACATCCTCAGCGCTCGACTTCGCTGTTCGCCTCGTAGGCATCGCCTCGGCGGGACGGCACGTCTTCGGTGGGACGGCATGGCGCCGGTGCAGGACTTCGCCGTCCGCCTCGCAGGCATCGCCTCGGTGGGACGGCACGTCTTTAGCGCTCCACTCCGCCGTCTGCCTCGTAGGCATCGCCTTGGTGGGACGGCATGGCTCCGGCGCAGGACTTCGCCATCCGGCTCCTAGGCATCGCCTCGGTGGGACGGCACATCTTCAGCGCTAGACTTTGCCGTTCGCCTGGTTGGCATCGCCTCGGTGGGTCGCCACGTCTTCAGCGCTCGACTTCGCCGCCCGCCTCGTAGGCATCGCCTCGGCGGGACGGCACGTCTTCAGTGCTCGACTTCGCCGTCTGCCTCGTAGGCATCGCCTCAGCGGTACGGCACGACCTCGGTGCTCGACTTCGCTGTCCGCCTCGTAGGCAACGCCTCGGCGGGATGGCACGTCGCCGGCGCTCGACTCTGCCACCCGCCTCGTAGGCATAGCCTCGGTGGGACGGCACGACCTCGGCGCTCGCCGTCCGCCTTGTAGGCATCGCCACGGAGGGATAGCACGTCTTCAGCGCTCCTCTCTGCCGTCCGCATCGTAGGCATCACCTCGACGGGACGGCATGTCCTCGGCGCTCCACTCCGCCATCCGCCTCGTAGGCATCACCTCGGCGGGACGGCATGTCTTCAGCGCTCCACTCCGCCGTCCGCCTCGTAGGCATCACCTCGGCGGTACAGCATGTCCTCGGCGCTCGACTTCGCTGTCCGCCTCGTAGGCATCGCCTCCGCGGGACGGCACGTCTTCGGTGGGACGGCATGGCGCCGGCGCAGGACTTCACCGTCCGCCTTGTAGGCATCACCTCGGTGGAACGACACGTCTTCAGCGCTCCACTCCGTTGTCCGCCTTGTAGGCATCGCCTCGGCGGGACGGCACGTCTTTAGCGCTCGACTTCGCCGTCCGCCTCGTAGGCATGGCCTCGGTGGGACGGCACATCTTCGGTGGACGGCATGGCGCCGACGCAGGACTTCGCCGTTCACCTCGTAGGCATCGCCTCGGTGGGACGGCACGTCTTCAGCGCTCCACTCCGTCGTCCGCCTCGTAGGCATCACCTCGGTGGGACGGCATGGCTCCGGCGCAGGACTTCGCCGTCCACCTCGTAGGCATCGCCTCGGCGGGATGGCACGCCTTCAGCGCTCGACTTCGCCGTCCACCTCGTAGGCATCGCCTCAGTGGGACGGCACGTCTTCAGCGCTCGACTTCGCCGTCCGCTGTGTTTGCATTTCGATTTCATACGAATTGTGTTTGTAGCAACGCACTGTGGAAAGAAGGTTTACACCGACTCGGACGGATTCAAGATGCGAGCTAAAATGAGCTAGGGCACATATGAATTCCATTCGGGATGTTGGCACGTTGTTTCATTACGTTGCTCGATTTTCTGTGCATGGAGTTGGTATTGCCCAATGGACCCTGTCGGGGACAAAGTTTCACACCGACTCAAACGGATTCGAAATGCAAGCCAAAATGAGCTGGGTGCATATGAACTCCTTTTGGGTGTTTGGCACTCAGTTTCATTTCGTCACTTGATTTCGTACGTATGGAGTTTGTAGTTTCAGATGGAACCCATCGTGGAGGAAACTGTCACACTGACTCGAACGGGTTTGAAATGCATGCCAAAAGGAGCTAGGGCGTATATGAGCTCCATCCGAGGTATTGGCACTCAGTTTCATTTCGTTCATTGATTTTTTGCTCAAAGAGTTTGTACTATCCAATGGTACCCGTTATTGAGTTAAGTTTCACACCAAGTTGGACGGATTCAAAATGCAAGCCAAAATGAGGTACATCGCATCTACGCTCCATTCTGGGTGTTTGACACTTAGTTTTGTTTCGTGCCTTGATTTTGTATGAATGGAGTTTCTACTTCCAATAAGAACCTGTCGTGGAGGAAACTTTCACACCGCCCTAGACGGATTCAAAATAAATGCGGAAGTGTGCTTGGGTGCATACTAATTTCATTGAGGGTGTTGGCACTCAGTTTCATTACGTGACTTGGTTTCGTATGAATAGAGTGTGAAGTTTCAGACGGAACTCGTCATAGAGGAAAGTGTCATTCCGATTCGGATGAAATCGAAATACATGCCAAAATGATCTAGGGTGTATATGAGTTCCATTCGAGGTATTTTTCACTTAGTTTCTTTTCACGCATAGATTTCGTATGAATGGCACTGTAGTCACAATTGGAACCCGTCGTTGAGAAAGTTTCACACCAACTCAGGCAGATTCGAAATGCATGCCATAATTTTGTTAGGTGCATACGAACACCATTCGAGGTGTTTCACAACCAGTTTCATTATATGCTTGACAAAGTGAGCTAGGGTGCATGTGAACTCCACTTGTGGTATTTGGTACTCAATTTCATTTCGTGCCTCTATTTCGTACAGATGGAGTTTGTAGTTTCAGCTGGAATCCATCGTGGTGGACAGTTTCACAGCGGCTCAAACGGATTTGAAATACATACCAAAATGAGATAGGACACACATAATCTCCATTCGTGGTGTTTGGTGCACAATTTCAGTACGTGCCTGGTTTTTGTGCGCCTGTAGTTTGATTTGCCCATGGAGCCCGTTGTGGGGGAAAGTTACACACCGACATGGATGGATACGTTGTACATGTCAAAATGAGGTAGGACACATGTGAACATCATTCGAGGTGTTGGCTCTCAGTTCCATTGCGTGCCAAGATTTTTGCGTTCATGTAGTTTGCACATCCTAAAAGAACCCCTCGTCGAGGAAAATTTGACACCAACTTAGATAGAGTTGAAATGCATGCTGAAATGCGTTAGGGTGCATATGAACCCCACTCAGGGTGTTTGGCACTCTGCTCGTTTCGTGACTCAATTGTACAAATGGAGTTTACAGTTTCAGGTGGAACAGGTCATGGAGAAAGTGTCACTCCAACTCGGACGTATTCAAAATGCATGCCAAAATGACCTAAGGTGTACGTAAACTCCATTTAAGGTGTTTGGAACACAGTTTCATTCCGTTCATTAATTTGTGCTCATGGAGTTTGTACTACCCAATGAAACACGTCATCGAGGAAGGTTTCACATCAACTCTGACAGATTCGATATACTTGCCAAAACAAAATAGAGCATAGATTAACTCCGTTCGTAGTGTTTGGAACTCAATTTCATTTTGTGCCGAGATTTCATTTGAATTGTGTTTGTAGCAACGCACTATGGAAAGAAGTTTTGCACCGACTCGGACGGATTCAAGATGCCAGCTAAATTGAGCTAGGGCACACATGAATTCCATTTGGGATGTTGGTCCGTTGTGTTCATTACGTTGCTCAATTTTCTGTGCATGGAGTTTGTATTGCCCAATGGACCCTGTCGGGGACAAAGTTGCACACCAACTCAAACGGATTCGAAATGCATGCCAAAATGAGCTAGGGTGCATATGAACTCCATTGGGGTGTTTGGCACTCAGTTTCATTTCATCACTTGATTTCGTACGTATCGAGCATGTAGTTTCAGGTGGAACCCATCGTGGAGGAAACTGTCACACTGACTCGGACGGATTTGAAATGCATGCCAAAATGAGCTCCATCCGTGGTATTGGCACTCAGTTTCATTTCATTCATTGATTTTGTGCTCATAGAGTTTGTACTATCCAATGGTACCGGTCATTGAGTTAAGTTTCACACCAAGTTGGACGGATTCGAAATGTATGCCAAAATGAGCTACATCGCATCTACACTCCATTCTGGGTGTTTGACACTTAGTTTTGTTTCGTGCCTTGATTTTGTATGAATGGAGTTTCTACTTCCAATTAGAACCTGTCGTGGAGGAAACTTTCACACCGACCTAGACGGATTCAAAATAAATGTGAAAGTGTGCTTGGGTGCATACTAATTTCATTGAGGGTGTTGGCACTCAGTTTCATTACGTGACTTGGTTTCGTATGAATAGAGTTTGAAGTTTCAGACGGAACTCGTCATAGAGGAAAGTGCATTCCGATTCGGATGAAATCGAAATGCATGCCAAAATGATCTAGGGTGTATATGAGTTCCATTCGAGGTATTTTTCACTTAGTTTCTTTTCACGCATAGATTTCGTATGAATGGCACTGTAGTCATAATTGGAACCCGTCATTGAGAATGTTTCACACCAACTCAGGCAGATTCGAAATGCATGCCAGAATTTTGTTAGGTGCATATGAACTCCATTCGAGGTGTTTCACAACCAGTTTCATTATATGCCATGATTTTGTGTGCATGGAGTTTGCTGTTTCTGTTACAACCATTGTGGAGGAAAGTTTCACACTTATTCGGATGGATTCCAAATGCATGCCAAAATTAGTAAGGGCGCATGTGAACTCCAATCGGGGGGCTTGGCCTTCAGTTTGATTTCTTGCCTCAATTTGGTATGAATGCAGTTTGTAGTTTGAATTGTAACTCGTCGTGGTGGAACATTTAACACCGACTCAGACGGATTCGAAATGCACGGTGAACTGAGCTAGGATGCATATGAACTCTATTCGCGATGTTTGGCACTTAGCTTCATTTCATACCTCGATTTTGTGTGAATAGAGTTTGTAGTTTCATACTGACTCGGACGAATTCAAAATGCATGAAAAAGTGAGCTAGGGTGCATGTGAACTCCACTCGGGGTATTTGGTACTCAGTTTCTTTTCGCGCCTCTATTTCGTACAGATGGAGTTTGTAGTTTCAGCTGGAATCCATCGTGGTGGAAAGTTTCACAGCGGCTCAAACGGATGTGAAATACATACCAAAATGAGATAGGACACATATAAACTCCATTCGTGGTGTTTGGTACACAATTTCAGTACATGCCTTGTTTTTGTGCTCTTGTAGTTTGATTTGCCAATGGAGCCCATCGTGGGGGAAAGTTTCACGCCGACATGGATGGATTCATTGTACATATCAAAATGAGTTAGGACACATATGAACATCATTCGAGGTGTTGGCTCTCAGTTCCATTGCGTTCCAAGATTTTTGCGTTCATGTAGTTTACACATCCTAAAAAAACACCTCGTCGAGGAAAGTTTAACACAAACTCAGATAGATTCAAAATGCATGCTGAAATGCGTTAGGGCGCATATGAACCCCACTCGGGGTGTTTGGCACTCTGCTCATTTTCGTGCCTCAATTTGTACGAATAGAGTTTGTAGTTTCAGGTGGAACAGGTCATGGAGAAAGTGTCAAGCCAACTCGAACGTATTCATAATGCATGCCAAAATGACCTAAGGTGTACATAAACTCCATTCAAGATGTTTGGAACACAGTTTCATTCCGTTCATCGATTTGCGCTCATGGAGTTTGTACTACCCAATGAAACCCGTCATCGAGGAAAGTTTCACATCAACTCTGACAGATTCGATATACTTGCCAAAACAAAATAGAGCATAGATGAACTCCGTTCGTAGTGTTTGGAACTCAATTTCGTTTTGTGCCGAGATTTCATACGAATTGTGTTTGTAGCAACGCACTGTGGAAACACTACAAGAAACATGGCCTTCTATGACGAATATGTGATGACAATGGAACAATCCGTCATTAAATGCTTCCGTTTATGACGTTTTTTATTAGCCGGTCCTACTTAATGACAGAAATATATTATTCGTCATAAAGTCCAATCCAAAATCGTTGTTAACTAGTTAAGCATAATGTTTGTGACAAATTTACATGACAATATATTGCTTTGTCATAGTTATTTAGTGAATAAAAAAACAAATCTTATATATTCCACGATAGCCACAACGGGCTACATCGTCAAACGTGGCAGTGTGGGGCCCCTGTGATTTCCCTGAGCCCGGCATTTCTTGCCTCCCCCCTTCGCCTACTTGCCTCCTGACATGCATCATTTTTTATATATATTTAGCCCTCATTTTTGCCCTCACATTTTTCATATTTTGGGACCATTTATCATCATTTACACATTTTTTCCATATTTAATTGCTCGAAATGGATCATTTTACATTTTCTATATTTTTTTGCAGGCCGGCGCGATCGAGGCGCATAAACGATAAATCTGGACCTTTGGGCTGCTCCGTACAGATGTACGCATCGTCGCGGATGCGTAGGATCAAACCGTGCTAAAAACGGAGCTCCGGAGGGCCAGAACAGAAGAATCAATTGGGGGAAGGACTTCGTTTTAAACCCTAAAGTCTTGGAGGACTAAATCGCAAAGTGGCAAAATCCCCCCAAATCCTTGAGCCGCCGCCGCCACCTGGGGAATCCTTTGAGCCTGGCACTTCTTCCCTAACCCCATTAGCTTCCTTCTCTAGCTCCGGCCGGCGGTGAGGCCAGGCCGGCTCACCACTCGTTGCCCCTGCTGCCTCTCCCTCCTTTCTCCGCCACCAAGCAGCACCGCCGCCTCTCGAGATTCTCCGCCGACCCTCCATCTCCTCTCCCCTTCTCCACCCTACTCCACCGCCTTCTTCTCCACGCCCCCTCTCCTCCGCGCCTCCCTCCTCCGGCGTGCCGCCACCACTTCTCCCTCCGGCGTGCCGCCCCTGCTGCCCTCCTCCTTCTACTCTCGTGCGCCGCTCTCCACCGCACCTTCTCCGCGCCGCCTCTCTCTTGCTCCCCCCACCCCCCCCCCCCGCCGCTGCTCTTCCATTGCGTCTTCTACAACACCAAGCGCCGCCATCTCGCCACCTCCGGCCAACTCCTCCGCATCCACCGCCTCTTCTCCGCCGCCTTGCTCTCCCTCCGGCGCGCCACTTCTTCCCGTGCGCTGCCGTCCTCCTCAGCGCTGCTTCTCCGGTGCGCCCGCCGCTCCTCCATCTATTCCGGTGCGCCCCCTCACCGCTGGCGTCTCCACCGACAGCAGCTACGACGACCTCGGTGCCGCCGCTTCTCTTCTCCGGTTGCCGTGCCTCCTCCCGTGCACCGCCGTCCTCATCTGCCCCTCCGTCGGCTGCATCATCTTCTACACCGTGGGCTGCTTCTCTTCTCCGGTTGCCGTGCCTCCTCCCGTGCGCCGCCGTCCTCATCTGCCACTCCGTCGGCTGCATCATCTTCTACACCGAGGGCTGCTTCTTCACCAACCCCGACTGCTGCTACTCCACGGCGCCACCGACGGCCCCTCCTCTGCTCTTCTTCCTCTACTACTGCTCTGCTCGGTTTACCTCCAATTCCTCTTCCTCTCTTGTTGCTTTTCTTAATTACTGCTCAAATTAACTGATAATGATCATCTGTTAGTTTGTGATTTGCTTCAGTGAGATGTGAATTGTGAATTATGCACTGTGATGAATGTTTGTGCTGAACTGTGAATGTTATTTGTGATGTATGCATGAGATCTGTGAATGTGTAGTACTCTGTTATCTTGTTCCAGATCTGGTTCTAGAATTGCTATATGTTCAAGTTGCTAGTAATTTAATTCTAGAAGTTGTGCTTGTGTTTAGTGATGTGTTAGTCTAGTATATGTGTTCAAACTGATTTCACATGTTTCAAAAGAAAGAAAAATATAAGGATACAGAACCCACTGCAATTGATCTCTTCAAGGACACACATTGCAGCAAGAAAATTGGTTTTAGTGAACCTATGAAGAATGCTATCGTAAGTATTTGATTTCTCTTTTTTTGCCTCTTAGACATGAATATATTGGAAACTGCCCCCATAGTACAATATGAAAGACTAATTTAATTGTATATGATGCTAGGCTGCTATGGAAGCTATTGTGGCTGGACCAGTTGAAGGACAACAGCAAAAGTCTTCTACTAAAGTGGTTACCAAAGTTTTGCCAAAGTCAAGTTTCCTTCGAAATATGGGTCTGCAGCCTGCCACCAAGACAAGTGAAAGAGGTGCTGTTAGTGCCACTTTACTGTTTTATTTTTGTAATAGGAGGTTTGGTTGAACTTGTACTGTTTTTTACTTGTGCTATTTAGTTAACTTATAGTATGGTTTGATGGGTCTAGTTTGGTCAAACTATGCTGCTGTTTCCAAATTTATGGTTGATGTATGAACTCTCATCTTTGTATGTATGCAATGAATCGATAAAATGTATTGTTGTTTATTGCAGCAATTTTAGTCTAAAATAAATTTAAATGGGCCAAGCCCAATAATCTATGACGACGAAATTTGTCACGATATTCTTTACACGTCACTTGCCACGTCATCTGCCATGTCAACTTCGCCACGTCAGCATCCATGTGGCATCTCCCTAGGCAACGGTCCGTGACGTTTTTCATGACAATCTAGAGCGTCATAGTTGATTGTGACGAAAATGTACCGTCACTAAAACTATGACGTTTTTTGTTGTTTCGTCATGGAAGGTGTTTAGAGATGCACCTTCTGTGACAGTAGCCTTTTCATCACAAATTGGGTACAGTGACAAAAAACCACTGTTTGTGACGATATTTAATTGTCATAGAAGGCCATGTTTCTTGTAGTGAAAGAAGTTTTACACCGTCTCGGACGGATTCAAGATGCAAGCTAAAATGGGCTAGTGCACATATGAATTGCATTCGGGATGTTGGCACGATGTTTCATTACGTTGCTCGATTTTCTGTACATGGAGTTTGTATTGCCCAATGGACTGAAACGGATTCGAAATGCATGCCAAAATGAGCTAGGGTGCATATGAACTCCATTGGGGTGTTTGGCACTCAGTTTCATTTCATCACTTGATTTCGTACGTATCGAGCTTGTAGTTTCAGGTGGAACCCATCGTGGAGGAAACTGTCACACTGACTCGGACGGATTTGAAATGCATGCCAAAATGAGCTAGGGCGTATATGAGCTCCATCCGTAGTATTGGCACTCAGTTTCATTTCGTTCATTGATTTTGTGCTCATAGAGTTTGTACTATCCAATGGTACCCGTCATTGAGTTAGGTTTCACACCAAGTTGGACGGATTCGAAATGTATGCCAAAATGAGCTACATCGCATCTACACTCCATTCTGGGTGTTTGACACTTAGTTTTGTTTCGTGCCCTGATTTTGTATGAATGGAGTTTCTACTTCCAATTAGAACCTGTCGTGGAGGAAACTTTCACACCGCCCTAGACGGATTCAAAATAAATGTGGAAGTGTGCTTGGGTGCATACTAATTTCATTGAGGGTGTTGGCACTCAGTTTCATTACGTGACTTGGTTTCGTATGAATAGAGCTTGAAGTTTCAGACGGAACTCGTCATAGAGGAAAGTGCATTCCGATTCGGATGAAATCGAAATACATGCCAAAATGATCTAGGGTGTATATGAGTTCCATTCGAGGTATTTTTCACTTAGTTTCTTTTCACGCATAGATTTCGTATGAATGGCACTGTAGTCACAACTGGAACCCGTCGTTGAGAAAGTTTCACACCAACTCAGGCAGATTCGAAATGCATGCCATAATTTTGTTAGGTGCATATGAACACCATTCGAGGTGTTTCACAACCAGTTTCATTATATGCCACGATTTTGTGTGCATGGAGTTTGCTGTTTCAGTTACAACCATTGTGGAGGAAAGTTTCACACCTATTCGGATGGATTCCAAATGCATGCCAAAATTAGTAAGGGTGCATGTGAACTCCAATCGGGGTGTTTGGCCTTCAGTTTGATTTCTTGCCTCAATTTGGTATGAATGCAGTTTGTAGTTTGAATTGGAACTCGTCGTGGAGGAACATTTAACACCGACTCAGACGGATTCGAAATGCACGGTGAACTGAGCTAGGATGCATATGAACTCTATTCGCGATGTTTGGCACTTAGCTTCATTTCATGCCTCGATTTCGTGTGAATAGAGTTTGTAGTTTCATACTGACTCGGACGAATTCAAAATGCATGAAAAAGTGAGCTAGGGTGCATGTGAACTCCACTGGGGGTATTTGGTACTCAGTTTCATTTCGCGCCTCTATTTCGTACAGACGGAGTTTGTAGTTTCAGCTGGAATCCATAGTGGTGGAAAGTTTCACAGCGGCTCAAACGGATGTGAAATACATACCAAAATGAGATAGGACACATATAAACTCCATTCGTGGTGTTTGGTACACAATTTCAGTATGTGCCTAGTTTTTGTGCGCCTGTAGTTTGATTTGCCCATGGAGCCCGTCGTGGGGGAAAGTTTCACGCCGACATGGATGGATTCATTATACATATCAAAATGAGGTAGGACACATATGAACATCATTCGAGGTGTTGGCTCTCAGTTACATTGCGTGCCATGATTTTTGCGTTCATGTAGTTTACACATCCTAAAAGAACACCTCGTCGAGGAAAGTTTAACACAAACTCAGATGATTCAAAATGCGTGCTGAAATGCGTTAGGGCGCATATGAACCCCACTCGGGGTGTTTGGCACTCTGCTCATTTCGTGCCTCAATTTGTACGAATGGAGTTTGTAGTTTCAGGAGGAACAGGTCATGGAGAAAGTGTCACGCCAACTCGAACGTATTCAAAATGCATGCCAAAATGACCTAAGGTGTACATAAACTCCATTCAATATGTTTGGAACACAGCTTCATTCCGTTCATCGATTTGTGCTCATGGAGTTTGTACCACCCAATGAAACCCGTCATCGAGGAAAGTTTCACATCAACTCTGACAGATTCGATATACTTGCCAAAACAAAATAGAGTATAGATGAACACCGTTTGTAGTGTTTCGAACTCAATTTCATTTTGTGCCGAGATTTTATACGAATTGTGTTTGTAGCTACGCACTGTGGAAAGAAGTTTTACACCGTCTCGGACGGATTCAAGATGCAAGCTAAAATGGGCTAGTGCACATATGAATTCCATTCGGGATGTTGGCACGTTGTTTCATTACGTTGCTCGATTTTCTGTACATGGAGTTTGTATTGCCCAATGGACTGAAACGGATTCGAAATGCATGCCAAAATGAGCTAGGGTGCATATGAACTCCATTGGGGTGTTTGGCACTCAGTTTCATTTCATGACTTGATTTCGTACGTATGGAGTTTGTAGTTTCCGATGGAACCCATCGTTGAGGAAACTGTCACACTGACTCGGACGGGTTTGAAATGCATGCCAAAATGAGCTAGGGCGTATATGAGCTCCATCCGTGGTATTGGCACTCAGTTTCATTTCGTTCATTGATTTTGTGCTCATAGAGTTTGTACTATCCAATGGTACCCGTCATTGAGTTAGGTTTCACACCAAGTTGGACGGATTCGAAATGTATGCCAAAATGAGCTACATCGCATCTACACTCCATTCTGGGTGTTTGACAATTAGTTTTGTTTCGTGCCCTGATTTTGTATGAATGGAGTTTCTACTTCCAATTAGAACCTGTCGTGGAGGAAACTTTCACACCGCCCTAGACGGATTCAAAATAAATGTGGAAGTGTGCTTGGGTGCATACTAATTTCATTGAGGGTGTTGGCACTCAGTTTCATTACGTGACTTGGTTTCGTATGAATAGAGCTTGAAGTTTCAGACGGAACTCGTCATAGAGGAAAGTGCATTCCGATTCGGATGAAATCGAAATACATGCCAAAATGATCTAGGGTGTATATGAGTTCCATTCGAGGTATTTTTCACTTAGTTTCTTTTCACGCATAGATTTCGTATGAATGGCACTGTAGTCACAACTGGAACCCGTCGTTGAGAAAGTTTCACACCAACTCAGGCAGATTCGAAATGCATGCCATAATTTTGTTAGGTGCATATGAACACCATTCGAGGTGTTTCACAACCAGTTTCATTATATGCCACGATTTTGTGTGCATGGAGTTTGCTGTTTCAGTTACAACCATTGTGGAGGAAAGTTTCACACCTATTCGGATGGATTCCAAATGCATGCCAAAATTAGTAAGGGCGCATGTGAACTCCAATCGGGGTGTTTGGCCTTCAGTTTGATTTCTTGCCTCAATTTGGTATGAATGCAGTTTGTAGTTTGAATTGGAACTCGTCGTGGAGGAACATTTAACACCGACTCAGACGGATTCGAAATGCACGGTGAACTGAGCTAGGATGCATATGAACTCTATTCGCGGTGTTTGGCACTTAGCTTCATTTCATGCCTCGATTTCGTGTGAATAGAGTTTGTAGTTTCATACTGACTCGGACGAATTCAAAATGCATGAAAAAGTGAGCTAGGGTGCACGTGAACTCCACTGGGGGTATTTGGTACTCAGTTTCATTTCGCGCCTCTATTTCGTACAGACGGAGTTTGTAGTTTCAGCTGGAATCCATCGTGGTGGAAAGTTTCACAGCGGCTCAAACGGATGTGAAATACATACGAAAATGAGATAGGACACATATAAACTCCATTCGTGGTGTTTGGTACACAATTTCAGTACGTGCCTAGTTTTTGTGCCCCTATAGTTTGATTTGCCCATGGAGCTCGTCGTGGGGGAAAGTTTCACACCGACATGGATGGATTGTTGTACATGTCAAAATGAGGTAGGACACATATGAACATCGTTCGAGGTGTTGGCTCTCAGTTCCATTGCGTGCCAAGATTTTTGCGTTCATGTAGTTTGCACATCCTAAAAGAACCTCTTGTCGATGAAAGTTTAACACCAACTCAGATAGATTTGAAATGCATGCTGAAATGCGTTAGGGCGCATATGAACCCCACTCAGGGTGTTTGGCACTCTACTCACTTCATGCCTCAATTTTGTACGAATAGAGTTTGTAGTTTCAGATGGAACAGGTCATGGAGAAAGTGTCACCCAACTCGGACGTACTCAAAATGCATGGCAAAATGACCAAAGAAAGGTGATAAATCAGCGACATTGAACGTAGAGCTCACGCCATAGTCATCGCCGTGAAGCTCTATCTTGTAGGCATTGTCGTTGATCTTCGCAAGCACCTTGAAAGGCCCATCACCGCGCGTTAGTAACTTAGACTTGCGACGTTCTGAAAAACGATCCTTGCGGTAGTGTACCCAAACCAAATCACCTGGATGAAAAACCATCTTCTTCCTTTTCTTGTTCGCCTTCTCAGCATAGTACTTGACCTTGCGCTCTATCGCTTCTTTTGTCTTGAGATGCAATTTCTTCACATATTCAGCTCGCTTGGACGCCTCCATATGAGTATGGTGTTGACTAGGAAGCAGCAACAAATCAAGCGACGTAAAGGGCTTGAAACCATAAACTACCTCAAATGGACACATCTACGTAGTGGAATGCGCGGCCCGATTATAAGTGAATTCCACGTGCGGCAAACAATCCTCCCACTCGCGCAGATTCTTCTTGATCATGGTCCGAAGTAGCATCGAAAGTGTGTGGTTCACCACCTCTGTTTGACCATCAGTTTGGGGATGACAAGTTGTGCTGAATAACAACTTTGTCCCCAGTTTACCCCAAAGCGTCTTCCAGAAGTAGCTCATGAACTTCACGTCGCGATCCGACACAATAGTACGTGGCACGCCATGTAGCCTCATGATCTCCCTGAAAAACAAGTCAGCAATTTGCAACGCATTGTCGCTCTTGTGGCACGGAATAAAGTGTGCCATCTTCGAAAAACGATCCACAACGACAAAAGCAGAATCACTCCCCCTCTTAGTTCTAGGCAGTCCTAAACCAAAATCCATACTAATATCCTCCCATGGGGCATTGGGAACAGGTAAAGTCGTATACAAACCGTGTGGATGCAACTTCGATTTCGCTTTGTGGCAAGTAATGCATCGCTGCACATACGTCTCCACATCTCGCCTCATCTTAGGCCAATAAAAGTGATCGCTCAGCATAGACAACGTCTTCTCACGTCCAAAATGTCCCATTAATTCACCTGCATGTGATTCCTGCAGTAATAGCAAACGCACGAAGGATTTTGGAACACATAATTTGTTAGTGCGAAACAAAAACCCATCATGAATGTGAAATTTATCCCAGCCTTTTTCCTCTTTGCAACATACATAAGAGACAGAAAAATCATGGTCATGAGCATATAAATCACGCACACTCACTAAACCAGGAACGTGCACTCCTAATTGAGTTGAAAGCACACTTTTCCTTGAAAGAGCATCAGCTACTACATTTTCCTTTCCCTTCTTATATTTCACAATGTAAGGAAATGACTCAATGAATTCGACCCATTTGGCATGTCTATGGTTCAGGTTTGCTTGGCCCTTTAAATACTTCATAGCCTCATGATCAGAATGAATAATAAACTCTTTAGGCCATAAATAGTGTTGCCAAGTTTCTAACGCACGCACTAACGCATAAACCTCTGTCATAGACCGGATAATTCAATTGAGCACCATTCAGTTTCTCACTAAAATAAGCTACCAGTCTACCCTCTTGCATTAAAACACCGCCAATACCCAATCCACTAGCATCACACTCAATTTCAAAATCTTTAGTGAAATCAGGTAAAAACGAGCAACTGTGATTCAGTCAAGCGTCTCTTAAGTTCAGCAAAAGCATTTTCTTGCGCTACCCGCCACACAAATTCAACACCCTTCGTAGTAAGTTCATTCAAAGGGGCAGCGACGGTGCTAAAATCCTTCGCGAAACGCCGATAAAAACCGCGAAACCATGAAAGCTCGTAATCTGACTTACGTTCACAGGAGTTGGCCAATTTTTAATCGCTTCAATTTTAGACTCATCTACTTTAACTCCCTGTGCTGAAACAACATAGCCCAAAAAGATGACACGATCTTTGCAAAAAGTGCACTTCTCTAAGTTACCAAATAACCTATTCTCACGCAAAACGTGTAGAACTTGTTTAAGATGGTCTATGTGTTCATATTCAGTGCGACTGTAAATCAGAATATCATCAAAGTACACAGCCACAAATTTACCAATAAAATGTCATAAAACATGATTCATTAAGCGCACGAATGTACTAGGTGCATTAGTTAAACCAAAAGGCATGACTAACCACTCGTACAACCCAAATTTTGTTTTAAAGGTTGTTTTCCACTCATCCCCTTCATGCATTCTAATTTGATGGTAACCACTGCGCAAATCTATCTTAGAGAAAATAATAGCACCACTCAATTCGTCTAGCATATCATCTAAGCGTGGTATAGGATGACGATATCGAATTGTGATATTATTAATCGCTCGACAATCTTTGCACGTACGCCATGAACCATCTTTCTTAGGAACTAAAATAACAGGAACAGCACAAGGGCTTAAGCTTTCACGGACATACCCTTTGGAGAGAAGCTCTTGTACTTGTTTCTGAATTTCCTTTGTTTCCTCAAGATTGGTGCGGTATGGTGGTCAGTTCGGCAGCGACGCTCCTGGAATCAAGTTGGTCTTATGTTCTATCCCGCGTATTGGTGGTAGCCCTGCTGGTGCCTCCTCTGGAAAGACATCGCTGAAATCCTGCAAAACAGAAACAACACCACTAGGAAGAGAAGTTATGTCGTTAGTCAAAAGCAATGCATCTTTGCACAGCAGCACGACGTGCACCAAATCAGGATCCTCGCTGAATTCTCTCATCTCTGATTTGGTGACTACCATCACTAAATTCTTCTCTCCCTCACGTTTCTTGTTACTACTCAGATGGTTCTCTCGCTCTTGTGCACTCTCAACGTGCATATCAATTTTCTGCATGGAGGAATTGACAATCTGTTGCGGTGTAAGCAGCTTCAAGATGACATCCATATTGTGAAGGAACGCGCGTAGGCTACGATAGCAGAAAATAAAAATTTCTACCGCGCACACCAGGTCATCATGCTAAGGAGGGATCATAGATCGTTACCACTAGACGCGCAGCGCAGCGGAAGAAGAGTTGGAGAAGCCGATCCAACCACGCGCGTCGAGGTAGTAGTGGAAGTAGCCGATCGTCCCGAACAGATCGTCTCCTCCACACGATCAACCACACCATGAGCAGATCCAATCTGTAGTTTGTTAATGCCGATCAACGCCGCAACGAGCAGCGCCTCCACCGGTATCCACACGTCCGGGGCTGGAACGCCGATCGCGAGTGTACCAGCACTCGCGAGCGGCTAGGGTTTGGCTCGGGAGGTGGCGGCTAGGGTTTTGCTCGGGAGGAACAGAAGCGTACATCCCTCAGCCCCCCGCCTCCAAATATATAGACCTCCTCACTTGGGCCTCGTGGACCGAGGCCCAATAGGAGTCTATCCAGATCCTATCCAAATTGAGCCCACATCCGAATCACATTCGAATTAGTGTTCCAACCCGTTAAGTGTGCGACCCTGTAAGTTCACGTATACTTGGTCGCGACCCGGAAACACCTTTCCGGTCACCCTGTTAATAGCGGCCTCTAGCAAGACATATTAACCCCAAAGTATACGTAAAGATCATATCGGCTGAACCTGTAATGTTCTCATGTACGAATCCCATTGCCTCACGATATAGATTAAGCTCAAGGCAAGACCTGTGTCATCCTCTTAATAGCTCAATCACTCTCTCGATTCCGTGATGGATTATAAACTTGTGATTGACTCCTCAATCACATTGGCATGGCCATGCACTTTCATAATCCATTATATCGAGGGGCCCAGAGATATCTCTCCCATAAGGAGGGGCAAATTCTATCTTGATCATTCACATCCCACTACATGTTTCATAGCAAACCCGAAGACTACTTTTATGACGACCCAGTTACGGAGTAGTGGTTAGTAGTCCCAAAATAGGCTACTACGCATGTTGGGAACCATGATGATCTCAAGTCTAAGGATTCTACATAAACACTACTTGAGACCAACTAATGACACATGGAATCTCTGCAGTGTCTCATGGCGGGTCTATCCAACATATGTTCACTAACACATGTCCATATTGTTGATTTGGTATCTCCATACCGTGATCCATGAGACATGATCATCAATCAATACATATGCTGATCTTTGAATCATATTTGTTCCTCATATGATATATGATCAGGGATCATTTAGAAATAGCAACATTTTGGCATTAAGAGTCTCATGAATAAGTCACATACTCATTGATCAATAATGATAATGTCTATTTCAAGGAACAAAGCAATGTATCATAAACATAGTATGTGATATATTCAACATCTCCATGTTGCCTCTAGGGCATATCACCAACATATTGTTCCATCGAAATGTGTAACGATTTGTACGCCCATCATGAACAGCGGAACGGTCATATTGCCATAGCCGTCCCAAGAGCAAGTGATACCGTCATAAGCACAACATCGCAGTCCACAGTATCGGTATACTTCCCAATAGAAAATGTCACACGCACCATATAGTTCACCTTCACTTCCTCTTGTCGCTCAACCATTGCAAATGATAAGGACACGGATGTGGCAAATACTTCAACCCAACTTATGACACTTATCCTTGCTAGCCAGATTGTGGCAACTTCCGCCATCAATGATCACCTTGTACACCTTACCCTCATCAAGCTGTGCCCATGTCTGAAACAAATTGCACCGCTGTTCGAGTGATGGCGATGGCATCACACTAAGCACCTTGGGCGTGCAAACAATGGAATACTGCTCAGCATTAGGAAACTCAGGATCGCACTCACATTGTTCTATGTCATCAGTTTGCAAGACTGCCTGTGCATTAGGTGACTCAACATCACTAGCTAAAACATAACCGTCATCGTCTGTGATAAGCATAGTTCTGACATTTGGGCAGTCCCTCTGAAAATGGCCAACGCCCTTGCACTTGTGGCAAATAATGTCACGTGAACGGCCTGTTGACCCCATAGACGAGGTCGCACTAGCAGCGGGCGCCATAAGTCGACGCACTGGTGATGGTGTACTCTCCAGCTTCTTACTTGCGGAACTGCGCATCGCTGAATTGCTTGCAGTCGAAGTGCACTTGTTTGGTTGGCTGTTGTTATATGGCTATCCGAGACTGGCTGAAGAACGTGACCGGGCAGCGAACCGTGCGTCTTCAATCACTTGTCTCTCGGCGTCACGTGCTTGGTGCAGCAACTCAATCATATCATTATAGGGATGGTGATTGACAATGCGTTTGACAGCTTGATTCATGCCAGCTAGAAATCTCGCCATGGTTTGTTCTTCATTCTCACGGACATCTGCATGTATCTTGATAGTCTCCATTTCTTTATGATATTCATCAATTGATTTCATACCTTGTCGCAGCCCTGTCAACTTCTCAAACAGTGAGCGCTTGTAGTGGCGAGGTACAAAGCGTGCCCGCAAATGCTGCTTCGTCTGCTCCTAGGTGATAATTGGCAACTCATGGCGTTCCATGCGCTTACGAATGAACTGCTCCCACCAATGTGTGGCATAATCATCCAAGCCATTGGACGCAAGCAACAGCTTCTTCTCATTGGAATAGTTGTTCATCCGAAACAACTTATCGACTTTCAGCTCTCAACTGAGGTATTGTTCCACATCTGTACCACTTGAAAATATAGGAAGATTAAATTTGGGCTTAGCGACAAGATCCTTAGTGTCGTTGTGGCGAGGACATTGCACGTTGTTGCGGTGGTGGCGCTGTCGGTCATCGTAGTCGTCGACGGAGAAATCGTCATCCTAGCGCTCGACCGCGTCAGCCCAGCTACGAGGTGCATGATGCACACCTCCTCCGTGGGCACCCTGTGGTGCACCTCCACCCTAGCCACCGTTGCCTCAGCCAGGCCCATGTGCCTGAGGGCGTGCCGCGGCTGCCATCCTGACGTTTGGCGGCACGGCCATGCGACGCGCCTGTCGCTGACGTCACTCCTCATCCAGACGAATAGCACGCTCCTCCTCAGTCTCATTGTGCAGAATGACCGTAGGGCTGTGCACACTTGTATCATCAGCTGGTGCACCCCCACGTAGATTGTAGTGTGCGAACATGGCATGCAACTCCAGAAAAGTTATTATTGATGGTCGTACGCAATTGTGTGACCTCCTCCCCGAGGGTGTTCAGTCTAGTCTGAACTTCCCTGAGCTTATCGCGCACGCCATTGTCACCATCATGAAGTTGTTTTTGTGGCATCTCGCGCAACCGAGTGTACTCGGTCCACGTAACCGGCGCCTCCATATTAGGTAGATCCTCCTCGTGACCTGACATGGGAATGACTCACAAGCAAGAAATGAGGTTATATCTGGGTTAGTAAAACAAAAACTCTCTCTAAGCTTGCAACTCACTGTCCTGAAAACAAGACAAGCTTACCATTCCAAAGTGAATCAAGGACGGCAAATCGACAATTATGACAGCGAACGACCTCAACTCGATAATGTATGAGCGTAACCAAGAGTAAGGGAGTACACAAACGGGTGTAGGTGGAGCTTGGATAGTTATGTGGATATCCTATGCAATCTGATATTCAAGGTATTGTAAAGCTAAGTAATGATCCAAGCTAGAGTATCTTGCCTATGTGCTGATCCAATTGGTTTAAGTGAAGTGTATGAACGCACACGCAATGATAAATGTGACTTAATGCAAACAAAGGAATGAGCTAGGGAGAATCAATCGGAAACAGAGATGAAACTAGCTCGTTTTGCACCAAATACTAAGAGGGACGCTAGCCAATTGCAACTGAATATACGAGGGCTCAAGATTTCTCAAAAAAAATGAGTTTGGAAGCTCGAAAAAGGATGCCGTCTGCACGGGGAACCTTAGAATCACTTGTAAAAGGTTCCTATCAATTTTGAATAAATTCTGAGAAACTTGAATTTTTTTGTTTATGCCGCGGCTCTTCCTAACTGCAGCTGCCTTTTCCTTCTCTTCTCTCTGCTTTGCTCCCCGCGCAACCCGCACAAATCAGCAAGGTGTAATCAATTTTAATGAGCAGCCCTAATTGCAATGTCAACTGCTAGTCTCAAGATAAAAGGATATAAGTGATGCACAAAGACACCAAATGTGGTTCGGCCAGCTATGATGTAGTGACCGAAACAGAAGGTGGAGCAATTGGACTCGTATTGTGTTTGAGCTAGAGGTTGATTCGGACTCTAGTCCCACCAAGGACTTCAGATAAGGAAACACAAACCGACTCGGATTGTGCTTTGTTTTTTTTTTTGTTGTTTTTTTGTTTTTGGCTGCTAATTGAGGGAATCAATCAGCAATTTTGTAGGGTTTATGTGAACACAACGATTAAGCAACGCAAAAGGAAACACACGGATTAGCACTAAAACAAAACTCTAATGGACGAAAACTTAACAAAACACACAAGAAATAACAGATGAACTACGGTTTTGGTATTGCAATTTTTGGTTTAATAGACGATAGGACAGAAAATGAATCTAACTACAGGTAAAGAAATTCTCACCGAGTAAACCTAGAATCTGATACCACATGATACGGGGAATTTTTTTTGTTTGGATTTTTAATGGAACAAAGATATGACCAGAAACTAGACAATGCTAAGACGGACACAAATTCAATTTAGCAAACCAAAACTAACAGAATGAAAGGCACAACGGGGTTTGGACAGCGGAAACTAACTCTTTTTGTGGGACAATTTTTTTTCTGGACTATAGGAAATAATACGCCCAAAACACACCGGATAATTGTTTGTCGCGAGACCACAAATGACGAACGCCAAGTCCCCAATTCCCAATGGAACGACGGCTTGACCTTGAATTGCAGAATGAACAATGGATCGCCTAGTTCTCTCTCAAAGTCCTCGCATGAACTCTGCGTTGAAAGAACAAGCAATAGCTATGTTTCAATCTTATGCATAAAATTGGTCTCCTTCTAAACGCTGCCAATACAAGGCTTATATAGCCCCTTAGGACATCCATATGGTCCCCAAACCAAGTACAACTCAACCCTATATGGTTTTGGATACGAACTCTCACAAAAAGGAAACTATATTTTTCACCCGTCATATTTTTTCAGTCATAACTTTTTATCCGTGATGAATTTTAAGGTGGGACCAGATCCATTGCGTATCCCTTGAAATTATCTTTCTAACAGTACAAGAACACCTGAATCGGACTCCGTTTGTGAAAGTTATGGCCTTTTTAGTAACTGCCTATCAGGCTGTCCCGAACCGAATACGAATTGAATTCTGAGTTGAATCCGAGTTTGAATTGGGTTGAGCACGTGGGAAGTCTGAATTTGGCTTGAAAATCTTATCCAAAACTTGTAGTTTAAGTCCTTGGGCTTCTCCCCTTTTGCTCTCCCACTGCATGGGCTTCTTTCCTCCTTGATCAGCTGCATGGGCTGCTTGGCTTTCTCCTTTCCATTCCCATGGGCTTTGAGCTTTTGTTCTTGGTAGCAAATATGATTAACCTCCTTGTGCTTCTCCATTCTTTGGCCCCAGAATCATCATAATATTCAAACATAATAATAAACAAGAATTTGACATAAGGTAGTATATCGTTCCCACGAATAGAGGGAAATTCATTAAGAAACAAATTCACCTGACAATATTTAATGCGGATCAGTACTTCTTTCTAGTGAAATAATGTATTTGATTGAAAGTACTAATCATGTGCGTATCCGCATCACCAATGCTTCAAATGCTTGGGTCGTGGACACATCTCTAGGGAATGTCCAAACAACCGAGCAATGATTGTCACAGAAGATGGTGGATATGACTCTGCTAGTGAAGAAGAAGTTCAAGAGATTAGTGAAGATCCAGCAACAATTGGAGATGCCCTTCAAGATGAAGAAGAATATGATGGTTGTCCATATGAAACCGGGACCGCACTTGTTGTCACTAAAGCTCTTAGTGTGAAAGTCAAGGAAGATGATCATCCACAGAGATTTAACCTTTTTCAAACACAAGCCAAGGTAAATGACAAGGTAATCAAATTAATCATTAATGGTGGTAGTTGTCATAATCTTGCTAGCATGGAATTGTGTGACAAACTAGGTTTGAAATTGCTAAAACATTCTCACCCATATCATGTCCAATGGTTCAGTGATTGTGGAAGTGTCAAGGTACAACATATGGTTAATGTTACATTCAAAATTCATGATAACATTGATACTGTTTTATTGTGATGTTGTACCTATGACTGTATGCCATCTACTTTTAGGGCGACCTTGGCAATATGATCGTAGTGTTATGCATGACGGACGCACTAATACATACACATTTAAAATTGAAGGTTGAACTAAGAAATTATTTCCCATGACACCTAATCAAATACTAGCTCAGAATATGCAAAGGAAGGTGGAAGTTAAGGTAGAAAGTGAAAAGCTAAAATTGAAAGCGAAAAATGAAGAAAAGAAGTTAGTCATGATCACAAACAAAATTGATAAAAAAGAAATGGGACAAAATCTTGAGTTGATGCATATTGTTCTCATTTACAAGGATACTTTGATTTCAACTAAAGACATAACATCCCTTCCTAGTGCCATTTCCAATGTTTTGCAGGCATTTAAAGACGTGTTTCCTGAAGAAATCCCTGCATGATTGCCTCCCATAATAGGTATTGAGCACCAAATTGATCTCATTCCAGGTGCATGATTACCCAACTGTCCACCTTACCATACCAATCTAGAAGAAACAAAGGAGATTCAACGCCAAGTACAAGGACTTCTTGAGAAAGGGTATGTACGTGAAAGCCTTAGTCCTTGTGCTGTTCCTGTCATTTTAGTTCCTAAAAAAGATGGATCATGGAGAATATGTATTGATTGTCGTGCCATTAATAATATAACTATTAGATATCGTCATCCCATCCCTAGGCTTGATGATATGCTAGATGAACTTAATGGCTCTACTATATTCTCTAAAATTGACTTGAAAAGTGGATATCATCAAATAAGAGTAAAACTTGGAGATGAATGGAAAACTGCATTTAAAACAAAATTTGGCTTGTATGAATGGCTTACTATGCCATTTGGTTTGACTAATGCCCCTAGTACATTTATGAGATTAATTAATCATGTCTTGAGAGCATTTATTGGAAAATTTGTTGTTGTATATTTTGATGACATCCTCATATATAGCAAATCCATGGAAGAACATGTTGAACATCTAAGGCAAGTTTTAGAAGTGCTAAGAAAGGAACAATTTTACACTAATATTGAGAAGTGCACTTTTTGTACCAACAAGGTTATATTTCTAGGCTTTGTAATTTCCAGTCAAGGAGTTGAGGTAGATGAATCAAAAATTGAAGCAATTAAACGTTGGCCTACCCCTCTAAATGTTAGCCAAGTTAGGAACTTTCATGGATTAGCTGGATTCTATCGTCGCTTTGTCAAGGACTTTAGCACCATTGCTGTCCCACTTAATGAATTAACTAAGAAAGGTGCTCCTTTTCAATGGGGTGAATAACAAAAAAAATCATTTGAAGAATTACAGAAATGTTTGACTGAAGCACCATTACTTGCATTACCTGACTTTACTAAAACTTTTGAAGTTGAATGTGATGCTAGTGGAGTTAGTATTGGTGGTGTATTAATGCAAGAAGGAAAACCAATTGCATACTTTAGCGAGAAATTAGGACATGCACAATTGAACTATCTGTTTATGACAAAGAATTATATGCTTTGGTTCGTGTACTTGAAACATGGCAACATTATCTTTGGCTCAAAGAATTTGTTATACATTCCAATCATGAGGCATTAAAATACTTAAAAGGGCAATCAAAATTGAATCGAAGCAAGCTAGATGGGTAGAGTTCGTAGAGACCTTTCCATACGTAATTAAACATAAGAAAGGAAAAGATAACGTTGTTGCTGATGCTTTGTCACGCAAACATGCATGTTAACTCAATTAGAAGTAAATGTCCCCAGGTTAGAAAGTTTAAAAGAAATGTATGCCAAAGATAGAGAATTTTCAGAACCATACTCGCATTGTAATGATGGAAAAGGATGGGACAAATATGAGAGATCATGTGGAGGTCATCCCGTGCATGATGAGTAATTGACATCGGTTTAGGTAAGTCGAGTTTGGTTTGAGTAGTTCGGACAATGACGTTGCATGGTGCAATCGTGCTCGGTCGACTTGGTCAAACCTAGCCAAGGTGCTTAGGATGTATATTATGTTGATTTGGTAGGTTTTGGACCTCGTCATAGGTTAGTATGATGTTCTTATGTTGTTTATGCTTTCATGTATCGAGCGGTGCTATTTGATGTGTTTCTTGTCTGTGTTGGCTGCAGGACGTCGAGGCGAAGCCGTGGTGAGACACAAGGTGACCGGACTAGACACGGGCGGTGTCGAGGTTAGAACGGTCGGGATGTGTCGAAGACGGTGGAGACTTGAGGTGGTTGCGAGGCTTGGACGACAAGGAGCGCGGAAGCTTCCCGGAAGGTGCAGGAGGGGCGAATCAGGAATTTCACGAGGCTGCACAAGCGGGAGCGGGCTCCGTTGGACTTAGCGGGCGTAATGGGGTGGAGACACGTTAGCCATAGGCTATAAATAGGTGTGAGGGGCTGCATGCCCTCTCAATGCTCTCCAAGGGTTTCTAGGGTTTCCTTTAGTCAAAATGAGCTTTAGAGAGTTGTTTTGGCTTTAGGCTTTAGTTGGTGAGGCTCTTTAGTGGTTGAGAGCAGGGAGAGGGCAGAGGCACTGTATCTCCTTCGATGGTTTCTTGAGTGTGTGCTTGAGTGAGGATGTAGGGAGTTCCTTCAATCCAAGCATGTATGGGGAAGTAGAGAGTGTGTGAGTTGAGAACCTTCATGTAATCATTCCTCTACTTGCAATCATGGTATGGGGACTCATATGTATTCCTTACTTTGATGGAATGAAGAATCTGAAGTTTGTTTCGTGTTCGAGCTCCTGTCTGTTCTTCGTTCATGTTTTGTCCAATTTCTTGATTTTCTGAGTTTTGAGTTGGTTCTTGTTGGGAAGGCCCAAAATGGGTTACTCTGTGATGGGGTTATGATTTTAGACCATTTGGTCAGCTAGAATCCCAGAGACAAGTTTTTAATTTCAGATTTTGCATTTGGGCTTCCTCTGTTCTTCATTTTCCCTTCTAGGGTTTTGTTGCAAATCATGATTCCCTATGCAAGAAGGCATGAAACTTGGCATGTAGAATCCAGAGGCTATTAGTTAGCTAACTGCAAAATCTCTTGGCCAAAGGTTCAAGGGTTTGATAGGAATTTAAGTTTTTGTGCTTCTCACTGAATATTACCAAGTTTGTCTAGGGTTTGGCTCAAATCTCGTTTCCCTCTTTGAGATGGCTTGAATCTTGGCTTGTAGGATCTTGTGGTTATTGAGAAGCTATCCTCATAATTTCTTGGCCATAGGATCAAAGTTCAAATGGAAATTTGAGTGTTTGTTGCTATCCTCTGTAATTTTCAGTTTTTGCGAAATTTCCTTTTTGTGGCACTCTTTCTGAAATTCTTGGTTTCCAAAGATCCCAAGTCTATTTGGAATATCTTCTTGAGCTTATGGTATGAAGAGAGTTTCTCCTTTTCTCGAATATCTTTGATTTGAGCACTCTCTAAAATTACAGTGCAAAACTTCAGTCTGCAGTTTTATGCCCTGTTCTCTGTAGCCGAATTCACTGCTTTGCCCCCTTGGCTTTCTCTGCAAAAGAAAATTCAGTATCTCGGTCTAAGAAGCCAAGTTCAATTTCCTTCCTTCTGTTGATTTCAGTTTCGGCTGCACCAAGAAATTCTTCTTGTCGGTTTGGCATAGAATACTATGCTCCCTGCATGTATCGGCCAGCACTAAAGAATCTGTACTGGAGAGAAAAATTATTGGCGGCGTACTCTATTTATTGTGCTATCTTGAGTGTTCAGTAGGTAGCAGTCCTTCCCTTCTTTTATGCTGTTCGGCTAGCAGTAGATCTTCATTTTTGCTGCTATTTTTAGCTGCTTGCAGCAGCTGTTCGGCCACTGTAGATTTTTATTTCTCTCGGCTAGCTTTCTCCTACGCAATGCTAGTTTCTTTGGGTGGGTGTTTTGGCTTTTCCAGTGCGCAGTCCGGGTGGTTTTTCTTCTCGATTCTTACTGTAGTTTGATGCTTTGGCTGCTCTCTTTTCTTGGCATTTCTTTTGGAAAGCATTAGTAGCTCTTTCCAGCAGCAAGTGTGCTCAGTTTATTACCTTGCCAATCCATCCTTTGTGGGCTCTTAAGTGTCTCTGCAGTCTTCACTTTCTTACTTCGCTCAAGTCGCTTGATCTTTTGTCGAGTTTTCCGTAAGCTGTGTGTCTACTTCTTCGTAGCTTTTCATAGCTATCTGAGAGTAGAGAAATCGTGTGAATATGTTCGGAGGTTATTTTTAAAACACAACATTCACCCCCCCTCTGTCGACCATTTCGATCCAATAATTGGTATCAGAGCCGGTTAGCTCTTTTCAATAGATCTTAACCGGTCTCTAGAGCCATGGCGACGGACAAGTACTCGACCAAGCCGCCCATCTTCGATGGCATCAATTACCCCTTCTGGAAGAGCTGAATGGAGACATACATCCAGGCTCAGGGGTACGCCATTTGGCGCATGGTCAAGGTGCGATTTGTTGTTCCTGCCGATGAGAACATCAATGTCGGAAACATGGCTGATGTTGAGGCGAATGCAAAGGCAAGGAACATCATCATCCAGGGTTTGAGTCGTAGTGAGTTTGACCGCATATCTCATCTTTCATCCGCTTTCGATATCTGGGAGATCCTCGATGCTTACCATGAGGGCACCACGCAGATAAAGACGGTGCGACAGGACCAGTTCAAGTGATACTACAACAAGTTTGAAATGCTCGCTGGCGAGTCCCTTGATGAGTGCTTTGCGCGTTTTCACAAGATCTTGAGCAACCTCCGTACGGTCGGTCTCACATACCCCAACTCGGACAACGCTCGTCAGATGCTCGCTGCACTCGACCTTCGTGTTTGGGAGATGAAGGTGACTACCATCAAAGACACCACCGACCTCTTGACTTTGATGCTTGATGCGCTGTACTCGTGCCTCAAGACGCACGAGATTGACATTGTCTCTCGTAAGTCGAAGTCGCAGTCGATGGCAGTAGTCACCAATCCCACCTTGGCTTCTGGTCATTCTTCTGATTCACTTTGTGGTTTCTCCCTTGCTGCTCTATGTGACGTAACTGATGATCAATTAGAGCAGCTCAAGGATGAGTAACTGGCCCTCCTAGCTCGGAAGTTTTCCCATGCTTACAAGAGGAGGGACAGAAAGAGGGGAGGACCTATGATTTGCTTCGAGTGTGGTGGCCCCAACCACATTCGGGCAAACTGCCCCAAACTGGAGAAGGGCAAGGGCGACTACGGCGGTTCGGGCAAGAACGACTACACCGACAAGAACCACAACAAGAAGACTCCAGCGCACCCTCAAGGCAAGAAGAAGTTCTGCGACTTCGAGAAGGCCAAGAAGCTGTTTCACCGCGTCCTCACCGCGTTCGACGACCTCGACCTCAGCAAGGTGGAGGGATGGAGCGACGACGACGGGACGGGTGACCAAGACCCCAAGAGCGGCGACGACTTCTCCGGCATGTGCTTCATGGCCCTCGAGGGCGAACTGAGCGACAGCGAGCTGTACTCCGACTCGGACGAGGTATGCCCCACCTACGACCAGCTCAATCATGCTTTCCTTAAGCTAGGTGGTTTTCATGCTAGAGCTAGGGCTAGGTGTACCGAGTTAGAGAAGGAAGTAGATAGACTGTCACGGGAGCTTACTTTACTTACATCTGCTCCCTCCCGTGATGACTGTGATACATGTTGTGCTCTGTTGGGTGACATGGAGAAATTAAGGACCTCTCATGATAGTTTGTCTTCTGAGCTTGATATGCTTAAGGTGGAGAATGTTAGTCTGTTGCTGAGTTCGAGATGAGTAGGATAGCTGTTGCTTCACCTACTATTGTTGAGACTACTTCTTGCACCTCATGTGAGGGTAAGGACAATGCTTTTAGAGGTCTTTATACCATGCTCCTTGATCTTCCTGAGTCATGTGAAAATTGCAATAATTTGAAATTGAACCTAAAGAAGGCAGATCATAAAATTTCTGAGTTATATGCTTGGTTGCTTGAGCCAGTTGCTTCATGCTCGAACTGTCCTAAATTAACTGCTGAACTTGAATCTGTTTCCGAGCAGTTTCAAGAAATGATTGACCACAATAAGAAACTGGCTAATTATGCTTCTAAGGACCCTGTTAGCTCACCATGCAAAAATTGTGAAAAACTAAAATTGACTTGATTGCATTGGATGAGAAATGTGTGAAGCTAACTAAGGACCTACTAGAGAAGCAACCATCAGCTTGTAATGTGATTGCTGAGAAGGGGAAGGAGCCCAAGGGTAAGGTGGAGACGCTTAGCGACGTAAACCAACCGGCTAGTAGTAGGACTGTCCCTTCAGGGTCGGCTGTGCGTGCACAAGTCATTCTCTCCTCTACTGTTGGTTCTTCTTCTGCTCCCTTACCCTCTGCTGTCCCCTCTTCTCCCTGCTCTTCTTGCACCTCTCTCTTTCGAGAGTGTCAGTATCTTATGAACACCCTCGAGATATTTGTAGGAGGCAAGAAGAAGCTTAATCTTATTCTAGACCAATCCAAGATTTGCAGATTTAATCAGGGTCTAGGATATGATTATTATGAGGACTTGAGTAAGCATCCACCTACCGTGCTCAGACCCATAGCACCAGGTGTGATCGAGACTGAGCCTAGGACCGAGAAAGTCCAATTTAAGTCAGCGGGCTATGTCCAAGAGATTTCTGAAAGCAAGGTGAGTCCACCTGCTGCTTCGGCCTCTCAGAAGCCAAAGCCCCCTCGTGCTACTTCCACCTCTCAGAAGGTGAAGTACCATTGCACCTTCTGTCAGAAGGATGGACACACGGTCGATCGATGCTTCAGGCGCGCCAAGATTGCGCATAGAGACCGTGCTGAGGCACTTAGGCGTATTCAGGGTCAGCCCCAGACTCTGGGTGCACCTAAGACCAGCACGAGGTCTAGGTTTGCTTCTGATGGGTTTGGGCAGCATCGAGGACTTGGTTTTTCTGAGTCTTTTGGTTTTCGTCCTCATGCTGCTCCTGTTCATGGCTTCCGCCGTCCTGAGGGTACATCTCGTTTCCCCCGTCGAGATGGCTACCCGCGGCGTGTTCAGCGTGTTGCCGGTGCTCCGACTCGCTTCCCTGTAGCAGTCGGACCCAGCAACAGCTTCAGGTCTACTCGTAGACCATCTGCTTTCCTGAGTGACAGAGAGCGTGGGGTAGATAGAGGTCAGTCGTGCTTGACTACTTCATCTGCTCGATGTGTTGTTCAGTATTGGGTGCCAAAATCACTCTTGATTTACCCCAGTACGGAGACTTTACTCTCTTGTTGACTCAGGTTCGCCGGGCTGGGAAGGGAAAGGTTTGGCTCGTAGACTCCGGGTGTTCACGATACATGACCGAAGATTCTCGTTGGTTTTCTTCCCTTGCACGTGCTCCAGGTGATGAGAGCCTCATCTGGGCGCGTCATTGCCAAAGGTACAGTGCACATTAATGATTCTTTCATTTTGAAAGATGTTTCCTTGGTTAGTAAGCTGCAGTATAATTTGCTTTCCGTTTCTCAGCTTACCGATGACGACTTTGAGGTGAGCTTTAAGAAAAACAATTGCAAAATTCTTGATTCTTCGGGTAGTCTGGTTTGCGGGATTTCTCGTTTTGGGAGGATCTTTCATGCTGATTTTTCTGAGTCTTCTGGTGATCCTCTCTGGTGTTTGGTTGCTTCGGAGTCCCGTGACCATTCTTTCTGGCATAGGAGACTTGGTCATATCGAATTTGACCATTTGACCCGAGTTAGTGTAACATCCCGAAATTTAGATATTCAAAATATGGAATTTTTAAAACTTTTTCTTGCATTTTGCTGGCGTTCAAATTTCTTTTGTACAATTATTTGAAATCTTTTGAGTTTTTGGTGGCATGCAGATTAATAATTAAGGATAATCTCAAATAAAAATAAGATCATGTAAATAATAAAAAATGGGAAAAATAATTTTGCAGATCCTGAATTCAAAATATGAGAAAATAAAATGAAACCAAAAACATTCCTTCTTTTGATTTAATTAGCATACAAAAACCCAAGTTTGGACATTCGAAAATTTATATATACAATTTATAGAAAAAATTAAATAGAATCGAAAATAGGGGACTACTAGATAATTGAACCAAAACTTAAAATAAAGTTTCAAGTATTAAAAACAATAATCTTAATTAGGAAATAGAAATTCAAATTCAAGGTTCAAATTTCAAAACTGCTAAAGTTTCTCATTTTCTCTCATTCTCTTCCAAATTTCCTCCCTATTACATGTGGGGCCCACCTTTCCTATTTTCTCCCCTTTTTCCTCTTTTCTTCATCTGTGCAGCGCGCCTGTCTCCTTCTCCTTTCTTTTTCTCCTCCTCCCTCCCTCTTCTGTGGCTGCAGAGCGTCCGCGTCTCCCTCTTTTCTTTTCTCCCCGCGTCGAGCTTCGCAACCATCGTGTCACCTCGAGCTCACCGCTCACTGCCGCACGCCGCGCTTTGCGCCCCTGCCCTGCGCCGCGCCCGACCCGTCGCTGTCACTTTGTGCCGCCGCGCGCTGAGCCCCGCGCCAGGCAAAGACCGCCGGTCTCGCCCGTGAACTTGCCACTGGCGCCTCCCCTCTCCCGAGCTATAGGAAGCGTCTGCCACTCCCATTTCTCCCTACGCCTCCTCCCTTTCCCCATGCCTCCTTGCGCGCCGGCACCGCCGTGCTCCCGTGCGGTCCCGGCCAGCCCAGTGCATCCCTTGCAAAAGTGTCCACGTCAAAAGGAGCCCCACCCCCCAGCTACTTCTCCTATGGTACAATTGGAAAGCGTCGCTCCGTGCTCGCCGCACCGGCCATCTCCCCCGTCGCCAGCGGAAATCTCCGCCGCCAGCGCCACCTCCTCCTCAAGCGATCATTCTTCGATTCCGCGCACGGAGAGCGACACCTCGACAGCCCGAAGCCTCCCCGATGGTCGGCCGACGCCCTCCCTCGCCGGAGTGACCCCTCCACGTGAGCCCTTCCCGTGCCATCACTGGCCTCCGCCGCCAGCTCCCCTCGGCACACCTCCCGCTCGGCTAGCTCATGGTAAGCCTCCCCTGAACACCCCCAATACTCGTGCAGGTTTCGGTTTCCCTCCTCCCCACCGGCGCCGCCGCCGCCCCGAATTGTCCCCGCTACCGGCCGCTCGCGCCGATGCCGGCCACCCCCGGCACCACCACAACCCACGATGACACCACCGAAGTTTTCCCCGAACGTAGGACAACCCATTTTGCCGGCTAGTACCACCTCCCCGGCCACCGTACGCCGCCGGCGGCACCAACACCGATCGCCGCCGGATTTCCTCTGCTTGGCCCTGCTCACATGCCACCACTACTATATCACTCCCCCTCCTCTAGGCAGGAAACACCCAACACCTAGCTGGTTAACTAAGCACACGTTAGAGAGCAGATTCCCGAGAGGTCCCAGGTTCGAGTCTGCTTCGGGCATATTAGGCCATATATTTTTATTTTTCTTTTCCTAAGCCATTCCAAATAGAAAATAACTAAGAAAAATGTAGGGAGAGTCTAGGGATAAATCCAGGAAGGCTAACAAAGTTTAATTAGGGATCAATAATGGAAAAATAAGATTGATTATTGAAGAAGTAAGTTATGGTTGTGGATCAATAACGAAAGGATTGGATTGTTAAGAATTTAGAATGCAAAAGATACTGGTGGAATAAATAAATGATATTAGATAAATGATGTCGCTAGCTGTTTGGAGTTTTAGGCAATAATTGATCAGTGGATTATATAGGTTATGATACCCGCTATTTGGGGATTTAGGCAGCAATGAGGGTATGATTGGTGGATTGCATAATTGATGATAGTCGCTGTTTGGAGTCTTAGACAGCAATCAATAAAGAAAGTGTATTTTGGGTGGATTAAGTCGATTATGGTAGTCGGCTAGGTGGAGCATAGGTAGTAACAATAACACTATGATTAAATAATAACAATGCTACTAAAAGTGATTTTTGGCAAATAAAATAACCCGAGCCTCTCCTTTGTTAAGCCATGCATACTATTTATTAGCATTTTGTGTATTGGCTCGCGGAGCACGGGGTTGGAGTGCTCACACTCGCTTTTGTGACAAAATTCAGAATCAGGAATCAAATCACCTCGCCTCATCAACAAGATTGGACAAGCTGGCAGAGAAGATAAAGATGTCAAGGGCTAAGTCGCGAACCTCCGGTTGGCTGCCTGTGGGCAAGTCCTGAAGGTCCCACCTGTGTGCTCGTTCTTCCGCTGCTGCAATTTATTGATTTCGGCCTAATCGGCCCATGAGTAAGTCTATTACCATATTTACGCTTTCGCATGATATGTATTTTGATATTCATTGCTGTAACTGTGAGCACTATCTACTGATCCGGGGAATAGTACAGTAAAATCACAGTGGATTTCGGATGGAAAAATCTGGGGTCTGACAGTTAGCGGCCACAATCTCATTCGTGGTCTGCCGAAACTCAAAATGGTCAAAGATCTTGTTTGCGCTCCATGCCGGCACGGCAAGATGGTTGCCACTTCTCATTCTCCGATCACAGTTACGATGACCGATGCACCGGGACAGCTGCTCCACATGGACACCGTTGGGCCAGCTCGAGTGCAGTCAGCAGGAGGGAAGTGGTATGTCCTTGTCGTGGTGATGACTATTCGAGGTTCTCTTGGGTGTTTTTCTTAGCCTCGAAGGATGAGACATTTACCCATTTCCGAGGTCTTTTCAGTAGGCTTTCTATTGAGCTCCTGGGTGCCTTACGAGCGATCCGCAGTGAGAATGGCACGGAGTTCACGAATTCCTACTTTGAGAGGTTTTGTGATGAGACGGGTGTAGAGCACCAGTTCTCTTCTCCGCACGTCCCATAGCAGAATGGCGTCGTGGAGAGGAAGAACCGTACCTTGGTTGAGATGGCCAGGACGATGCTCGATGAGTATTCTACACCGAGGAAGTTTTGGGCTGAGGCTATTGCGACCGCGTGCCATGTTTCCAATCGAGTTTTTCTTCGAGCACTGTTGTAGGGGTGGCCCCCACCTAATCCCAGCAGGCCTGGTAGAAGGTTATAAGGCCCAGAATAGGCCATGTGTAATGACTTAAGTGCCCCTGAAGGGGATACTCAGATGTAAGGGTATAATTGTAAAAGCACTCCCCATGTATATATATATGGAATACAGGCCATGGGGGGGACCCAAGGCCATTACTATCACTCTCTCCCAACTCTCCACTACGATCTCTCTCTCTGTTTGGTATGTAACCACAACAGGCACACTTGCACCGCACTTCTTATGAGCTGAGATATGGGCGAAAACCCAGCGTCTCTCATTTTCGTGTGTTTGGTTGCAAGTGCATTATTTTGAAGTCCGAGAACCTAGATAAGTTCGAGTCACGTTCTTGTGATGGTATCTTTCTAGGTTACTCGTCTTCTTCATGGGCTTATCGGGTTTGGAACTGCGAGTCTAGCAAGTTGGTAGAGACCTGTGAGGTGACCTTCGACGAGGCCAGTCTGGGGACTAGGCCCAATATCTCAGGTTCTTTAGAGCAGTCTGAGCCCATCTTTGTGGATGATGAGGACGATGAAGATGAGGGTTGTCTACCTGATCCAGTCACTCATCCTCCACCCCCTGAGGTGCCTTCTTCCACCGCACCTCGGGGAGATCAGCCCATGCCTTCTGCTTCTTCTGGAGCTAGTGGCTCTGTTCCCACTTCGTCAGCTCACGAGGTAGAGGCCACTTCTTCATCTCATCCTGGACCTCCTAGACACATCCAAAAAGACCATGCTTCTGAGCAGATTATTGGAGACCTGTTTGAGCGAGTCACTCGTTCAAAATCTGGCATGTCTCAATTCTGTCTCCATTCTGCCTTTGTAGCCTCCTTTGAGCCCAAGGACATTTGTCATGCTCTATCTGACGAGTCTTGGGTCAATGCCATGCATGAGGAGCTAGAGAATTTCGAGAGAAACAAGGTCTGGTCGCTTGTCGAGCCCCCGCGAGGTCACAATGTCTTTGGGACTAAGTGGGTGTTTAAGAACAAGCAGAGCGAGGATGGAGTGGTTATTTGAAACAAGGCTAGACTGGTAGCTCAGGGCTTTTCTCAGGTTGAGGGTCTGGATTTTGAGGAGACCTTTGCTCCTGTAGCTAGGCTTGAGGCCATTATAATCCTGCTTGCCTTTGCAGCTTCTAAGGGTTTCAAGCTGTACCAGATGGATGTCAAGAGTGCCTTCCTTAATGGTTTCATTGAGGAAGAAGTCTATGTGAGATAGCCTCCAGGTTTCGAAAACCCCAAATACCCTAACCATGTCTTCAAGCTTTCCAAAGCGCTGTATGGACTTAAGCAGGCCCCTAGAGCTTGGTATGAGAGGCTTAAGTCCTACCTGTTGAGCCATGGTTTTGAGATGGGTAAAGTAGATAAGACCTTGTTCATCCGCCGGCATGGCACTGATCTTCTGCTCGTCCAGATTTATGTGGATGACATCATCTTTGGCGGCTCCTCGCATGCTCTCGTTTCCCAGTTTTCCGATGTCATGAGCTCGGAGTTTGAGATGAGCATGATGGGCAAGTTGAGCTTCTTCCTTGGCTTCCAAATTAAGCAGACTCGGGAGGGTACCTTCTTGCATCAGGGCAAGTACACTCGAGACCTCCTGAAGCGCTTTGATATGAGTGATGGTAAGCCGGTGTCCACTCCGATGGCTACCTCAGCTTCACTCGACCCAGATGAGGACGGCGAGCCAGTTGATCAGAAGGAGTATCGTAGTATGTTCGGCTCCCTCTTGTACCTCACTGCCTCGAGACCGGACATACCCTTTGTTGTGTGTCTATGTGGTCGCTTTCAAGCCTCTCCGCGCGTATCTCACCGCCAGGCGGTGAAACGCATTCTTCGGTACCTTCGAGCTACCATTGACTATGGTATCTGGTACTCTTCCTCTTCCTGTCTCTCCTTGAGAGCCTTCTCGGATGCAGACTTTGCTGGCTGTAGGATAGATAGGAAGAGCACTTCTGACACTTGCCAATTCATTGGCACTTCTCTCGTCTCTTGGTCTTCTAGGAAGCAGTCCGGTGTTGCACAGTCCACCGCAGAGGCCGAGTACGTTGCTGCAGCCAGTTGCTGTAGTCAGGTGCTTTGGATGGTCTCGACCCTGCAGGACTTTGGGTTAGTTATCGACAGTGTTCCACTCTTTTGTGACAACACTTCTGCAATTAATATTGCTAAGAACCCAGTGCAGCATTCCCGGACCAAGCATATCGATATTCGCTATCACTTCCTTAGAGACCATGTAGAGAAGGGTGACATTGTGCTCCAGTTTGTGGAGAGTGACCACCAGTTGGCTGACATCTTCACCAAGCCTTTGGATAGCTCTAGGTTTTCAGCTCTGCGGGGAGAGCTTGGGGTGGTCTGTCCTTATGGGCTGTTGTGAGGGGGAGTTTGTGCTTTACTGCTTTACTATATTGATTATGCCCTTACTCCTTTCTGTTGCATTGCATTTTGGGTGCATTTGGGTTTAGTCCTTCTAGCATAGGTTAGAGTGGTCTTCATGTCTAGTTGTTTAGACTTCTTGTGATTTTAGGATGCTGCTTATTAGCTGCTTCTCTTCTCACTAGGTTGAGCTCACTCACTACTTCTAGGTTCTAGCGAGGGTTGGGCCACCCTCGGGTACACAGGGTACGTGTTTGCTCCTTAGTTTGTTAGATGACCAGCTAATAGTCCTAGAGTCATATGGGGTAGATGAGAGTCAGTCTGAGCCATAGTTTCCTCTATATCTTATCTATGCTTTAAGGACTGCCTGTTTCAGATTTTCTTTGCCGGCTTCTCGATTTTTATTGCTTTGGTTCAGGGGGAGTCCATTTGGGAGCTTCTGGAGCTTAATATTGACATTACTCAACTTGAACTAAAAGTTGCATCACTTGTTGAGGGGGAGCTGGATTTTCTTGCATTTCAGCATTTCGCATTGTAGTATAACTACATTGAGCCTTGATTATTATCCTGTTTTGACATGCTTACCATGCTTTACACCTTGCCATGACTTGTGCTTATTTGCTCGATTTATCATGACTTCATATGTGTAGACTAGCATTTTGCCATGATAAATTAATTAAAATTGCTCAACTTGAATTAAAACTTGTCATGCTCGCATTTGAGTCTAGTCCTTCTTGAGCTATCTTTTTATGGTTCATGCCATGTCAAATAGGCTAAGTTGAGCGTTGAATCTCTATTGAGCCTTAGATTGAGCTATTTTAGTCTCTTGATGATGCATGAGTTAGTACAACATGTTAAAAACAAAAAAAAAGATCTCTTTTGTGCGAAAAAACTGATCTCACCAATTCTTTCTCATGAGACGGCCTGCAATTTTTTGTTGATTTGGCAGGTTTTGGACCTCATCATAGGCACGTATGATGTTCTTATGCTGTTTATGCTTTCATGTATCGAGCGGTGCTATTTGATGTGTTTCTTGTCTGTGTTGGCTGTAGGACGTCGAGGCAGAGCCGTGGTGAGACACGAGGTGACCGGACTAGACACGGGCGATGTCGAGGTCCGAACAGTCGGGATGTGTCAAAGACGGTGGAGACTCGAGGTGGTTGCGAGGCTTGGACGACAAGGAGCGCGGAAGCTTCCTGGATGGTGCAGGAGGGGCGAATCGGGAATTTCGCGAGGCTGCACAAGCGCTAGCGGGCTCCGCTGGACTTAGCGGGCGTAACGGGGTGGAGACCCGTTAACCATAGGCTATAAATAGGTGGGAGCGGCTGCATGCCCTCTCAATGCTCTCCAAGGGTTTCTAGGGTTTCCTTTAGTCAAAATGAGCTTTAGAGAGTTGTTTTGGCTTTAGGCTTTAGTTGGTGAGGCTCTTTAGTGGTTGAGAGCAGGGAGAGGGCAGAGGCTCTGTATCTCCTTCGATGGTTTCTTGAGTGTGTTCTTGAGTGAGGATGTAGGGAGTTCCTTCAATCCAAGCATGTATGGGGAAGTAGAGAGTGTGTGAGTTGAGAACCTTCATGTAATCATTCCTCTACATGCAATCGTGGTATGGGGACTCATATGTATTCCTTGCTTTGATGGAATTAAGAATCTGAAGTTTGTTTCGTGTTCGAGCTCCTGTCTGTTCTTCGTTCATGTTTTGTCCAATTTCTTGATTTTCTGATTTTTGAGTTGGTTCTTGTTGGGAAGGCTCAAAATGGGTTACTCTGTGATGGGGTTATGATTTTAGACAATTTGGTCAGCTAGAATCCCAGAGACAAGTTTTTAATTTCAGATTTTGCATTTGGGCTTCCTCTGTTCTTCATTTTCCCTTCTAGGGTTTTGTTGCAAATCATGATTCCCTATGCAAGAAGGCATGAAACTTGGTATGTAGAATCCAGCGGCTATTAGTTAGCTATCTGCAAAATCTCATGGCCAAAGGTTCAAGGGTTTGATGGGAATTTAAGTTTTTATGCTTCTCACTGAATATTACCAAGTTTTTCTAGGGTTTGGCTCAAATCTCGTTTCCCTCTTTGAGATGGCTTGAATCTTGGCTTGTAGGATCTTGTGGTTATTGAGAAGCTATCCTCATAATTTCTTGGCCATAGGATCAAAGTTCAAATGGAAATTTGAGTGTTTGTTGCTATCCTCTATAATTTTCAGTTTTTGGGAAATTTCTTTTTTGTGGCACTCTTTGTGAAATCCCTAGTTTCCAAAGATCCCAAGTCTATTTGGAATATCTTCTTGAGCTTATGGTATGAAGAGAGTTTCTCCTTTTCTCGAATATCTTTGATTTGAGCACTCTCTGAAATTACAGTGCAAAACTTCAGTCTGCAGTTTTATGCCCTGTTCTCTGTAGCCGAATTCACTGCTTTGCCCCCATGGCTTTCTCTGTAAAAGAAAATTCAGTATCTCGGTCTAAGAAGCCAAGTTCAATTTCCTTCCTTCTGTTGATTTCAGTTTCGGCTGCACCAAGAGATTCTTCTTGTCGGTTTGGCATAGAATACTATGCTCCCTGCATGTATCGGCCAGCACTAAAGAATCTGTACTGCAGAGAAAAACGATTGGCAGCGTACTCTATTTATTGTGCTATCTTGAGTGTTCGGTAGGTAGCAGTCCTTCCCTTCTTTTATGCTGTTCGGCTAGCAGTAGATCTTCATTTTTCTGCTATTTTTAGCTGCTTGCAGCTGCTGTTCGGCCACTGCAGATTTTTATTTCTCTCGGCTAGCTTTCTCCTGCGCAATGCTAGTTTCTTTGGGTGGCTGTTTTGGCTTTTCCAGTGTGCAGTCCGGGTGGTTTTTCTTCTCAATTCTTACTGTAGTTTGATGCTTTGGCTGCTCTCTTTTCTTGGCATTTCTTTTGGAAAGCATTAGCAGCTCTTTCCAGCAGCAAGTGTGCTCAGTTTATTACCTTGCCAATCCATCCTTTGTGGGCTCTTAAGTGTCTCTGCAGTCTTCACTTTCTTACTTCGCTCAAGTCGCTTGATCTTTTGTCGAGTTTTCTGTAAGCTGTGTGTCTACTTCTTCGTAGCTTTTCATAGCTATCTGAGAGTAGAGAAATCATGTGAATACGTTCGGAGGTAATTTTCAAAACATGACATTCACCCCCCCCCTCTGTCGACCATTTCGATCCAACAATTGGTATCAGAGCCGGTTAGCTCTTTTCAATAGATCTTAACCGGTCTCTAGAGCCATGGCGACGGACAAGTACTCGACCAAGCCGCCCGTCTTCGATGGCATCGATTACCCCTTCTGGAAGAGCCGAATGGAGACATACATCCAGGCTCAGGGGTACGCCATTTGGCGCAAGGTGAAGGTGCGATTTGTTATTCCTGCCGATGAGAACATCAATGCCGGAAACATGGCTGATGTTGAGGTGAATGCAAAGGCAAGGAACATCATCATCCAGGGGTTGAGTCGTAGTGAGTTTGACCGCATATCTCATCTTTCGTTCGCTTTCGATATCTGGGAGACCCTCGATGCTTACCATGAGGGCACCACCCAGATAAAGACGGTGCGACAGGACCAGTTCAAGCGAGACTACAACAGGTTTGAAATGCTCGCAGGAGGATTAATGGGACACTTTGGTAGGGAGAAAACTTACACACTACTCACTGACCATTTTTATTGGCCAAAAATGAGAAGAGACGTCACACGATTCATGCAACGATGCATCATATGCCACAAAGCTAAGTCCAAATTAAACCCTCATGGATTATATACTCCTCTTCCAGTACCTAATGCACCTTGGGAAGACATTAGTATGGATTTTTTTCTAGGATTACCAAGAACTAAGAGGGGAAGGGATTCAGTATTTGTGGTAGTTGATAGATTTTCAAAAATGGCACATTTTATGCCATGTCATAAAAGCAATGATGCTTCCCACATAGCTGAATTGTTTTTCAGGGAAATCGTGAGACTTCATGGAGTGCCAAGGACAATTGTTTCTGACTGTGATGTCAAGTTCATGAGTTATTTTTGGAAAACATTATGGGCCAAACTTGGTATAAAATTGTTATTCCCTACAACTTGTCACCCACAAACCGATGGCTAGACAGAGGTAGTGTGATGAGGGCATCCCTAACACTTATATATCTTCTCCTATTGGTGGTCATGCACATACTGATGAGGACATCCCCATTACATATACATCTTCCACTCCAAGCATGCATGAGAATAACCAAGAACCAGAGGGCCCAATGACGAGGGCAATAGCCAAGCGTTTAAACAAACAGGTGCTTTTGTTTCTTAAGGAGTTTCCTTTAATTAATGATAAACTTGGAATACTACCTCATGCTAGTATTTTATGTATTCTTAGGTATGACTCATGAAGACATGGGAGAGCGAAAGGGAGGAGACCAAGGACTTAAAATACAAGATTTGGATAAGATTTTCAAGCCAAATTCGGACTTCCCACGTGCTCAACCCAATTCAAACTCGGATTCAACTCAGGATTCAATTCGGATTCGGTTCGGGACAGCATGACAGGCAGTTATTAAAAAAGACCATAACTTTCACAAACGGAGTCCGATTCAGGTGTTCTTGTACTCGTTGGAAAGATAATTTCAAGGGTTACGCAATGGATCTGGTCCCACCTTTAAATTCATCACGCATAAAAAGTTATGACCAAAACAATATGACGGGTGAAAAATATAGTTTCCTTTTTGTGAGAGTTCATACCCAAAACCATATAGGGTTAAGTTGTACTTGGTTTGGGGACCATATGGACGTCCCAAGGGGCTATATAAGCCTTGTATTGGCAGCCTTTAGGGGCAGACCAATTTTATGCATAAGATTGAAACATAGCTATTGCTTGTTCTTTCAACACCAGAGTTCATGCGACGACTTTGAGAGAGAACTAGGCAATCCATTGTTCATTCTGCAATTCAAGGTCAAGCCGTCATTCCATTGGGAATTGGGGACTTGGCGTTCGTCGTTTGTGGTCTCTCGACGAACAATTATCCGGTGTGTTTTGGGCGTATTCCGAAGAGTTGAGGGTTCGTGTATTGGCGCGAGTGTTCAACTAGCGACATCGTCTACTTCGCATCAACTATCCACGGTTCCTCACTGAAAAGATCGAGACCCCTCCCCGTATCACTCTAGTTAGCTCATTCCTTTGTTTGCATCGAGTCACATTGATATTTGCATGTGCGTTCATATACTTCACTTAAATCTTTTGGATCAGCACTTAGGCAAAGTATTCTAGCCTTGATTATTACTTAATCTTACAACATCGTGAAATTCAGATTGTGTAGGATAAACACTTTCATACCAAGCTCCACCATATAACCGTTGTTGTGCAAGTAGTGAACACTCTTAAATTCGCTTGATCATCACTGTGCTGTTGTCACTTCTACCAGGTGTAAGTTTTATTGGCTTTAATTCACTTCGGAAGGGTAAGAACTTTACTTGGGAGAGAAAACAGTGAGATTGAGTGATTTCCATAAAGCATTATTTTACATAGCTATTTGTTTCTTACATAGCTAACCATGTCAGGTGGAGGAGAACACCATGATGAGAGCAGTGAGACAAATGAAACTCAAGCATTCGTCAAGCAATATCAATTTGGGGCACTCCGTGAACACTTTCAATGTGAGCTACGCCAAGGGTTCGATCAACTCCATGAGAAGCATGATGCTTTTGCTGATCAAATTGCAAGGAAGATGCAAAATATGGAGATACAAGCTGATGAAAATGTGCGCCAATTGCGGGAGGATATTGGAGCCCTCACTAGGCTCATACAAGCTCACAATGGTGGCGATGAAGCAAGTGTTCAAGGAGAAGAAACTGCTGTTAGTGATATGCCCTAGAGGCAACATGGAGATGTTATATATATCACATACTATGTTTATGATGCATTAGTTTGTTCCTTGAAATAGACATTATCATTATTGATCAATGAGTATGTGACTTATTCATGAGACTCTTAATGTCAAAATGTTGCTATTTCTAAATGATCCCTGATTATATATCATATGAGGAACAAATATGATTCAAAGATCAGCATATGTATTGATTGATGATCATGTCTCATGGATCATGGTATGGAGATACCAAATCAATAATATGGACATGTGTTAGTGAACATATGTTGGATAGACCCGCCATGAGACCTGCAGAGATTCCATGTGTCATCAGTTGGTCTCAAGTAGTGTTTATGTGGAATCCTTAGACTGAGATCATCATGGTTCCCAACATGCGTATTAGCTTATTTTGGGACTACTAACCACTACTCCGTAACTGGGTAGTCATAAAAGTAGTCTTCGGGTTTGCTATGAAACATGTAGTGGGATGTGAATGATCAAGATAGAATTTGCCCCTCCTTATGGGAGAGATATCTCTGGGCCCCTCGATGTAATGGATTATGAAAGTGCATGGCCATGCCAATGTGATTGAGGAGTCAATCACAAGTTTATAATCCATCACGGAATCGAGAGAGTGATTGATCTATTAAGAGGATGACACAGGTCTCGCCTTGAGCTTAATCTATATCGTGAGGCAAAGGGATTCGTACATGAGAACATTACAGGTTCAGCCGATATGATCTTTACGTATACTTTGGGGTTAATATGTCTTGCTAGAGGCCGCTATTAACAGGGTGACCGGAAAGGCATTTCCGGGTCACGACCAAGTATACGTGAACCTACAGGGTCGCACACTTAACGGGTTGGAACACTAATTCGAATGTGATTCGGATGTGGGCTCAATTCGGATAGAGATCCGGATAGACTCCTATTGGGCCTCGGTCCACGAGGCCCAAGTGAGGAGGTCTATATATATGGAGGCGGGGGGCTGAGGGATGCACGCTTCTGTTCCTCCCGAGCAAAACCCTAGCCGCCACCTCCCGAGCCAAACCCTAGCCGCTCGCGAGTGCTGGTACACTCGTGATCGGCGTTCCAGCCCCGGACGTGTGGATACCGGTGGAGGCGCTGCTCGTTGCGGCGTTGATCGGCATCAACGATCTACAGATTGGATCTGCTCGTGGTGTGGTTGATCGCGTGGAGGAGACGATCTGTTCGGGACGATCGGCTACTTCCACTACTACCTCGACGCGCGTGGTTGGATCGGCTTCTCCAACTCTTCTTCCGCTGCGCTGCGCTGCGCGTCTAGTGGTAACGATCTATGATCCCTCCTTAGCATGATGTCCTGGTGCGCGCGGTAGAAATTTTTATTTTCTGCTATCGTAGCCTACGCGCGTTCCTTCAGTGGTATCAGAGCCATCTTGCTTAGTTTGCGATCTGGATCAGCGCATATGTTGATATGCGGTTGTAGTAGATTGGATCTATTACAGTCTAGATCAGTCGGTTCATGTGATGAATCGATGGTAACACGGGTTGATGAGATCAATCGGTGAATAGGGGTTAGATGAGGCGCAGATTGTATCACTACTAGTGCCCTAGAGATTGTCTCGGATCGGCATAAGGTGGTTATGTCGAATACTAGTATGATATGAATCTGATAGCCCCGGGCCAATGGAAAAACTAGTGTCCTAGAGAATGTCTCGGATCGGCATAAGGTGGTTATGTCGAATACTAGTAGGTTACGGATCTGATGGCCTCGGCCCAGTGGAAAAACTAGCGTCCTAGAGAATGTCTCGGATCAGCATAAGGTGGTTGTGCCGAATAGTTTTTCAATTGCGATTTCATAGATTGGATCTGTAAATTTCGAAGGGTGTTCAGGGCGCTGCCCTGAAACCCGCGGGGGGCGGCCCCCCCTTGTATAGCGTCCTGGGTTCACATCATTAGGTAGAATACGATTCTACGTCTAACTTGTTTTTGCAGAGAATGATGTGAATAGTATGGCCCTATATCTTATTGGAATGTATGAGATGTATGTGATGCATGTAACATTCGTTCATGGCCTGCGTGTCATGATTATTTCAGCTATTGTTAGCTGTCTATATTGTATTTAATGACCTGCTGTCGACCTTAATGCTTGAATCTATCTTTGTAATCTTCAATTTCTAGCTATTATAGGTAGTAGCCTAGTTTTGAGGTTACAAGCTTTCAAGCATGGTGGCCTAAAGGAGTGATGTGGAGGATGGAGATCGTCTACACCTACATGGAGATGGAGATCACCATTTTTTGGGCCATACTACTTCACAGTTAAATGTGTTTATCTGTGATATTATCTATCTTATTCTTATGCAATGTTTTTGTGATATGTTGCTTTGGTAGGATAGAATCCCTCATAAAATTAGGTGTTCATGCCCTTCCATATGTTGCACCAAAAGATAATGATCACCGCATGGTAGGTCTACCAAAGTAGAGTGCCGTCGGTTATCATCATTATTTGGGGGTAGATGTCGGACATCTACATGCGGAAGCATTTGGTTTACTTAACAAGGTTATCAAAACAGTTTTGGACCTTGGGGCATAGGTTGGGGCCGGGGCATATTGATGTCACCCAACAAGCAAGAGTCACATAGGGATGTGATTAGCAAGGTGTTGCTTACCCATGTCACTAGTTTTCTAGCCGTGATGCCAAAGCTCACTAGGAATTAGTGAAATGAGGATCTTGACCCACTATGTAACTTAGAGGGAGTTTTGTTGCAAAACACATAGTGGGAGTCTTTTGTTAAATAGTTTAATAAAAGATGAACATAAACATAGTGCTAAACTTTGCATATTCTTTGTTGTAGATCATGTCAACTAATGCCGCATCCAGTTCTTTTAATTTGCGATCTATTCTTGAGAAAGAAAAACTCAATGGAACGAACTTTATGGATTGGTATCGCAAATTGAGAATTGTTCTCAAGCAAGAGCGCAAGGAGTATGTCCTTGAGTCTCCTTATCCTGATGACTTGCCTGATAATGCTACTGCGGCTGCACGGAGAGCTTATGAGAAGCAAACGAATGATTGCCTTGATGTGAACTGTCTCATGCTTGCCACAATGTCCTCTGAGCTTCAGAAGCAATATGAGAACACAGATGCCTACAATATCATTGTGGGGTTGCGTGGTATGTTTGAGAACCAAGCAAGGGCTAAGAGGTTCAACACTTCAAAGTCCTTGTTTGCGTGCAGGCTTGCAGAAGGGAATCCCGTCAGCCCTCATGTGATTAAGATGATTGGCTACATTGAGAGTCTGGAAAAGCTTGGTTTTCCCCTTAGCCAAGAGTTGGCTACTGATGTGATTCTCCAGTCGCTCCCCTCGAGCTTTGAGCCATTCATACTGAACTATCACATGAACAACATGGATAAGACCTTGGCAGAGTTGCATGGGATGCTAAAAGCTGCCGAGGAAAGCATTAAGAAAAGCAGCAATCATGTGATGATGATGCAGAAAGGCAAGGGCAAGCCCAATGTCAAGAAAGGCGCGGTCAAAAGAAAGTTAGCTCCCGATGAGATCACGAGCAGTTCTAAGGCCAAGCAAGTCAAGAAGGGCGCTGCTCCTAATGCAGATTGTTACTACTGTAAGCAATCAGGTCATTGGAAAAAGAACTGCTCAAAGTACTTGGAGGATCTTGAGAAGAAGAAGGGAAGTACGACTTCCTCTCCAGGTATAAATGTTATAGAGATCAATCTTGCTACTTCATCCACTGATTCTTGGGTATTTGATACCGGATCGGTTGCTCACATTTGCAAATCGTTGCAGGGGCTAAGAAGAAGTAGAAGTTTGAGGAGGAGCGAAGTGGATCTTCACGTTGGCAATGGAGCAAAAGTTGCTGCGGTGGCTGTTGGCACCATGCCATTGTCTTTACCTTCAGGATTAGTTTTGGAATTGAATAATTGTTATTGTGTTCCATCTCTTTCCAAGAACATTATTTCTGCTTCATGTTTGCAAGCAGAAGGTTATGACTTTAGATCTATGAACAATGGTTGTTCTCTTTGTTTCAAAGATATGTTCTATTGTCATACTCCATTGGTGAATGGGTTATATGTTATTACTCTTGAAGAGTCACCAGTCTATAACATTAATGCAAAGAGGCAACGTTCGAATGATTTGAATCCCACGTTTATTTGGCACTGTCGCTTAGGTCACATAAATGGGAAACGCATGGAGAAGCTCCATAGAGATGGTATTCTGCACTCATTTGATTTTGAATCATTTGAGACATGCGAATCTTGTTTACTTGGCAAGATGACAAAGGCACCTTTCACCGGTCAAGGTGAACGGGCAAGTGACTTATTGGCACTCGTACATTCTGATGTATGTGGACCAATGAGCTCAACAGCCAGAGGTGGTTTTCAGTACTTCATAACTTTTACTGATGACTTTAGTAGATATGGGTATATCTACCTCATGAAGCATAAGTCTGAATCCTTTGAAAAGTTCAAAGAATTCCAAAATGAAGTGCAAAATCATTTAGGCAAGACAATCAAGTTTCTACGATCTGATCGTGGAGGCGAGTATTTGAGCCATGAGTTTGGCAATCATCTGAAGGATTGTGGAATTGTTCCACAATTGACTCCGCCAGGAACACCTCAATGGAATGGGGTATCTGAACGGAGAAATCGCACCTTATTAGATATGGTGCGCTCCATGATGAGCCAAACTGATCTTCCGTTGTCCTTTTGGGGGTACGCTCTTGAAACAGCCGCTTTCACACTAAACAGGGTTCCATCAAAATCAGTAGAAAAGGCACCATATGAGATGTGGACACGACAACGTCCTAGCTTGTCTTTTCTTAAGATTTGGGGATGTGAGGCTTATGTAAAACGTTTACAATCTGATAAGCTCACTCCTAAATCTGATAAATGCTTCTTTATCGAGTATCCTAAGGAAAAAAAGGATATTACTTCTATAATCAAGGAGAAGGCAAAGTGCTTGTCGCCCGGCATGGTGTCTTCTTAGAGAAAGAGTTTCTCTCAAGAAGGGATAGTGGGAGCACGGTGCAACTTGAAAAATTCGAGAAACACCTGAAAACATTTCAGCTCCTACAGAACCACAACAGGATGAACAAACTATTGAAGAACCTGTTGTGGACACACCGGCGCCACGTAGGTCAGAGAGGTCTCATCGTGCACCTGAGAGGTACATGTTCTTGACTACTCAACAACGGGATATATTGTTGTTAGACAACGATGAGCCTAAGACCTATGAAGAAGCGATGGTCGGACCAGACTCTGAGAAATGGCTTGAAGCCATGAGATCCGAAATTGAATCCATGCACAGTAATCAAGTTTGGAACTTGGTTGATCCACCTGATGGTGTTAAAACCATTGAGTGCAAATGGATTTTCAAGAAAAAGATAGACATAGATGGAAATGTTCACATCTATAAAGCGCGATTGGTGGCCAAAGGTTTCAAACAAATTCAAGGTGTTGATTATGATGAAACTTTTTCGCCCGTCGCAATGCTAAAGTCTATTCGGATCATTCTAGCGATTGCTGCAAAGATCCATTTATGGATTAAAGCAGGCATCTCGGAGTTGGAACATTCGTTTTGATGAAGTAATCAAAGGGTTTGGTTTCATCAAGAACGAAGAAGAACCTTGTGTTTACAAAAAGGCTAGTGGGAGCGCACTCGTGTTTCTGGTCTTATATGTGGATGACATATTACTGATCGGAAATGACATTCCTATGCTCGAATCTGTTAAGTCTTCATTGAAAAATAGTTTCTCTATGAAAGACTTAGGAGAGGCGGCATATATTCTGGGCATCAAGATCTATAGGGATAGATCAAGAAGGCTAATTGGATTAAGCCAAGATACGTACATTGACAAGGTGTTGAAAAGGTTCAACATGCAGGATTCCAAGAAAGGCTTCCTACCTATGTCACATGGTATAAATCTTAGCAAGAGTCAGTGTCCTAGTACACCTGATGAGCGGGATAAAATGAATGCGATTCCATATGCTTCGGCTATGGGATCCATTATGTATGCCATGCTTTGTACACGTCCAGATGTCTCGTATGCTTTAAGTGCTACAAGTAGATACCAGTCAGATCCAAGTGAAAGTCACTGGATTGCCGTAAAGAACATCTTGAAGTACTTGAGAAGAACTAAAGATGTGTTCCTCGTCTATGGGGGTGAGGAAGAGCTCGTTGTAAATGGTTACACCGATGCTAGCTTCCAAACTGACAAAGATGATTTTAGATCGCAATCTGGATTTGTGTTCTGCCTGAATGGCGGTGCAGTGAGCTGGAAGAGTTCCAAGCAGGAGACGGTTGCTGATTCTACAACAGAAGCCGAGTACATAGCAGCTTCTGAAGCTGCTAAAGAGGCTGTTTGGATCAAGAAATTTGTTTCTGAGCTTGGTGTGGTGGCTAGTGCCTCCAGCCCAATGGACCTCTACTATGACAATAGTGGGGCCATTGCGCAAGCCAAGGAGCCTAGATCGCACAAGAAGTCCAAGCACATTCTACGGCGATTTCATCTCATCCGCGAGATTGTAGAGAGAGGCGATGTGAAGATATGCAAAGTACAAACGGATTTGAACATTGCAGATCCGTTGACAAAGCCGCTTCCCCAGCCAAAGCATGAGGCTCACACTAGGGCAATGGGTATTAGATACCTACATGGTTGACTCTAGTGCAAGTGGGAGACTGTTGGTGATATGCCCTAGAGGCAACATGGAGATGTTGAATATATCACACACTATGTTTATGATACATTGCTTTGTTCCTTGAAATAGACATTATCATTATTGATCAATGAGTAGAAATAGACATTATCATTATTGATCAATGAGTATGTGACTTATTCATGAGACTCTTAATGCCAAAATGTTGCTATTTCTAAATGATCCCTGATCATATATCATATGAGGAACAAATATGATTCAAAGATCAGCATATGTATCGATTGATGATCATGTCTCATGGATCATGGTATGGAGATACCAAATCAATAATATGGGCATGTGTTAGTGAACATATGTTGGATAGACCTGCCATGAGACACTGCAGAGATTCCATGTGTCATTAGTTGGTCTCAAGTAGTGTTTATGTAGAATCCTTAGACTTGAGATCATCATGGTTCCCAACATGCGTAGTAGCCTATTTTGGGACTACTAACCACTACTCCGTAACTGGGTAGTCATAAAAGTAGTCTTCGGGTTTGCTATGAAACATGTAGTGGGATGTGAATGATCAAGATAGAATTTGCCCCTCCTTATGGGAGAGATATCTCTGGGCCCCTCGATGTAATGGATTATGAAAGTGCATGGCCATGCCAATGTGATTGAGGAGTCAATCACAAGTTTATAATCCATCACAGAATCGAGAGAGTGATTGAGCTATTAAGAGGATGACACAGGTCTCGCCTTGAGCTTAATCTATATCGTGAGGCAAAGGGATTCGTACATGAGAACATTACAGCTTCAGCCGATATGATCTTTACGTATACTTTGGGGTTAATATGTCTTGCTAGAGGACGCTATTAACAGGGCGACCGGAAAGGTGTTTCTGGGTCGCGACCAAGTATACGTGAACCTACAGGGTCGCACACTTAACGGGTTGGAACACTAATTCGAATGTGATTCGGATGTGGGCTCAATTCGGATAGAGATCCGGATAGACTCCTATTGGGCCTCGGTCCACGAGGCCCAAGTGAGGAGGTCTATATATTTGGAGGTGGGGGGCTGAGGGATGTACGCTTCTGTTCCTCCCAAGCAAAACCCTAGCCGCCACCTCCCGAGCCAAACCCTAGCCGCTCGCGAGTGCTGGTACACTCGCGATCGGCGTTCCAGCCCCGGACGTGTGGATACCGGTGGAGGCGCTGCTCGTTGCGGCGTTGATCGGCATCAACAATCTACAGATTGGATCTGCTCGTGGTGTGGTTGATCGCGTGGAGGAGACGATCTGTTCGGGACGATCGGCTACTTCCACTACTACCTCGACGCGCATGGTTGGATCGGCTTCTCCAACTCTTCTTCCGCTGCGCTACGCGTCTAGTGGTAACGATCTATGATCCCTCCTTAGCATGATGTCCTGGTGTGCGCGGTAGAAATTTTTATTTTCTGCTATCGTAGCCTACGCGCATTCGTTCACTCAGGTGGGTGGCTACGCCATCCGTCGGCGGTCCTCGCTGCTTGAGGTGAAGTACGCGCTCGAGGAGCGCGATCCGGCGGCGGCAGACAAGTGGTGGGAGGCGAAGAAGAGGGAAGGTCCGTACTCCGGCGACTTGGGCCACACGCTCGTGACGGAGGACACGATCCGATCACTGTTGCGCGAGGGGAGGCTATTGGACCGCCAAGCGGTGCAGCTGCCCGCTGATGATGAGACGGAGCCACGCCCTGAGAAGTCGGAGGTGATCGTCTTCGTCGCCTACTTCAAAGCCGGACTTCGCATACCATCCGCAGCGATTGTTGGGGACGTGTTGCGGACCTTCAAGCTGGAGTTGTCACAACTGACTCCGAACGTGGTGGCTCGCCTTGCCGTGTACAGCTGGGCCCTTCGCTCGGGAGCATGTTGGCCCAGCGCCTCATTGTTCGCATATTTTCATGAAGCCCAGTGCCAACCGATGGAGTGGAAGGACGGGACGCTGTCGAAGTTTGGCAGCGTCAACTTCATTCTGCGGGCATCGTGCGGAAGGCTCTTCCCCGCGAACTCGACACAAGGGAAATGGGAGTCCAATTGGACGAGGCAGTGGTTCTATCACCGTGTGGCGAGTGGTAGCGGCCTTGAGTGCACGGGCAGGCCGATTGCATTCAAGACCACACCCAGCCTAACACTTGACCAGAAAGATAGGCGAAGGGCGCGAAGACTTGTGGGGGTCACCGCCCGCTTCAATATGCGCGACCTCACCGAGGAGTACATAATGTACGGTGCGACGCCGCTCGCCCGCGATTGGCGCTTCACGGCCGGGGAACTTCGGGACGACAATGTTCAACCGTCCGTTTGCTCGCTGCCCGTGCCGACTGGTCTTCGTAAGCCTCGATCGTGCCCTCCCCTTCGTTCGTACGTATTGCATCGTGTGTAACTGTGCTTTCTGCCCCACACAGGAACTCGCCTGGAGGACGCACAGCGCACAGCGCGTGTGTTCCTTGGGCTATACACTGCCAGAGAGCACGGGCAACGCACAACTGCGACTGCGGAGGCGGGATTGGGGCGGATAAACTGTGTGTGTGAGGCCTTAGGGCTTCCCGTGCCGGATCGCACCCCTCCAGACCCGCAACATTAGGACGACGGTGCCACGAGGATGAAAGCGTCATCCCGCAAGAGGACCCGGACCACTGCGACCACGCCCTGTACGGCGATTGCCGCTGCTCCTGCCGGCGCGGCGAGCCCGGAGTCGGATTCGTCGAAGTACACGGACTCAGACTTGGAGGAGGGCGCGGGCGCTGAGGGCGAAGGCGCCAGGGGCGGAGGGCGCGCCGCGGGTTACTGGGAGAGGGAGGTCTCGTCGCCCGTGACAGTAGCCGTGGCGGAGGTGGTGCTGGCTGGCGGCACCGGTGCGAAGTCCTCGTCTGCGGCCACGGCCGTGGCGGGGCTGCCCTCCGCGGGAGTATGTGGAGTGCAATCTTCGCCAACAGCGGCGGCCGAGGCGGAGGTGCCCCCTGCGGAGGTCGTGGGCACGAAGCCCCCGGCCGTCGTCGTTGTAGCTGTGGAGACCCCTTCGGCGAATATTGTTGCCGCAGAGGCTCCTTTGTAGCGGTTACCGAGGTGGGGCCTTCCCCTCAGGCGAAGCAGCCACGCCTGCGGTCCCCGCTTCAGCGGACTTCGCGAGGGTTCGTCGTGGCGGCCGGTGTTGGGAGCTTGTGGGACTCCGCGTCAAGCACCGAAGTTCCTCTACCCCGCGCCCTCCCAGCCCCTCGGGCTGCAGTGACCGTGGCGCAGGATCGGTTGGCACTAGGCCCCAACTCGGAGGTCCCCCAACCCCGCAAGTCAACGCCGTCCGTTGGGGCCGAAGTCGTTGCGGCCCCGCCCGGGGCTAGGGAGGCGTCCCCGCGAAGTCCCCCTTTTGCCACCGAGGGTAGGCTAGGACGACATCCCTTTAGCACAATTTTTCCGCGCCTCGTGACAAACGTGTACTTCCTCTTGCAGCGGCACTTATCCCGGAGGAGGATCCATCCCTTGAGCGTGGGGGTCCTGGCGCTGGTGACACAGATGTCGCGCGCCCGAGCCCGGCAGACTTCGTCCCTCCATCAGATGCGCTGAGGGCATGGCACGGGATTGCGGACGACACGGCCGCCAGCATCGGCCAGCAGGCGTTGCAGACCTATGGGTCAGGGCGCCTTGGGAACGCATTGGAAGTGTCGGGAGTGAGGGTAAGCGTCTGTCCGTTGGACCACTTGCGACCGTTTCGCGCTTGCTAACCCCTTCGCCGTGTAGACACTCGTGTTGGCCCAGGCCCTGCAAGCTGCTCACGCTCGAGAGCAAGGAGTGCTACGAAGTAGGCTGCAGGCCGCCGAAGGGGAGCTGCAGGGAGCTACAGGGGCGCGCTCTGCCCAGGACGCTCGTATACGCCGCCTGGAAGCGGAGTGCGCGGAGATGAAGACGTGCACTGAGGAGCTCGTCGCCGTGGCGCGAGCGTCAGCCGCCGAAGCGGTGCGGCAAGAAGCTGCTGCGGAGCGGGACGGCTTACTGCAACAAGTCGCTGCGTTGAAGAGGGAGAACAGCGAGATTGCCGCCTCTCTAGCGGAGCGGGATCGAGCCTTGGGCAACGCTTCGATAGCTGCTTGGGATGCTATGCTGGCCTTGGAAGACACCCTCAAGGGGCTTATCGCCGATGTGCTGGCACGCTCCTTCGGGCCCGAGGACCTGTCGCGATCGCTTCGGTGGATCGGAGATGCGGCCGACGTTGCACGTGGTGCCGCGATGACCTTTGGCAACCACTGCGCCAACATGGCATTGTGCCTGCTATGCGCGCTCCTGCGACTCCGCGGCTGTGAGCATGTTGCCGGGCTGGCCGATCCTCGATTGGAGATGCCCGCCGGAGGCGGGGTAATGTCCGGTGTTGTGCGCGCCGCTCACCGCGCCGTGAAGTTCTTCCATGAGCGGATATGGGAGTACTGCGGGGAGGCCGCAGCCATGGTCGAGCTACGGAATAACCTACATGGCGAGGGAAACCTTGGCCAGTTTCTGGACGAGGTCCCATGGCGTGACGAAGATGGCGCTACGGCCCCGGACGACGCGGCGAACCCACAGGTGTGACGGCAGGTTGTCGCGTGTTGGCATGCGTTGTAACCGATGTTGTTTCTTTTGTGAATAAAGTATGAAGTTGCTTGGCCGCTGTGCTGATCTTTGCCCCCTTGTTGCGAGCAGTTACACAGCCGGGGCCGGCTGCTAATTTCCGACCTTGCGACCCAACGGCGTCTTCGACGCTGGCGAAGGTCCGAGGAAGCACTAGATTTTTGGGCGGGTCGGGCGTCTTCGAGCGGAGCCTCGGCACGGATGCGTGGTAAGGATGAGTCTGTCGAGTAGCGGCCTCGTGCGCCGGAGGTGTTTGTACGCCTTTGTAATTCCCCTTTGCAAGCATCGTTAACGAATGCAAAGAACAATCTTGGTTGAAGTTGCGAAGTGCGTCTCCGCCCCTCTGGCTACGCTATCCCATGGTGAACTCGGAGGGTTATTGCATTCGCCCGTACATGACGATTTGCGCCTCGGGAGGGTAGGGTGGTCGATACGGACGCGTAGTTGAAGTAGCCGCACAAGCATTCCGTCCCTTACCCCTTCGAAGTGGGATCAGCGGAGCTGGTGCCTTAGTTCGAGGTAGACGCGCGAGCGCTCCGTCCCCTACCCTTCGAAGTGGTGGCAGCGGAGCTGGCGCCTTAGTCGAAGTAGAGGCGCGAGCGCTCCGTCCCCTACCCTTCGAAGTGGTGGCAGTGGAGCTGGCGCCCTAGTCGAGGTAGACGCGCGAAAGCTCCGTCCCCTACCCTTTGAAGTGGTGGCAGTGGAGCTGGCGCCTTAGTCGAAATAAAGGCGCGAGCGCTCTGTCCCCTACCCTTCGAAGTGGTGGCAGTGGAGCTGGCGCCTTAGTCGAAGTAAAGGCGCGAGCGCTCTGTCCCCTACCCTTCGAAGTGGTGCCAACGAAGCTGGCGCCCTAGTCGAGGTAGACGCGCGAGTGCTCCGTCCCCTACCCTTCGAAGTGGTGGCATCGGAGCTGGCGCCCTAGTCGACGTAGACGTGCGAACGCTCCGTCCCCTACCCTTCGAGTGGTGGCAGCGGAGCTGGCGCCTTAGTTGAAATAAAGGCACGAGCGCTCCGTCCCCTACCCTTCGGAGTGGTGGCAGCGCAGCTGGCGCCTTAGTCGAAGTAAAGGTGCGAGCGCTCCGTCCCCTACCCTTCGAAGTGGTGGCAGCGGAGCTGGCGCCCTAGTCGAGGTAGACGTGCGAGCGCTCCGTCCCCCAGCCTTCGAAGTTGTGGCAGCGAAGCTAGCGCCTTAGTCGAAGTAAAGACGCGAGCACTCCATTCCCTACCCTTCGAAGTGGTGGCAGCGGAGTTGGCGCCCTAGTCGAGGTAGACGCGCGAGCGCTTCGTCCCCTACCCTTCGAAGTGGTGGCAGCGGAGCTGGTGCCCTAGTCGAGGTAGTGGCGTGAGCACTCCGTCCCCTACCTTCGAAGTGGTGGCAGCGGAGCTAGTGCCCTAGTCAAGGTAGACGCGCGAGCGCTCTGTCCCATACCCTTCAAAGCAGTGGCAGCGGAGCTAACGCCTTAGTCGAAGTAAAGGTGCGAGCGCTCCGTCCCCTACCCTTCGAAGTGGTGGCAGCGGAGCTGGCGCCCAAGTCGAGGTAGACGCGCGAGCGCTCCGTCCCCTACTGCAACATCCCAAAGTCTGCTTTCTGGAAAAATTTAATTTAAATTAATTAATTTAAAGTAATTGGATTTTATTTGGCTTTTATCTGATTTTCTGGATTTTTTGCAATTTAAAACCTATTTTTGCAAATTAAAAAGTATTTTAAATTATAAAAATTAAATACCAACATTAGTTGGAAATAATTTTATTTAGTCCAAAACATGTCCAGGAGCTTCTGTGAATTTTTCTGGAATGTTTGGAGGTATTTTCGTACTTTTCTGAGGCCTAAATAATTTCCTAGCCTTTTCTGAAAATCAAAATCAAATTCTAAAATTAAAAACACCTTCCTCACCCTCCGGCCGACGCGTGGACGGCCCAGATCTGCCCACGTCGCCGCTTGGCCCATCCAGGCCGCACCTTCCCTCTCCCTCGCTGCCTCGCGGGCCCGGCCCGTCAGCCACCCCGCCTTCCTCTCCCCTCGGGCCGACACCTGGCCGGCACGATGCACGCCACGCCGCCCGCGCGGTCCATCCGGCCGTTCCCTCCCACTTAAACCTCACCCGCCGCCCGATCCTCCTCCGGACCACGTGGCTGCAATCCGCACCGTCCGCACCCTGCTCCTCTCCTCTCTGACCTACGGGCCCCGCCCGTCAGTCGCCCGCGCCCCGCTCCCGCTGCCACCCGGGCCCCGCCTGTCAGGCCGTCGTCTTCCCCGCGGAGCGCCGCCTTCCTTTCTCTCCTCCCCTTTCCTTTCTTACGCCGGTGACCGTTTCCCCCGCGGATCCACTCCTTCCTTTCTCGGCTCCTTCCGATTTGAAAACCCGCGCGACCGAATCCCACTAATGCCGCCCCCCTTTCCTTTCTCGCCTCCCCTTTCCCGTCTCTCCCCTTAACTTCCTTTTCCCGGCCGCCATCTCCGGTGAGCAATCGCGCGCTCGTGTCCCCTACTCCGCCCTATAAAAGCCCCCCTCGGCCTCACCTCCCTCCGCCCAGCACTCCGACGCGCTCCACCTCCCTTCCCGAGCCCCGTAGCACCTTGGCACCGAGCCACCTCCCTCTCCAAGCTCCGCCACACTCCGGCGAGCAATTGCCGACGCCTCGGGCATCCCCGGAGCCCGCCACCGCCACTCCGAGCACCCCCGTGGCCGTGCGAACCTCCCCGACACCTCGGCCACCTCTCCCGGCCGCTGGACCACCGTCGCACCAGAGGACCCGTGCTGAGCCGTCGCCCTACCTCGTCGTCGGCCGTCTCCGCTCTTCACGAAACCCCGTCGACCCCGCCGTCGTTTTCTACTTCGCGCCAGGACCCCGTTTTTGAACTCCCCCGAACCTCACCGACCACCCCTCGCCGCCGACAACCTGCCTCCGTGCACTGCTGCCCGGCCCCCTTCCAGCAGGTACCTCAAGGGAATTACCTACCCTTTATGGGTAGCCAAAGCCTCCCCGCCCGACTGGTTATCACCGCTCTCCCTTCTCCCCCTTGGCTCCCTCGGCACGCGTTCGAGCCCTCGGCTCCACACGCTAAGGTTGAGCCTTTTCCTTATTTTTCCGCACTGACAGATGGGCCCCACCAGTCAGCGGCAGCCAGACCACGCTGGCCACTGTCGTCTGGGCCCCACCCGTCTGCGCTCCTCACTGATATCTGGGCCCGGAGCCCAGAGGGGTCCCACATGTCAGAGGCAGGGCCAGAGGGCTCACTGTCCAGTGGTCCCACCGGTCATAGACTCAAAATAAAGCAATAAAATAAAGATTAAAAATTTAATCCTGCCAGTGGGCACCACCTGTCAGAAATTTGGGAATTTCTGGATTTATTCAATCTGAGATATTCAAATGAGCATAACTTTCTCATTTTAACTTCAAATTCAGCCATTCAAATTTCTAAATTCATCTAAAATCATAATCTATCCAAATATGGCCTCCTTTTAAATATTTGGATTTTATTTGATTTTATTTGTATTTATTTGTTTTGTTGCTCTGTCTTTTCGCGCGTAGAATCCAACGTTGTCGACGATCTCTCCACCCAGCAACAGGAAGACCCAGAGAGCGTGCAAGAAGGCAAGTCTCCTTTGATCATCTTGAACCTATGATTTTGGAAATGTTTTAATTATTTTAAATTATGTGCATTGCTATTTACATAAAACTTTAGTTCAAATCTTAAGGTATTAGTTAATCCCACTTTGTTATGCCCTCAATTGAGTTGAATGCCATGTACCCTTGTTACCCTAGAATTTCCTTTGTCTCAGTAATGAGAGTATTTTAATCATTTGTGAATAATAGAATAATAGAATGGTAGTATAATGCTTAGTCATGCTATTTAATACTTTTGAAATCTTGAAAATGGGAAATCATGATTTGTTGTAATAACCTTGTGTTTATAAGTCTAGTGGTGATTGGAGTTGCCACTGATCTTTTAAAATAAAATAAAATGTGGAAATTGGTTTAGATTAGGGTGAATGGTTGGTTTGGGTTGGTGTGGCAAACACGAGATCTTGTAAAGTGTATGTTCCACCCTAGTCAACTAAGGACCGACGGTTGTGTTTGTCCAGACTGAGCACTACCGTACAACCCTAAGTCTATATGGGTATGACCTAGCTGATTAACTCATGATAGTCTAGATTAGGTGCCACCAGTGGAAAGTGGGTGCCAGGGATATACTGGTTATTCACAGTGAGGGACACGGATTTACTGTACTCATATGTCGCAAGAGGGGGCTTCGGATTGGGCAGATTTAACCCTTCTGCGGTGAAACCTCTGCGGGTGGTGTCTAGCTAGTCTAGAGTGAAGTAAAGGCTTTGTGATAATTTATATGTATCTCATGCCAAAGGAAGCGTGGTGACTGTTAAGATAATTTATCTCTTGGGGGTAAAGTTGTACAACCTCTGCAGAGTGTCAAACTATTCGAATAGCCGTGCCCACGGTCAAGGGCGGGCAAGGAATGCATTCACATGGTAGATTTCTGGTTTTGGTTTTAAAATCCAAGTTTTTGTATTCCGAGAGTGGAGGGAACCCTCGGAAGGGTATCCTGGCAGTTGGAGCCAGAGAGGGTGGATGGAACCCACAGTTTTAACTTGGTCAGATAGACTGGATTAACTAGTGTTGGTAGATGGAACCTCCACTATAGAGTTAAAGATAGTTCTGTTAAACATTTATTTTATTAAATTGATGCCTTCGAAAATAATTAGTAGTAATTGAAATTAAAACATTGCTTTGTGCAAAAGAACCATATAGCCTTCCTTTGTTAAAGCCTTGCATCTATTGCATTTTTCCCAAGACTTGCGGAGTACTTTATGTACTCACATGCTACACACAAAAATAATAACCAGAGGAATACGAAGCTCAAGAAGGTGACTTCGACTACTTCGCTGGTGGATTTGATGAAGGATTCTCGGAGTTCTAGGTCACACTTCCCCAGTCAATTGCCTGTGGCTTGTTGATGGGTCTTCATCGAGTTTATCTTTTGCTTCCGCTTTATTTCATGTGTGCGAGGTCTTGAAACCTCAATTGTCATAATGAGACCTTTCGGTCAGTACTCTCAATTATTGTAATAACACGATGCTGGTAATGTAATAATTTCTGTTTAACTGTGTGCACTAGCTTTGATCTGGGACTAGTGTAGTAATACACAGAGGGTCCGGGTTCGGAAATCCAGGGTCCCGACAGAGATGGTATCAGAGCCAATTTGACTGTAGAACGAGACCTAGATTAGAATGGTAAAACCATAAGGACTTATATTTACAAAAGGAGTATATTAAAAATATATAAGCTTCTTTGCTTCTACTCTTTTCTTACTTAGTATCTCGTTCTTGTCTTTAAATTCTCTTGTTAAAACCTTTACTAATCTTCTCTTTTATTTCAACTTTGTAGATGCCCGGTTCGACCTCCGCTGCCCCGTGGGACTATTACTCTCATGGTGAGGATGCTGGAGCATTCGCTAGCCTCCTCCGGCAGCTGATGCAGTGCTTGGAGTACCGTCAGCCGCCCATTTTCAGGGGGCGGAAGACACGGATCCTGGATCGAGACTCTTGGTCGATGGAGGTATTCCTGTATGCACGGGATGGGGAATTCAACTCCCACACATACCCCATCAAACATCCCAGGACCCGCTGTTTCGATGCTGTCCAGGATGCAGCACGCCTTGCCATTGATGACTTGTGCCATATGCACAAGGATGCTGTGCACCAGTCCCCCTTTTGCATCTTCATCAACCCTCGGGCAGGACAGAGGTATCCAGATCCCTTTGATATTCCAGCTGATGATCCTTGACTGTCGCACCAGGTGTAGCTCACGCAGGCGATGGCAGTCACTTATGCTAGAGCTTTGGAGGAAATTGGACAGCTCCGGATGCTTCTCACTTCCAGCTACCAGCACTCCGACACTCTTCGTGCTCAGCTTCTCCAGAGCCAGGCAGCAGAGTTCGAGCTGGGACGTCTCAAAGCTGCAGCTGACTACATTCTGTCCTCACCCGTACCAGCTGTCGTCCCCAACAACCAGGCACCGGCTCGACTTTCGGGACTCCGCACCAGGCTCACAGCACGCAAGAAGGTGCGACGTCCGAGTCCTCTACCCAACATCGACATCGGCGAACCTAGCAAGAGGCGCAAACTTTTCCGTTCCCGATCTCGTTCCCGGTCGACTGCCTCCAGTCGTAACCATCCCCGTGCCTCGGCCGAGTGTGATTGTTCGCGACACCATGTGAATGAGCGCCAGGAGGACCCGGAGGAGGATCCGGAAGAGGACCCAGCGGAGGACCCCGAGGAGGATCCGGAGGAGCGCATCATCATGGAGGATGAGTAGTTAGTTGTGTCAGTAGTACCCAAATAAATGTCCATGTTCTTAGAATGCTTTATTATGTTTTGGTGTGCTAGATGGACTGTGCCAAGCCTATGTGCACTTGTGGTACAGCCATTCATAAAACTATCTTGATTTCAATATAAGTTTTCCCTAAGTGGTTGTTTGTTCTCTTCTGTGTGTTGGGTTGGGATGTTATTAGTTTCCCCCTAATCTCTTACCTATGCTAGTTCCCTCTTACCTTTTGCTAAACCTGGAACCGCTTCAGATGGTGAACACAAGGAGCAACCTTGGCAACAGCCATGACACCAACAATCAGCCGGACAACAACATTCCACCACCTCCTGCTCAAGCGCCCAACTTGGAGCAGATGATGGCCATGCAACTGCAGCTTCTGCAAGCCTTAGCTCAAAACCAAGTACAGCAAGCTCCGCAGGCACCCAACCAAGCTCCACAGTCTAAGTTGGGAGAATTTATGAGGACAAGACCTCCTACGTTTGCTGGATAAGTGGACCCCTTGGAGGCAGACGATTGGATCAAGGATGTGGAGAGGAAGTTGAACTTAGCTCAGTGCAATGACCACGAGAAGGTGTTGTATGCTGCCCACCAACTCAAAGGAATTGCTGCTAATTGGTGGGAAAACTACTGCGCCGCCCATCAAAATGTACAAACCATCACTTGGGATGAGTTTGTGGAGGCTTTCCGCACTGCGCATATTCCTACGGGAATAATGGAAATGAAGAAGAGGGAATTTTACCAACTGCAGCAAGGAAACCTCAGTGTTTCAGAATACCTGAACAAGTTCACCCAACTGTCCAAGTATGCGCCAGAGGATGTCACCTCAGATGCAACAAAGATCTGGAGGTTCATGCAGGGACTTGATCCCAATCTCAAGGTGCAGCTGGTGTCTAATGACTACCCAACTTTCCAGCACATGGTGAACAAGGCTCTCATACAAGAAGATGCTCAGCGTCAGCTGTATGAGACAAGGAAGAGGAAGTTTCAAGCTCAGCAGGGGGCAAGCAGTTCTCGGTTTCGCCCCAATCCTCCTCAATTCAACAGGCCCTCAATGCCAAGTGTGCCAAGGACACCATCGGTAGGACCTCGTCCAAATCCGCAAGCTCCCAGAGCAGGCAATGGTGGCCATCCACAGCAGAACAGGACTTCAGCGGCAGGAGTGCAGTGCTTCAACTGCAAGAACATGGGGCATTATGCCAGCAACTGTCCCTAGAAGCGCCCAGCTGTGACCCCAGTTCGTTTCAACTTGGGGACTACACCAGCGCGAGCTCCAACTGCAGGACAAGGCCGTGGGGCACCACAAACTCCAAGGACTCCACAGACGATGAGCAGAGGACATCTTAACCATGTCACTGCGGAGGCAGCCCAGGATGCACCCGACGTAGTTCTGGGTAAGTTCCTTGTCAACTCAGTACCTGCATCAGCATTATTTGATTCTGGAGCTTCACATTCTTTTGTGTCGAAATATTTTGTTGAAAGATATAATTGGGATGTTCGTAAACTAAAGAACCCTATGCTAGTCCAATCCCCTGGAAAGGAAATGAGGACTAACACAGTTTGCCCTAGCGCAACTATGGATATAAATGGAGTAAAGTTCTTAGCGAATCTTATTATAATAGATTCCAAGAGCTTAGATATAATACTTGGTATGGATTGGTTAACCAAGTATAAAGGACAGATAGATTGTGCCGATCGTGCTGTTACCATTACCAATTCGGATGGAATCAAAGTAAGGTATAAGTCAAACACATCTTCTCAGAATAGGTGTGGGCTGAACAGTTTGAAGGAAGTAACTTTGGAAAAGGTGCCTATAGTAAGTGAATACCCAGATGTGTTTCCTGAAGATTTACCGGGAATGCCACCAGACATGGAAATTGAGTTTGTCATCAACCTGGTACCTGGTACAGCTCCGATTTCCAAGAGACCTTATCGTATGTCTGCAAATGACTTGGCAGAAGTTAAGAAGCAAAATGAAGAGTTGCAAGATAAAGGTTTTGTAAGACCAAGCTCGTCACCCTGGGGAGCACCAGTACTTCTAGTGAAGAAGAAGGATGGTAGTCTTCGTATGTGTGTGGACTATCGATCTTTGAACGATGTGACGATCAAGAACAAGTACCCTTTGTCCAGAATAGATGATCTGTTTGATCAGTTGAAAGGATCATGTGTCTTCTCAAAGATCGATCTTCGATCAGGTTACCACCAGTTGAAGATAAGACCAGAAGACATATCCAAGACAGCATTTGCTACCCGTTATGGATTGTGTGAGTATACAGTGATATCTTTTGGCCTAACCAATGCCCCCGCATATTTCATGAATCTGATGAATAAGGTGTTCATGGAATATTTGGATAAATTTGTGGTTGTATTCATCGATGATATTTTGATATACTCCAAGAATGAGGAAGAACATGCAGAACATTTGAGGATAGTTTTGGAAAAGCTCAGAGAAAACCAGTTGTATGCCAAGTTTAGCAAGTGTGAGTTTTGGTTGAAGAAAGTAGCTTTCCTAGGTCATGTAATTTCTGCAGGAGGAGTGTCCGTAGACCCCGATAAAGTAAATGATGTGCTCAATTGGACACAACCTAAGTCAGTATCTGAGATCAGAAGCTTTTTGGGATTGGCTGGTTACTATCGTCGCTTTATTGAAGGATTCTCCAAGCTTGCAAGACCTCTCACCCAGTTGCTAAAGAAGGAAAAGAAGTTTGAATGGAGTAAATCGTGTGAGGACAGTTTTCAAGAACTAAAGAGAAGGCTAACTTCTGCACCAGTGTTAACCCTTCCGGATATTAGAAAGGATTTTGATGTCTTTTGTGATGCCTCAAGGCAAGGATTAGGCTGTGTTCTGATGCAAGAGGGAAAGGTAGTAGCATATGCTTCAAGGCAATTGCAACCTCACGAAGGAAACTATCCAACCCATGATTTAGAGCTTGCTGCCGTGGTGCATGCTTTAAAAATATGGAGGCATTATTTGATCGGTAACCGTTGTGAGATCTACACTGATCACAAAAGTTTGAAGTATATTTTTACCCAACCTGATCTCAATATGAGACAAAGGAGATGGCTTGAGCTAATAAAGGATTATTGTTGTGGCTACGGGCCAAACAAAGACAGAGGGGACTAGTGGAAGTAGAGGAGGAGAGGAGCCAAGTCTGTGTGGGGGAGTTGAGTAAGAATGAGGGAATCATCCCCCCTTTGCCCCTCCTGGGGGGATTTATACATATGAGAGGGGTAGAATGGGAAATCCCCATTCTACCCCTTGGTATTTACAAAGGATGAGGGTTCATTGGTATATTTACACTGGTATATTCCTCTACACTATTGGGCCTATTACATGTTGGACTAGTTGCACGGCCCAGTCACGGGGGTTGGGCCACCCCTACAACAGTACTCCCTTGACAGCAAGCGCTGAGGTCCCGATGGGCGAGCTGGCGTGATCAACCACCACAGCCCCCCGTTCCCTGAAAGCAAGCGTGAGGGTGCCGATGCAACTGGTAGCTCACAGACCCCGGAGGCAATGCCTCCGAAGAAATCCGTGAAGTTGGGCGCCGAAGGTGTGCCGTCCCACCGAGGAGATGCCTTCGAGGCAGACAGCGTAGTCGAGCGCCGGAGGCGTGCCGTCGAGCGGCGAAGACGCGCCGTCCCACCGAGGCGATGCCTTCGAGGCAGACAGCGGAGTCGAGCGCCGAAGGCGTGCTGTCGAGCGCCGAAGACGTGCCGTCCCACCGAGGCGATGCCTTCGAGGGGGACAGCGGAGCCGAGCGACGGGGGCGCGCCGTCGAGCGCCGAAGACGTGCCGTCCCACCGAGGCGATGCCTTCGAGGCGGACAGCGGAGCCGAGCGACGGGGGCGCGCCGTCGAGCCCCGAAGACGTGCCGTCCCACCGAGGCGATGCCTTCGAGGCGGACAGCGTAGTCGAGCGCCGGAGGCGTGCCGTCGAGCGGCGAAGACGCGCCGTCCCACCCAGGCGATGCCTTCGAGGCGGACAGCGGAGTCGAGCGCCGAAGGCGTGCTGTCGAGCGCCGAAGACATGCCGTCCCACCGAGGCGATGCCTTCGAGGCGGACAGCGGAGCCGAGCGACGGGGATGCGCCGTCGAGCACCGAAGACGTGCCGTCCCACCGAGGCGATGCCTTCGAGGCGGACAGCGGAGCCGAGCGACGGGGGCGCGCCGTCGAGCGCGGAAGATGTGCCGTCCCACCGAGGCGATGCCTTCGAGGTGGAGAGCGTAGTCGAGCGCCGGAGGCATGCCATCGAGCGCCGAAGACGCGCCGTCCCACCGAGGCGATGCCTTCAAGGCGGACAGCGGGGTCGAGCGCCGGAGGCGTGCCGTCGAGCGCCGAAGACGCTGGATCGCCTCGGGGGACCCTTTCCCCTACCTGCAAAGAGTACCCGCGGAGAGCGGGCGGTTGGAGCGTAGGCCGAAGGCACTACGCAAGACGGGGTAGGGGGCGAGACCGCCGCTCCCCTACATTCAAAAAGGAGTGCCCGCGGAGAGCGGGCGCTTGGAGCGTAGGCCGAAGGCACTACGCACGCCGAGGTGGGGAGGCGAGACCGCCGTTCCCCTACCTTCAAAAAGGAGTGCCCGAAGAGAGCGGGCGCTTGGAGCGTAGGCCGAAGGCACTACGCACGGCGAGGTAGGGAGGCGAGACCGCCGTTCCCATACCTTCAAGAAGGAGTGCCCGCGGAGAGCGGGCGCTTGGAACGTAGGCCGGGGGCACTACGCACGCCGAGGTAGGGAGACGAGACCGCCGTTCCCCTACCTTCAAAAAGGAGTGCCCGCGAAGAGCGGGCGCTTGCGGCGTAGGCTGGGGGCACTACGCACGCGGAGGTAGGGAGGCGAGACCGCCGTTCCCCTACCTTCAAAAAGGAGTGCCCGCGAAGAGCGGGCTCTTGCGGCGTAGACCGGGGGCACTACGCACGCCGAGGTCGGGAGGCGAGACCGCCGTTCCCCTACCTTCAAAAAGGTGTGCCCGCGGAGAGCGGGCGCTTGGAGCGTAGGCGAAGGCACTACGCACGCCCAGGTCGGGAGGCGAGACCGCCGTTCCCCTACCTTCAAAAAGGAGTGCCCGCGGAGAGCGGGCGCTTGGAGCGTAGGCCGAAGGCACTACGCACGCCGAGGTAGGGAGGCGAGACCGCCGTTCCCCTACCTTCAAAAAGGAGTGCCCGCGGAGAGCGGGCGCTTGGAGCGTAGGCGAAGGCACTACGCACGCTGAGGTAGGGAGGCGAGACCGCCGTTCCCCTACCTTCAAAAGGGAGTGCCCGCGGAGAGCGGGCGCTTGGAGCGTAGGCGAAGGCACTACGCACGCCGAGGTAGGGAGGCGAGACCGCCGTTCCCCTACCTTCAAAACGGAGTGCCCGCGGAGAGCGGGCGCTTGGAGCGTAGGCCGAAGGCACTACGCACGCCGAGGTAGGGAGGCGAGACCGCCGTTCTCCTACCTTCAAAAAGGAGTGCCCGCGGAGAGCGGGCGCTTGGAGCGTAGGCCGAAGGCACTACGCACGCCGAGGTCGGGAGGCGAGACCGCCGTTCCCCTACCTTCAAAAAGGAGTGCCCGCGGAGAGCGGGCGCTTGGAGCGTAGGCGAAGGCACTACGCACGCCGAGGTAGGGAGGCGAGACCGCCGTTCCCCTACCTTCAAAAAGGAGTGCCCGCGGAGAGCGGGCGCTTGGAGCGTAGGCCGAAGGCACTACGCACGCCGAGGTAGGGAGGCGAGACCGCCGTTCCCCTACCTTCAAAAAGGGTGCCCGCGAAGAGCGGGCGCTTGGAGCGTAGGCCGAAGGCACTACGCACGCCGAGGTAGGGAGGCGGGACCGTCGTTCCCCTACCTTCAAAAAAGGAGTGCCCGCGAAGAGCGGGCGCTTGCGGCGTAGGCCGGGGGCACTACGCACGCGGAGGTAGGGCGGAGTCGAGCACCGAAGCCGTGTCGTCGTGCGCCGAAGACGTGCCGTCCCGCCGAGGCGATGCCTACGAGGCGGACGGCGGAGTCGAGCGCCGAAGACGTGTCGTCCCGCCGAGGCGATGCCTACGAGGCGGACGGCGGAGTCGAGCGCCAAAGCCGTGTCGTCGAGCACCGAAGACGTGCCGTCCCGCCGAGGCGATGCCTACGAGGCGGACGGCGAAGTCGAGCGCCGAAGACGTGTAGTCCCACCGAGGCGATGCCTACAAGGCGGACGGCGGAGTCGAGCGCCGAAGCCGTGTCGTCGAGCGCCGAGGCGATGCTGTCGTTTCCCTACCTTCAAAAAGGAGTGATACACTCCCTGGTGTAACGCGCTCAAAGGTGCGACATCCAGGTACTGCATCATTAAGGCGAGGCACTCCCTAGTGTCTCGGCCATTTCCCAATTTTTATACTCCGTAGAGTTCGTGGGATCAGCATCCGTGTCTTGTTTATACTCCGGGGAGTATGCGCGAGGACGATGTCCACGGCGTGCGCGGGATTCGCGTCTTGTTTAGAGTCCGTAGACTGCGCAGGGACAACATCCGCGTCTTATTTATACTCCGTAGACTGGTGCGTGCGGAGCTAGGCTCAACGCTACGTCTTATTTATAGTCCGCGGACTCTCGCGTGCGGAGCTAGGCTCAACGCTACATCTTATTTAAAGTCCGTAGACTGGTGCGTGCGGAGCTAGGCTCAACGCTACGTCTTATTTATAGTCCGCGGACTCTCGCGTGCGGAGCTAGGCTCAACGCTATGTCTTATTTAAAGTCCGTAGACTGGTGCGTGCGGAGCTAGGCTCAACGCTACGTCTTATTTATAGTCTGTGGACTCGCGCGTGCGGAGGAATGCCTCGACGGTCATGTCTTTTTTCAAGTCCGTAGACATCATGCGTGCGGAGCTAGGCTCAACGCTACGTCTTATTTATAGTCCGTGGACTCGTGCGTGCGGAGGAATGCCTCGACGGTCACGTCTTTTTTAAAGTCCGTAGACATCATGCGTGCGGAGCTAGGCTCAACGCTACGTCTTATTTATAGTCCGTGGACTCGCGCGTGCGGAGGAATGCCTCGACGGTCACGTCTTTTTTAAAGTCCATAGACATCATGCGTGTGGAGCTAGGCTCAACGCTACGTCTTATTTATACTCTGTAGAGTGCGCGCGGAGGCTTCCCCCCGTTGCGTCTTATTTAAAGTCCGTAGACTGGTGTGTGCGGAGCTAGGCTCAACGCTACGTCTTATTTATAGTCCACGGACTCTCGCGTGCGGAGCTAGGCTCAACGCTATGTCTTATTTAAAGTCCGTAGACTGGTGCGTGCGGAGCTAGGCTCAACGCTACGTCTTATTTAAAGTCCGTAGACTGGTGCGTGCGGAGCTAGGCTCAACGCTACGTCTTATTTATAGTCTGTGGACTCGCGCGTGCGGAGGAATGCCTCGACGGTCACGTCTTTTTTAAAGTCCGTAGACATCATGCGTGCGGAGCTAGGCTCAACGCTACGTCTTATTTATACTCCGCAGAGTACGCCGACGCTCAAGGCAATCGTGCGATTTAAACCAAAAGCGAGGACCAACACAAAGGCACGAAAAGAAATAGCCAAAACCTCGCGGCAACAAAACGCTCCAGAGCGCAGCCCCAGAACAACATTTGGTACTACGGGAGCCCAGAGCAAGCCAAAACCGGAGAAGCAAACGCGGCTAAATCAAATGCTCTGAGAATAAAACTGCAGCCCCAATAAATAATGCGCTGCATAACCAACTCCTTAAAGCCATGCACGCAAGAACTGCAACGGGAATTTAGTATGGCTTTGCAGGTACCCAAATGCAGTACGTACCAGGTGGGACGGCTGCACGATGCTAGCGGAGGCTCCGTCGTGAGATGCGGCGCTTACGACCGACACCAGAAAGGTGGGCACCGCTGCGCCTTCCTTGTGAACACATGCGGAGCTTACGCGCCGTCTCCGCCGGTCATGCGTGGCTGGGCTCCATGCCGAAGGGATCTTCATGCTGTCAGCTCCGCGCGCACTCGACAGAGCCGGAGCAGCTGCGTGAGATGACGCCAAAGCACAGGTTGCATGACGTGCATGTCTCCGCCGACGCCTGCGCCGCCACCAGGAGGGACACCAGCAGGGCTGCGGTCACCGCAACGTGGGCGGAGCAAGCCGATCCCGCCTTCCACGCCACGACTTCCGCAAGGGTGAAGCCGCCTTCGATTCAAGCCTTCGCACTCCTTCTCTGAGCTCCATACGGACTTCGCGTCGGCCTTCGCCCCAGCGGGCTTCGCGTCGGACTTCGCACCCGCGGGCTTCGCGTCGGCCTCCGCAGCAGTGGGCCTTCGCGTGGCTGAGCGGACGTCGACCTCGTCCGTGTCTTGGGCTTCGGCTCGGCATGACGGACGCGCTGAGACAGGACTTCAGCGGGGCAAAGCTTGGGGGTGCCGCCCTGGTCACGGTCTCACGGAGCAGGTCTTCGGTCGCGGCCCTGGGTGCAGGCCTCGACGGTCTTGACGCCGCCCCTCTTGGCATGCTTGCCGGTGCCAGCGCCGGGGCCGCGGTTGCCCACCTCGGCATAGAAGAGCGTCTCATGGCAGCGCCGGAGCTGCCATGCATGCTCCTTCCATGGCCGCGACGCCGGCGAAGTTCGTCCGGCGTCGAGACGAAGGCCGCCGAAGTCCCCACGGTGTTGAGGCGAAGGCGTCGTGCAGAGGACGGCCGGTTGACGCATGGCAGCTTCGCGGTTGCGCAGTCCGAAGCCAAGTCGGAGTGGAGGCTCGGCGTGAGGACCGGAGCGCGACGCAGAGCCGGAGTGCGTGTACTAGCCATGCAAGCAGGCACACGCGTTCGTTTCCCTGGCTGCAGCCGTAAGAAGCGCCGCGCGGCGAGCTCGACGAACCACACGTCGCCGTGCTTCGTGAGTATGGCTGCATGGCTGGTTGCGCGGATGGGTACTCCCTTGCCCTGTCGTGGTCGAGGTCACCGGTGCGGGAGGTGAGATGAAGGCGCACGAGGTCGAAGCCGTGGTTGGCGAAGCTCGGCGAGGCCTCCCCCAGCGGAGGCTATCTTCGGTGGCCCTCTACACGTAGCTCCTTTCCGCACCACAGAACCTGGCTCGGAGATGGCGTAGTCTGCTTCGACTCGCTGCGAGGTGTACCCCGCGTGGATCCCAACGCGGACGAACCGAAGGCGTGTAGGCTCCCTGGCCGGAAGGGTCGTGCCCCAGGTCGTCCAAGACGTCGTTCCCTGCATCTAAGAAAGAATTGGCGAAGTATACGGGCGAAAACCATACGGCCAGATCTATTTGGTACACCACTTATCTGTCGCTGGAGGTCTGCAAGATGCTACCAATGCCATGCCTGAAGCTGTACGCTCCCAGGCACAGAAAAGATTCGCCTAGCCAACGCTTTTGTTGAATGCTAGAGAAATCTCTTCCATACGCAGCTTCCTGTCGTCCCCACGGACGGCGCCATCTGTCGTGGCTACGGGCCAAACAGAGAGAGAGGGGACTAGTGGAAGTAGAGGAGGAGAGGAGCCAAGTCTGTGTGGGGGAGTTGAGTAAGAATGAGGGAATCATCCCCCCTTTGCCCCTCCTGGGGGGTTTTATACATATGAGAGGGGTAGAATGGGAAATCCCCATTCTACCCCTTGGTATTTACAAAGGATGAGGGTTCATTGGTATATTTACACTGGTATATTCCTCTACACTATTGGGCCTATTACATGTTGGACTAGTTGCACGGCCCAGTCACGGGGGTTGGGCCACCCCTACAACAATTATGATGTGGGAATACATTACCATCCAGGAAAGGCCAATGTAGTAGCTGATGCCTTGAGCAGAAAGAGTTACTGTAATAAGTTGTGGATAAAGGACAGTATGCCTGCACTTCAAGCAGAATTTCAGCGACTTAACTTGGAAGTAGTAGAGGAAGGATTCCTGGCTACTTTGGAGGTTCAGCCAACTCTAGAGGACTAGATAAAGACAGCTCAAAAGGAGGATAAGTATGTCAAGGAAATTAAGGAAAACATGAAGAAAGGAAAAGCACCAGGATTTTCAGAGGATGAAGAAGGTGTCATTTGGTTTGGGAAAAGAATTATCGTACCGGAAAACAAAGAGGTAAAGGAGTTAATTTTGAAGGAAGCCCATGAATTTGCATACTCAATTCACCCTGGAAGTACAAAGATGTACCAAGATCTCAAAGAAAGGTATTGGTGGTCAAGTATGAAAAGAGAGATTGCAGAGTATGTAGCTTTGTGTGATGTGTGCCAGCGAGTTAAAGCGGAACATCAGAGACCTGCCGGACTTTTGCAACCCTTGCAGATACCTGAGTGGAAATGGGAAGAGATCGGTATGGATTTCATAACTGGATTACCGAGAACAAAACTAGGGCACGATTCGATTTGGGTTATTGTGGATCGCCTGACAAAAGTCGCCCATTTCATTCCAGTAAAGACCACACACTCTGGGGATAGACTAGCAGAGTTGTATATGTCCAGAATCGTGTGTTTGCATGGAGTTCCAAAGAAGATTGTGTCAGATCGAGGAACCCAATTCACTTCAAGATTTTGGCAAAAGTTGCATGGACTTTTGGGCACAAATTTAAATTTCAGTACAGCCTATCATCCACAGATAGATGGTCAAACGGAAAGAGTAAATCAAATTTTGGAATACATGTTGAGAGCTTGTGTCCTAACGAACAAGACTAATTGGGATCAGAGTCTGCCCTATGGAGAGTTTTCCTACAACAATAGTTACCAATCCAGCTTACAAATGTCTCCGTTCGAAGCCTGATACGGCAGAAAATGCAGGACACCATTGTATTGGAAGGAGACAGGAGAAGGACAAGTGTTTGGACCAGATGTGTTGAAGCAGGCAGAAGAACAAGTTCGCCTAATTCAAGACAGATTAAAAACAGCACAAACCAGACAGAAGAGCTATGCGGACAATCGTCGAAGAACATTGGAGTTTGTACCCGGTGATCATGTTTATCTAAAGGTTTCACCTCTCAAGGGAATGCGACGTTTTGGAGTTAGTGGAAAGCTTGCTCCTAGATTCATTGGACCATTCCCTGTCACAGCAAAAAGGGGAGAAGTTGCTTACCAGCTAGAGCTTCCACCTCAGTTGTCAAAGGTGCATGACGTCTTCCATGTGTCCCAGTTAAGGAAGTGTCTCAGAGTGCCAGAAGAACAGATGCCTCTAGATGAAGTGAACTTAAAGGAGGACTTGACATACCCAGAGTATCTAGTCAAGATATTGGAGGAAGCAGAGCGTCGTACGCGAAGCAAGGTCATCAAGTTCTATAAAGTGCAGTGGTGCAACCATTCTGAGTCCGAAGCGACTTGGGAGCGTGAAGAGGATCTAAGAGCAGAGTTCCCTAACCTTTTTCCCAGTCCGTCTGAATCTCGGGGTCGAGATTCTCTCTAAGGGGGGTAGGTTTGTAACATCTCAAAGTCTGCTTTCTGCAAAATTTAATTTAAATTAATTATTTTAAAGTAATTGGATTTTATTTGGCTTTTATCTGATTTTCTAGATTTTCTGGAATTTAAAACCTATTTTTACAAATTAAAAAGTATTTTAAAGTATAAAACTTAAATACCAACATTAGTTAGAAATAATTTTATTTAGTCCAAAACATGTCCAGGAGCTTCTGTGAATTTTTCTGGAATTTTTGGAGGTATTTTCGTATTTTTCTGAGGCCTAAATAATTTCCTAGCCTTTTCTGAAAATCAAATTCTAAAATTAAAAATCCCTTCCTCACCCTCCGGCTGACGCGTGGACGGCCCAGATCCGCCCACGTCGCCGCCTGGCCCATCCAGGCCGCACCTCCTCTCTCCCTCGCTGCCTCGCGGGCCTAGCCTGTCAGCCACCCCGCCTTCCTCTCCCCTCGGGCCGACACCTGGCCGGCCCGATGCACGCCACGCCGCCCACGCGGTGCATCTGGCCGTTCCCTCCCACTTAAACCTCACCCGCCGCCCAATCCACCTCCGGACCATGTGGCTGCAATCCGCACCGTCCGCACCCCGCTCCTCTCCTCTCTGACCTACGGGCCCCGCCCGTCGGTCGCCCGCGCCCTGCTCCCGCTGCCACCCGGGCCCCGCCTGTCAGGCCGTCGTCTTCCCCGTGGAGCGCCGCCTTCCTTTGTCTCCTCCCCTTTCCTTTCTTGCGCCGGCGACCATTTCCCCCGTGGATCCCCTCCTTCCTTTCCCAGCTCCCTCCGATTTGGAAACCCGCGCGACCGAATCCCCCTAATGCCGCCCCCCTTTCCTTTCTCGCCTCCCCTTCCGCCATCTCCAGCGAGCAATCGTGCGCCCGTGTCCCCTACTCCGCCCTATAAAAGCCCCCCTCGGCCTCACCTCCCTCCGCCTAGCACCCCGACGCGCTCCACCTCCCTTCCCGAGCCCCGTAGCGCCTTGCCACCGAGCCACCTCCCTCTCCAAGCTCCGCCACACTCCGGCGAGCAATTGCCGACGCCTCGGGCATCCCCGGAGCCCGCCACCGCCACTCCGAGCGCCCCCGTGGCCGTGCGAACCTCCCCGACACCTCAGCCACCTCTCCCGGCCGCCGGAGCACCGTCGCACCAGAGGACCCGTGCTGCGCCGTCAACCTACCTCGTCATCGGCCATCTCCGCTCTTCGCCAAACCCTGTCGACCCCGCCGTCGTTTTCTACTCCGCGCCAGGACCCCGTTTTTGAACTCCCCCGAACCTCACCAACCACCCATCGCCGCCGGCAACCTGCCTCCGTCCACTACTGCCCGGCCCCCTTCTAGCAGGTACCTCAAGGGAATTACCTACCCTTTATGGGTAGGCAAAGCCTCCCCGCCCGACTGGTTATCACCGCTCTCCCTTCTCCCCCTTGGCTCCCTCGGCGCGCGTTCGAGCCCTCGGCTCCGCACGCTGAGGTTGAGCATTTTCCTTATTTTTCCGCGCTGACAGATGGGCCCCACCCGTCAGCGGCCGCTGGACCGCGCTGGCCACTGTCGTCTGGGGCCCACCCGTCTGCGCTCCTCACTGACATCTAGGCCCAGAGCCCAGAGTGGTCCCACATGTCAGAGGCAGGGCCAGAGGGCTCACTGTCCAGTGGGTCCCACCGGTCATAGACTCAAAATAAAAGCAATAAAATAAAGATTAAAAATTTAATCCTGCCAGTGGGCCCCACCTGTCAGAAATTTGGGAATTTCTGGATTTATTCAATATGAGATTTTCAAATGAGCATAACTTTCTCATTTTAACTTCAAATTCAGCCATTCAAATTTCTAAATTCATCTAAAATCATAATCCCACTTTGTTATGCCCTCAATTGAGTTGAATGCCATGTACCCTTGTTACACTAGAATTTCCTTTGTCTCAGTATTGAGAGTATTTTAATCATTTGTGAATAATAGAATGGTAGTATAATGCTTAGTCATGCTATTTAATACTTTTGAAATCTTGAAAATGGGAAATTATGATTTGTTGTAATAACCTTGTGTTTATAAGTCTAGTGGTGATTGGAGTTGCCACTGATCTTTTAAAATAAAATAAAATGTGGAAATTGGTTTAGATTAGGGTGGATGGTTGGTTTGGGTTGGTGCGGCAAGCACGAGATCTTGTAAAGTGTATGTTCCACCCTAGTCAACTAAGGACTGACGCTTGTGTTTGTCCAGACTGAGCACTACCATACAACCCTAAGTCTATATGGGTACGACCTAGCTGATTAACTAATGATAGTCTAGCTTAGGTGCCACCAGTGGAAAGTGGGTGCCAGGGATTTTCTGGTTATTCACAATGAGGGACAGGGATTTACTGTACTCATATGGCGCAAGAGGGGGCTTCGGATTGGGCAGATTTAACCCTTCTGCGGTGAAACCTCAGCGGGTGGTGTCTAGCTAGTCTAGAGTGAGGTAAAGGCTTTGTGATAATTTATCTGTGTCTCATGCCAAAGGAAGCGTGGTGACTGTTAAGATAATTTATCTCTTGGGGGTAAAGTTGTACAACCTCTGCAGAGTGTCAAACTATTCGAATAACCGTGCCCACGGTCAAGGGCGGGCAAGGAATGCATTCACATGGTAGATTTCTGGTTTTGGTTTTAAAATCAAAGTTTTTGTATTCCGAGAGTGGAGGGAACTCTCGGAAGGGTATCCTGGCAGTTGGAGCTAGAGAGGGTGGATGGAACTCGCAGTTTTAACTTGGTCAGATAGACTGGATTAACTAGTGTTGGTAGATGGAACCTCCACTATCGAGTTAAAGATAGTTCTGTTAAACATTTACTTTATTAAATTGATGCCATCGAAAATAAATAGTAGTAATTGAAATTAAAACATTGCTTTGTGCAAAAGAACCATATAGCCTTCCTTTGTTAAGCCTTGCATCTATTGCATTTTTCCCAAGACTTGCGGAGTACTTTATGTACTCACATGCTACACACAAAAATAATAACCAGATGAATACGAAGCTCAAGAAGGTGACTTCGACTACTTCACTAGTGAATTTGATGAAGGATTCTCAGAGTTCTAGGTCTCGCTTCCCCAGTCAATTGCCTGTGGCTTGTTGATGGGTCTTCATCGAGTTTATCTTTTGCTTCCGCTTTATTTCATGTGTTCGAGGTCTTGAAACCTCAATTGTAATAATGAGACCTTTCGGTCAGTACACTCAATTATTGTAATACCATGATGCTGGTAATGTATTCATTTCTGTTTAACTGTGTGCACTAGCTTTGATCTGGGACTAGTGCAGTAATACACAAAGGGTCCGGGTTCGGAAATCCGGGGTCCTGACACCTACCCTTCAAAGTGGTGGCAGCGGAGCTGGCGCCCTAGTCAAGGTAGACGCGCGAGCGCTCCGTCCCTTAGGATTGTGTACGGACAGCCTCTAGTGCCTTTCGCCAGCGGGTGCGTTACCTTGGTACTTCGCGGGATGCGCATAGGAGTGGGCCCCCGTGGTGCACTTTGCACTCCGTAGAGTACGCCGGGATAGCCTTCACGGCTTTTTTATACTCCGGAGAGTGCGTGGGATTGACATCCACGTCTTATTTATACTCCGAAGAGTACGCACAGGAGCAACGCCCATGCGTGCGCGGGGTTCACGTCTTGCTTATACTCCGTAGAGTGCGCAGGGATAGCATCCGCATCTTTTTTATACTCCAGAGAGTGCGCGAAATCAACATCCACGTCTTATTTATACTCCGAAGAGTATGCACAGGAGCAACGCCCATGCGTGCGCGGGGTTCGCATCTTGTTTATACTTCGTAGAGTGCGCAGGGATAGCATCCGCGTGTTTTTTATACTCCGTGGAGTGCGTGCGGAGGCAAACCTCAACGCTACGTCTTATTTAGAGTCCGTGGACTAAGCGCGGAGGCAAGCCTCTGCGCGTTGCGGGCGGTGAGGTGCGTGCGGAGGCGGACCTCAACGCTACGTCTTATTTATACTCCGTAGAGTGCGTGCGGAGGCGTCCCCCCGCTCGTCTTTGTTTATACTCATACCCGTGTCTTTGACAGAGAGTGCGCGCGCGGACGCGTGTCTTTGTTTATACTCATACCCGTGTCTTTGACAGAGAGTGCACGCACGGACGCGTGTCTTTGTTTATACTCATACTCGTGTCTTTGACAGAGAGTGCGCGTGCGAACGCGTGTCTTTGTTTATACTCATACCCGTGTCGTTGACAGAGAGTGCACGCGCGAATGCGTGTCTTTGTTTATACTCATACCTGTGTCTTTGACAGAGGGTGCGCGCGCGGACGCGTGTCTTTGTTTATACTCATACCCGTGTCTTTGACGGAGAGTGCGCACGCGAACGCATGTCATTGTTGCGGGAAATAAGAAAAATTTGTGCAAATGGTGAACTTTATTAAATTCCCGTTTGCGCGGGTGAGCGGTTACAAAAAAGGGGGAGATATCGACCACTAACCGCTTTTAGGACGGGGGCGACCGCTGACGAGCCGCTACTGCTGGGACAACTCGTGCACGGGGAGTGCGAGACGCTCTCAGGGGGCGCCCGGGGGCTCCGCATCTGCACATCCGACCTAGGTGCCTTGGCGAGTCGCGTGGCATGGACCCCTGGCGCCAAGCTCTATGCGCCAAGCCATGCCCTGGTCGCCATGGACGATGATGATGGCCCGCGGTCTGGGAGGCTTCATGCATAGGAAGCTATGGTGCGGAACTACCCCGAGAGTGTTTAGGAGCGGCCGCCCCAATATGGCGTTGTAGGGGTATGTAATGTCAACCACGTCAAAGATGGCGTCTTCACTCCTCACGTTGTCGTTTTGGCCGAAGGAGACTTGGAGGCATATCTGGCCCAAAGCGCGCAAAGGTTGCCTCCAAAGCCTTGCAACGGGATGCCTGAAGGGCCCAACCGACTCCAAGGGATCCCCATCTAGTCGAAGGCCGCAACGATCAGGATGTTCGCGGAGCTTCCTCCATCACCAGGACGCGCCTAACCTCGCACCCTGCTACGAGGACCCGGACGACAAGAGAGTCTTGGTGGGGGAACTCCACGCCTTCCGCGTCAGCGGGCGTGAATGTGACTTCGTGTTGTGCCCACTCCGGTGGCGCCTACGCTAGGTATGCCGCGACATGGTGCAGCCTCCTCGCGTAGGCCTTCCGTTGTCGCGCCGAGGCGAACTCCAACGAGGAGCCTCCCGAGGTTGCTGCACATGGGCCTGAATTCGCAGGAGGCCTTCCTGGGGCTGCATTCCTTGGTCTTGGGGTGTTGGACGTGGGCCACGACGGGCGCGCGTGCCTCCGAGTTTTTGTCCCTGGCGATGCTCTGCCGGAGGGCTGCGATAGTGGCGCAAGCGCGCGTGTCATGGTTGCCTCGGTCGTGGACTTCGCACCACTGCCCATGGTGCTGGTTGTTGTACTCTTCACGGGTTCTGTCGTCACGACCCCACCCACGCCCCCGTCCTCGGCCCCGGCGCCCTCTGCCTCCGCGACCTGCGGAGGCGTTATCTTCGGAGCCGCCCTCGATGTCAAAGACGTAATGAGGTTTCCTGGACTTGCGTTAGTCGCGCTTGGGCCTATCGCCTGACAAGTCATTGTGTTGGGAATCTTTGCGTTCGGAGGCGCCCTTCGACTGCTCCTGCTTGCGTTTGCCTTTCGAGGAGCCCTGCTTCGGCGAGCCTTCGTTCTTTGCCGAGCCTTCCGCCTTGTTGGTGTCGGAGTCATCGCCGTGTCGCCGCCGCGCGTCCTCTTCCGCTCTGGCGTACTCTTCCATCTTGTTGAAGAGCTTCGCGACCGTCTTAATGGGCTTGAGTGCGTTATACTCGGCCATCGGTCCCGGGCGGAGGCCTTGTATCGCTGCGTTGATGACGGTTGTTTCGTTGACATCCTTGACCTGGCAATGTACTTTCGCGAAGTGTTTGAAGTAATCCCAGAGCCTCTCCTCAGGTTTTTGCTTGACTGCGAAGAGCTGGTCCGCATCGACACGCTCGACGTAGTTTCCCTGGAAGTTGTTGTAGATTCGATCGCAGATCTGTTCCCACACGTAGATGGACTGTGGTTCGATGGTGAAGAACCAGGATAACGCCACCCCTTGTAACGCGAGAGGGAGTCCTTTTGCCTTCATGGTGTCATCTCCACCAGCGGCTTCGATAGCGGTCTTATACACGCGCACGAATTCTCGCAGGTCAGAGTCACCCTTGTACGCCTTGATGACGCTCGGGAACTTGAAGTCCTCAGGCCATGCCGCCTGCTGCAGGCCCGCGGAGAGCGGGGACTCCGGGTCTACGCGCCGTAATGGGACGCGACTAGACGTAGGGGCGTCGCGGCTATCTGCCCTCTCCGGAGCGGGTTCCGATGGCACCACCGGGGGGGCGTGTTGGCTCCGGGCCCCTTGCATGTCTCGCACAGCTCCGCGGAGGTCTGTCAGCTCCCGCTGAAATGCGCTGAGGGCCGCCAACAGGGCGGTCTCCACCGCGGACGTGGCTGGGGCCGTCGGTGTGCCCGGCGGCGCTATCGGCACGGCGGCGCTATCGGCACGGCGGTGACCACGGCCTGCGCGCCCAGGCTGCCCGCCGTGTTGTCCTGGAGGACTCTAGAGCTGGTGACGAGGCCCACGTCGTCGCCGGGACCGCTCACCGCTCCTGCGCCAGGTGGGAAAGTGGACGTGCCTGGGTTGCCACCGCCGGGGTTGGTCGTCGGGGTGGTGGTGGCGGGGTCTGGCGGCGCGGCGACAGTGGCGGGGTCGGGCGTTGTATCGCTGGTGGCGGGGTTGTTCATCGCGGCGGTGGCGGGGTTGGGCGTCGTGTCGCTGGTGGCGGGGTTGGGCGTCGCGTCGTGAACGCCAGTGCTCACAGTCGTCACACCTGCATCGCCACCCGTACCTGCAGCTGCTAAAGCCGAAGCCCTGGTATTGACGCGAGATTTCGTCGCTTCCGCCTTCTTCTTCTTCGCCGCTGATGGTGAAGCTTTCTTTGGTGCCATCCTCCTTCGGATCTGGAGGCTTGCTCTTGTCCTCCCCACGGATGGCGCCATCTGTTGTGGTTACAGACCAAACAGAGAGAGAGAGTATGGTAGTGGAGAGTTAGGTGAGTAATGGCTTCGGGCTTCTCCCCATGGCCTATGTTGTATATATACATCCACATGGGGAGTGCTTTTACAATTATCCCCTTACATCTGAGTACTCCCCTCAGGGATACTCATGTCATTATACATGTCCCATTTTGGGCCTTACATTCTTCTAACAGGCCTGCTGGGTTTAGGTGGGGGCCACCCCTACAACACTTACCATACACAAGGAACGAACCCCATTCCACGACCACATCCACAATCCTCATACCACAAATAGCTCGCATGAGCCAATTCCACATCACAACTATGAAGTTGTATATTCCACATTACAACTATGAAGTTGAATATTCCACAAAGTAACTTCACCACAATATATTGCATATGTATGCAAATGATCTTTCCACAAAGCAATGCATATGAATGCTTTCTGCTATGCTCCACATCACTCTTTCCCAGCGGGATAAGAGGTGCATCGTATTACGGCAATATACGATGCTGTACCGGTACAGTCGCGGCTAGGTGCGGCAACATCCACATATGCAAATGTCATGATATGATATGAATGATATGATAATCATAAACCACATGAATTCCAACCTCAAAGGAGCATCAACATGCTCACAACATATCCACAACCACATATCCACCACATATTTGTTTTCATATTCCGCAATAGCACACTAAACAAATTTCCACATGATTACGAGAAAATTATCCAAACATATCAATTGATCAATAATTGCTACCATCACAACCACAAGTATTCACTAAGAATACTACCACTTAGACCACAATATACTCGTAAAGGTTTCTACCCCCACAACTATACAGATTCATCAAAAACAATCCCGCATATCCACAATTAATCCATCAAGATCATAAGCAATTGAATTCATAAAAATACTACCATCTGGACCACGTTAAGGAAACATGTAACAAAGACATAGCATCACCAATTAATAAAATTAATTAATGTGAAGGTAGAATAATTAACGAATTAAATAGTAGCACATCCACTACGTTTACTTGCGTCAACCGTTGAAGCGAAGCAGTCACGTGTGCTCAAGAGCAAAACCACCTGTCCGCAAGGTATCTCTCAGCACCATGCTACAGCAAACAAAGCATGACTTAAAGATTAAAGACGTCGCTAGAACCCTGAACCCGCACATACTCCTCTCCGCTCAACGATTCAACAATCTACCCACTGCAGCAGCTCTGCTTAATATTTTTGCATCTTTAAAAAAATATTAATCCAATTACAGCAAACGATATATCTATGGTTTCATCACTTGATGCCTACATTTTTCATGTAGATCACATATTTTTATTTTGATCATAGCTAGGTGTAATTTAATGCATTATACAGAGGAAATTCTCTGTTCTGTCAGACTGGACAGCAAGATTCAAATGTGTCCCAACAACAGTACAGGGGTCCAAAAAATATAATTTTTATACAAAGTCTAGAATTCTGAATTCCCTACAACTTTCTAAATTGCGTCTATGATCATAAAAATCATTTACTACCTCTAAATCACACTTGAACAGCAGTCTGTCCCAATCTGCTCCCCTGACAGACAGCGGTATTCCCGACTCTACTACCCCCAGATCCCGCTGCCAAAAATTCTGAACAAAATCCAAAAGATGGGCTTTGAAGTCCTCTACAATTTTTCTTTTGAGAAGATCCACAGAAAAAATCGTTTCATGGGTCGAAACCGTGCAAACAGACGCGCTGTGCGAATCAATCTACAGGCAGACAGTAGGTAATCTCTAATCGGGCAATCAATCTATTAATTCCCTTCAAATTCCGTGCCAAGAACCCTAATTACTCCATAAAACAGTGGGTTTGGGATGGAGAAAAATTACCTAGATGATCCCTTGGGATCACCCCTTTTCTTTCCTCCTCTTTCTCTCCTCCTTCTCTTCTTCTTCCTTATCTTCCCTTTCTTCTCTTCTCTTTGTTTTTCTCCTTGGCACCAATTGTAGCAGCTGTGGGGGAAGATGGGGGCGCCAACCAGAGAGGGGAGGGGCAGCCAGGAGGGTGGGAAAGGGGGGAGGGTGGCGGCCAAAGGGGGAGGGGAAAAGAGGGGGGCGCTAGGGTTATGGGGAAGGGGTGGTGCGGCCAAGGGGGGTGCGGCCACCCCCTTGGGCCTTGGCCCAGGGCGGTCGGCCCACTCCCCAGGCAGCCTACTCTGGGTTTTATTTTTAATTTTTAATTTATTTTATTCATTTTACACTGTTCTACAATTTTTATTTTCCCTTCCTGCGATTTACCGAAAACCGGCGACTCCGCGATTATTTTAAAAACTTACGCCGAATTTACAATCTCCAAATAGACATTTGGAGAGTCCACACTACAAGCCAAGAGTGAAAATCACTTGACAAACCAAAACAATCATTTTCTTTTCCTAACTGGAAAAGAATACGCCCCAACATAAAACCACTCAATTTGCAGATGACCTCTGCCATAAACACACAGTTTAAACAAGAATCAAGAGAGCATATTACTGCTCGAAATATTATTAATTTCCCAATCCATTCCCTTTGAAAATTTAACTTCCTTGAACCAAGGATTTCCAAATCATCGCCCAACACACTAACTCATTTATCTTAAGTTGGCAACTTCGACAATGCGCTCAAACTGAGTACATCATCCACACCCTTGCAGAGAGACTCTACTGTCTACACAAAATACATTCTAGCCAAGCCATCGACCAATGAAATTACTTTGACAGATAATTCCTAAAGCACCTCAATCCTTTTAAGGATAACAACTCGAAATTCATATCACACCCACACATACTCATTTACTACACCCCAAGGATGCTATCCCGATCCTCACACTATTTGGATTCCACTCTGATCCACTATTCCCACATAGAGATGCCGAGTCTCTAAGGTTCTAGCATAGAACACCAAACCAAAATTTTCCATCTCTAGGGTTCTTATGGATGTCAAACAACTTTACACCCACAATCTCACCAAAGTCAATCGCATGACCACACCAACTACTTGCCATACACCTCTTAAAGGACTTTGCAACTCAAATTGATTACCCCTTTCTTAGAAGAGGCAAAAAGAAGTAAATTTCAACACAAGAAAGATGTCACCATCTGCAATAGACACAAGACCAAGAGAAATAGCAATGATCTTGGACAACAAAGATAAGATCACAGTTGAAGGCACATGCCCCTCAAGAAGAAAATATCAAATCTCAACCAATAAGAATACAGTATTGCCATTTAAGCTCGGAAACTCTTATGCAGCGAAAATAAGAAGTCAAGCACCTCAAAAAGAAATTGCACAACATGACTTCAACCTCCAATACTTTTACCACACTCCTTTTAACAAAGAGAACAACTTTCTTTGATTACGGTATTACCTTGACAATTCCAACAAAAAGATTTGAAGACCACAACACATTAATCCCTAAAGAACTAATAAAAGCTCTCAACACGTCACTTTGCTCAAAACGATTTCAGCTGCCACATAAGTCATGAGATCCAGAAGATCGCGTACGCAAATCTCAAAACTTTTGATTTAAATAGTATCATGGAAGTTATCAAATTCTTTTATTTATAGAACATTCAACATTATCATCACAACCACATACTGGCAATCATATTAACAGCAGAATAATACATTCTTAACAAGAATCATCATATCCTCAAATCCCTTCATGAACTTTTCCAAAAGAAACACCAGAAATCACTTCATCATGTTTCTATTATCTAAATAAGATTGCAACTACTTAATCTAGGGAAAGCCTAGTGCACAAGCCACCATAATAGAACAAAGCTCTTAAACACGATGATACTAGAACATGACAATCTCACAAAACATGCTAGTATAAATCTCTTATTAGATTTCATATATTCAATTCTTATTAATGCTCAACTCTAATTTAGCACAAATTGATTGTACTCTAGTCATTACTGGCAATAATTGATTATTATTTTATCATAACAACATTCATGATCCTAACTCCGTTTTACAATCATAAAATAATCATGAGCATAGATTCAGTATCCCACCTTACGTTCAGAAATTAGAATGAAATAACTTTAAACTTCAATAATACCAGCTTTGTAAGACAAGATTCTACAAGTCAATACATCAACCTTCATCTATTCCTTTATACCCATTTCAACAATTTAACATGGTGAAAGATAGATGAAACTAGCAATTGTGCATGCTCATAAAGTATCTAATAAAGGACAGATTAAAGGTCAATATTACCAAGGCAATATTCCAACACCTCCTTACTTAATAAATTTCCAGCGGTCAGATTAATTACTAAAGACAGAAATAATTCAATTTATCCAACAGGATAGAAATTTAAACAATCATAATAACCATTTCAATTCTTTTTTTTGCACACTCCTCAATAACTCCATGAGTTCCAATCATGTATAGACAAACTCTTAATCACAGTTCCTCAAGAAACTATTACAAGGCGATATCAAATTAATCAACTATATTTCCGAGGATGCTAGTTGAAATTAATTATGCACCATCTCAACGCTAACATCTCAACTTGATAATTCATACCTTATGAATTAGTTTATATGATTACCACCTTCCCACTTAAGCATAGCAAAACACCACAAAGGGTTTTTAACACTCTCTTGAGAGGAATTAAACTTCAACACTTGAAATAATTTAAAAGAAATATATAGATCCAAGGCTTTAACATATTAATGAGTTTGCAACACAAAAATTTCATTAATAAAAAATACCAAGCGAACCAATGAGTCATGATTCACAACAAGACAAACTCCCACAAAGGGACTATCCTTGCAAATCAACAATATTCACAAGTAGCAATAGTGTCTCAATAGTCCGAAAAGAAACAATAATTGCTTCAAAGAACAGGTAGAGACCAATTGCAAAACCTCAACTGCAATGAACCGCTATCTCAAGAGAAATTCATTAACCACAATAGGCCAAGAATTGGCCAAAATCAACTTATGGGAGATAGCAACTTTTCTAAAGAAACTCACTCACAACATCTGCAACTAAGTTACTCGAGGTAACTGTCAGACCCGGATTTTTCAATCCAGAATTTCCTGTGAAACCACTGCACTATTCCCTGGATCAGTAGATAGTGCTCACAGGTACATTGTTGCATCAATTCATACATCGCATGAATCACATCAACACATAATAATATTACATGGCTGAGTTTGAATTATACCACGTTGGGCAATGGTTTTACATAAGGGCCGATCAGGCCAAATGTTCACATTACAAAAGTATAACAGCGGAAGCAAAAGCAAAGTAGACCTTTAATCCACAGGCAGCGACTGGGGGTAAATAGGTGCCATATGATTATTACCTAAGCTAAGGCAATAATTATAGGCACACCATACCATAGTCTATCTAGCTAGGACTTAAAATGCACAAGAGACGCCCTAGTTCCCAGCGTTGTTCCCTCCTTCTGCAGTGGGGGCATCTTCATATGCATAATGATCTTGGGCTCCTGAATCTGATGTTGGTAATGCGAGTGTGAGCACAAACCACCGTGCTCAACGAGCCAACACACAGAATGCAATATTTAACATGCTCAGCTTATCAATGGATGGCTTGGGCTCATTTTATTTTGCGTAGAGTGCTTTTGAATACAATTAGTTAAAAATCTCTAAGACCTAGCAGTTTTAAAATTCTTGACTTAGAGTTTGTGAAATAGACCAACATAATAAAGACACAGATTCCATCCACCGTTACATGGCCTCTGCACCATATGCTAATATTTCAGCGTTATAACCGCTTACATTACCACTGGGACGACACCCAGGACACCTCAAATCAGGGCTTCCCACTGCCCTCACTTTTCCAATTCCACCCACAAAGTTGTTTTTGAAATAGAACTATATCTGGTTAAGTTCCCATGTCCGCCCTTGACCGTGGGCACAACTATTCGAATAGTTTTGACTCTGCAGAGTTTGTACACTTTCACCACAAGAGACAATCAACTCGTTGCCCCCACACGATTCCTTAGTCATGTGGTTGAGTAGACCATCACAGTGACTTTTCAAAGTATCTAGTCCCTTCTGTCATCTCACCTTACGGGAAACTGCCCACTTGTGGTGGGTCCCATCTATGCACAGGATGTAACACGTCTACTAGCGCAGCCCAGGCTCCACTTCCCATAACGCTAGTACGGCTAGTTACTTCACCCTCCACTCGATGTCCCTTTAGGCCTCCCCTTGCCCTTGCGTATCCACTTCCATCCACTACCAGTGAGATGAGTCCGGGGGTTTCGATAAATTTACTTAGCCAAGTTGTACTTTACAGACTTGTGGTTGTACTGTTTTACACAGGAGGTCATGACAAGATTCAGTCCTTAGTGGTATTTGGGCGGTTCTACCACTACCCACTTTGTGCTTCCACTGCACCACATACACACACCCTCGAACCATCCGCCCAGATAATTAAGCAAGTTGGGGTTTTTGGGAATATAAAATAATCATATCCAACATATTGAAGGAACGCGCGTAGGCTACGATAGCAGAAAATAAAAATTTCTACCGCGCACACCAGGACATCATGCTAAGGAGGGATCATAGATCGTTGCCACTAGACGCGCAGCGCAGCGGAAGAAGAGTTGGAGAAGCCGATCCAACCACGCGGGTCGAGGTAGTAGTGGAAGTAGCCGATCGTCCCGAACAGATCGTCTCCTCCACGCGATCAACCACACCACGAGCAGATCCAATCTGTAGATCGTTGATGCCGATCAACGCCGCAACGAGCAGCGCCTCCACCTGTATCCACACGTCCGGGGCTGGAACGCCGATCGCGAGTGTACCAGCACTCGCGAGCGGCTAGGGTTTGGCTCGGGAGGTGGCGGCTAGGGTTTTGCTCCGGAGGAACAGAAGCGTGCATCCCTCAGCCCCCCCCCGCCTCCATATATATAGACCTCCTCACTTGGGCCTCGTGGACCGAGGCCCAATAGGAGTCTATCCGGATCTCTATCCGAATTGAGCCCACATCCGAATCACATTCGAATTAGTGTTCCAACCCATTAAGTGTGCGACCCTGTAGGTTCACGTATACTTGGTCACGACCCGGAAACGCCTTTCCGGTCACCCTGTTAATAGCGGCCTCTAGCAAGACATATTAACCCCAAAGTATACGTAAAGATCATATCGGCTGAACCTGTAATGTTCTCATGTACGAATCCCTTTGCCTCACGATATAGATTAAGCTCAAGGCGAGACCTGTGTCATCCTCTTAATAGCTCAATCACTCTCTCGATTCCGTGATGGATTATAAACTTGTGATTGACTCCTCAATCACATTGGCATGGCCATGCACTTTCATAATCCATTACATCGAGGGGCCCAGAGATATCTCTCCCATAAGGAGGGGCAAATTCTATCTTGATCATTCACATCCCACTACATGTTTCATAGCAAACCCGAAGACTACTTTTATGACTACCCAGTTATGGAGTAGTGGTTAGTAGTCCCAAAATAGGCTACTACGCATGTTGGGAACCATGATGATCTCAAGTCTAAGGATTCTACATAAACACTACTTGAGACCAACTAATGACACATGGAATCTCTGCAGTGTCTCATGGCGGGTCTATCCAACATATGTTCACTAACACATGTCCATATTATTGATTTGGTATCTCCATACCATGATCCATGAGACATGATCATCAATCAATACATATGTTGATCTTTGAATCATATTTGTTCCTCATATGATATATGATCAGGGATCTTTTAGAAATAGCAACATTTTGGCATTAAGAGTCTCATGAATAAGTCACATACTCATTGATCAATAATGGTAATGTCTATTTCAAGGAAAAAAGCAATGTATCACAAACATAGTATGTGATATATTCAACATCTCCATGTTGCCTCTAGGGCATATCACCAACACATATACCAGTCATTATCACCATGACTGCCTAACCAAATTTTCTCATGATTAAAAGTGATGCTTGAGAGTGCTCGCACCCATGAGTATCTAAGCAACACTAAGCATGGCATATAATTACGGACTTATTTTCGAAAGGTTACTATTATAATTTTTTTGCTAGGGCGACAAGGTTCACAATTTCAAATATTCCAAAGGAGGGGTAATATTAATCAAGGTACACAATGGGATATAACTAGAATCGTAAATTAAACATGTATTTGCATATAAAATAACAGCATGCAATTTGATAATTTAAACAAAAATAATTTGCAGAAAGTGTAGGTTCAACATGATCAAAGTATTGACTCGCCTTGGTCACAGTGGGGTGGTTCTTGGTTGTCTTGACTGTCTAAAGCTGCTGCCTCGGCTTCCTCCTCTTGAGCCTCGTACGCTATTTTTAACGTGTGCGAAAATTTGGATAAAAAGGAAAGAGGCAATCAGCAAACCAAATAAACACTCACCAGAAAAACCAAATAACTCTAATATCAGATTTTAGCTTCATTGGGTAGACATGGATTTTAGATAAACTTAAAGATGTGTTCCATTTGCTTTGGTACTAAAGTAATCCCAGTTTGATTAGTTAAAGTTTAACCATAGCCATTTTTGTATACTATATTCTCTAATTACATTTGGGTGTTATATCCCAGATTGCTAATAATGTCTTATAGCCTATCTTACTAATGGTTGATTTCTATACTATTCATTTGATGGGTCATTATTTCATGTGACATTCACCTCTAATCATACTATTGCTAGACCCTCTCTCTTGGCAAGAAGCTAAAATAATTACTTGTTATATTTAAATGCATGTATTGCTTCCTACATGATAAACCACCATAATCCATGGTCCCTAATTATACTCCTGCTAATTCTTTTAACTGCTAAATATTTTAAAAAGGGTTATTCATCATGTATGCACACACACACACACACACACACACACACATATATATATATATATATATATATACAAATATGGACATGTACATATATAGACATATATATACATGAAGTTTGCTAGCACATGATAATACCTCTATATACTAGTCAATTTTCTGCACCACCTAAATTTGCCTTTACAAATTTGTCCCAAATTTTCCCTTGTCACTAACTCTTTACTGAACTGCAGCTAAAACCCAACTATCCATTAAAAAAAATGCAAAAACCCAAGAGCATCAGCCCGGCGCTACGGAGTCAAAGACTCGAACGCGCGCGGCCAGGCGAGCTAAGGGGCGAACGGGCTGACCACTGAGCTACTGGGTGTTACCTGCTGTACTAGGGCATAATTTGGTTTTGAACCAAGCGGCAGCAGAGAGCTCGAGCAGAAGAAGCTTGGTGGCGTACGGGCGGCGGGTTCGCCGGAGAAGGGAAGCCGGGGAGGTTTGGGCGGCGGGCAAAATGGGTTCTCCCCACCGAATGGAGTCCGCAGGAGTGGTCGGCCGGGTTCGTGGGAGGCCGGAAGTATGCCAGCGGCGTGCGGCGGCGGCAGCTTAAGGAGGAGCTCGACGTCGGCGACGGTGAGGTGGGGAGGGGCTCGGCTAAGGGTGGCGTCGGTGTCACGGTGGCCGGGAGAAGATGTGGGCGCAAAGAATTGGGCTATGGTGCAGTAGGGCGGCAGCGAGCTAGGTGGTCGGCCGTGGAGAAGAAAGGGAGCTCCGGTGAAGGGGGAGGCACAATAACTTGATTGCTCTTAGGAGGAGGGAGAGGGGAGGGTTGCGGCGTGAATTGAAGGCTCGGCCGGGGTTTTTATAGAGGAAAAAAAGCGCGCGGCTAGGAGGGTGGTTGGCCGGGGTACGGCGGCGACGTTAGCCCGGCATGGATACAGGGGAGTTGATGGAAAGTGGCCAAGCGTGACGCGGACGGCATGGGGCAGCGCGTGCGCGAGCTTGGCCATGGTCTGGAGCCCTGTGGATGACACGGAGGGTGACCGGAGCCGCGCCTCCTCCGTCGGCATGGGCGGTGATGCACACGGAGGGGACTGTTCTTAATGGCGACAGGCGTGACACAGCTCTGCGTGGAGAGGCGACGGGACGGCGGTGGGGGCTGTGGCGACGGGGGCGGAGTGGCGCCGGCGACCGCTGGTCCGAGGGAAGAGCCATGTCGGGCGGTCCGAAGGGCGAGCGATGCCTTCGGCCAATTTCGCAGCAAGGAAAGGGGAACGGGGAGGAGAAGAAGGTGGGCCGAGCACTGGCTGGGCTGGCGCGGGAGAGAAAAAGGGAAGGCCGGGCGCTGGTGGTCGATTGGGCGGGCTGGCTGGTTGGTCGGCTGGCCGGCCCAAATTTTCTCCTTCCTTTTTTTATTTATTTGTTTAATTTCATTGTCAATTCTATTACCAATTCTTCCATTGTTTTGCCCCCATATATTCACCTTTGCTGCTATATTAAATTTTTAGGCACTTGCATATTTTGATAAAGTTCTTAATTATGTCTATAGGTATATATGTATGTGTAGATATATATATATATATATATTCATTCCTTCCTTTTGATTACTTTTTAATTCTTTATTATTCCCAAACCTTAGAATAAAATTGTTTGAATTTTTATATATACATATTTCACTTATTTAGGCACAACTCCCTTTTATATCCTTTGACCTCTATTTATTTATTGCTAATATTCTCATGTGCATTATTTTTATTTTTGCTTTTCCTCAGGGAGACCTCAAACCAAACTCAAAGAAAAACTTATCAGAGATCAACACCAAGAACCAATATATTCAGCAAAGTTCCTAAATCTCACATAACTTCCAAATTTCAAAATTCAGGATGTTACAGTAACCACATCGCTAACCAGCAAATACAACCTCTACATCTTATCATTGACAATTCTCACTCGTAACAGTCATAGGAGCAAATACAACCTCTACATCTTATCATTGACAATTCTCACTCATAACAGTCAAAACCGCGCAAACAGACGCGCTGCGCGAATCAATCTATAGACAGCAGGTAATCTCTAATCGGGCAATCAATCTATTAATTCCCTTCAAATTCCGTGCCAAGAACCCTAATTACTCCATAAAACAGAGGGTTTGGGATGGAGAAAAATTACCTAGATGATCCCTTGGGATCACCCCTTTTCTTTCCTCCTCTTCCTCTCCTCCTTCTCTTCTTCTTCCTTCTCTTCCCTTTCTTCTCTTCCCTTTCTTTTTCTCCTTGGCACCAATGGTAGCAGCTGTGGGGGAAGATGGGGGCGCCAACCAGGGAGGGGAGGGGCGGCCAGGAGGGTGGGAAAGGGGGAGGGGAAAAGAGGGGGCGCTAGGGTTAAGGGGAAGGGACGGTGCGGCCAAGGGGGGTGCGGCCACCCCCTTGGGCCTTGGCCCAGGGCGGTCGGCCCACTCCCCAGGCAGCCCACTCTGGGTTTTTATTTTAATTTTTAATTTATTTTATTCATTTTACACTTTTCTACAATTTTTATTTTCCCTTCCCGCGATTTACCGTAAAATCGGCGACTCCGTGATTATTTTAAAAACTTACGCCGAATTGACGATCAGGGTATTACACTCGGTTTTTAGGGAGGCTTTGCCCTAGTTGAAATTGGAGTAGGACACGATTTCGACCAAGGAGGTTTCGGATTCTTGATCCGAGAAATCTGGAGATTTTAGATCCGCGTAAGCCTCCAGGCACATACGTGGCAACTTCGACCCCAAAAAAACATCATTTAGGCCCTCAAAACGGGCCCACAAACCGAGGAAAATCAAGTTTCTCAGAATTTGCTCAAAATTGACAGGAACCTTTTACAAGTGATTATAAGGTTCCCCGTGTAGACGGCATCCTTTTTCGAACTCCTGATCTCCATGTGCAACGTCATCTAGTTTCCTTCTATGCGGTGTACTCGTTTGTGTTCTAGGCTCGCGTCTCTAGTACGGTCTAGCCTAGGACCAGCACCAACCGGCGTTGAACGATTTTTCAGCGTGCATTTTCTGAATTGATAATTGCTACTCCTTGCTACCAAACTTGAGCCTTCCCAGCTACACCTTCTCTACACCGTACAGGCTGAGCTTCACCTAGCAATCGCTCCATCCAATCTTCGCAGACATATTGTCATCGCTGGTTGCCGATCGCCCCTGTGTGCTTGGTAAGAATTGGTAAGAATTCAATAGAAGGTTTGAGTGTGAACAACTTTTGAACCACCATACTCTAGTACTTGTTAGGGACATATTCTTGTGTTTTTGCTAACAATGGCAGGTTCTGGAGAGTTTACAGATTAGGATGCATCTCATACTCCTCGTACGAAGGGAATCATACAACATTTTACACGCAAAATTAATATTCGTACGGAGGGCCTTGAGGAGGATGTCAGAGTCACAAATGAGCGACTTGCTCAACTCGAGAGCGCCAGATTGAGACAAACGCAACACTCGCTGCGATGGAGAGAGCACAAGGTATCACTAACACTTCTTTGGCAGATATTATGGCGTGCCTTGAGGAGATTGCCCAAGCTTCGGCTGCTGCTCCCCCTGCTGTGGCGATAGTGGGACAAGATGAATTCGACGATGTGGGTGATTCCGAGGCAGATGGTGAAGGAATACGCGTATGCTACGAGAGCAGAAAACAAAAATTTCTACCGCGCACACCAGGACATCATGCTAAGGAGGGATCATGGATCGTTACCACTAGACGCGCAGCGCAGCGGAAGAAGAGTTGGAGAAGCTAATCCAACCTCACGCGTCTAGGTAGTAGTGGAAGTAGCCGATCGTCCCGAACAGATCGTCTCCTCCACGCGATCAACCACACCACGAGCAGATCCAATCTGTACGTTGTTGATGCCGATCAACGCCGCAACGAGCAGCGCCTCCACCGGTATCCACACGTCCGGGGCTGGAACGCCGATCGCGAGTGTACCAGCACTCGCGAGCGGCTAGGGTTTGGCTCGGGAGGTGGCGGCTAGGGTTTTGCTCGGGAGGAACAGAAGCATGCACCCCTCAGCCCCTCGCCTCCATATATATAGACCTCCTCACTTCGGCCTCGTGGACCGAGGCCCAATAGTAGTCTATCCGGATCTCTATCCGAATTGAGCCCACATTCGAATCACATTCGAATTAGTGTTCCAACCCGTTAAGTGTGCGACCCTGTAGGTTCACGTATACTTGGTCGCGACCCGGAAACGCCTTTCCGGTCACCCTGTTAATAGCGGCCTCTAGTAAGACATATTAACCCCAAAGTATACGTAAGATCATATCGGCTGAACCTGTAATGTTCTCATATACGAATCCCTTTGCCTCACGATATAGATTAAGCTCAAGGCGAGACCTGTGTCATCCTCTTAATAGCTCAATCACTCTCTCGATTCCGTGATGGATTATAAACTCGTGATTGACTCCTCAATCACCTTGGCATGCCCATGCACTTTCATAATCCATTACATCGAGGGGCCCAGAGATATCTCTCCCATAAGGAGGGGCAAATTCTATCTTGATCATTCACATCCCACTACATGTTTTATGGCAAACCCAAAGACTACTTTTATGACTACCCAGTTACGTAGTAGTGTTTAGTAGTCCCAAAATAAGCTACTACGCATGTTGGGAACCATGATGATCTCAAGTCTAAGGATTCCACATAAACACTACTTGAGACCAACTGATGACACATGGAATCTCTGCAGTGTCTCATGGCGGGTCTATCCAACATATGTTCACTAACACATGTCCATATTATTGATTTGGTATCTCCATACCATGATCCATGAGACATGATCATCAATCAATACATATGCTGATCTTTGAATCATATTTGTTCCTCATATGATATATAATCAGGGATCATTTAGAAATAGCAACATTTTGGCATTAAGAGTCTCATGAATAAGTCACATACTCATTGATCAATAATGATAATGTCTATTTCAAGTAACAAAGCAATGTATCATAAATATAGTGTGTGATATATTCAACATCTCCATGTTGCCTCTAGGGCATATCACCAACAGATGGCAGGGCTAACCACAACAACAATCGAGCTCATCGACAATTGCATTTTAACCGACAAGGTATGCGAAGAGAACCCCCACGACGTGAGGCAGGTGACCACGATGATGCTTTTGCTAAGGTTAAATTCACTATGCCCTCTTTTAATGGTAAATATGATCCTGATGGTTATCTTGATTGGGAACTAGCTGTTGATCAAAAATTTGCTTGCCATGATTTTCCTGAGAATAGACGAGTTAGGGCTGCTACTAGTGAATTTACTGACTTTGCTTCTATTTGGTGGAAAGAACATTGCCGTCACCATCCCAATAACATACCTAACACTTGGGAGGCTTTAAAATTGATTATGCACCATCGATTTGTTCCCTCATATTATGCTCATGATTTGTTAAATAAACTGCAACGCTTACAACAAGGTGTAAAATCTGTGGAAGAATACTATCAGGAATTACAAATTGGTATGTTGCGCTGTGGGTTAGTTGAGAATGAGGAGTCATCAATGGCTAGATTTTTGGGAGGGTTGAATCGTGAAATTCAGGACATTCTTGATTACAAAGATTACAACTCCATGACTAGATTGTTTCATCTTGCTTGCAAAGTAGAAACTCCATTCATATAAAATCAAGACACGAAACGAAACAAAGTGTCAAACACCCAGAATGGAGTTTAGATGCGATGTAGCTCATTTTGGCATGCATTTCGAATCCGTCCAACTTGGTGTGAAACTTAACTCAATGACAGGTACCATTGCATAGTACAAACTCTATGAGCACAAAGTCAATGAACGAAATGAAACTAAGTGCCAATACCTCGGATGGAGCTCATATACGCCCTAGCTCATTTTGGTAAGCATTTCAAATCCGTCCGAGTCAGTGTGACAGTTTCCTCCACGATGGGTTCCATCTGAAACTACAAACTCCATACGTTCGAAATCAAGGCATGAAATGAATCTGAGTGCCAAACACCCAAATTGAGTTCTTGTGCACCCTAGCTCATTTTGGCATGCATTTCGAATCTGTTTGAGTCGGTGTGGAACTTTGTCCATGACCGGGTCCATTGGGCAATACAAACTGCATGCACAGAAAATCGAGCAACGTAATGAAACAACGCGCCAACATCCCGAATGGAATTCATATGTGCCTGTTGTAGGGGTGGCCCAACCCCCCGTGACTGGGCCGTGCAACTAGTCCAGCATGTAATAGGCCCAATAGTGTAGAGGAATATACCAGTGTAAATATACCAATGTACCCTCATCCTTTGGAAATACTAAGGGGTAGAATGGGGATTTCCCATTCTACCCCACTCATATATATAAACCCCCAGGAGGGGCAAAGGGGGGGACATCCTCTCATTCTACCAGCTCTCCCACAGATCTAGCTCTTCTCTTCTCCTTCTACTAGTCCCCTTGATTCCTGTTCAGCCCGTAGCTACAACAGATGGCGCCGTCCGTGGGGACTGAGCAAGAAGCTGCGTAAGGATGCTAGAGGTGGCTACCTCAAAAGAGCTTCCTAGCGTGGAGTGGAAGTACCTTAGATCCAGATCTGGCAGATTTGGTCAGGCAGAGTGGAAATGATGTTGTGGAGGACTGGGTGCCTCGATCCTCCTGGCCAGGGAGCTTGCGCGCCACCGGTTCGTTCACGTGGGATTCCGCGTGGGATACACCTCGCCAGGGCACCTTCGCGTCACACCAGCCCGGTCGAAGACCTCCCCGGCCGCGGACTCCGCACGGATGGAACGGGCTTAGTGCAGGCATCTCCACGTACATCCGTCCACGCGGCACTGGGCTCTGCCTGGCCTTCGCATGGGCCTCCATGCCTCCGGACCGCCGCCCTCGCAAGTTTGCCTGTGGCTCCGAACTCCATCCGCGAAGTCAAGGTGGGCTACGCCTTCACCGAGTCAGGCTGTGCGGCGTCGGGGACCTCGCCGAGCCTCGCCAGCTACGGCCCCACCCCCTGCGCAGCACATAAGTGAGCAAATCCTTCCACGCATGCACATCAATCTCATCCATCCATGCATACAACTATACAGCTGCATCTTGCATTAAGAAGAAAAGCGGATAAAATGTCTCATGCATGCCCGTACGGCTCATGCATGCGTGGAGTGATGCTTCATGCACTTACGTAAGGGCTCTTGCATGCATAGTGTGGCCATATATACTAGCTTTGCATGTAAGCAATAACCACATCTACTAGTATAGCAAGCACGTATTACTACTAACGCAAACCGTTATTTTATGTGGACTCGCACTACGCGTGCCCTCCGGCCTTCATGCTGCGCAAGTCCAGGTCGGCTTCGACCAAGCGCCTTCGCTGCGACTCCGGAAAATCGTCCCCGACCCTCGGCCTCGGGTTCCATGATGCCGCCGCCAGACTTGGTCGAGGCCGCCGACGAAGCCAGGCTCCGGCCGCCGCTCGCCTTCGCGCCGACGAAGACGGACTCCGGCCTCCGCCCGCCTCCGCGCCGACGAAGCCGGGCTCTGGTCGCCCCTTGCCTTCGCACCGACGAAGACGAACTCCGGCCTCCGCCCGCCTCCGAGCCGACGAAGACGGACTCCGGCCGCCACCCGTCTTCGCGCCAACGAAGACAAACACCGGCCTCCGCCCGCCTCCGCGCCGACGAAGACGGACTCCGGCCGCCACTCGCCTTCGCGCCGACGAAGACAGACTCCAGCCTCCGCCCGCCTTCGCGCGGATGAAGACGGACTCCGGCCTCTGCCCGCCTCCGCGCCGACGAAGCCGGGCTCCGACCGCCGCTCACCATCCCGCCGACGAAGACAGGCTCCGGCCTCCGCCCGCCTCCACGCCGAGTCTCCGCCGACGCTAGCGGCAGCACCCGCGGCCATGCGGCTTCCTCCCAAGCATCCTCGGCTTCGGCTCCATGCCTCCTAGCTCCGCACGGCATCCATCCCCTATGTGTGCACGCGCGAAGTGGTGGCAGGCTCCCGTATTGAGGCCTTCGCGCCAGCCACGCATGATGCAAGCTCCTTCGGTTCTGGTCTCCGTGCACACTCCTGCGGACGTGCATGCAGACTCCGTCCCAACGCTTCAACATGCATGCATGGGATTACTGAGACGCCGCCGAAGGCATCAGACGAGGAATTGCGGGCGTGGAGTACGACTCAAGGCCATCGACGAGCAGGTCCGCCTGCTTCGGCCAGTGCCTCATCCTGCGCTGTCCCATGAAGCATCGTCGACTTGCTCCCGTGAGAGGCCCACAACACTCCGAAGGTCTCCGGAGTCTTCAAATAGTCTTCATCGCGTCTGGAATGAACGTCGCGTAGGCAGCTCCCGCAACATCCGGGCCTAACTGCGCTGCTTCGCCTCGGCTCCGGTACACGCATGAGGAGGTGCAGGAGGCAAGCAGACTCTTAGGTCTCTGCACCTGCAAAGTCTACCCCGCGCCATCACCGTCCCGCCGGGTACGTACTGCCTGTCGTTACGCATGGGGATTTGATAATCTTCACTGTGTTTCTTGCGTGCATGGCAGTAAAGAAACGGCTTTTCATCGTATTATTTATTGAGGCTACAGTTCTCTCAGAGCATTTCATTTGGCCGCATTTGCTCCTTCGGTTTTTGCCCGTTTTGGGCTACTTCAGCATAAGATGCTTTTCCAGTACTGCATTCTGGAGCATTTTGTTGTCGCAGGTCTTCGGCCATTTCTTTGAAGCCTTTGTTTTGGTCCTCGTTTTTTATTTAAATCGCACGATGGCCTGGCGCCTCGGCGTAGTCTACGGACTTTAAATAAGACGTAGCGTGGAGGTCCGCCTCCGCACGCGCGAGTCTACGGACTATAAATTAAGATGTAGCGTCGAGGTCCGCCTCCGCACGCACCAGTCCACGGACTCTAAATTAAGTTGTAGCATCGCCTCGGTGGGACGGCACGTCCTCGGCGCTCGACGACACGTCTTCGGCGCCCGACTTCGCCGTCCGCCTCGTAGGCATCGCCTCGGCGGGACGGCACGCCCTCGGCGCTCGACGACTCGGCGGGACAGCACGCCCTCGGCGCTCGACGACACGCCTTCGGCGCCCGACTTCGCCGTCCGCCTCGTAGGCATCGGCTCGGCGGGACGGCACGTCCTCGGCGCTCGACGACATGTCCTCGGCGCCCGGCTTCGCCGTCCGCCTCGTAGGCATCGCCTCGGCGGGACGGCACGTCCTCGGCGCTCGACGACACGCCTTCGGCGCCCGACTTCGCCGTCCGCCTCGTACGCATCGCCTCAGCGGGACGGCACGTCCTCGGCGCTCGACGACACGCCTTCGGCGCCCGGCCTCGCCGTCCGCCTCGTAGGCATCGCCTAGGCGGGACGGCACGTCCTCGGCGCTCGACGACACGCCTTCGGCGCCCGGCTTCGCCGTCCGCCTCGTAGGCATCGCCTCGGCGGGACGGCACATCCTCGGCGCTCGACGACACGCCTTCGGCGCCCGGCTTCGCCGTCCGCCTCGTAGGCATTGCCTCGGCGGGACGGCACGTCCTCGGCGCTCGACGACACGTCTTCGGCGCCCGGCTTCGCCGTCCGCCTCGTAGGCATCGCCTCGGCGGGACGGCACGTCCTCGGCGCTCGACGACACGTCTTCGGCGCTCGGCTTCGCCGTCCGCCTCGTAGGCATCGCCTCGGCGGGACGGCACGTCCTCGGCGCTCGACGACACATCTTCGGCGCTCGGCTTCGCCGCCCGCCTCGTAGGCATCGCCTCGACGGGACGGCACGGCTCCGGCGCTCGACTCCACTGTCCGCCTTATAGGCGTCGCCTCGGCGGGTCGGCGCGGGGTTCAGCGCAGGAGCTCACTAATTTCTTCGTAGGCATTGCCTCGGGGGTCTGCAAGCTACTAGTTGCAGCGTCTCACCACTCGGCACCCTCGCGCTTGCTGTCGGGGAACGGGGGGCTGGGGTGGTTCATCGCGTCAGCTCGCCCATTGGGACCTCAGCGCTTGCTGTCGAGGGAGTACTATTGTAGGGGTGGCCCAACCCCCCGTGACTGGGCCGTGCAACTAGTCCAGCATGTAATAGGCCCAATAGTGTAGCAGAATATACCAGTGTAAATATACCAATGTACCCTCATCCTTTGTAAATACTAAGGGGTAGAATGGGGATTTCCCATTCTACCCCACTCATATATATAAACCCCCAGGAGGGGCAAAGGGGGGACATCCTCTCATTCTACCAGCTCTCCCACAGATCTAGTTCTTCTCTTCTCCTTCTACTAGTCCCCTTGATTCCTGTTCAGCCCGTAGCTACAACAGTGCCCTAGCTCATTTTAGTTTGCATCTTGAACCCGTCCGAGTCGGTATAAAACTTCTTTGCACAATGCGTTACTACAAACACAATTCGTATGAAATCTCGGCACAAAATGAAATTGAGTTCCAAACCCTACGAACGGAGTTCATCTATGATCTATTTTATTTTGGCATGTATATCGAATCTGTCAGAGTTGATGTGAAACTTTCCTCGATAACGGGTTTCATTGGGTAGTACTAACTCCATGAGCACAAATCGATCAACAGAATGAAACTGAGTGCCAAACACGTTGAATGGAGTTTATGTACACCTTAGGTCATTTTGGCATGCGTTTTGAATACGTTCGTGCTGGTGTGACACTTTCTCCATGACCTGTTCCATCTGAAACTACAAACTCTATTCGTACAAAATTGAGGCACGAAATGAACAGTGTGCGAAACACCCTGAATGGTGTTCATATGCACCCTAATGCATTTCAGCATGCATTTCAAATCTATCTGAGTTAGTGTTAAACTTTTCTCGACGAGGGGTTCTTTCAGGATGTACAAACTACATGAACGCAAAAATCTTGTCACGCAATGAAACTGAGAGCCAACACCTCGAATGATGTTCATATGTGTCATAGCTCATTTTGACATGTACTACGAATCCATCTATGTCGGTGTGAAACTTTCCCCCACGACGGGCTCCATTGGGCAAATCAAACTACAGGCGCACAAAAACTAGGCACGTATTGAAATTGTGTACCAAACAGCACGAATGGAGTTTATATGTGTCCTATCTCATTTTGGTATGTGTTTCAAATCCGTTTGAGCCGGTGTGAAACTTTCCACCACGATGGATTCCAACTGAAATTATAAACTCCATTTGTACGAAATAGAGGCACGAAATGAAACTAAGTATCAAATACCCCGAATGGAGTTCACATGCACCCTAGCTCACTTTGGCATGCATTTTGAATTCGTCCGAGTCAGTATGAAACTACAAACTCTATTCACACGAAATCGAGGCATGAAATGAAACTAAGTGCCAAACACCGCGAATAGAGTTCATATGCATCCTAGCTCAGTTCCTCGTGCATTTCGAATCCGTCTGAGTCGGTGTTAAATGTTCCTCCACGACGCGTTCCAATTGAAACTACAAACTGCATTCACACCAAATTGAGGCAAGAAATGAAACTGAAGGCCAAACACCCCGATTGGAGTTCATATGCGCCCTAACTAATTTTGGCAAGCATTTGGAATCCATCCGAGTAGGTGTGAGACTTTCCTCCACAATGGTTGTATTGAAACAACAAACTCCATGCACACAAAATCGTGGCATATAATGAAACTGGCTATGAAACAGCTCGAATGGAGTTCATATTCACCCTACATCATTCTGGCATGCATTTTGAATCTGCCTGAGTCGGTGTGAAACTTTCTCAACGACGGGTTCCAACTGTTACTACAGTGCAACTCAAACGAAATCAATGTGTGAAAAGAAACGAAGTGAAAAACACCTCGAATGGAACTCGTATACACCCTACCTCATTTTGGCAAGCAATTCGATTTCATCCGAGTCAGTATGACACTTTCCTCTACGATGAGTTCCATCTGAAACTTCAAACTCTATTCATACGAAATCAAGTCACGTAATGAAACTGAGTGCCAACAACCTGAATGGAATTCGTATGCACCCTAGCACACTTCAACATTTATTTTGAATCCGTAATCTCAAAAACAAGCCTAGAAAGTATCGAAGAGAAAACAGGGCACGAACAGTGAAATAAACTTCAGAGATTTCATTCCTTGAAACAAGAGGATCTCAAAGGAGTCCCCATACGCATGGACATTAGAACAAGAGGAATGATTACAAGGCTCTCAATCCATCCTCTCCCTTACTCAAGATCAAGAACACAAGCACTACATGTTTCTTGGAGAGGAGCACTCACGAACACAACGAAGGAAGACAACAGAACATACTCTGCCTCCTCCACCCACTCTCAACAACTAAAGCCCTAAAGCCAAAACAATCCTCTAAAGCTCATTTTGACTAAAGCAAACCCTAGAAACCCTTGGAGTGCTTGCAGCCACAAGGAGACACCTCCTCCTTATATAGCCTTTGGCTAACGGGTCTCCAACCCGTTATGCCTGCTAACTCCAAACGGAACCGCTTCCACCTGTGTAGCCTTGCGCTTTTACCGAAACACCCCTCGTGCACCTTCCGGGAAGCTTCCGCGTTCCTTGTCGTCCAAGCCTCGCAACCACCTCGAGTCTCTGCCGTCTTCGACACATCTCGACCGTTCTGACCTCGACACTGCCCGTGTCTAGTCCGGTCACCTTGCGTCTCGCCACGACTCCGCCTCGACGTCCTGCAGCCAACACAGACAAGAAACACATCAAATAGCACCGCTCGATACATGAAAGCATAATGGCATCAACAAATCATACTTACCCATGATAGAGCCCAAACCTGTCGAAATAAGAGAATATGCATCCTGAGCACTTTGACCAGGTTTGACCAAGTCCGACCGAGCCCGATTGCACCATGCAACGTCAAGGTCCGAACCAACCAAATCAAACTCGACTTCCCTAAACCGATATCAATTACTCATCACACACATGGGATGACCTCCACATGGTCTCTCAACTTCTATGATACTATTTAAATCAAAAGCTTTGATATTTGCATACGCGATCTTTTGGATCTCATGACTTATGTGGCAGCTGAAATTGTTTTGAGCAAAGTGACGCGTTGAGAGCTTTTATTAGTTCTTTAGGGATTAATGTGTTGTGGTCTTCAAATCTTTTTGTTGGAATTGTCAATGTAATACCGTAATCAAATAAAGTTGTTCTCTTTGTTAAAAGAAAGAGTGTGGTAAAAGTATTGGAGGTTGAAGTCATGTTGTGGAATTTCTTTTTGAGGTGTGCTTGACTTCTTATTTTGGCTGCATAAGAGTTTCCGAGCTTAAATGGCAATACTGTATTCTTATTGGTTGAGATTTGATATTTTCTTCTTGAGGGGCATGTGCCTTCAACTGTGATCTTATCTTTGTTGTCCAAGATCATTGCTATTTCTCTTGGTCTTGTGTCTATTGCAGATGGTAACATCTTTCTTTGTGCTGAAATTTACTTCTTTTTGCCTCTTCTAAGAAAGGGGTAATCAATTTGAGTTGCAAAGTCCTTTAAGAGGTGTATGGCAACTAGTGGGTGTGGTCATGCGATTGACTTTGGTGAGATTGTGGGTGTAAAGTTGTTTGACATCCATAAGAGCCCTGGAGATGGAAAATTTTGGTTTGGTGTTCTATGCTAGAACCATAGAGGCTCAGCGTCTTTGTGTGGGAATAGTGGATCAGAGTGGAATCCACATAGTGTGAGGATCGGGATAGCATCCTTCGGGTGCAGTAAATGAGTATGTGTGGGTGTGATATGAATTTCGAGTTGTTATCCTTAAGGGATTGAGGTGTTTTAGGAATTATCTGTCAAAGTAATTCTATTGGTTGAGGGCTTGGCTAGAATGTATCTTGTGGAGACAGTAGAGTCTCTCTGCAAGGGTGTGGATGATGTACTCAGTTTGAGCGCATTGTCGAAGTTGCCAACTTAAGATAAATGAGTTGGTGTGTTGGGCGATGATTTGGAAATCCTTGGTTCAAGGAAGTTAAATTTTCAAAGAGAATGGATTGGGGAATTAATAATATCTCGAGCAGTAATATGCTCTCTTGATTCTTGTTTTAACTGTGTGTTTATGGCAGAGGTCATCCGCAAATTGAGTTGTTTTTTGTTGAGGCTTATTCTTTTCCAGATAGGAAAAGAAAATGATTGTTTTGGTCTGTCGAGTGATTTTCACTCTTGGCTTTTGTAGTGTGGATTCTCCAAATGTCTATTTGGAGTGTGTTAAAGGTTTTGTGGTGAATTCTTTGATTTGGATCGTGGTCCTTTGAAGGAGAGCTGGTTGCTAGTGTGTTACTTGAGAATCCTTTATTCTTCTTTTGGTTGGGTTACATTTGTATAAGTTATTATTTGTGCTTCGAGTAAAAGGTTATGAGTGGAATCTGTGGTCGAATTCTTTAAAAGGGGTACAATGTATTATCCCGATTATAATATATAGAGGAAAATGTTTTAAGAAGGAGGATGGTATTAGATAGTGGCTTGATAGTTGTGGCGGGGAATTTTGCGAGAATGGCAGGATCTATTGGCACTCAGTTTCATTTTGTCCATTACTTTGTGCTCATAGAGTTTGTACTATCCAATGGTACCCGTCATTGAGTTAAGTTTCACACCAAATTGGACGGATTCGAAATACATGCCAAAATGAGCTACATCGCATCTACACTCCATTCTGGGTGTTTGACACTTAGTTTTATTTCATGCCTTGATTTTGTATGAATGGAGTTTCTACTTGCAATCAGAACCTGTCGTGGAGAAAACTTTCACACCGACCAAGACGGATTCAAAATAAATGTTGAAGTGTGCTAGGGTGCATACGAATGCCTTTCAAGTTGTTGGCACTCAGTTTCATTACGTGACTTGATTTCGTATGAATAGAGTTTGAAATTTCAGATGGAACTCGTCGTAGAGGAAAGTGTCATACCGACTCGGATGAAATCGAATTGCTTGCCAAAATGAGCTAGGGCGTATACGAGTTCTATTCGAGGTGTTTTTCACTTAGTTTCTTTTCACGCATTGATTTCGTATGAATTGCACTGTAGTAACAGTTGGAACCCGTCGTTGAGAAAGTTTCACACCAACTCAGGCAGATTCAAAATGCATGCCAGAATGATGTAGGGTGAATATGAACTCCATTCGAGGTGTTCACAACCAATTTCATTATATGCCACAATTTTGTGTGCATGGAGTTTGTTGTTTCAGTTACAACCATTGCGGAGGAAAGTTTCACACCTACTCGGATGGATTCCAAATACTTGCCAAAATTAGTTAGGGCGCATATGAACTTCAATCAGGGTGTTCGACCTTCAGTTTCATTTCTTGCCTCAATTTGGTGTGAATACAGTTTGTAGTTTCAATTGGAACTCGTCGTGGAGGAATATTTAACACCAACTCAGATGGATTTGAAATGCATGGCGAACTGAGCTAGGATGCATATGAACTCTATTCGCGGTGTTTGGCACTTAGTTTCATTTCATGCCTCGATTTTGTGTGAATAGAGTTTATAGTTTCATACTGACTCAGACGAATTCAAAATGCATGCCAAAGTGAGCTAGGGTGCATGTGAACTCCATTCGGGGTATTTGGTACTCAGCTTCATTTCGTGCCTCTAGTTTGTACAAATGGAGTTTGTAATTTTAGCTGGAATCCATCGTGGTGGAAAGTTTCACACCGGCTCAAACGGATTTGAAACACATACCAAAATGAGATAGGACACATATAAACTCCATTCGTGGTGATTGGTACACAATTTCAGTACGTGCCTAGGTTTTGTGCGGCTGTAGTTTGATTTGCCTAATGGAGCCCGTCGTGGGGGAAAGTTTCACACCGACATGGATGGATTCGTAGTACATGTCAAAATGAGCTAGGACACATATGAACATCATTCGAGGTGTTGGTTTACAGTTTCATTGCGTGCCAAGATTTTTGCGCTCATGTAGTTTGTACATCCTGAAAGAACCCCTCGTCGAGGAAAGTTTAACACTAACTCAGATAGATTTGAAATGCATGCTGAAATGCGTTAGGGTGCATATGAACCCCATTTAGGGTGTTTGGCACTCTGTTCATTTCATGCCTCAATTTTGTACGAATGGAGTTTGTAGTTTCAGATGTAACAGGTCATGGAGAAAGTGTCACACCAGCTCAAACGTATTCAAAATGCATGCCAAAATGACCTGAGGTGTACATAGACACCATTCAAGGTGTTTGACACTCAGTTTCATTCCGTTCATCGATTTGTGCTCATGGAGTTTGTACTACCCAATGAAACCTGTCATCGAGGAAAGTTTCACATCAACTCTAACCGAATCCAAATTGAATCCTGAGTTGAATCCGAGTTTGAATTGGGTTGAGCACGTGGGAAATCCGAATTTGGCTTGAAAATCTTAGCCAAAACCTGTAGTTTAAGTCCTTGGGCTCCTCCCTTTTGATCTCCCAAGTCTTCACATTAGTCATACCTTAGAATACATAAAATACTATCATGAGGTAGTATTCCAAGTTCATCATCAATTAAAGGAAACTCCTTAAGAAACAAAAGCACATGTTTGTTTAAACGCTTGGCTCTTGCCCTTGTCATTGGGCCCTCTGGTTCTTGGATATTCTCATGCATGCTTGGAGTGGGAGATGTATATGTAATGGGGATGTCCTCATCAGCACTTGCATTACTTGCAGCTTCACTTATGGCATCCATCTCAGTATGTGCATGACCACCAATAGGAGAAGATGTATAAGTGTTAGTGTTGTGGTTACAGACCAAACAGAGAGAGAGATCGTAGTGGAGAGTTGGGAGAGAGTGATAGTAATGGCCTTGGGTCCCCCCCATGGCCTGTATTCCATATATATTGTCAGACCCAGATTTTTCAATCCGGATTCTACTGTGTTTAGCTGCACTATTCCTTGGATCAGTAGATAGTGCACAAAGTTACAGTTATGGACATCAAAATACATATCAAGCGGAAGCATAAATATACTAGTAAACTTACTCATGGGCCGATGAGGCCGAAATCATTAAATTGCAGCAGCGGAAGAACGAAGCACACAGGTGGGACCTTCAGGACATGCCCACAGGCAGCCAACTGGAGGTTCGCGACCTAGCCCTTGACATCTTTATCTTCTCTGCCAGCTTGTCCAACCTTGTTGCTGAGGCGAGGTGATTTGATTCCTGGTTCTGAATTTTGTCGCAAAAGCGAGTGTGAGCACTCCAACCCCGTGCTCCGCGAGCCAATACACAGAATGCAATTAAATAGTATGCATGGCTTGTCAAAGGAGAGGCTCGGGTTATTTTATTTGCCATAAATCGCTTTTAGTAGCATTTCTGTTATTAAATCATATTGTTGTTTTTGCAACCTAAAAACTCCTCACCGCGATTGACATCATTGACTTAATCCACCAAAGATTCACTCTCATTATTAGCTGCTGTCTAAGACTCCCAACAGCGATCACCATAATTGACTTAATCCACCGAACACATACTTTCCATATTGAGTGCTGTCTAAACTCCAAACAGCATGTGTCATCCTCTATTCAATCCACCGATCATATTCTTTCTGTAATGGTTGCTGTCTAAGACTCCAAACAACGAGTGACATCATTTAATTAATCCACCGAACATTCTCATCAAGATTTTCTGACAATCCAATCCTTTTTATTATTGATTCAAATCCACCAAGAATATCATTGATCAAGCCTACGATTCAATATTATATATCCACCAAGAATATCAATGATCAATTCTACGATTCACCATTATATATCCACCAAGAATATCATTGATTAATTCTACGATCCACTAGTATCCTCCCACCAAGTAAATCACTAATCAGGAACTATAATCCAATACTTGTATTACTCCTCCAAATTCCCAAAAATTCAATTGACTCATCTAGTAACCGAATCTATTAATTCCAATATTGTCATCTCCCAAGAATTTATATTAATCATCAGTGTAGTAATCCAGCAATTACCTTCGCACTCCTTAATTCTCTGAAAATCATTTAGATCATCTACCTAGCCTATCTATTCAGCTAGACTCCACCAATTTATTTCTCCCAGAACCCACGCTATTATTTCCTATTTATGATCGACATGAATCCACCAATACCTTTATGTGTACACTACAAACATCTATTTCCTTTACTCACAACCCTGCTTATTCTTTCCATATTTTATCTTGTAGGAATAGAAATGCCACTATTTGAAATACAATACATAAAATTTCCTGAGACCTAGCAGTTTTGAACAAAAGCATAATGTTCAAGAAAATGCAATAATAATAGTGATCCAGATTCCATCCACCGTTTCATGGCATCCGCACCGTATGCTAACATTTCAGCGTTATAGCCGCTTACATTACCACTTGGACGACACCCAGGACAACTCAAATCAGGGCTTTCCACTGCCCTTCCACTTTTTCCATTCCCATTCATAAAACATTTTGAAATAGAACTATATCTGGTTAAGTTCCCATGTCCGCCCATGACCGTGGGCACGACTATTCAAATAGTTTTGACTCTGCAGAGTTTGTACACTTTCACCACAAGAGACAATCAACTCATTGCCCCACACGATTCCTTAGAAGTGTGGTTGAGCAGACCATCACAGTGACTTTTCAAATTATCTAAACCCTTTTGTCACCTCACATTATGGGTAGCCGCCCACTTGCGGTGGGTCCCATCTGTGCGCGGGATGTTTCCCACAGCCACTAACACAGCTCGGGCTTCTACTTCCCGCAACGTTAGGACAGCTGGAAAACTTCACCCTCCACTGGTGTCCCTTCAGGCCCCCTTGCCATAGCGTAGCCGTAGCCCCATCAATCCACTACCAGTGAGATGAGTCCGGGATTTCGATAAGTTTACTTAGCCAAGTTGTATTTTACAGACTTGTGGTTGTACCGTTTTACACAGGAGGTCATGACAAGATTCAGTCCTTAGTAGTATCTGGGCGGTCTACCACTAACCCACTTTGTGCTTCCACTGCACCACATATTCACACCCTCGAACCAATCCGCCCAGATATTTAAGCATGTTGGGGTTTTTGGGAATATAAAGTAATCATACCAACATACACCAGTCATTCCCGTCATGACTGCCCGAATCAATTTCTCATGAATAAAAGTGATGCTTGGGACAATTTCTTGCCCCGGGTTCCTAATCAATGCTAAGCATGGCATATAACTAAGGACTTATTTTCGAAATGTTACTATTATATTTTTGCTAGGGCGACAAGGTTCACATATTCAAATATTCCAAAGGAGGGGTAATATTATTCAAGGTAAACAATGGGCACATAACTAGAATATTAAATTAAGCATGTATTTGCATATAAATTAACAGCATGCAATTTGATAATTTAAAACAAAGTAATTTGCAGAAAACATAGGATCAACATGATCAAAGTATTGACTCGCCTGGGTTACAGGGATCTGGGTCGTGGTGATCTGATGCTTCTAGTGCTGCTGCCTCGATTTCTTCCTCTTGAGCCTCGCATGCTATTTTAGCGTGCGCGAAAATTTGGATAAAAGAAAAGGCAACAAATCAAACCAAATAACACCAGAAATTCAAATGAACTCTAAAAATCATGATTTCAGTTCCATTGAATAGATCTTGATTTTAGATGAATTTAGAAATTTGTCTCACTCAATTTGGAGTTAAAATGAATAAGTTATGCACATTTGAATATTTCAGTTCAGTTAAATTCAAAAATTACTAAATCTCTGACAGTGGGTCCTACATGTCATATTTTTAATTTTTACCTTTTCTTTATTTGTTTATTAATGTGTCTATGGTCAATGGGGCCCATATGTCAGTGTACTTACTCACTGACATGTGGGACCCCTCTGTCAGTAGCCATGGAGGTAACTGGGCCACTGACAGGTGGGACCCTGGCGCTCTGGCCCATCTGTCAGCAGGTAACACGACAGGTGGGGCCCAGAAGGTAGCCGGCCCACCGGCCAACAGCGGCTGACGGGCGGGGCCCAGCTGTTAGCGGAGAAAAGAAAAAGAAATGCTCGACCGCAACGCACGGAGCCGGGGCTCGAACGCGCGCCGCGGGAGCAGGAGGGAGGAAGAGAGAGCGCGGCTAGCCAAGTGAGCGCCCAAGTCTTTCTTACCCTATAGGGTTAATTAAACCCTCTGAAGTAGCTCTGGGAGAAGGCCGGGCAGAGGAAGAAGAAGGCGGTGGCAAGGGCGGCGAGTGGTGGCCGGAGCGGTTCGGGAGTTGCGTGAAATGCAGCCCCCGGGTGATGGTGAAGCTGCTGGTGAGGTCGGCGGAGGCGAAGGGGCACGGTGGCGGGCCGACGGCGAGAGGTGGCGGTGGTTCGGGGAGGGTCGTCGATGCCGGCGGTGTACAGGCGATGAGGAGCTCGGGCAAGGCCGGGGATGGCTTCGCGGTGAGCCGAATGTGGTGTGGTGGCAGTGAATCGAACTCTAATGGCTCGGATTGGTGGATCGGGTGGTCGCCGGAGTTGAGGAGGATGGTGGTCTCGCCGGCGATTTAGTGGATGGAAATGCAATTACCTTCGGGATGAAGCGGCGGAGAGTATGGCGAAGTTAATGAGGGGTTCCCTCAGGCTTTATAGCTGCTGAGGCGTGGTCAATTGCGGCGGAAGACGCGCGCACGCTCGGGACAGCGGCATGACCGGGGTATGGCGATGTCAGGCGGCGCGTCAGCGGCGACAGCGGGCGCCGGGGTGACGTTGCACAGTACGGGGCTGCACCCGCACGTCGCTCGTGCTTCCCTCCGGGTCTTCCGGCTTTTGGACCGAACGAACGGTGGAGAGGGGTGGAGAGAGTTCGGCCGCGCGGGGAAAAGACAGAGGAAGGGGGAGGAAGAAGACAAACCTGGCAGTGGGGTCCACTTGCCAGGGAGAGAACGGGCGCGAGAGGCGGGGCCCGCTCGGCAGCGGCATGAGCGGGCACGCGCGCGAGTTGGGCTGCACGGCGTCCGGCTGGGCCGCGCGTGGAGAGAAGGGCTCGGCCGGGGTGTTGGCCGGCCTGGATTTGCTGTTTTCTATTTTTTTATTTCTTTTGGCTTTTGTATGTGTATATCTGTATTCCTATATTCTCATTTTTATTTATTCTCTTTCTTACTCCTCCAAATTTCTGTGCTTACTATTTAACCTAAATTTTATAGGTATCATATGTTACTGAGTATACATGTACTTATTTATTTATGTATACACCTATATTTATTGATTTTCTTAATGTATTTACTTCCCTGTTATCATTATTTACAGAATTAAGGTTTTACATTTTTGGCCAATTCTCTCTCCTCCTTTTCTGGATCATCTTTTCAGATTCTTATTTTAGATTCTAACTTTTTAATATTTAAACATGTTTGCTTCTTCCTTTTGGAACCTTCATCAAATTTTTCAAGAAAATCTCATAAACTCCAAATGCAAATAAAAAAATTTATTGCAAAATAATTCAAAAGATTTAAAAATTTTAACCTCAAATTTTTCAGGATGTTACATATATATACATGGGGAGTGCTTTTACAATTATACCCTTACATCTGAGTATCCCCTTCAGCGGCACTTAAGTCATTACACATGGCCTATTCTGGGCCTTATAACCTTCTACCAGGCCTGCTGGGATTAGGTGGGGGCCACCCCTACAACCGAAGCCATGTTGCCGAGTCCTTTGGCCCCCTCCGTCCCTGCGGCCTGTGAATTTTTTCTAACTTAGCCGGGGGCTGAGGCCGTAGCCGAACCCGACGCGTGGATTGGTGGTTGAGGTAGATGCGCGAGCTCTCCGTCCCGAGCTGGCACCTGATCGAAGCACGAGCGCGCGCTCTGTCCCCTACCCTTCGAGCGGGATCGGGGTTGCCCGGGCCGAGTCGGAGGCGTTGCGCCGGCATAGGTAGGCATAGCGGGCCCCTGAGTCGTCGCACATGCGTCACGTGATAGCGGACGCGCTGCGACGGTCCTTCTTCTGGGCGGCCACGTGGTGAAGTGTGCTTGGCGTGGTGCAGGCCTTGAGGCGTCGTGGCCATCTTAATGTGGCGATGGACTTCCGGTGGTTAGACTTCCGCCAGTTGGACTCCCGTCGGTTGGACTTTCGCCGTTTGGGTCTCCCGGTGGTTGGCTCCCCTACTGATGGGGTATATATACGGCGCTGGTGCGGCGTTGTTTCTGCACCGTGTCCTTGGATAGAAGCAGTTAGCGTCTGTTATCGGTAGCCAGCCGCGCTTCCTGCCCCTGCGCTGCGTTGCTGCATACGGCGGCAAGGTTTGTCCTGTTCTCCTAAACAGACCTACCTTCAGTCGGGGTTCCTGATGGAGCCCATCCGCATTACTTTGAAAAAGTGTTAATGCACTGAAGGTGGCTTGTTAAGGAGAACAAGGCAAACTTTGCGCGACATGACCTTTGCTTTTTCCATGTGTGGGAGGCGCCAACGGGCGAGTTCGTGCACGCAGGTCCGCTCCTCGAAGCCAGGGTCCAGGCCGAAGCCGCGGCTGCGGCCAGGTTGGTGTGGCGATCGAGAAGACGGCCTCCTACGCGCACGTCGTGCTCCTGTATGAAGATGGCAAGGTTTGACCTGTTCTCGTAGACAGATATGCTTGAGTTCATCTGCATCCTCTGATTGTGCCAACTGGCACTATTATCAAGGAACATTGATGTACTGAAGCTTATCTGTCTATGAGAACCTGTCAAAAACCTGCCGCACATCCTCCCTTGCCTTCCGAAAATACGGAAGATCCAGGCGCCAGAATCCCTGCCGGTTTAGGTCATGAGGTTGTTGCGCGGGCCTTGGCGCCGAAGTGGCCGCATGCGCGCTTCGTCCCCTACCCTTCGAAGGGGTGGCAGCGGAGCTGGCGTGCCTAGCCGAAGTACACGCATGCGCGCTCCGTCCCCTACCCTTCGAACGGGTGGCAGCGGAGCTGGCGCCTAGCCGAAGTAGACGTGCGCGCGCTCCGTCCCCTACCCTTCGAACGGGTTGCAGCGGAGCTGGCGCCTAGCCGAAGTAGACGCGCGTGCTCCGTCCCCTACCTGTCTGCAGTGTCACTTATTCTAGAGGAGGAGCCCTTGGCGGAACATGGGGGGCCTCGTGCCGGCGGGGCGACCACCGCGCGCCTCAGTCCGGCGGACTTCGTTCCCCCGTCTGAGACGCTGAGGGCGTGGCATGGGATCGTGGGTGATGCGGCCGCCACCGTTAGCCAGCAGGCGCTTCATACCTACGGGGTGGAGCGTCTCGGGGATGCCTTCGAGGTGTCAGGGGTGAGGGTAAGTACTCATACGATGCGCTTGGGCCTGCTGAGCTTGCTAAGCCTTTCTGCTTTGCAGACGCTTGTGCTGGGGCAGGCCTTGCAAACGGCCTATACTCGCGCTCAAAGGGCGCTTGAGGATAGGCTGCGAGCCGCCGAGGAGCAGCTATGCGAAGCCTCGGGGGCCCGCTCTGCCCAGGATGCCCGCATCCGCCAGCTGGAGGCAGAGTGCGCTGAGGTGAAGGCGCACACCGAGGGACTCACCGCTTCGGCGCGGGAATCGGTTGTGGAGGTGTTGCGGCGGGAGTTCGCGGTGGAGCGGGACGACCTTCTGCAACAAGTCGCCTCACTAGAAAAGGAGAAAGGCGAACTCGCCTTAATTCTAGCAGAGCGTGACCGGACGCTTGGCGAGGCTTCGGTAGTTGCATGGGATGTCATGCAAACACTGGAGAGCCATCTCCAGGGGCTTGTGGCCAAAGTGCCGGACCACGCCTTCGGCCCGGAGGAGCTGTCGCGGACCCTTCGCTGGACCAAAGATGCCGCCGACGTTGCGCGTGGTGCCGCGACGACCTTCGGCAACCACTGTGCCTACGTGGCGTTGTGTATGGTGTGCGCGCTCCTACGGCACCGTGGCTGCACGCACATCGCCGGGCTGGAGGACCCCCATCTGGAGATGCCCGGCGGGGCTGGAGTAATGTCCGGCGCCGTCCGCGCCGTTTGCCGCTCCATAAAGCACTTCTACAAGCGGATCTGGGACTACGCCGGAGTGGCTGCCGCACAGGTCGAGCTCCGAAGGTGCCGAGAACTCGCAGGTGCGACGCCGAGGTGGCTAGGTGTAGGCGTGCATTGTAATGTCTGCCCCTTTTTGTGAATAAAATGCGCGCTTGTTCTATGAACTGACTATTTGACCTGTGCCCCATGCAGCTTCCTTGCTGGGGACGACTGCTTGCGTCCGGCCTTGCGACCCGGCGGCGCCTTCGACGCTGGCAAAGGGCCGAGGAGTCGCTGAACTTTTGGGCGGGCCGATCCTCCTCGGGCGAGGTCCCGGCCTTAGCACGCGTTAAGGACAAGCCCGTTGAATAATGGCTTAGAGCGGCAGATATGCTGGTGGGCCTCTGTACTTATAAAACTTTCCCGATGTATACATCTGCTGGCAATTAGGATATGCTCTGCGCGCTATGCTTCGGGTGGTCTGACAGTAGTTATGCGGGGGCCCCAGCACTCCCGGGGCCTTGTTCCTCGGGGGAGGCGAACCTCGACGCTATGACTTGTTTAGAGTCCGCAGACTGGCGCGCGCGGAGGCAGACCTCGACGCTACGACTTGTTTGGAGTCCGTAGACTGGCGCGTGCGGAGGCGGACCTCGACGCTACAACTTGTTTAGAGTCCGTAGACTGGCGCGTGCGGAGGCGGACCTCGACGCTATGACTTGTTTCGAGTCCGTAGACTGGCGCGTGCGGAGGCAGACCTCGATGCTACGACTAGTTTAGAGTCCGTAGACTGGCTCGTGCGACGGCAGAAGTGTGCGCACGCTCCGCTCCCCTGCCCTCCAAGGCGGGGGTAGCCTCTGGTGTACCTCGCGCTCCGCGTGCGCCCTTCCTAAGGGCAGCCTCTGACTTGATAAGTCGCCCCCTTGGAGCTCTTGGAATTGGACTTCGGTGGTGTGCCTTGCCTTCGTGTAGTGCGCGAAGGCGAGCCTCGACGCTCTGTCATGCTGCGCAACTGATACCCATGCCCTCCTTGCGTCCCGCGGAGTGCACAGAGAGCACCCGCGCTTTATTTATACTCCGTAGAGTGCGTGGGGTCAACATCCACGTCATATTTATACTCCGGAGAGTACGCGCAGGGACGAAGTCCCTGGCGTGCGCGGGGTTCGCTTCTTCTTTATACTCAGTAGAGTGCGCAGGGAAAACATCCGCGTCTTGATTTATACTCCGTAGAGTACACACAGGGACAAAGTCCCTGGCGTGCGCGGGGTTCGCGTCTTGTTTATACTTAGTAGAGTGCGTGCAGAGGCGTCCCCCAACACGTCTTTGTTTATACTCAGGCCCGTGTCTTTGACGGAGAGTGCACACGCGAACGTGCGTCTTTGTTTATACTCATGCCCATATCTTTGACGGAGAGTGCACACGCGAACGTGCGTCTTTGGTTTATACTCATGCCCGTGTCTTTGACGGAGAGTGCACACGCGAACGTGCGTCTTTGTTTATACTCATCCCGTGTCTTTGAGGGAGAGTGCACACGCGAACGTGCGTCTTTGGTTTATACTCATGCCCGTGTCTTTGACGGAGAGTGCACACGCGAACGTGCGTCTTTGGTTTATACTCATGCCCGTGTCTTTGACGGAGAGTGCACACGCGAACGTGCGTCTTTGTTTCTACTCATACCCGTGTCTTTGACGGAGAGTGCACACGCGAACGTGCGTCTTTGGTTTATACTCATGCCCGTGTCTTTGACGGAGAGTGCACATGCGAATGTGCGTCTTTGGTTTATACTCATGCCCGTGTCTTTGACGGAGAGTGCACACGCGAATGTGCGTCTTTGGTTTATACTCATACCCGTACCCCTGGCTACGGAGAGTGCACACGCGAATGTGCCTCTTTGGTTTATAGTCATACCCGTACCCCAGGCTACGGAGAGTGCACACGCGAATGTGCGTCTTTGGTTTATACTCATACCCGTACCCCTGGCTACGGAGAGTGCACACGCAAACGTGCGTCTTCGGTTTGTACCTCGGGAGTACGCGCATAGGCGAAGCCTCTGCGCGCTCTCGCCGCGTACTTTTGCATAATGATAATAGGTGGCGACAAACGGAACTTTATTTCATTCCTGTTTGCGTGGGTAAGCGATTACATGCAGCGGAGGTACTAACCACTTGTCTCTGGCACGGCTGGAGCCTCTAGTAGTTGCGCTAGCTGCAGGGCTTGCCGAGCCGTCCCCGGATGACACCGTGGGTCCCCGCGCTGTGGCGCCGATTCTAAGTGTGCCGTTGGTCGCCGCGACGGGGATATCTGGTGCCGTGCTCAATGCGCCGGGCCATGTCCTGGTCGCCACGAACGGTAATGATGGCCCACGGCCCCGGGAGCTTCATGCATAAATAGCCGTGATGCGGTACCGCCCCGAAGGAGTTGAGGACCGGACGCCCCAGTATGGCATTGTAAGGGTATGGGAGATCGACGACGTCGAATATGGCATCTTCGACCCTTGCATTGTCATCCTGGCCGAAGGAGACCTGAAGGCATATTTGGCCGAGCGCCCGTAGAGGTTGTCCTCCGAAGCCTTGCAACGGGACTCCCGATGGGCTGAGGCGGCTTCGGGGGATCCCCATCTGGTCGAAGGCTGCCGCAAACAGAATGTTCGCGGAGCTGCCGCCGTCGACTAGGGCACGTCCCACGTCGCATCCTGCCTTGGACTGGTGAGGAAGCTCCACGCCTTGGGCATCGGTGGGGGTGAACGTGACCTCATGCTGTGCCCAGTCCGGCGGTGTCTGTGCTGGATATGCGGCCACGTGGTGTAGCCTCCGTACGTAGGCCTTCCGCTGCCGTGCCAAGGCATACTCCAACGAGGAGCCTCCGGAGATGACGTTGATAGCCCTGCGGTGGGTGGCCTCCGGAGCCTGTAGCTGCAGAAAACCCTCCTGAGGCTGCTGCACATGGGCCTGAATCTGCAGAGGACCCTCGTGGGGCTGCGTCCCTTGTGCCTGAATGTGCACGGGGGCTTCGTATGGGTGCTGTACGTGGGCCACCACGGGCGGGCGTGCTTCCAGGTTCCTGTCCCTGGTGACGCTCTCGCGGAGCGCCGCGATAGAGGTGCACGTGCGCGTGTCGTGGTTGCCACGACCGTGGACTGCGCACCACAGCCCCTGGTGTTGGTCGTCGTAATCTCCCCGGCCTTTATCGTCGTGGCCCCGCCCACGGCCGCGCCCCCGGCCTCGGCGCCCCCGACCGCCCCGACCCGCGGGAGCGCTTTCGTCGGAACCGCCTTCGATGTCGAGGACGTACCGGCCTCGCCGTGACTTCTGCTGGCCACGCTTGGGCCTATCGGACGGCTCCTTATGCAGGGCGTCCTTGCGATCGGGCGTATCCCTGGTCGACTCCTGCTTACGTTTTCCCTTCGAAGAACCGTCCTTCGGCGGATCTTCGGCTTTTGCCGAGGCACCGGCCTGGTTGTTGTCGGAGTCGTCGCCTTGCCTTCACCGTGCGTCCTCTTCCGCCCTGGCGTATTCCTCCATTTTGTCAAAGAGCTTCGTCACTGTCTTCCGTGCGTTGTACTCGGCCATCGGGCCCGGGCGAAGGCCCTGTATGGCTGCATTGACAACAGTGGTTTCATTAACATCTTTGACTTGACAACGTATCTTCGCGAAGCGTTAGAAGTAGTCCCGGAGCTTCTCCGAAGGTTTCTGCTTTACGGCGAAGAGCTGGTCCGCGTCGACCGACTCGACATAATTTCCTTGAAAGTTGTTGTGAAGGCGGTCGCGGATCTGCTCCCACGCGTAGATGGAGTTCGGCTCTATGGTAAAAAACCAGGAGAGCGTCACTCCCTGCAACGCGAGGGGGAGCCCCTTAGCCTTTGTGGTGTCATCTCCGCTCGCGGCCTCGATTGCGGTTTCGTACACGCGCACGAACTCGCGGGGGTCCGTGTCGCCTTTGTAGGGCTCGATGACACTGGGGAATTTGAAGTCTTCGGGCCACGTCGCCTGCTGTAGTCCTGCCGAAAGCGGGGACTCTGGGTCGACGCGCCGCAGCGTGACGCGGCTGGATGTGCGGGCGTCGCGGCTGTCCGCCCTTTCCGGCGTGGGCTCTGGCGCAACCACCGGCGCGGCCTGCTGGCTCTGAGCCTCCTGTATGTCTCGAACAGCCCCGCGAAGTTCCCCTAGCTCCTGCTGGAATGCCTTGAGGGCCGCCAGCAGGGCCTTTCTACCGCCTGCGCGGGCGGGGCCGCCGGCACGCCCAGCGGACGGGTTGGCACGGGTACGACCGCCTCGCGAGCTACCGAGCTGCCGGTCGCTCCGTTGTGGCTACCTCCAACTGCCCGGTCCGCGCTACCGACAAGCGTCGCGGCGAGGGCGGCGAGGTTGGTTGCTGTTGCGTCGGCGGGGTCGGTCGTCGCAGTGCCGATGACAGGGTTGGTCTTCGCAGCGCCGACGACGGGGTCGGTCGTCGCAGTGCCGGTGACGGGGTTGGTCGTCGCAGTGCCGACGACGGGGTTGGTCGTCGCAGCGCCGGTGACGGGGTCGGTCGTCGCAGTGCCGATGATGAGGTTGGTCATCGCAGCACCGGTGACGGGGTTAGTCGTCGTAGCGCGAACGTCGACGTCCCCGACCACCGCACCTGCGTCGTCACCCGTGCCCGCAACAGCCGATGCCGAAGCCCTGGTACCCAAGCGACGCTCCGACCCGGCCGCCTTCTTGCCCTTCGCCGTCGTCGACGAAGCTTTTTTCGGTGCCATCCTTCTTCGGACTTCAGGCTTGCTCCTATCCTCCCCACGGACGGCGCCAACTGTTGTGGTTACAGACCAAACAGAGAGAGAGAGATCGTAGTGGAGTGTTGGGAGAGAGTGATAGTAATGGCCTTGGGTCCCCCATGGCCTGTATTCCATATATATATACATGGGGAGTGCTTTTACAATTATACCCGTACATCTGAGTATCCCCTTCAGGGGCACTTAAGTCATTACACATTGCCTATTCTGGGCCTTATAACCTTCTACCAGGCCTGCTGGGATTAGGTGGGGGCCACCCTTACAACAGTTAGGGATGCCCTCATCATCCTCCCCCTCTTGAAAAGGCGTCGTCCACGACGTTGGATCGTCACCACCAAAGAAAGGTGATAAATCAGCGACATTGAACGTAGAGCTCACGCCATAGTCATCGCCAGAAAGCTCTATCTTGCAGGCATTATCGTTGATCTTTGCAAGCACCTTGAAAGGCCCATCACCGCGCGGTAGTAACTTAGACTTGCAACGTTCTGGAAAACGATCCTTGCAGTAGTGTACCCAAACCAAATCACCTGATTGAAAAACCATCTTCTTCCTTTTCTTGTTCGCCTTCTCAACATAGTACTTGACCTTGCGCTCTATCGCTTCTTTTGTCCTGAGATGCAATTTCTTCACATATTCAGCTCACTCGGACGCCTCCATATGAGTATGGTGTTGACTAGGAAGAAGCAACAAATCAAGCGGCGTAAAGGGCTTGAAACCATAAACTACCTCAAATGGACACATCTGTGTAGTGGCCCGATTATAAGCAAATTCCACGTACGTCAAACAATCCTCCCACTCATGCAGATTCTTCTTGATCATGGTCCGGAGTAACATCAAAAGTGTGCGGTTCACCACCTTTGTTTGACCATCAGTTTGGGGATGACAAGTTGTGCTGAATAACAACTTCGTCCCCAGTTTACCCCAAAGCGTCTTCCAGAAGTAGCTCATGAACTTCACGTCGTGATTCGACACAATAGTACGTGGCACGCCATGTAGCCTCACGATCTCCCTGAAAAACAAGTTAGCAATATGCGATGCATTGTTGCTCTTGCGGCACGGAATAAAGTGTGCCATCTTCGAAAAACGATCCACAACAACAAAAACAGAATCACTCCCCCTCTTAGTTCTAGGCAGTCCTAAAACAAAATCCATACTAATATCCTCCCATAGGGCATGGGGAACAAGTAAAGGGGTATACAAACCGTGTGGATGCAACTTCGATTTCGCTTTGTGGTAAGTAATGCATCGCTGCACATACCTCTCCACATCTCGCCTTATCTTAGGCCAATAAAAGTGATCGCTCAGCATAGACAACGTCTTCTCACGTCCAAAATGTCCCATCAATCCACCTGCATGTGATTCCTGCAGTAATAGCAAACGCACGGAGGATTTTGGAACGCATAATTTGTTAATGTGAAACAAAAACCCATCATGGATGTGAAATTTATCCCAGCCTTTTTCCTCTTTGCAACGTGTATAAGGTACAGAAAAAAATCATGGTCATGAGCATATAAATCACGCATACTCGCTAAACCAGGAACGTGCACTCCTAATTGAGTTAAAAGCACACTTTTCCTAGAAAGAGCATCAACTACCACATTTTCCTCTCCCTTCTTATATTTCAAAATGGAAGGAAACAACTCAGTGAATTCAACCCATTTGGCATGTCTACGGTTCAGGTTTGCTTGGCCCTTTAAATACTTCAAAGCCTCATGATCAGAATGAATAATAAACTCTTTAGGCCATAAATACTGTTGCCAAGTTTCTAACGCATGCACTAACGCATAAAGCTCTTTGTCATAGACTGGATAATTTAATTGAGCACCATTCAGTTTCTCACTAAAATAAGCTACCGGTCTACCCTCTTGCATTAAAACACCGCCAATACCCAATCCACTAGCATCACACTCAATTTCAAAATTTTTAGTGAAATCAGGTAAAACAAGCAACAGAGCTTCAGTCAAGCGTCTCTTAAGTTCAGCAAAAGCATTTTCTTACGCTACCCCCCACACAAATTCAACACCCTTTTAGTAAGTTCATTCAAAGGGACAGCGACGGTGCTAAAATCCTTCACGAAACGCCGATAAAAACCAACGAGACCACGAAAGCTCCTAATCTGATTTACGTTAACAGGAGTTGGCCAATTTTTAATCGCTTCAATTTTAGACTCATCTACTTCAACTCCCTGTGCAGAAACAACATAGCCCAAAAGGATGACACGATCTTTGCAAAAAGTGCACTTCTCTAAGTTACCAAATAACCTATTCTCACGCAAAACGTGTAGAACTTGTCTAAGATGGTCTATGTGTTCAGATTCAGTGCGACTATAAATCAGAATATCATCAAAGTACACAACCACAAATTTACCAATAAAATGCCATAAAACATGATTCATTAAGCGCATGAATGTACCAGGTGCATTAGTTAAACCAAAAGGCATGACTAACCACTCGTACAACCCAAATTTCATTTTAAAGGCTGTTTTCCACTCATCCCCTTCATGCATTCTAATTTGATGGTAACCACTGTGCAAATCTATCTTAGAGAAAATAACAGCACCACTCAATTCGTCTAGCATATCATATAAGCGAGGTATAGGATGACGATATCGAATTGTGATATTATTAATCGCTTGACAATCTACACACATACGCTATGAACCATCTTTCTTAGGAACTAAAATAACAGGAACAACACAAGGGCTTAAGCTTTCACGGACATAACCTTTGGAGAGAAGCTCTTGTACTTGTTTATGAATTTCCTTTGTTTCCTCGGGATTGGTGCGCTACGGTGGTCGGTTCAGCAGCGACGCTCCTGGAATCAAGTCGATCTTATGTTCTATCCCGCGTATTGGTGGTAGCCCCGCTGGTACCTCCTCTGGAAAGACGTCGCTGAAATCCTGCAAAACAGAAACAACACCACTAGGAAGAGAAGTTATGTCGTTAGTCGAAAGCAATGTGTCTTTGTACAGTAGCACGACGTGCACCAAATTAGGATCCTCGCTGAATTCTCTCATCTCTGATTTGGCGGCTAACACCACTAAATTCTTCTCTCCCTCATGTTTCTTGTTACTACTCAGATGGTTCTCTCGCTCTTGTGCAGTCTCAACGTGCATATCAATTTTCTGCAAGGAGGAATTGACAATCTGTTGCGGTGTAAGCGGCTTCAAAATGACATCCATATTGTTCCATCGAAATGTGTAACGATTTGTACGCCCATCGTGAACAGCAGAACGGTCATATTGCTATGGCTATCCCAAGAGCAAGTGACACACCGTCATAGGCATAACAACGCAGTCCATAGTATCGGTGTACTTCCCAATAGAAAACGTCACACGCACCATATAGTTCGCCTTCACTTCCTCTTTGTTGCTCAACCATTGCACATGACAAGGACGCGGATGTGGCAAATACTTTAAACCCAACTTATGACACATATCCTTGCTCGCCAGATTGTGACAACTCCCGCCATCAATGATCACCTTGCACACCTTACCCTTATCAAGCTTTGCCCATGTCTGAAACAAATTGCACCGCTGTTCGAGTGATGGCGATGGCATCACACTAAGCACCTTGGGCGTGCAAACAATGGAATATTGCTCAGTGTTAGGAAACTCAAGATCGCACTAACATTGTTCTATGTCATCAGTGTGCAAGACTGCCTGTGCATTAGGCGACTCATCATCACTAGCTGAAACATAACCGCCATCCTCTGTGATAAGCATAGTTCTGACATTTGGGCAGTCCATCTGAAAATGGCCAACGCCCCTGCACTTGTGGCAAATAATGTCACATGAACGTCCTGTTGACCCCATAGACGAGGTTGCACTAGCAGCGGGCGCCATAGGTCAACGCACCGGTGATGGTGTACTCTCCAGCTTCTTACTTGCGGAACTGCGCATCGCCGAATTGCTTGCAGCCGAAGTGCTCTTGTTTGGTTGGCTGTTGTTATATGGCTATCCTAGACTGGTTGAAGAACATGACCGGGCAGCGAACCGTGCGTCTTCAATCACTTGTCTCCCGGCTTCACGTGCTTGGTGCAGCAACTCAATCATATCATTATAGGGATGGTGATTGACAATGCGTTTGACAGCATGATTCATGCCAGCTAGAAATCTCGCCATGGTCTGTTCTTCATTCTCGCGGACATCTGCATGTATCATGATAGTCTCCATTTCTTTATGATATTCATCAATTGATTTCATACCTTGTCGCAGCCCTGTCAACTTCTCAAATAGTGAGCGCTTGTAGTGGCGAGGTACAAAGCGTGCCCGCAAATGCTGCTTCATCTGCTCCCAGGTGATAATCAGCAACTCATGGCGCTCCATGCGCTTACGGATGAACTGCTCCCACCAATGTGTGGCATAATCATCCAAGCCATTGGACACAAGCAACAACTTCTTCTCATTGGAATAGTTGTTCATCCGAAATAACTTATCAACTTTCAGCTCCCAAGTGAGGTATTGTTCCACATCTGTACCACCTGAAAATATAGGAAGATTAAATTTGGGCTTAACGACAAGATCCTCGGCGTCGTCGTGGCGACGACGCTGCACGTTGTTGCGGTGGTGGCGCTGTCGGTCATCGTAGTCATCGACGGGGAAATCGTCATCCCGACGCTCGACCGCATCAGCCCAGCTACGAGGTGCATGATGCACACCTCCTCCATGGGCACCCTATGGTGCACCTCCACCCTGGCCACCGTTGCCTCGGCCAGGCCCATGTGCCTGAGGGCGTGCCGCGGCTGCCATCCCGACGTTTGGTGGCACGACCATGCAACACACCTGTCGCTGACGTCGCTCCTCATCCAGACGCATAGCACGCTCCTCCTCGGTCTCATTGTGCAGAACGACCGGAGGGCCGTGCACACTTGTATCATCAGCTGGTGCAACCCCCACGCAGATTGTGGTGTGCGAACATGGCACGCAGCTCCAGAAAGTTATTGTTGATGGTCGTACGCAATTGTGTGACCTCCTCCCCGAGGGTGTTCAGTCTAGTCTGAACTTCCCCGAGCTCATCGCGCACGCCATTGTCACCATCATGAAGTTGTTTTTGTAGCATCTCGCGCAACCGACTGTACTCGGTCCACGTAACCGGCGCCTCCGGATTAGGTGGATCCTCCTCGTGACCTGACATGGGAACAACTCACAAACAAGAAACGAGGTTATATCCAGGTTAGTAAAACAAAAGCTCTCTCTATGCTTGCAACTCACTATCCTGAAAACAAGACAAGCTTATTGTTCCAAAGGGAATCAAGGACGGCAAATCGACAATCGTGACAGCGAACGACCTCAACCCGGTAATGTATGAGCGTAACCAAGAGCAAGGGAGTACACAAACGGGTGTAGCTGGAGCTTGGACAGGTATGTGGGTATCCTATGCAATCTGATATTCAAGGTATTGTAAAGCTAAGTAATGATCCAAGCTAGAGTATTTTGCTATGTGCTGATCCAATTGGTTTAAGCGAAGTGTATGAACACACACGCAACGATAAATAGGACTTAATGCAAACAAAGAAATGAGCTAGGGAGAATCAATCGGAAACAGAGATGAAACTAGCTCGTGTTGCACCAAGTACTAAAAGAGACACTAGCCAATTGCAACTGAATATCGTTTTTATGCTCTATCTTCTCGTTTCCTTTCCAACGGATCAAGAAATGCCTCAATTGGAGGTCGTATGCAAAAGTTAGGTGTTTCTCTCTCTTCTTTTTTTTTATGCCGCGGCTCTTCCTAACTGCGGCTGCAAGCCTCACAAATCAGCAAGGTGTAATCAATTTTAATGAGCAACCCTAATTGCAATGTCAACAGCAAGTCTCAAGATAAAAGGATATAAGTGAAGCACAAAGACATCAAATGTGGTTCGGCCTGCTATGATGTAGTGACCGAAACAGAAGTTGGAACAATTTGACTCGGATTGTGTTTGAGCTAGAGGTCGACTCGGACTCTAGTCCCAACAAGGAGTTCGGATAAAGAAACACAAACCGACTCGGATTGTGCTCTCAAGATGGTGCACGGTAAAAGATGGAAGCTTTTTTTTGTTGCTAATTGAGGGAATCAACCAGCAATTTTGTAGGGTTTATGTGAACACAACGATTAAGCAACGCAAAAGGACACACACACGGATCAGCACTAAAACAAAACTCTAATGGACGAAGACTTAACAAAACGCACAAGAAATAAACAGATTAAACTACGGTTTTGGTATTGTAATTTTTCGGTTTAATGGACGAAAGGACAGAAAACGAATCTAACTACGGGTAAACAAGTTCTCACCGAGTAAACCTAGAATCTGATACCACATGATACGGGGAAGGGTCCCGATCTTCTCAGTGAGGAACCATGGATAGTTAATGTGAAGTAGACGATGTTGCTAGTTGAACACTCGCGCCAATGCACGAACCCTCAACTCTTCGGAATACGCCCAAAACACACTGGATAATTGTTCGTCGCGAGACCACAAACGACGAACGCCAAGTCCCCAATTCCCAATTGAACGACGGCTTGACCTTGAATTGCAGAATGAACAATGGATCACCTAGTTCTCTCACAAAGTCTTCGCATGAACTCTGGTGTTGAAAGAACAAGCAATAGCTATGTTTCAATCTTGTTAGACCATGTGGTTAAGTCTAGGATATTTTGGTGATGAATAATTGACAATGGTTAATTTGTTATGATGAATATTTGGTGATTCTGTTTAACGATGTTATGCGAGGTGTGTGGTGCATGCACGGACTGATGTTGGTCAAGTTGAGACAAACTTGTGCCGGAAAAATGTTCTTTGGTCTTTGCATGTGCAGGTTGAGCATAGAGGCGATCCTGGTCGGTGACGAGGTGGACCGGAACTAGGATGGGGAGATCCGAGGTTCAGACGGTCAAGGAGGTCACGAGATGATCGGGCTCATGCTTGGGGCACATGGAGATCAAAGGTGGATGACAGTGGAGAAGCTACGGGAGGTGCGGTCCTAGAGGCTTCGACACGTGATGCGTTAGAAAAGTCGTGAGTGTAAAAAACCTGTGTTTGGAAGGGTTTCGGGTCCATTGAAAATTAGTGGGCCAAAAGTCTAGTTGAGATAAAAAGGCCCAGGCCTAGTTAGAGTTGGATTAGGATTTCGAGGCCTAGTTGGAGTTGGATTAGGATTTTAAGTAGAAGTTTGAAGAGGTGTTTTGGGGGGCTGCATATATATATATATATATATATATATATATATATATATATATATATATATATATATATGTGTGTGTGTGTGTGTGTGTGTGTGTGTGTGTGTGTGTGTGTATCTGAAAAAACAGAAGAAAAAATATATACGCATTTTTGGGGGACGGCACGATTACAAGCGGACGGAGAAAGAGCAGAGCGACGGCGCTGTGTTTTGATTGGGAAAGGAAAAAAGAAAAAGACGCATGCATATCTGAGGAGGGCGGCCGATGGATAGTTTGAAGTGTACACAATTTCTTCATTTTTCTAATTAAGTTCGTGAGTTTTTTATTTCGCATATATTATCCTTTTTCCTGGTTTTTTGATTCCTATAGATTCTCCATGCATTGATCTATGTCTAGGTATTTTTATTGCTTACATATTTGAATTAGTTTTAATTAAAAATTGATTGGAAAATTGAGCAAAAACGTGCACGGTTCGCTGATCGATCATAAGTTTTCGCGCCACAATACTTTGCTACAGTAATGCTACAGTATTTTGCTACAGTGTGCTACAGTAACTGCTACTGTGCTTTGCTAGAGTTTTTTTTGTTTTTTTTGTTATTTCTGGTTTTTTAAACAATTAAAAGGCAGAAAATTTAAAATTTTAAAAAAAGTTTTCGCTGTGTATTGCAATCATTCACCCCCCTCTGATTTTTCTAATCGATCTTAACCAGTGATTAGAAAACATGTCGATGGATAGATATTCCACAAAACCTTGTGTTTTCGATGGTGTTGATTTTCAGTATTGGAAAGCGAAGATGAATGCATATATTCAAGTTCAAGGCTTTGCAATATGGGAGGTCTACAAGCCTTGTCAAGTGCCCAAGAACGATGCTGTGTCAGCAGCAAATATAGCACAAGTGGAGGCAAATAGCATGGCAAGGAACTTGATAATTCAAGGACTAGGAAGGAGTGATTTTGATCGTGTTGTGCATCTTAAATCCGCATATGAGGAATGGAAAGCACTATGTGATTATCATGAGGGTTCATCTACTATTAAAGAGGTACGTCAAGATATGTACAAAAAGGATTACATGCATTTTGAGATGAAACCTGGTAAATCAATAGATGATCTTTTTGCCTGCTTTAATAAAATTCTTAGTAACCTACATGCTGTTAATGTTACTTATACTGAAGCTGAAAATGCACGTCAATTACTTGGAGCATTAGATATGTCTATATGGGAGATGAAGGTTACATCCATTAGAGAATCTACTGTCATGAGTACACTTACATTAGATGTACTTTATTCTAAATTGAAAACTCATGAATTAGATGTTTTTGCTGGAAAATATAATGGTAATAGATCAATTGCTTTAGCTTCACAATCTAGCAAGTCTAATTGTGTTAATTCTTCTACTAGCTATGCTTTGTCTTCGTTGTCTTCACTAACCGATGAACAGCTAGAGCAACTCCCGGAAGATGATTTGGCACTCCTCTCTACACGCTTCACAAGAGCTTTGCAGAATGTGAGATCAAGAAAGAGAGGAAATTTTAGTCCTCAAAGGTGCTATGAGTGTGGTGATCTCAATCATATTCGTCTCAAATGTCCAAAGTTTCTAGCAAGATTTGCAAGAGAAGAGAATGAGAAGGAAGAGGAGATGGAGAAAGAAAAAAGGAAGAATAAAAAGAAGGGCTATATGAATCGCAAGGTGGTTCATCGTGTTCTTGCGGCTCTTGGGCAAATTAATTTGAGTGATGTGGACACAGACAGCGAGGATGATACTCCCAAAGGCAAGAAAGATTTAACTGGGTTGTGTCTGATGGCAAGTAGCAAAAGCTCCACCGATAATGAGGATCTTGACAGCGATAACTACAATGAGGTAGAACCTTCTTATGATGATTTAGCTAAAGCTGTTACTAAACTTGGTACTTTGTTAGAAAAGAAAGATAAAAAGATTAAGAAATACAATGCTTTGATTGAATCTCTAAATTCTAAAATTGCAAGACTTAGAGTTTAATTCCTGATGATGAATCTTGTGTGTCTTGTCAAATTTTACATTCTGAGTTAGAGAATGCTAGGTTACTTAATGCTTTAAATATGGATCAACTTAGAGATGTAACTGCTAAATTTGATGAATTAAGATTAACACATGACTCTTGTGATGAAAAATTGAAATGTGCTAATGATGAAATTGGAAAGCTCAAGTTTAGTTCTTCTTCATGTTTAGAATCAAGTATTTCAAATATTCACTCTAAAACTTGTTCTAAATGTGAATTATTAGAAGCTAGACTTAACTCATCTCAGGAAACAATTCAATAGATGCTTTATAATGAGATATCTTCTTGTTCTAATTGTCCTGAGCTTAACACAGAAATAGAAGCATTAACTAGACCACTTAATAATTTTGATGAAAAAGAAAGTTTGGCTCAGTTTAGTTCTTCTAAGAATTTTGTGAATGAACCTGTTAAATGCACAACTTGTCCCACTCTAGCTAAAGAGAATGAGTACCTGAAAGACACTTTACAGAGATTTTCTTTTGGCAAGAAAAATTTGAATATGATACTAGACAAGTCAAAAACAAGTGTGAAAAATCGTGGTTTAGGATTTTATTTTGTTGAACATGCCAAGAATAATCCTCCTAAGGTTATTAAGTCTCTTGAACCTGGAAAAATTGATGTGAAACTTGAACCAAATCAAATTGTGTTTAAATCTGCTGGCTTTGTGCAAAGTTCATCAAATAATAATGTAGGTGCTAGCTCATCATCTCCAAAGAATTCTAGTTATGTTAAATTTCATTGCACGTATTGTGGAAGAGATGGACACTTGAATAAATTTTTCTTTAGACATGCCAAGAAAGAGAGAAAGGAAAGATTGAATGCTTTAAGACAAAAACGTGCAACCTTTTTCATTCCTAGATCTCATGCAAAATCTATGTTTTTAGAGAACTTTTATGATAACTTTAAATCTGGTTCACTTGCTGATTTCGGATGTAATTCAAACAATTCACATTCTTTTCGGCATTCTGATAATTCACATCCACGTGACTTTGGTTCTAGTTTTTTGCTTCTGTTCGTCGTGTGTCTCAGTACTGGATTTCTAGATCTTATTTCACTAACCCCAGTACTGTGATACCGATGTTTCCTGTGATGTAAGAACAATTGACAAGAATGGAGAACATGAGCTAGATTGGGTTCCAGTCTTTTACATCATTGCTTGATTGGAACACTTGATGGTTCTTCACTCTCTTTGATGGCTTCCAAAAGATTTCACTTTTTGAGAGACTATGTGAAAAAGGTGATGTTGTCTTACATCTTGATAAATTCTCAAGTTGCTGATATGTGCACGAAATCGCTTGAGACTTCTCGTTTTCCTTATTTGCGAAGTGAGTTGGGCGTATTACATCTTATAGGATTATTCTGAGGGGGGCTTGTTGTTTTAAAATTTCAGAAGCCTTGTTTATTGTCCTTGTCAAATAAATCAATAAGTCCAAGCCATTGAAATTAAATGAGTTGTAGAGCTCTCTTTATCATATTTACTCACGTGTTGTGTAGCTTTGATCACGACTGGTTATAATTAAATTGCTACATTTGAATTAAAAGCATGACATGGCGAAATATTTTGACTAGATTGATTATATTTATTACTTTGTGATATCCATCAAAAAGGATGAGTTTGATTGTGAGTCTTATTTTAACTCTTGGCTATGAGGCTCGTATGTTTCATGTTACAATTTTTATAATCACTCAATTTGGCATGTTATTATTAAAAAAAAGGTATATAAGAAAGAGAGAATTGAAAATATGTATACTTCAAGCATGCCATGGTGAAAAAAAGGCACAAAAGTGCGCAAAACGAAAAGAAGTATGCTTCAAGCATACCACCATCACAAAAAAATAAATATATATGTCATTATGAAAAAGAAGTATGCTACAAGCATGCCACATGCCTAAGAATTGAGTGTGGAGCAACAAGTTGTTACATGAGACTGCTAGTCCGTCTAGAGTTAAGGTTTGTTTCACTTTTAGGCTTCGACTTTTCGTTGTGATATCTCTTTGTGCTCTTTATAGTTAGTCTGGTCATTGTTGTGATGCTTGTCATTGATATAAATCGCTTAATCATGTTGACGAATTTGTTTTGACATTGCTATGTGATATATGGCTTTATATGATCTAGATAGCTCTACTCAAAGATATGACTTGGTTGTGTTATTAAGCCAATGCAACATGACTTGGATAATCTACAAAGCTTCTAGATTTTTATTATCATTGCTATTTCTTAGATTTATTCCTTCTTTGAATTTTCTTGATGATTACATTGCCAAAGGGGGAGAGATTTGGTGTGCTTTGCGAGAAATTAAGGAGAATTTGGGGAGAATAAAATTGCCTCTATCGTGTTGACGAGGAGAGATTTGAGATTTATGGTTTAAAATGTTTTTGCGGCTTCAGTTCTTCACTTATATCTATTTGAAACTAATTTATCATACAATTTTGTGGTGTTGTCAATGTATTCATCAAGGGGGAGATTGTTAGACCATGTGGTTAAGTCTAGGATATTTTGGTGATAAATAATTGACAATGGTTAATTTGTTATGATGAATATTTGGTGATTTTGTTTAACGATGTTATGCGAGGTGTGTGGTGCGTGCACGGACTGATGTTGGTCAAGTTGAGACAAACTTGTGCCAGAAAAATGTTCTTTGGTCTTTGCATGTGCAGGTTGAGCATGGAGGTGATCATGGTTGGCGACGAGGCGGACCGGAACTAGGATGGGGAGATCCGAGGTTCAGACGGTCAAGGAGGTCACGAGATGATCGGGCTCATGCTTGGGGCGCATGGAGATCAAAAGTGGATGATACGTGGAGAAGCTACGGGAGGTGCGGTCCTAGAGGCTTCGACACGTGACGCGTTAGAAAAGTCGTGAGTGTGAAAAACCCATGTTACGAAGGGTTTCAGGTCCCTTGAAAATTAGTGGGCCAAAAGTCTAGTTGAGGTAAAAAGGCCCAGGCCTAGTTGGAGTTGGATTAGGATTTTAAGACCTAGTTGGAGTTGAATTAGGATTTTAAGTAGAAGTTTGAAGAGGTGTTTTAGGGGGCTGCATATATATGTGCAGCCACCGGTTGGGAGTGTATCTGAAAAAACAGAAGAAAAAATATATACGCGTTTTTGGGGGACAGCACGGTTACAAGCGGACAGAGAAAGAGCAGAGCGACGGCGCTGTGTTTTGATTGCGAAAGGAAAAAAAGAAAAAGACGCATGCATATGTAAGGAGGGCGGCTGATTGATAGTTGAAGTGTACACAATTTCTTCGTTTTTCTAATTAAGTTCGTGAGTTTTTTATTTCGCATATATTATCCTTTTTTCTGGTTTTTGATTCCTATAGATTCTCCATGCATTGATCTATGTCTATGTATTTTTATTACTTACATATATATATTAGTTTTAATTAAAAATTGATTGGAAAATTGAGCAAAAACGTGCACGGTTCGCTGATCGATCGGAAGTTTTCGCGCCACAGTACTTTTGCTACAGTACCCGCTACAGTAAAATCAGAAAAAAATCTGTTTTCCATTATTTCTAGTTTTTTGAACAATTAAAAGGCAGAAATTTTAAAATTTTTAAAAAAGTTTCCGCTGTGTATTATATACATTCACCCCCCTTGATTGCTATGAACGATCCCACAAATCTTATGCATAAAATTGGTCCCCCCCTAAAGGCTACCAATACAAGGCTTATATAGCCCCTTAGGACGTCCATATGGTCCCCAAACCAAGTACAACTCAACCCTATATGGTTTTAGATACGAACTCTCACAAAAAGGAAACTATATTTTTCACCTGTCATATTGTTTCGGTCATAACTTTTTATCCGTGATGAATTTGAAGGTGGGACCAGATCCATTGCGTAGCTCTTGAAATTATCATTCCAACGAGTACAAGAACACATGTTTGTTCCAAGCAAGCATGAGAATATCCAAGAACCAGAGGGCCCAATGACGAGGGCAAGAGCCAAGCATTTAAACAAACAGGTGCTTTTGTTTCTTAAGGAGTTTCCTTTAATTGATGATGAACTTGGAATACTATCTCATACTAGTATTTTATGTATTCTTAGGTATGACTCATGTGAAGACATGGGAGAGCAAAAGGGAGGAGCCCAAGGACTTAAACTATAAACTTTGGATAAGATTTTCAAGCCAAATTTGGACTTCCCACGTGCTCAACCCAATTCAAACTCGGATTCAACTCAGGATTCAATTCGGATTCGGTTCGGGACAGCCTGACAGGCAGTTACTAAAAAGGCCATAACGTTCACAAACGGAGTCCGATTCAGGAGTTCTTGTACTCGTTAGAAAGATAATTTCAAAGGCTACGCAATGGATCTAGTCCCACCTTCAAATTCATCACGGATAAAAAGTTATCACCAAAACAATATGATGGGTGAAAAATATAGTTTCCTTTTTGTTAGAGTTCGTATCTAAAACCATATAGGGTTGAGTTGTACTTGGTTTGGAGACCATATGGATGTCCTAAGGGACTATATAAGTCTTGTATTGGCAGCCTTTAGGGGAGACCAATTTTGTGCATAAGATTGAAACATAGCTATTGCTTGTTCTTTCAACACCAGAGTTCATGCGAGGACTTTGAGAGAGAACTAGGTGATCCATTATTCGTTCTGCAATTCAAGGTCAAGTCATCGTTCCATGGGAATTGGGGACTTGGCGTTCGTCGTTTGTGGTCTCGCGATGAACAATTATGCGGTGTGTTTTGGGCGTATTCAAAAGAGTTGAGGGTTCGTGCATTGGCGCGAGTGTTCAACTAGCGATATCGTCTACTTCGCATCAACTATCCACGGTTCCTCACTGAGAAGATCGGGACCCCTCCCCGTATCATATCCGAATCCGAATCCGACCGGATAATTATCCGGTATCCGAATACGGATACTATTCGGTCGGATAACAACTCTCCCGAATCCAAACCCGAATCCGACATGAATTATCCAAATCCGAATCCGACCGGATATCAAATTCCCTTCCCAAATCTGGATTTGCAACCCTAAATGTTGCCAAGTTTCAAGAACACGTACAAGTACATTGAGCTCCTTCCTGCATTGAATTTTTCAGAAAAATAAGCAATTGGCTTACCTTCCTGCATAAGAACACCACCAATACCTATTCTACAAGCATCGCATTCAATTTCAAAAGTTTTAGTGAAATCAAGTAAAGCAGTGGGGGGGCCTCTGTGATGAGGACACCCCTTCCATGGATACAACTGTTCCTACACACACAACTCATCCACAACCACCGCAAGGGTTACAAGGACCACTTACTCGAGCTTGTGCTCGCCAACTTAATTACTAGGTGAATTCATTCCTAGGTTTATATATTATTGAGAATAGACTGCTACCAAATGCAAGTGATTTAATTGTGCTTAGGAATAAGGGAAAGGATGAAGAAGAGGCATGTGGAGTCATGGACACCACGTCACCACGTCAAGTAAAGCAAGAGATCGAGTTGGGCTCGTTCTGGAATCAGATTCGGACTGCTGCGATAGTGTCAAGTTTAAACGGGCATAACTTTCTCATACAGACTCCGTTTCGAATGTTCTTGAACTTCATGGAAAGCTTATCAAGTCTACTTTCAAACAGATCCAATATCATCTTCAAATTCCATCTGAGCCGGCCACAATCATCAAAATAGTCTATGTTGGTTTCTGAATCCGAGTCACAAGGGTGCTACGCCACCACCACTTGGACCTATGGGCCTTGTAACCCTAGGGGTGTGCACCCTGGCCACCACCCCTTGTCATCTCCCTATATAGGAGCCGCCGCCTCCCTATGCTAGCACTTGGATTTTGTTGAATTTAGGTTTAGCCATTGTGCAAACATCTATTCTTCAGTTGTATCGGATGACCACCTGTCAAGACAATTTTTGGGATCCCAACTTTGTTTTCAATACCATCTACACTTCAATTTTATTCACAATATCAGATTGCCTACATCTTATTCTTGCTAGTTCTTCGATTACTCGCAGGGATTGAACTTCGTGTTCAGGTTGATCGCGCTTCCAGTGAGGTCAATAACGTATCGGAGTTGGTTAAACGATTGCTAAGGCGCAAGCATCGTTGTACGGTTGTTTAGAGTATCAAAGGCTCCCTGTTGTGTTGCCCCCACACAAAATGTACTCCTTTTTTGTGAATTCATTTAACGGAATAGTAATAGTGCTGAATTTTTCCATGAATCGATGATAAAAGCTAGCAAGACCATAGAAACTACGCAATTGACTAACATTAATAGGAACATGCCAATTCTTAATTGCATTAATTTTAGATTCATCAACTTCGATTCCATGTCTAGAAACAATAGCCCAAGGAACACCACTTTATCAGTGGAAAACGTGCTTTTTGCAAAGTTAGTGAATAGCTTCTCAGTTCTAAGCACATCAAGCACTTGTTTCAAATGATCTAAGTGTTTAGCCATGGTTTTGCTATATATCGAAATATCATCAAAGTAGATTAGCACAAAGCGACCAATGAAAGCTCTTAAAACATGATTCATCAAGCACATGAAGGTACTGGGTGTATTAGTTAAACCAAAAGGTATGACTAACCACTCATAAATCCAAAGTTGGTTTTAAAATTAATTTCCAATCATCTCCTGGTTTCATGGGAATTTGGTGGTATCCACTATATAGATCAATTTTTGAGAAACGTGCACTCCACTAAGCTCATCTAGCATATCATCAAGTCTAGGTATGGGGTGATGATATCTAAGAGTGATATTATTGATAGCATGACAATCAATACACATTCTCTATGTGCCATCTTTCTTAGGAACAAGAATAACAGGGAGAGTGCATGGAGAAAGGCTTTCTCGTACATACACTAAAGTTCTTACACTTGCTGCTTATTTGCATGGTTTCGGTTGGATTGGTGTGGTACAATGGTCAGTTCAACAATGAGGCACCAGGCATGAAATCAATCTGGTTCTCAATCCCATGAAGCGGTGGAAGTCCAGATGGTGCCTCCTTAGGAAAAACGTTGTCGTATGCCTACAACAACGAATGGACATCACTAGGTAGATTGTTTAGATCATTAGTTATAAGCATAACCTTAGTGTTCTTATAAACAGGAACAAAGTGCATAACACTAGGATCATTGCTCACCTCTTTCAAATTTGTTTTCATTGCAATCAGAACCTTTCCAGTGTTTACCTTTCGTTTACCTTATTGGACAACAAGCTGTAATTTCTCCTAACATTTCTATTTAGTGGCTTGTATTTGAGAAAGGGCAAACATTAGTAAAACCATGTTCTTATCTTCCCACTAGAAGCTATAAGTGTTGGCTCATCTATAATGTTGTAAATTATGATCAAACAACCATAGATGGCCACTACTAGTTTTCAGGTCTAGGACAACAGAGCGAAATTGTTGCAATAGGGCCAAAATAGATGCAATATGTACCTATTGCAACACATCACTTCCGTTGGCAAGTGTGGCAAGTACTTGCGTGCTTAAAAGATTGTGCAACAGATTGTGGTTTCGTTGCAATACCTATGGTTATTGCCATGCAATGTGTTGTGGCATTTGTTTGTTGTTGCAACGAATGATGTCGTGGCGATATAGGCTATTGCCACGGCTGACTTCGTGGCAATAGCTTCTTTCGCCACGAAGTTTGGTCGTGGCAATAGTATCATTTGCCACGAAAAATATTGTGTGGTAATAGGTTCTATTGCCACGCCAATGGTTCGTGGCAATAGATCCTATTGCCACGGAGAGCATTTCGTTGCAACAAGATATATTGCTACGGGAGGCGTTTCGTTGCAGCATGTTTATTATAATTTGTTGCATATGATATTTTATTATAATTCGTTGCATATGATATTTTATTATAATTTGTTATTGCAAATTAATAATCAAATTAGGAACACGGCTGGATCAAAAACACATATATTAATTCAACACATAATAATTTAAAAGTGCCACCACTCATGCAGGAATTACATATCAATCTCCAAACTTAAACTACAAAGTTTGTAACTAATAACAAAAGTACTATCACTTCCATTACATTTGTCCTTGCTTCTTTGCCATGTTGAATTTCCTGACTCGACGACGCCACGACTCTGTTTGCTCTTATCAAATTGTTTCATCCTGATAGAACATGAACAATAAAGAGGGACCTTAATGTGAGTATTGTCCAGCAGCACATACTTAAGTACATCATAGTGCAAGTTTAGAGATACGAGTTACAGCTGAAAATAGCAATCCTGAGTTCTCTAGTTCAGTTACATAGCAAAGTATTTAGCAAGTGATTCCAGCAGAATTATTTAATTTCATTTCATTTACCGATATATAGTAGCCCTACTTCACCTGGCATAATTTTCTAGTAGTTTAGAACAGTATGATATATTTGACATAAGAACAATGACAGACGAAGATTAATCACATTTTCATTTCATACCTGCTGGTACGATCATATATCACATTAATCCATCCTCAAAGGAGCATCATCATGCTCACAACATATCCACATCCACCACATGTTATTTTCATGTTCCACAATATAACATTAAGCAAGAATTCCACATGTCTACTAGCCGATTATCAACTTATCAATGGATCAATACTTGCTACCATCTCCACAATTAAAATATCATCCAATCATGACATAATGTATCAAATTACGATAATAATGAAAATTGCAAGTAGAAGGAATAACAAGTTAAACGGTAGCAACCACCGCTACGTTTACTTGCCTCAACCGACGAAGCGAAGATAATCAAGAGCGCTCAGGGACAAAACCACCTGTCCAAAAGGCAACTCTCAGCACAAAGCTACAGCATTCAAACACAACTAAATAATTAAAGATGTCGCTAGAACCCCGAACCCGCACAAACTCCTCTCCGCTCAACAATACAGCAAACTACCCTCTGCAGCAGCGCTGCTTAACATTTTCGTCACTTTAAAAATACTGATCCAATTGCAGCAAAACATACCTCTCTGGATTCACCACTTCAAAGCCTACATTTTTCATGTAGAACACCTATTTTTATTTTGATCACAGATTGGTGTAATTTAATGCCCAAAACAGAGGAAGATCTCTGTTCTGGCAGACTGGACAGCAGCATTCAAATGCGTCCCAGCACAGCACAGGGGTCTATAAAAATTCTGAATTTTCTACAGCAGCTAGATTACCAGATTCTCTACAACTTTCTCAATTACGGCCATGATCATAAAAATCATTTACTACCTCAAAACCACAGATTAAGATCAGTCTGTCCCAATCTGCTCGCCTGACGAACAGCGGTAATACCGACCCTGTAACTCCTAGATCCCACGGACAAAATTTCCGAAAAAAATACAGGAGATGCATCTGGAAGTCCTCTACAACTTTCCTTTTGGGAGGGTCCGCAGAAAAAAATGATATACTAGGTCTAAACCGCGCGACCAGACGCGCTACGCGAATCAATCTACAGGCAGACAGCAGGTAATCTCTAATCGGGCAATTAATCTATAATCTCCCTTCAAAATCCGTGCCAAGAACCCTAATTATTCAGAAAATCAGAAGGTTTGGGATGGGGAAAAATTACCTAGATGAAGGATCACCCCTCTTCTTTCCTCCTCTTCTTCTCCTCCTTCTCTTCTTCTTCCTTCTCCTTCCTTCTCCTTTCTCCTTGGCTCCAATGGCAGCAGCTTGTGGGGGGAGGTGGAGGCGCCAATCTGGATGGAGAGGGGGGGTGAAAGGTGCTGCCAGGGGGGTGGAGGAAGGGGGTGGCGGCTGTGGGGGGAAGAGGGAGAAAAGGGGGCACCTAGGGTTAAGTGGGAGGCGGGGTGCGGCCACCCCTTGGGCCTCCGGCCCAAGGTGGTCAGCCCAATCTCCAGGCAGCCCACTTAGAGGTTTTTATTTATTTATGTATTTGTTTATTCATTTTACATTGTTCTTCAATTTATATTTTTCCCTTCCCGCGATTTACCGAAAAACCGGTGACTCCGCGATTGTTTTAAAAACTTAAGCCATAACGACGTTCGGGATATTACATCATAATCTTGTAATTAACAGTGGATGCCAGATTGTTTTCTTTCTACATACACTAAAGATTAGTGATCAGAACTCTTCATTTGAAACAAGTGAAAACCAGTCAATCAAATCAATAGGTGATAGCATTTTGATTTATTTCTACCATAGGCTGAGGGAAAATCTTTGACAATAATATCTCAACGACATAAGCACATATAAATTTTGCCTTCCACTGTTTCGGTTGTAAATTACTGAAATTATTGACTGTACGATATGGTTGGGTTACTGAAATTAGTGCAGTGGAGTCTTGTGCATGAAATTACTGAAGCGCAGTTTCTCATTTAATTACTTTGGGCAAAAATGAAATATGTAAATGCTTAACTGATAGAATCATCTTTAATTTTCTGTCATGGCATTTGAAATACTGCCTACATTTGTCTTCTATGTGAAGCTAAAACTAAGAAGCTATTTGATCATAATTATTTGTGGTAGGAAGCCTTAGATGTAATTTTGGAGGATTTGGTGAGTGAAATAAGGAGCAAAGATGTACAAAATGCCAACTCTGAATATTGTGGTTGTACTGGGTGGAAATGTACCAATAGAGATCCTTACTTTGTTCGATCAGTAAGCATATAGTTGTACATTAAGGAGATAGCTATGTACACTCGAAATGATGGACAATGGACTAATGTCGACGAGACCTTCTAAACGCATCTTCACTTTAGGCTTGTACAGATCGAGTATAGGCCTGTATATAATTAAATAAAATAGTAGTAACTCTATATCTCTAAATATAATAATTAAAGACCCAATTAAATTAGAGTTCACATGATAATATTTAATGTGGCTCAATAATTCCTTCCAGTTAAATAATATATTTAACTGAGAAGTGCAAGACATGAGCGTATCCGCGTCATCTGTGGAGGCGGGGTGACTGCTAGGTAGCGGCGTTTGTGCGGTGGCCGTGGACGGTGGAGGCAGGGTGATTGCTGGGCGTGCGGTGGGAGGTGCCCAAGGTTTTATATGACAGGTGCTTACCATGCTTAGATAAATAGAATTTTACAATTATAATTTACAGTGGGGTACAATAGTCTGGTGGTAAACGCCTTGGCCTCCAAGCTAGGAGGTTGTTGGTTCGATTCCTCCACACCCCATGGTTTTTTGTTTTTATTTTTTCTATTCTAATTTTTATCCTCTCCTATTTTGTCAAGTGAGACCTCCTCAACTGCGTTTTAGTTGTCACTTTTCAATTTTTTTATCTCCTCTAGCAATTAATAACTATAGATAATATAATTCCTCCACACCAATTCGGCCCTTGCGTTTAGCAGTTGGGCCCACGAAAACAAAGCGTTGCAATAACAGATTATTGCCACGAACAATCATCATATATAGCAACAAATTTATTTCATGGCAGTACAAACTCATTTCATACGCATTGTATAGGAACCTTTTGCAACGCAATTGATGACTATGACAACGCAATAAAATTGTGGCAATATTGACACCCACTCGCAACGAAATTCTATAAGGTGGCAATACCTCCTAACTATTCCAACGAAAATCAATATTATCACAACGCAAGACAACCGTGGCAATAAAGTCATACTACTCGCAACCATGTTCTAAATGGTGGCGATAAAGCCACCTTATTACAACGACTTCAATGACTATCACAACGCAATATTTTAGAGGCAATACCGTGCACATATCGCCACGATTTTGGCAAAACGTTGCAATAGTACATACCTATTGCAACTAATTTAGTGTCGTTGCGATGCGTTTCGTGGCTAAAGGGTCGGAATCTAGTAGTGGGCCCAGCAGTAAATGACATACCGTCATAGGCATAACTTCGCATAAAACTGTATCCTCATACTTGGTGCTGAAATTTTACTTTGCTTCCAGCATGAAACCATTACGCACAATATGGATCAGGATGTGTTGTGGTTACAGACCAAACAGAGAGAGAGATGGTAGTGGAGAGGTGGGAGTGTTCTGCCTCATCCTCCCCCTCATCCTGATATATATATTCACATGGAGTATGCTTTTACAGCTATGCCCTTACATCCGTACCTCCCTATTAGGGGCACTTATGTCATTACACATGGTACTCTGGTTCTTATAACCTCCTAACAGGCCTGCTGGGCTTAGGTGGGGGCCACCCCTACGACAGGATGTTTACACAATTTCAGGTTAAGCTTTTCACACATCCCAACACTAGCAAGGTTTTGTTATGAACCACTATCAATGATCATTTTCACATTAGTATCTTTTACTTTAACACTATTCATGAACAAATTGCAACATTGAGATTGGTTATCTTCTTTAACAAGCATTGATAAACATGGAGTAACAACTAAAGCAAATTCACCTTCACCAGGATATTGATTTTAGGATTAGATTAACTTTTAGTGTCATTATCATCACATGGAATAGGATCATTTTTAGAATCAGAAGCAGAATCATAACCAGTTTCAGTGACAATATGACCTAAGCATTAGGGGTATTCAATGGCAACATTGAATTACACTTGTTTTAGTGTTAGACCTAGCAAAAGATTACAATGATGTAGATGAACTAGCAGGTTTAACACTAGATAATGGAACAGATGATGTGACCATGCCACAAACATATACGACCATAGCACCCAATATCAAGATTGAACAAAAGGTGAATTCGTTTCTATCTATTCCTACTAATGTTATTCACGAGAATGGAGTACTACCTCATGCCACTACATTGTACATTATGAGGTTTGACAAATGGAAGACTTTTGAACCGAGGGGAAGAAAGAGGTCGGGACCAAATCAATGGAGAAAAAACAAGGAAGAAGAAGGTTAAGAGGAAGCCATGCAGTGGGAGAGCAAAAGCGGAGAGGTCCAAGAACTGAAAGCCCATGTTTTGCATGAGGTTTCCAAGCCCAATTCGGCATTTTCTCAAGCGTAACCGAAATCAAAATCGGAATCAACTCAAAACTCAATTCGGATTCGGTTCGGGACAGCTAGACAGACCTGTAATAAAGTGGCCATAACTTTCACAAACGGAGTCCTATTTAGGTGTTCTAGTGCTTGTTGGAAAGATTATTCCAAGGCCCATCCAATGGATAATGCCTCAGCTTCAGAACCCTTTTGTTCGCGTCTCAATCATCAAAACAATCCGACGCTGATTCGGCCTGACAGGACTGACTTCCAACACGCATAGAATTCGCACCCAGAGTCCGTTTGGGATGGGTGAGTACTTGATGGAAAGCTTATCTTACTCTCTTTCCAATGGATCTGGCCTCACCTCAAAATTATTTCTGTGCGGAAAGATATTACCAAAACAAGTCAGGACTATTTCTGAATCCGAGTCTAAAGGTGTTGTGCCACCTCCATTGGGCCCAAGGGCTTTGTAATTTTTTTAGGGTGGGTGTGCAACCCTAGGACGACCCTTGGCCACCCCTATCTCTTCTCCAACTCATATATTCACCCTCTACCTCCTTTGAACTCTTTGAGTTTCGTTGAGTTTAGGTTTAGCCATTGTGCAAACTTCTGTTCTTCGGTTGTGTCGGACGACCGCCTGTCAAGACAGCCATCGGAATCCCACCTTTTGAACTCAATTTATATATTTGCAATTTCAGATTGCTTGTTATCTTGTTCTTGCGCGTTCTTCGGTTGCATGCAGGAATAGACCTTCGTGGTCAGGTCAACCGCGTTCTTGGCACCGTTGATAACAACTTGGAGTGTGGTTTAGCGATTGCTAAGGCACAAGCGACGTCGTATGGTTGTAGTTGGATCGCAAGAGTCACCTCCACCAAAATCGATAGTTATCATCCTATCGGAAGATCGGGACCCCATCGTCTTATCAGTTGGTATCAGAGCTTCAGTTGACCGGTAGGAATTTTTTGTATCCCTAGTTAGTAGATTGATTTTTATTTCCCATAGTCCAGAAAAATTGCCCCACAAAAAGAGTTAATTTCCGCTGTCCAAACCCCATTGTGCCTTTCAATCTGTTAGTTTTGGTTTGCTAAATTGAATTTGTGTCTACCTTAACATAGTCTGGCTGCTGGTCATATCTTTGTTCTTATAAAAATCCAAACCAAAAAAAAATTCCCCCACCAGAAACCCTAATTCCAATTCGGCTGATTTTTTCCTTTCTCTGCAGCTGCCACCAAAAAGGCCATAACTTTTGATTCCGTCATCCTTTTTGAGTGAGACCACTGCAGTTAAATTTATAACTTCATTATCCATCTACCTGTAAAATTTCACACTATTCCAGTAAGGCAGTTAAGAGATATCTGCGGTGAAATTTGACCCAAATTTCTGAATTGAATCGGCAACAATCGGCAGTTGTGAATTTTGTGCGAATTTTCCAATCGGTTTCTAGAACTTGGCCCCAAAATAAAAGTTCTAGAAAAAGACGTCAATAAATGCAGAAAAAAAGAATCATTGAAAAAGAGCAACCGAATAGAAGTTAGGCCAAAATACCAATGTGCTATCCAGTGGACAGAAATCTTCAGTTTTCAAGTTTTGGGTCAATCCTTGTGCTCTTCAATTCTAGATTGCATTTGATTGAATTATGTTGTATTTACCACTCCTATACATTGCCATACACTTATTTAGATTTCTTCCATCCTTGGTTGATCAGCAACATAGGCTAAGAGCTAGATACAAGCTATAATTCAATTCTGTGCAATTTCTGAAATTAACTGATTGTTCTCCATTGCTACATATCGAGCTTTCCAAGATACACCTTATACTAACCAAGCAGCAGATCACGTCGAATCATCCCTTGCAATCGCTTTACTTATCACCTAAGTCAGATTTATCACCTATTTGCTTTGGTAAGAACTTGTAAGAATTTGGTAAGAGCTTTAGAGATGCGTTACTTGATTTGAGCCTACATATCCTAGTAGTTGATAGGAACATATATTTGTGATTTGTTTCCTTATTTTCTACTAACCATGGCAGGTTCACGGTATGATTACGAGATAGATCCACATCTTCGAGCCATTGACCGGGAGCTCAAAAAAATTCGTGAGGAAGATGCACATTTGAGACAAGCTTCTTCACCTCGGGAGGTATATGATCGTGATAGTACGTCCGATAAAACTAAAATCACTTTGCTGGTGAATTTGATTCTGATGCCTATATTGACTGGGAGGTAGTGTTAGATAAAGAATTTGAATATTATGATTGGTCTAATAGGCAAAAGATTAGAACTGCCACTAGTGTTTTTATTGTGGATGCAATACTTTGGTGGAAGTACTTAAGTAGACTTGGAAGAGTGCCTCAAACGTGGCATGTATTAAAGAAATTTTTGAGAGGTCACTTTGTTCCTAAATATCGTGTTGATTATTTGCTAGCTAGATTGCAACGTTTAAAACAACGAAGTAGAACTGTAAGGGAATATTATCATGAATTAAAAACTCGTGTATCAAGATCAAATTCACTAGCAAAGGATGGCAAAGTGATTTTAGTTTTACCAGACGCACTATCACGATCATATACCTCCCATGGTGAAGAAGCTTGTCTCAAGCGTGCATCTTCCTCGCGAATTTCTTTGCGCGCCCGGTTAATGGGTCGAAGAAGATATGGATCTATCTCGTAATCATCCTGTGAACCTGCCATGGTTAGTAGCAAACAAGGAAACAAATCACAAGTATATGTTCCTATCAACTACTAGGATATGAAGGCTCAATTCAAGTAATGCATCTCAAGCTCTTACCAAATTCTTACAAGTTCTTACCAAAGCAAACAGGTGGTGCAACCGGTGGCTGGTTCGTGATAAATCTGACTTAGGTGATTGGTATAGCGATTGCTGGTACAGCGAGACCTATTTGGTTAGTAGAAAAGTGGAGCTTGGATAGGCTATGTATTTTGTAGCAAAGGAAAATAATCAATTAATTTCAGAAATTGCACATAATTGAATTATAGTTCGTATCTAGCACTTAGCCTATGTTACTGATCAACCAAGGATGGAAGAGGCTAAAATAAGTGTATGGCAATGTATAGGAGTGGTAAATACAAGATAATTCAATCGAATGCAATCTGAAATTGAAAAACACAAGGATTGACCCAAAATATGAAAACTGAAGATTTCTGTCCACTTGATAGCACGTTGGTATTTTGGCTGTAACTTTTTTCAGTTGCCTTTTTTTCAATGATTATTTTTTCTCCGTTTCCTGATGGCTTTTTCTACAACTTTTGTTTTGGGGCCATGTTCTGGAAACCGACTAAAAAATTCGCACCAAATTAACAAGTGCCGACTGTTGCAAATTCAATTCAGAAATTTGGGTCAACTTTCACCGCAGATATCTCTTAATTGCCTTATTGGAAGGATGTGAAATTTTACAGAAGGATGATAATGAAGTTATGAATCTAACGGCAGTGGTCTCACTCAAAAAGGATCACGGAATCAAAAGTTATGTCTTTTTTTGGTGATGGCTGCAGAGAAAGGAAAAAATCAGTCGAATTGGAATTAGGGTTTGTCGTGGGGGAAATTTTTTTGTTTGGATTTTTATAGGAATAAAGATATGACCAGCAACTAGACAATGCTAAGATGGACACAAATTCAATTTAGCAAACCAAAACTAACAGATTGAAAGGCACAACGGGGTATGGACAGCGGAAATTAACTCTTTTTATGGGGCAATTTTTGTGGACTATGGGAAACAAAAATCAATCTACTAACTAAGGATACAAAAAATTCCTACCGGTCAACCTAGCTCTGATACCAACTAATGAGGTGATGGGGTCCCGATCTTTCGATAGGATGATAACAATCAATTTTGGTGGAGGTGACTCTTGTGATCCGATTACAACCGTACGACGTCACTTGCGCCTTAGCAATCGCTGAATCACACTCCAAGTTGTTATCAACTGTGCCAAGAACGCGGTTGACCTGACCACGGAGGTCTATTCCTGCATGCAACCGAAGAACACGCAAGACCAAGATAACAAGTAATCTGAAATTGCAAATATATAAATTGAGTTCAAAAGGTGGGATTCTGATGGTTGTCTTCACAGGTGGTCATCCGACACAACTGAAGAACAAAAGTTTGCACAATGGCTAAACCTAAACTCAACGAAACTCAAAGAGTTCAAAGGAGGTAGAGGGTGAGAGAGGGGCAGCCCAGGGTCGTCCTAGGGTTGGACACCCACCCCAAAAAATTACAAAGCTCTTGGGCCCAATTGGAGGTGGCGCAGCACTTTTAGAGTCGGATTCAGAAATAGTCCTAACTTGTTTCGGTGATAACTTTCTGCACAGAAGGAATTTTGAGGTGAGGCCAGATCCATTGGAAAGAGGATAAGATAAGAATTCCATCAAGTACTCACCCATCCCAAACGAACTCCGGATGCGAAATCTATGTGTTGTAGCTACGGGCTAAACAGGAATGAAGGGGGACTGGTAGAAGAGGAAGAAAGAGCCAGATCTGTGGAATGGCTGGTCAGCATGAGAGGATGTCCCCCCCTTTGCCCCTCCTGGGGGTTTATATATATGAGTGGGGTAGAATGGGAAATCCCCATTCTACCCCTTAGTATTTACAAAGGATGAGGGTACATTGGTATATTTACACTGGTATATTCCTCTACACTATTGGGCCTATTACATGTTGGACTAGTTGCACGGCCCAGTCACGAGGGGTTGGGCCACCCCTACAACAGTACTCCCTCGACAGCAAGCCCTGAGGTCCCGATGGGCGAGCTGACGCGATGAACCACCCCAGCCCCCCGTTCCCCGACAGCAAGCGCGAGGGTGCCAAGTGGTGAGACGCTGCAACTAGTAGCTTGTAGACCCCCGAGGCAATGCCTATGATGAAATCAGTGAGCTCCAGCGCTGAACCCCGCGCCGTCCCGCCGAGGCGACGCCTATAAGGTGGACGGTGGAGTCGAGTGCCGGAGCCGTGCCGTCCCTCCGAGGCGATGCCTACGAGAAGGACGGCGAAGCCAAGCGCCGAAGACGTGTCCTCGAGCACCGAGAACGTGCCGTCCTGCCGAGGCGATGCCTACGAGGCGGACGGCGAAGTCAGGCGCCGAAGACGTGTCCTCGAGCGCCGAGGACGTGCCGTCCTGCCGAGGCGATGCCTACGAGGCGGACGGTGCAGTCGGGCGCCGAAGGCGTGTCGTCGAGCGCCGAGGACGTGCCGTCCCGCCGAGGGGATGCCTACGAGGCGGACGGTGAAGTCGGGCGCCGAAGACGTGTCGTCGAGCGCCAAGGACGTGCCGTCCCGCCGAGGCGATGCTTACGAGGCGGACGGCGAAGTCGGGCGCCGAAGACGTGTCGTCGAGCGCCGAGGACGTGCCGTCCCGCCGAGGCGATGCCTACGAGGCGGACGGCCAAGTCGGGCGCCGAAGGCGTGTCGTCGAGCGCCGAGGACGTGCTGTCCCGCCGAGGCGGGCGGCTAAGCCGAGCGCCGAAGACGTGTCGTCGAGCGCCGAGGACGTGCCGTCGTGCCGAGGCGATGCCTACGAGGTGGACGGCGAAGTCGGGCGCCGTAGGTGTCTCGTTGAGCGCCGAGGACGTGCCGTCGAGCGCCGAGGACGTACCATCCCGTCGAGGCGATGGCTACGAGGTGGACGGCGAAGTCGGGTGCCGACGACGTGTCGTCCCGCCGAGGTGATGCCTACGAGGCGGACGGCCACCATTCCCCTACTCTCAAAAACGGTACCCGCGAAGAGCGGGCGCTTGCGGCGCCAAGGCGCTACGCACGCTGAGGTAGGGAGGCGTCGCCGCCGTTCCCCTACCTTGAAAAACAGTGCCCGCGAAGAGCGGACGCTTGCGGCTAGGCCGAGGGCGCTATGCACGCTGAGGTAGGGAGGCGTCGCCGCCGTTCCCCTACCTTGAAAAACAGTGCCCACGAAGAGCGGGCGCTTGCGGCGTAGGCCGAGGGCGCTACGCACGCTGAGGTAGGGAGGCGTCGCCGCCGTTCCCTTACCTCGAAAAATGGTGCCCGCGGAGAGCGGGCGCTTGCGGCGTAGGCCGAGGGCACAACGCACGCTGAGGTAGGGAGGCGTCGCCGCCGTTCCCCTCCCCTACCTTGAGAAAGGGTGCCCGCGAAGAGCGGGCCCTTGCGGCGTAGGCCGAGGGCGCTACGCACGCTGAGGTAGGGAGGCGTCGCCGCCGTTCCCCTACCTCAAAAAAGGGTGCCCGCGAAGAGCGGGCGCTTGCGGCGTAGGCCGAGGGCGCTACGCATGCTCAGGTAGGGAGGCGTTGCCGCCGTTTCCCTACCTCGAAAAAGGGTGCCCGCGAAGAGCGGGCGTTTGCGGCGTAGGCCGAGGGCGCTACGCACGCTGAGGTAGGGAGGCGTCGCCGCCGTTCCCCTACCTCGAGAAAGGGTGCCCGCGAAGAGCGGGCCCTTGCGGCGTAGGCCGAGGGCGCTACGCACGCTGAGGTAGGGAGGCGTCGCCGCCGTTCCCCTACCTCGAGAAAGGGTGCCCGCGAAGAGCGGGCCCTTGCGGCGTAGGCCGAGGGCGCTACGCACGCTGAGGCAGGGAGGCGTCGCCGCCGTTCCCCTACCTCGACAAAGGGTGCCCACGAAGAGCGGGCACTTGCGGCGCAGGCCGAGGGCGCTACGCACGCTGAGGTAGGGAGGCATCGCCGCCGTTGCCCTACCTCGAAAAAGGGTGCCCGTGAAGAGCGGGCGCTTGTGGCGTAGGCCGACGGTGCTACGCAGGCTGAGGTAGGGAGGCGTCGCCGCCGTTCCCCTACCTCGAAAAAGGATGCCGGCGAAGAGCGGGCCCTTGCGGCGTAGGCCAAGGGCGCTACGCACGCTGAGGTAGGGAGGCGTCCCCGCCGTTCCCCTACCTCGAAAAACGGTGCCCGCGGAGAACGGGCGCTTGCGGCGTAGGCCGAGAGCGCTACGCACGCTGAGGTAGGGAGGCGTCGCCGCCGTTCCCCTCCCCTACCTCGAGAAAGGGTGCCCGCGAAGAGCGCGCCCTTGCGGCGTAGGCCGAGGGCGCTACACACGCTGAGGTAGGGAGGCGTCGCCGCCGTTCCCCTACCTCGAAAAAGGGTGCCCGCGAAGAGCGGGCTCTTGCGGCGTAGGCCGAGGGCGCTACGCACGCTGAGGTAGGGAGGCGTCGCCGCCGTTCCCCTACGTCGAAAAACGGTGCCCGCGAAGAGCGGGCGCTAGCGGCGTTGGCCGAGGGCGCTACGCACGCTGAGGTAGGGAGGTGTCGCCGCCGTTCCCCTACCTCGAAAAGGGGTGCCCGCGAAGAGCGGGCGCTTGCGCCGTAGGCCGAGGCCGCTACGCACGCTGAGGTAGGGAGGCATCACCGCCGTTCCCCTACCTCGAGAAAGGGTGCCCGCGAAGAGCGGGCACTTGCGGCCTAGGCCGAGGGCGCTACGCACGCTGAGGTAGGGAGGCGTCGCCGCCGTTAAGGGTGCCCGCCAAGAGCGGGCTCTTGCGGCGTAGGCCGAGGGCGCTACGCACGCTGAGGTAGGGAGGCGTCGCCGCCGTTCCCCTACCTCGAAAAACGGTGCCCGCGAAGAGCGGGCCCTTGCGGCGTAGGCCAAGGGCGCTACGCACGCTGAGGTAGGGAGGCGTCGCCGTTCTCCTACCTCGAAAAATGGTGCCCGCGAAGCGCGGGCGCTTGCGGCATACGCCGAGGTCGCTACACACGCTGAGGTAGGAAGGCGTTGCGGCCGTTCCCCTACCTCGAGAAAGGGTGCCCGCGAAGAGCGGGCACTTGCGGCGTAGCCGAGGGCGCTACGCACACTGAGGCAAGGAGGCGTCCCCGCCGTTCCCCTACCACGACAAAGGGTGCCCGCGAAGAGCGGGTACTTGCGGCGTAGGCCGAGGGCGCTACGCACGCTGAGGTAGGGAGGCGTCGCCGCCGTTCCCCTACCTCGAGAAAGGTTGTCCGCGATGAGCGGGCTCTTGCGGCGTAGGCCGAGGGCGCTACGCACGCTGAGGTAGGGAGGCGTCACCGCCGTTAAGGGTGCCCGCGAAGAGCGGGCTCTTGCGGCGTAGGCCGAGGGCGCTACGCACGCTGAGGTAGGGAGGCATCGCCGCCGTTCCCTTACCTCGAAAAATGGTGCCCGCGAAGAGCGGGCCCTTGCGGCGTACGCCAAGGGCGCTACGCACGCTGAGGTAGGGAGGCGTCGCCGCCGTTCTCCTACCTCGAAAAATGGTGCCCACGAAGAGCGGGCACTTCCGGCGTAGGCCGAGGGCGCTACACACGCTGAGGTAGGGAGGCGTCGCCGCCGTTCCCCTACCACGAGAAAGGGTGCCCGCGAAGAGCGGGCACTTGCGGCGTAGGCCGAGGGCGCTACACACGCTGAGGTAGGGAGGCGTCGCCGCCGTTCCCCTACCTCGAGAAAGGGTGCCCGCGAAGAGCGGGCACTTGCGGCGTAGGCCGAGGGCGCTACGTACACTGAGGCAAGGAGGCGTCCCCGCCGTTCCCCTACCTCGACAAAGGGTGCCCGCGATGAGCGGGCTCTTGCGGTGTAGGCCGAGGGCGCTACGCACGCTGAGGTAGGGAGGCGTCACCGCCGTTAAGGGTGCCCGCGAAGAGCGGGCTCTTGCGGCGTAGGCCGAGGGCGCTACGCACGCTGAGGTAGGGAGGCATCGCCGCCGTTCCCCTACCTCGAAAAATGGTGCCCGCGAAGAGCGGGCCCTTGCGGCGTACGCCAAGGGCGCTACGCACGCTGAGGTAGGGAGGCGTCGCCGCCGTTCTCCTACCTCGAAAAATGGTGCCCGCGAAGAGCGGGCACTTCCGGCGTAGGCCGAGGGCGCTACACACGCTGAGGTAGGGAGGCGTCGCCGCCGTTCCCCTACCTCGAGAAAGGGTGCCCGCGAAGAGCGGGCACTTGCGGCGTAGGCCGAGGGCGCTACGTACACTGAGGCAAGGAGGCGTCCCCGCCGTTCCCCTACCTCGACAAAGGGTGCCCGCGAAGAGCGGGTACTTGCGGCGTAGGCCGAGGGCGCTACGCACGCTGAGGTAGGGAGGCGTCGCCGCGGTTCCCCTACCTCGAAAAAGGGTGCCCGCGAAGAGCGGGCTCTTGCGGCGTAGGCCGAAGGCGCTACGCACGCTGAGGTAGGGAGGCGTCGCCGCCCTTCCCCTACCTCGAAAAAGGGTGCCCGCGAAGAGTGGGCCCTTGCGGCGTAGGCCGAGGGCGCTACGCACGCTGAGGTAGGGAGGCGTCGCCGCCGTTGCCCTACCTCGAAAAACGGTGCCCGCAGAAAGCGGGCGCTTGCGGCGTAGGCCGAGGGCGCTACGCACGCGCAGGTAGGGAGGCGTCGCCGCCGTTCCCCTACCTTGAAAAACAGTGCCCGCGGAGTGGGGCGCTTGCAGCGTAGGCCGAAGGCGCTACACACGCCGAGGTAGAGAGGCGAAGGCGCCGTTCCCCTACCTTCAAAAATAGTGCCCGCGGAGAGCGGGCGCTTGTAGCGTAGGCCGAGAGCACTACGCGCGGAGGCAGGGAGGCGGAGCCGCCGTTCCCCTACCTTCAAAAACAGTGCCCGCGGAGAGTGGGCGCTTGCAGCGTAGGCCGAGGGCACTACGCGCGGAGGCAGCGAGGCGGAGCCGCCGTTCCCCTACCTTCAAAAATAGTGCCCGTGGAGAGTGGGCGCTTGCGACGTTGGCCGAGGGCACTACGCACGCCGAGGTAGAGAGGCGAAGGCACCGTTCCCCTACCTTCAAAAACAGTGCCCGTGGAGAGCGGGCACTTGCAGCGTAGGCCGAAGGCGCTACGCGTGCGGAGGTAGGGAGGCGGAGCCGCCGTTCCCCTACCTTCAAACACAGTGCCCGCGGAGAGCGGGTGCTTGTGGCGTAGGCCGAGGGCACTACGCACGCCGAGGTAGAGAGGCGAAGGTGCCGTTCCCCTACCTTCAAAAACAGTGCCCGCGGAGAGCGGGCGCTTGCGACGTAGGCCGAGGGCACTACGCGCGCAGAGGCAGGGAGGCGGAGGCGCCGTTCCCCTACATTCAAAAGTTCGCGGTGCACTCCCGGGTGCAACGCGCGCGAGGGCGCGATATCCAAGGGGTGTGCCGCCTAAAGCGAGGCACTCCCTAGTGTCTCGGCTTTGTCGCAATTTACGACTTAATTTATAGTCCGTAGACTTGCGCGGCGTGCGGAGGCGTACCTCGATGCTACGTCTTAATTTATAGTCCGTAGACTCGCGCGTGCGGAGGCGGACCTCAACGCTACGTCTTATTTAAAGTCCATAGACTGGTGCGTGTGGAGGCGTACCTGGACGCTACGTCTTAATTTATAGTCTGTAGACTTGCGCGTGCGGAGGCGGACCTCGATGCTACGTCTCATTTAAAGTCCGTAGACTGGTGCGTGCGGAGGCGTACCTCGACGCTACGTCTTAATTTATAGTCCGTAGACTCGCGCGTGCGGAGGCGGACCTCGACGCTACGTCTTAATTTATAGTCCGTAGACTCGCGCGTGCGGAGGCGGACCTCGACGCGACGTCTTATTTTATAGTCCGTAGACTCGCGCATGCGGAGACGGACCTCGACGCTACGTCTTATTTAAAGTCCGTAGACTGGTGCTGCGGAGGCGTACCTCGACGCTACGTCTTAATTTATAGTCCGTAGACTTGCGCGTGCGGAGGCGGACCTCGACGCTACGTCTTATTTAAAGTCCATAGACTGGTGCGTGCGGAGGCGTACCACGACGCTACGTCTTAATTTATAGTCGGTAGACTCGCGCGTGCGGAGGCGGACCTCGACGCTACGTCTTATTTAAAGTCCGTAGACTAGTGCGTGCGGAGGCATACCTCGACGCTGCGTCTTAATTTATAGTCCGTTGACTCGCGCGTGCGGAGGCGGACCTCGACGCTACGTCTTAATTTATAGTTCGTAGACTCGCGCGTGCGGAGGCGGACCTCGACGCTACGTCTTATTTAAAGTCCATAGACTGGTGCGCGCGGAGGCGTACCTCGACGCTACATCTTAATTTATAGTCCGTAGACTTGCGCGCGGAGGCGTCCCCCCACACGTCTTTGTTTATACTCATGCCCGTGCCTTTGACGGAGTGTGTACACGCGAACGTGCGTCTTTGTTTATACTCATACCCGTGTCTTTGACGGAGCACACGCGAACGTGTGTCTTCGTTTATACTCCGTAGTGTACGCCGACGCTCGAGGCAGTCGGGCGATTTAAATGAAAAAGGAGGACCAAAACAAAGGTAGCAAAGAAATGGCCGAAGACTTGCGAACGCTCCAGAATGCAGTACTGGGAAAGCCTACGGTAGCCCAAAACAAGCCAAAACCGAAGAAGCAAATACGACCAAATCAAATGCTCTCATAATAGGACCGTAGCCATTACCTCGGCGACAGAGTTGCCGCAAGCTTCGTCAAGACTCCGTCGCGGAAGCTGTCCCTGCCTGGAGTGTACAAAGACTTCGAGCCGCAGACCTCTGGCAGGAGACTTCGTGGTTGTATGGAGTCCCGCGCGTAGACGCCGGGGGTGCAGAGGCCAGAGCTGCGGCGCGGAGTCGGAGCGGTCCAACGTGGCGCCGCGGCGCGCAGAAGCCTGGGCGTGACGCGGAGTCGGAGTGGTCCAACATGGCGCCGCGATGCGCAGAAGCCTGGGCGTAACGCAGAGTCGGAGGCGCGGAGTCCGGGGAGTGCGGCGCGGAGTCGGAGCGGTCCAACGTGCTGCCGCGGCGCGCAGAAGCCTGGGCGTGACGCGGAGTCGGAGGCGCGGAGTCGGAGTGGTCCGACATGGAGTTTGACGAACGTGGTCGGGGGCCAAGCGGGCGCGCGCAGCACCTGAAGACGCCGAGTCGGAGCCTGGCGAGGTAGGAATCCCAAAGATGCCGAGTCACGGCAGAGTGGTGCGCACGCCGTCCTTGCGCACCGCGGCTCCATGCCGGGCTTCGCGAGGGGATCTGCGCGTCGCTCGCCGCATGCTGCTATGCGGAGTCTGCATGCATGTCGGAGCAGAATCTGCATGGCGGCTGGGCACGTCGGGCGAAGTCAGTGCGTGCGTCACCAGAGACGCCGGCTTCATTAGCCCATGGCTCGTCAGGGGGCTTCCGGGTAGATGTTGCACCGTCTGTGCCAACGGTCGAAGACGCGAAGCTTGATTTTCTTTTTCTTGATATTTGCGGTGCGGAGACGAGGAGGTCGCTGGCACGGCGCGGAGGTGGACGACGCGAAAGCCGAAGGGCGTCGAGGCCTCGCTGGATATGTGGAGACCCATGGTCGAGGCGCGGAGTCTAGCGTCGACTCCGCGCATCATATTAACTAGTGCTCGCCGCGTACATGTAGAGCTCACCGCATATTTAAGGAGGCTCGATGATGTGCGCAGGCGCAGACGCTTGTCCGGGCACGGAGGCAATGCCGGAGCTAGGCTTCAGCAGTGCAGGTGCAAGCTGAGGCCGACGCATGTCCTCAGCGATGTAGAGGCGAGCGGCACACCGGGCGAAGCCGCCGAGTCGGAGCATGGCTACATGTAGGGGATGGGTACTTTGTGCATGTGTGGAGGCCCAGCGCTAAGAGCTCCACGCTGCCTGCGCGAAGTATCCGCATCGTCCCACACCAGCCAGAAGGATCCTGATGTTTGCAGCGCGAAAGTCGGAGCCGCCTAATTGGAGGCCAGCGGAGACTTGGTGCGGACGACGAGCACACTGAGATGAGGTCCTGCGGCGCGGAGGTGACAACATGCGGAGCCATCGAAGAGGCGAGGTGCAGGGCCAGCGGACGCCGGGCGACGCTTTGTAGCGTCTATGTTCCAAACCTGCCAATACTCTGTATAGGTGGACTTCGACGACGTGAAGTCCATGGTTGCGTGGAGACGAACCGGCGCGGCCCGAAGGTGTGCTTGGCGGGGTGCGCGCCTGGCGAGGTGTACCCCGACGATGCAAACGGAGACCTAGCGTGGACGCCGAGTGCACAGAAGCGAGCGGAGCACCAGGCGACCTCGCCGCAGCTGTCTTCGCCGGAGATGATGTCTCGGCCTGAAGGCTCGCCGCGAGGCACTCCGGAGGGCGCGCTAGGGTCGAAGTCGTGCGGAGCCGAAGGCCGACGCCGCCCGACGACGCGAAGAATGGATACTTCGGCCAAGGTGCAGAGGGTCGGAAGCAAGGCGCCCGACGACGCGGAGGCTTCGGAGGCAAGCTAACCAGCGCTCGCAGCACGCATGCAGAGTGAAATGACTCACTGAAGTTTACGCGGGCATGGATGGAGACGTTTTGTGTTTGTGGATGTATGCACGTGAGGCCTTGTATTTGTGCCTGCATGGATGGGTGGACGTGGGAGCTTTGTATTTGTGCATGCACACATGGAATATCCAGGGAGTTCGAGCCGAAGGCTTCCTTCTGCGCATGCATGAAGTGTACATGGACTTCTGGCCGGAGACTTCGGGCGGGGACCTCGCGCGCGCATGGAGTCCCGCGCGTGGACACCGAAGGCACGGAGCCGGAGCTGCGGCACAGACTTCGACAGTGTGCAAAGCTAGCCGTCTCCACGGTTCAACCCATCGCTTCCCTACATAACCACCCCCGGCAAAGCGGAGATATCCGCAACATAAAAATAAGTGATTAGATCCATTTAGCAGTGCACCTAACAGCAGCGAGAAAAGAATAAGTGATTCTGTTGGATCTATCCCACTCATCATTTACAAAGTATAGCGAGGTATACGGGAAGAGCCCGTACACCTTGTCCAGTTAGATCTGCTGGATCTGGGTCTGGAAAGAAAATAGCAACAAGGTGAACTTATCTGTGATACTTCTATTCCACGCTAGGATGCTCTTCCGGTGGTAGCCACCTCTAGTGCCCTTGCGCAGCTTCTCGTTCAGTCCCCACGGACGGCGCCATCTGTTGTAGCTACGGGCTAAACAGGAATGAAGGGGGACTGGTAGAAGAGGAAGAGGGAGCCAGATCTGTGGAATGGCTAGTCAGAACGAGAGGATGTCCCCCCTTTGCCCCTCCTGGGGGTTTATATATATGAGTGGGGTAGAATGGGAAATCCCCATTCTACCCCTTAGTATTTACAAAGGATGAGGGTACATTGGTATATTTACACTGGTACATTCCTCTACACTATTGGGCCTATTACATGTTGGACTAGTTGCACGGCCCAGTCACGGGGGGTTGGGCCACCCCTACAACACTATGCATGTTGGAAGTTGGTCTTGTCAGACTGAATCAGCATCGGATTGAATAAGCTTTCCAACAAGCACAAGAACACCTAAATCGGACTCCGTTTGTGAAAGTTATGGCTGTTTTATTTCAGGTCTGTTAGGCTGTCCCAAACCGAATCCAAATTGAGTTCTGATTTGATTCCGAGTTTGATTTTGGTTGGGCTTGAGGGAATTTCGAATTGGGCTTGGAAACCTCATCCAAAACATGGGCTTTTATGTTCTTGGACCTCTCCCCTTTTGCCCTCCCGCTGCATGGCTTCTCGTTGGGCTTCTTCTTCCTCGTTTTTCTCCATTGCTTTGGCGCCGGCCTCCCACTCGGTTAGAAAGTATTCCATTTGTCAAAACCGAGAATGAACAAAGTAGTGACATGAGGTAGCATCATATTTTCATTTAAAATATGTAGAAGCTGAAGAAACGGATTCACCTTTAGTTCAATCTTGATATTGGGCGCTATGGTCGTGTGTGTTTGTAGCGTGGTCACATCAGAACACAAAGATTAGCACGTAAACAAAATTTCTAATGGATCAAGACTTAATAAAACTCACGAAAATAGCATATGCGAAACTAGGGTTTGCATTTTTTCGTGTTTTCGGTTTATGGACTATAGGACAGCATGTAATAAACTGAAATTTAAAGGGATAAGATCCTACCGAGTAAACCGCGCTCTGATACCAAGATGATAGGGGATCACCCCATCTTCTCAACGTAGGATGGATACTCACAGGAGTCTTGATGAATCGTAATGATCCTCCAATGCCAGTGCAAGGGACGAACACTCTTTAATCCGCCAAACACACTCGTGTTGATTTCGCTGACCACCAAGCGAAGATCTATCGTGCACCCAATTCCCAGCGGAAAGGATGAACGATCTTGATTGAAGAAGACACTCCTAATTCCCTAAGGAATTTCGGCAGCAATGCTAAACTCAAAAACTTTAGTAGATTTATTTTTCTCAAACGTGGTCTGTCTCAAACAAAAGGGAATACAAGGGGTTTTATAGTGCTTCCCCCGAACTCACGCAAGGAAGGTTTGGCCGAATCAATCTCTAATTCGGTCAAGGTTTCCTAATCTAATTCCTAAAATTTAGCAAGTCTGTTTCTTTCAATTTCAGGCTAAGCCCCTATCCTATTACAAAACTGAGATTTGAGGTGGATTCGGTCAGCTTTTGGCACACAGGCCATATCTTACGCACACCATGAGATTTGTGATCACGTGACCTTCCATTGATTTGATGGCAGCTTGGTTGAGACTTTCTTGGACGCATATATCTTAGTTCCTTGGTCACATGGACTCTCATTCTCTTGACTCGTGGCCGGTTGGAGCTTCTCCACTTGATCTTCTATTGCTTCGAATCAGAGAAGGCACAACATATTTGCATTAGGTAGTATGCTATTCTCATCTAACGTAATAGAAGACTCTCTAAGAAACAAAAGCACCTGTTGTTGAAATAGTTTAGCTCTTGCTCTTGTCATAGGACCTTTCGGAGCCTCATCACTAGCTTTGTCATGCACACCTGGAGCGGACGATGAATGTCCTCATCACTTGGACTCGTTGGAAAGCTGATTTGAAGTCCCATACAATGGATGAGGTGTCAGCCATGGAATCCCCATGGTCACATCGCAAAATAAGTAAGAATCCAATGTCAGTAGTTTAGATATTTCCTTTTTAGTTCGTATTAGAGCTTGTTTCGGCCTTAGGCCAGGTTGTGCGTAAGTTTTAGTCAAGGCTGTGCATTGTGCACCAATATAAGGCTAGGGCTTAGCCCCATTTGATGTGGCCAAGAGTGTGAATACTACATTGATTTGTGCTTCACCCACGCAATCTGAAGTTACAAGGCTTAGTAGCTCTGAATTGCGTAAGGAGAAAGAAGCAATCAGTTATGGAAGAATGAAGAATATCCTAGTTCGTGCGGATGCTTATGTGATTCCTCCTTTGTGTAATGCAAACAAGCCAACAATCCATGGAATTAGATATGTGGATGGTAAAGAAAGAAAGCTAGTTTGGGTAAAGGGGAAGACACAAGATCAATCAAGTTCTCGTGATTGCAGTTCTGTCCGCAATGTTCATGAAGATTGCAACGCCAATTCTGTGGTTTTCAAAGCACACAAAATATATATTTGGAAATATAATGAAGTCTACTTTCCAACAAATCAAACAGCGCAAGATTTTAAGCTTCCTACACAAAGTTATGGCAATTTCATTGACTGCTGCACGGGCTGTTCGGAGAGATGAGCGAGACTTGCCAAACATAGAGAGTCCGAGTATTGCAATACAAGTAAAGGTAAAATCCAACGATACCATGGCTTTCCAAAGGTTGAGAAGGACTCCTTTTCAGGTTATAAACAGATTTGTAAGCCCCTTGAACAAGAAAAGGAAACCTATAAAGATTTGAATTCAATTCGAGTTCGATTCGGGTCAGACAGGAAGTCCAACATTAAAACGCCCATAACTTTCACAAACGGAGTCCGATTTGGGCGTTCTTGGACTCGTTGGAAAGCTATTTTGAAGCCCCATACAATGGATGAGGTGCTAGCCACGGAATTCTCATGGTAACATCGCAAATTGAGAGAGAATTCAGAGGTCGTAGTTTAGGTATTTCCTTTTTAGTTCGTATTGGAGTTTGTTTTGGCCTTAGGCCAGGTTGTGCGTGAGTTTTAGCTAAGGCCATACATTGTACACCAATATAAGGCCAGGGCTTTAGCCCCATTGTATCATGGTGATTTTCTCCTTTATTTCACATCATAGCCTAAGTTACAATGGGAGTAAAGCCCTGGCCTTATATTGGTGCACAATGCATGGCCTTGACTAAAACTCATGTACAACCTAGCCTAAGTTCGAAACAAACTCCAATACGAACTAAAAAAGAAATACCTAAACTGCTACCCCTGGATTCTCTCAATTTGTGACGTGACCATGAGGATTCCATGGCTGGCACCTCATCCATTGTATGGGGCTTCGAAATAGCTTTCCAACGAGTCCAAGAACGCCCAAGTCGGATTCTGTTTGTGAAAGTTATGGCCGTTTTAATGTTGGACTTTCTGTCTGACCTGAACCGAATCCGAATTGAATTCAAATCTTTATAGGTTTCCTTTTCTTGTTCAAGGGGCTTTCAAATCCGTTTGGAACCTGAAAAGGAGTCCTTCTCGTCCTTCTGAAAGCTATGGTATGGTCGGATTTTAGCCTTACTTGTATTGCAATACTCGAACTCTCTATGTTTGGCAAGTCTCACGCGTTTCTCCGGACAGCCCGTGCAGCAATCAATGAAGTTGCCATAACTTTGTGTAGGAAGCTCCAATCATGCGCCGTTTGATTCGTTGGAAAGTAAACTTCATTAGCTTTCCAAATATGTATTTTGTGTGCATTAGAAACTTCAGAATTGGCGTTGCAATCTTCATGAACTTTGTGGACAGAACTGCAATCATGAGAACTTGATTGATCTTGTGTCTTCCTCTTTACCCAAACTAGCTTTCTTTCTTTACCATCCACACCTCCAATTCCACGCATTGTTAGCCTGTTTGCATTACGCAAAGGAGGAATCACATAAGCATCCGCACGAACTAGGATATTCTTCATTCTCCCATAACTGATTGCTTCTTTCTCCTTACGCAATTCAGAGCTACTAAGCCTTTGTAATATCCCGGAAGAGTTTCGACCGTTAATCGTTTAATCGGAGGAAAGGACCTTAAAGGGAAGAATAAAATATCAAGTTTAGAGGGGGTTTTCTGATTTTCCCTGGCAACCTGGGCCTGGGCCTTGGCCCAGGTGGGGATTTCGGCCAGCAAAGGGGGGCGCCACCTTCCCCCCTCCAACCCTAGCCACCCCTCCCCCTCTCCCTCCTTGCGCCTCCCCCTCTCCCCCCTTGCGCCGCCCCTGCTGCCCTTGCGCGTTTCCAGCAGCACCTCCCTCTTCCTCCTTGCGCCCCTGTGGCCAGCAGCGTCTCCCTCGCCTCCATGGACGCCCCCTGCGATTGGTGAAGGGATCCCGATCGCTGCGGTTCGAGGGGAGGAGAGCAATCGTCCGCCGGGAAGGATTGTGGATCCGGAAGGGGGAGAATAGGACGGGAAAAAGAAGGGAGGCAGAGATCGTGTGGAGTTCTTCGTGTTCTTCAGCGATTCATTAAGGGTAATTACTCCTAATTCTCCCCTCTAGCTGCATATTTAGTTGTTTAGCAATGTCGGTTTTCGGATCTGCTCAGGACAGCCTCTGTTAGACGGTTTTTTTGATATAGATCCGTGGGGATTCAGGTCTGGTCTTCTCCTAGAGATTTGTAGAGGACATATTTAGCTTTCCATGAAGTGCTAGAACGTGTCATTCGGACCTCTGTAGAAAATGTTATGAATTTTCTAGTCGGATTGTCCTGTAGATCGGGGAAATTCCTGTCAGGTTTCGGTAGATGAGTTTGGGCGATTAGAAATCAGGAGAATCAGAGGATCTACATATTATAAAAGTTTTAGATATTTTCCTTAGATTTCCATAAAGGTCAAGAAATCCGGATTCCGACTCTCGGGGTGAAAGTTATGTCAATTTTAGTGCGCTGTCCAGAGAACTCGTTATGGAATTGATGTTCTAGAAATTTATATGGTGCGGGTAGAAGTTGGCCGAATCAGGGAGACTCACCAACTAGGTTAGTTAGATAATTTAATTATCTTTCCATAAAATCTGAGAACGCCCTATTCGGACTTCTGTACCATTAGATAAGGATTTTTGAAGTTGACTGTCTGTAGAGGGGGACAGGGTGGCCGAAAGGATTTGGGGTTTGAGTCAAGTTAAACATGTTGGGTTAGTTTGGGGGTGTTTTTGTTTAATCTAAAGACTCTTTACTGTTGCCTTAGCAATTATTAAAATGATTGTTCAGGAGGAGGACGGATTCCAGGGGCCGCGCCTTCTGCTCATCCCCCGTTTTCGCGTGGTTAAGGCAAGTACAATAGTGGTCTAACCTTCATAGTATGGATTATGGATGATTGATGGTTTGTAGATGTTTTAATCTATCTTATGAGAATATTTGATCTTGATCATGTTAATGCTATGTTGATTTTGGTTATCACTGAATGCATGATTGATGGTTTATAGATGTTTTGATCTATCTTATGAGAATATTTGATCTTGATCATGTTAATGCTATGTTGAATTTGGTTATCGCTGATTGCAAACGAATGAGAGAATTTCTGGTGCATAGTTATCGTGAATGCAATTTATTATTGAGATATTCACGTTTGTGCATCATGTTGATTATTGAGGTCTTGGTCTCGAGACGACCAAGCGTTGAGGTCCCCGTCATGTTGATGTCATGACGGGCTAAAGGTCCCCATACATGTGGAGTATGGGCAAATGGTCCCTGTACCAGATGGTACAGGCATGGGTGTGCATTGACGGATGCACACTCCGCATTACTGGTAAAATGCGAAAGAGAAGAGATAAAGAGATTCTTTTGATCATACTGCATAGCATGATTTATTTATTTGATTGATGGGTGAACATGAGGAGTGATGTTCCCTTTTACACTTGTTGCCACTATTTATATTTGCTGAGTCGTTGGACTCACTCTTGTTTGTTGTTGTGGTTGCTGTTTGTTTTTAGGTACCTACATGAGACCGGCATGCATGGGGATAAAGATGGATTAACTTTATTGCACTTGCACAGTCCATTCACCTTGGAAGAAATAAAGAACCTTAATCATTATTTGTTGAATAGCTTAAGTGGTAACTGATTAAAGATCACCATGTTTAGAATGTAATAAAGGTTTAGAACTTTTGCATTGCTTACATTCTTTATTTAAGTATTTTGGTTACGATTGTGATGGCAAACATAATTCAGTTGTTTAGAATTGAATATTTATTGCTTACTATTATTCAGATCGTTTGACTATGCATGTTGGAACCTCTATTTTACTCATTAAACAAAGGAGGTTCTGCTGAAAATTTGTAAGGTGAATATTAGTTTTCCTTAATATGTTGTTAGTGTAGTAGCATTCCAGGTCATAGTTTGGCTGAGGTGTTACAGTTGGTATCAGAGCGGGCTGTAGGTCCGTGGTTAACGAAATATTAATTTTGACACACTAAGCACTGTAGGTGGGAATGGGGTTTGCATTGCATCTACGTTTCCGTCGATTATCATAGTTGAATGTGTGCTTAAATGTTTGACTTTGTACTTGTTATGAGATGATCTTTTGTGCTTATGATTCGATTATATGATCGATTGTTATGTGGGGTGATAGTTGATGTCGAGAGATAGAGACCGCGGTGCAGCCATGGGCATGGCCACGTTTTATCACTATTCGTGGTATTGAAATGGTGAAGGATTTTTCCTTGGACAACTTAGTTTCAGAGGTTAGGAATGAGTTATTTAGAAAAGTTTCTCTCATCCTTGAGTTGGGTTTGGTCAAAACTTATCCTGTGGTGGTGGATGAACTTATCTTGGGTTTGTGGCTCATTGTAGTTGAGGGTTTTCTATTGGTCTCTACCTGTTCTTTGAAGCAATTATTGTTCTTTCGGACTATTGAGACTCTTTTGCTACTTGTGAACATTATTGATTTGCAAGGTTGGTCCCTTCGTGGGAGTTTTGTCTTGTTGTGAAACATGTCTCATTTGTTTGCTTGGTATTTGTCGTAGGGGTGGCCCCCACCTAAGCCCAGCAGGCCTGTTAGGAGGTTATAAGAACCAGAGTAACGTGTGTAATGACATAAGTGCCCCTGATGGGGAGGTATGCATGTAAGGGTATAACTGTAAAAGCATACCCCATGTGAATATATATATCAGGATGAGGGGGAGGATGAGGCAGAACACTCCCACCTCTCCACTACCATCTCTCTCTCTGTTTGGTCTGTAACCACAACAGTTGGCGCCGTCCGTGGGGAGGACAAGGACAAGCCCGAAGACCGAAGAAGAAGGATGGCACCGAAAAAAGCTTCATCAGCGGCGGCGAAGGGAAAGAAGACGGCTGGGTCGGAGCGGCACGTGAATACCAGGACTTCGGCATCAGCCGCCGAAGGAGCTGGCGGCAGCGCAGGAGCCGTGGTCGCGGACATTGATGCTGGCACCACAGCGACCGACCCCGCCAGCGCCACTACAACGACACCCAACCCCGTCGCTGGCACTGGAACGACAGCCCCCGCCACCCTCGCCGGCAGCGCGGATCAGGCGGCGGGGGTAGCCGCAATGAAGCATCCGGCGGATCTGGAGATCGTGAAGCGATGGTCCCTGCACCGACCCGTCCGCTGGGTGTTCCGGCGGCCCCGACAGCGCCTGCGGTGGAAAGCGCCATACTAGCAGCCCTCAACTCATTCCAGCGGGAGCTAGGGGACCTTCGCGGAGCCGTCCGCGATATGCAAGAGGCTCGCAGCCAGCAGGCCGCGCCAGTAATCGTGCCCGAGCCCACGCCAGAGAGGGCAGACAGTCGCGAAGCCCCCACGTCTAGCCGTGCGCTGCCGCAGCGCGTAGATCCGGAGTCCCCGCTTTCGGTAGGGCTGCAGCAGGCGGCATGGCCTGAAGACTTCAAGTTTCCTAGCGCCATCGACCCGTACAAGGGCGACACGGACCCCCACAAGTTCGTGCGCGTGTACGAAACCGCGGTCGAGGCCGCGGGCGGAGACGACACCACGAAGGCGAAGGGACTCCCCCTCGCGCTGCAAGGAGCGGCGCTCTCTTGGTTCCTGACCATAGAGCCGGGCTCCATCTACGCGTGGGAGCAGCTCCGCGACCGTCTTCACAACAGCTTCCAAGGAAACTGCGTCGAGCGAGTCGACGCGGACCAACTCTTCGCTGTGAAGCAAAGACCCTCGGAGAAGCTCCAGGACTACCTCAAGCGCTTCGCCAGGATTCGATGCCAAGTAAGAGACGTTAATGAAACCACTGTCGTTAATGCAGCCATACAGGGCCTTCGTCTGGGCCCGATGGCCGAGTACAACGCGCGGAGGCCAATCAAGACAGTCGCCAAGCTCTTCGACAAAATGGACGAGTACGCGCGGGCGGAGGAGGATGCGCGAAGACGCAGCATTACCGCCCTCGACCTCGCCCATGGGGAGCGCCCCCCGCGCGAAGTAGGGGCGGGTGGTCCCTCCTCGAAGCAGGGCCGCGGCCGAGAGCCCCGGGGAGGCCCTCCCCGAGGCAGCGACACCGGAGTACGGGAAGGCTCCTCAAGGAGCAGGCATAAACCTCGGCGCCGCCAGCGCAGGTCACAGGCGGCCCATCATGTCCTCGACACCGAGAGCGCCCGCCAAGGACCCGACCCCGCCTCACAAAGGGGGGACCGGGGATCGGAAGACGGACTTGATTGCGGCGGCCAACCCCACGCAGAACAAGAGCTCCTACACTATGGCAAGTGGTGCGAGGTACACGGCTACGGTGATCATTACACAAGGGCATGCACCGCAGTTATGGAGCTGCGGAGGGTGACGGCCAGGTCTCAAGCTCTGCCTCCTCGCCCCCTGCCGGAGCCCACGTGGAGCACCCAAGCGGTAGCCCCATACGAGCCGCCGCAACGGAGGGCGCGCAGCATCGCACCGTTAGCGTCATCATCGGAGGCTCCTCCTCAAGGGCCCCCGGGGAGCAGCCGCAATTATGGATGCCGCCCCGCAACATCGCCTTCGACGTGAACGACGCCAGCGGTGTGGAGTACCCTCACCAAGACCCTCTAGTCATCCAGGCCCACATAGCACGCTGCGACGTCAGGTGCATCCTTGTCGACGGAGGAAGCTCCGCGAATATCTTGTTCGCCGAAGCCCTCTATCGTATGGGGATCCCCCGAAGCCGGCTAGAGCAGCCAGGAGCTCTACTTCAAGGCTTCGGGGCTCAACCACTACAGGCCTTGGGGCATGTGTCCCTTCCGGTCACGTTCCGTCAGGAGGGCAACAAGGGTAACATCCGGACCGAGCAGGTCACCTTCGACGTCGTAGATATCCCACATCCCTACAACGCCATACTGGGCCGGCCCGCCATCAACTCTTTCGAGGCGATCCCGCACTACGCGTTTTTGTGTATGAAGCTCCCGGGTCCAGAGGGTGTCATCACCGTCTTCGGCGATCAGGACCTGGCCAGACGTGCCGAGGTCGGCAGCCGCGTTCCGCATCGCCCGGTGCACGCCCTCTCCGGCACGCTCGGCGATGGCCCCTCCGCCCCTGGGTGGACGCCCAAGCCTCGGCCCGAGGGCGGAGTCAAGAAGGTGCCGCTCCAGGCGGAGGGGCAGTTTGTGTCCATCGGCGAGGGGCTCCCACCGGGGGTCGAACGGGATCTGCTCCGAGTGCTTCAGAACAACGTTGACATTTTCGCATGGTCCCCGGAGGACATCAAGGGCGTAGACCGAGCAGTAATTGAGCATCGCTTGGCGGTCCGCCCCGACGCCAAGCCGGTCAAGCAAAGGCTTCGGCGTATGTCGATGGATCGGCAACAGGCGGCCAAGGTGGAGGTGGCGAAGCTTCTTCGCGCAGGGGTCATCCGCGAGGTCCACCATCCAGAGTGGCTCGCTAACCCGGTACTAGTCAAAAAGGCCAGCGGGGCCTGGCGTATGTGCATCGACTTCACGGCACTCAACAAGGCGTGCCCAAAGGACAATTACCCCTTGTCGCGCATCGACCAGCTGGTCGACGCCACCGCGGGGTGCGAACTCATGAGTTTCCTGGACGCCTATTCCGGCTACCACCAGGTGTACATGGCCGAAGACGACGAGGAGAAGACCAGTTTCATCACACCTCTTGGGACGTTCTGCTTCGTCAGAATGCCCTTTGGCTTGAAGAACACAGGCGCTACCTTTACCCGTCTCGTCGCTATTGCCCTGGCCGCCCAGCTCGGGAGGAACGTCGAAGCTTACGTCGATGACGTGGTGGTCAAAACCCGGCAGCTTGCTCTGCATGGCCGGGACCTCCAGGAGACCTTCGACAACCTCCAGAAGGCGGGCATCAAGCTCAACCCCGACAAATGTGTCTTCGGGGTGCAGCGGGCAAACTCCTAGGTTTCCTCATGTCTGGACGGGGCATCCAGGCTTACCCCGACAAGGTAGACGCCATCCTGGGTATGGAGCCGCCCAAGACAACGAGGGAGGTCCAGAGGCTGGCGGGCCGCATGGCAGCATTAAGCCGCTTCCTATCTAGGGCGGCGGAGCAGGGCCTGCCATTTTTCAAGACACTCTGCGGGTGCGACGGATTTCGTTGGGACGGGGATTGCGCGAAGGCCTTCAACGAGCTCAAGGAGCACCTGGCAAGCCTCCCCACTCTGGTCGCCCCAGCACTAGAGGCTCCCCTCCTGCTATATCTGGCCGCGTCCGCCACCGCGGTCAGCGCCGTCCTCGTCTTAGAGGAAGGCGCCATGCAGCGGCCCGTATACTTTGTCTCTGAAGCCCTCCAAGGCGCCAAGACAAGGTACACGGAGCTTGAGAAGCTCACCTATGCGCTGGTCATGGCCTCCAGGAAACTTCGGTATTACTTTCTGGCCCACCCCATCACAGTGCCTTCTTCATTCCCCCTAGCAGAGATGTTACACAACAAGGAGTCCACAGGGCGCATCGGCAAATGGGCCGCCGAGCTCGCCCCCTTCTCCTTGACGTATGATTCACGAACGGCAATCAAATCCCAAGTCCTGGCGGATTTTCTCGCCGAATGGACCCCGCCGGCCCAACCAGTCCAGACGCACGACGACCCCGTCTGGACGCTTACCATTGACGGAGCTTACGACGTCGCGGGTGCGGGCGTAGGTGCGGTGATCGTCACGCCCGAAGGACAGCGTTTGCTATACTCGGCGGGCCTCGCTTTCCCCGCCACCAACAACACGGCTGAGTACAAGGCGCTGCTCTTTGGCCTGGCGAAGCTCAAAGCAGTCGGCGCGAGACGGGTGCTAGTACGCACCGACTCGCGCTTGGTGGGTGGTCACGTGGATAAGTCATATCAAGCCAAGGACCCTGAGTTGGCCAAGTACCTCGCGGCTGTGAGGGCAAGGGAAAGGCACTTTTTGGGTGTCACCGTCAAGGCCATCCCCCGCGCGGAAAACGAGCAGGCCGACGCCCTCGCTAAGGCTGCCAGCCAGCAACTGCCCCCCCCGGATGGGGCATTTTATGAGATATTAGTGCAGGCGGCTATCACATTGACCGGCCGGGTGATTGGCGAGAGCCCATCTTCAATTTCTTGCAAGGCATCGCCGAGCCGGAGGACCCCGCCGTGCTTCGGCGCTTGCGGCACCGCGCAAGATCCTTCCAGGTGTTCGAAGGGATACTCTACAAGAGAGGGGTTTGCGCACCGCTCTTGCGTTGCCTCTCGACATAGTAGGACCGCTTGCCCGAGCTCCAGGGGACCTCCGGTTCGTGGTGGTCGCGCTGGAGTATTTCTCCAGATGGCCGGAAGCGGTCGCCCTGGCTAAAGTAACTTCTGCGGCCATACAGCGCTTCCTCTGGCAAAACATCATATGTCGCTTCGGCGTGCCCCGGGAGCTCACGGTTGACAATGGCCTGCAGTTCGACGCCACCCTATTCAAAGACTATTGTGACAGCATGGGCATCACCCTCCGATTCACCTCGGTAGGGCATCCCCAGTCCAACGGGGCGGTCGAACGGGCGAATGGCGCCATCTCTGCTGCCATCAAAAAGCGCCTGGTCGGGTTGCCGAAGGGCAAGTGGCCGAGCGAGCTTCACAGCGTTCTTTGGTCGCTTCGCACAACGGTAACGCGCCCGACAGGATTCACGCCGTTCAAGCTCCTTTTCGGCGACGAAGCAGTGACGCCCGAGGAAATCAAGGTCGGCTCGCAGAGGGTCCTCGTCCAAGCACCCGAAGAGGAGCGCCGTGTGTCCTTGGACCTCCTCGACGGGCTACGGGCAGATGCAGCCCACCATGTTGAGAAGTATGCGCGGCAGACAATGCGTACTCGGGACCGCTCTATATGCCCGCGGGGATTCAAGCCTGGGGATCTCGTTCTCAGAGTGGCGCTTCAGGCGGAGACCGCTGGCAAGCGGGAGTCCAAGTGGGAAGGCCCGTACATTGTGATGGAGGCATTGCCAAAGGGGGCGTACCGCCTCGCCACGCTCGAAGGGCAAACCCTCCGACACACATGGAATGCGGACAGGTTGCGGCGATACTACGCCTAGAAGTAGGACAACAAGCGTAGAGCCACCAGCCCTTTGTTATACGATGCTCGCCCGCGCAAACGGGAGTTCAATAAAGGTTGCTGTTCCCGGAGCATTCCCTGTCCGCGCTGAGCAGGACAAAGTCTACGGACTTTAAATAAGACGTAGCGTCGAGGTCTGCCTCCGCACGCGCGAGTCTCCGGACTATAAAGGAAGTCGTAGCGTCGAGGTCCGCCTCCGCACGCACTAGTCCACAGACTCTAAATAAGACGTAGCGTTGAGGTCTGCCTCCGCACGCGCGAGTCTCCGGACTATAAAGGAAGTCGTAGCGTCGAGGTCCGCCTCCGCACGCACTACTCCACAGACTCTAAATAAGACGTAGCGTTGAGGTCTGCCTCCGCACGCGCGAGTCTCCGGACTATAAAGGAAGATGTAGCATCGAGGTCCGCCTCCGCACGCACCAGTCTACGGACTTTAAATAAGACGTAGCGTTGAGGTCTGCCTCCGCACGCGCGAGTCTCTGGACTATAAAGGAAGACGTAGCGTCGAGGTCCGCCTCCGCACGCACCAGTCTGCGGACTTTAAATAAGACGTAGCGTCGAGTTCCGCCTCCGCACGCACCAGTCTACGGACTTTAAATAAGACATAGCGTCGAGGTCCGCCTCCGCACGCACCAGTCTGCGGACTTTAAATAAGACGTAGCGTCGAGGTCCGCCTCCGCACGCACCAGTCTGCGGACTTGAAATAAGACGTAGCGTCGAGGTCCGCCTCCGCACGCACCAGTGTACGGACTTTAAATAAGACGCAACGGGGGGACGCCCTCGCGCGCACCAGTCTACAGACTCTAAATAAGACGTAGCGTCGAGGTCCGCCTCCGCACGCGCAAGTCTCCGGACTATAAAGCAAGTCGTAGTGTCGAGGTTCGCCTCCGCACGCACCAGTCTACGGACTCTAAATAAGACGTAGCGTCGAGGTCCGCCTCCGCACGCGCGAGTCTCCGGACTATAAAGCAAGTCGTAGCGTCGAGGTTTGCCTCCTCACGCACCAGTCCATGGACTTTAAATAAGACGTAGCGTCGAGGTCCGCCTCCGCATGCGCGAGTCTCCGGACTATAAAGAAAAGCGTAGCGTCGAGGTTCGCCTCCACTCGCACCAGTCTGCGGAGTATAAATAAGACGCGGGTGTCCTCCCTGCGAGCTTTGCAGAATATAAACAAGATGCGGAGGTCTTCCCTTCGCGTTCGGCGGCAGGTAACACCAAGAAAGGTACTACTCGGTTTCGTTATAAAAGCAAAGGGGCTACATGGCTACAAGCATACGAACCAGTACATCATCCCCTCGCCCTACCCGACCAACCGCTTAGCCTTGGCACGGTGCGGACGAACCCGTGCCATCGTCGCCGTGACGCTGAAGGACTCCTTCGAGCCAGTGGAGGAGGTCCCCCTCCCCATGCAGCGTCTGCTGCACGGCGACCCTCGCTGCATCTTCCTCGAAGCGGCCCCAGATCCGTTGATGGAAGTTTTGCAGGCTAGGCCCGATGGAGCGAATGGCGTCCGCCATAACTTCTGGATGGCTGGGAAGATCCAGTTGAGGATTCGCCAGCTCATGGGTGTGTCTGCACCCACGAGTGTGAAGCAGGGCGAGGGCGAAGCATGCACCAACATAGCCGCAGTGCTCGCCAAACGTTCTGGCGCCACGAAGAGCAACCCCAGCCCCCTCCTCGATCAACCCGAGCATCTCCGACAGGGCCTCCGGCCCGTGCGCAGGGTCCGGCACTCTGACGCACAGATCTCGGAGGGCCTGGTTCAGAGACTCCATGGCCCGCCACGCCGACGTGGACGCATTTTCCAAGATGAGACTATTCCCTACAGCAGACTCTGCCAGCTGGGCGTTCTCCCCTTCTAGGGCGGCGATCTGCTGCAGAAAGGCGGCGCGCTCGTCAGCCGCGGCGCACTTGGCTTCCGTGGCCTCGAGTTGTGCGGTCGCCATGGCGCCCCCCAGCACGCGAAGTTCTTCATCCTTCGCTGCGAGAGCATCGTTTGCTTCACGTAGGCTGGCTTCCAGAGCCCTCCACTCCTGAACGCGGGCCTCGTCAAAGGACCGGCTAAGGGCAAGCGTCTGGCAAAAACAACAAGTCAGCAGGCGTCCAGCAGTACCTTGCAAGCTGAAGCGCACATGTTTACCCTCATCTCGGGGGCCTGCAGCGCGAGCGCTAGGAGATCCCCCTCGCATGACGACAGCATTTCTCGGTCAAGGCCGTTGTCGGCACGCTCTGCGGCTGCAGCAAGGACGCGAAGTATCTCCAGGCGAGGGAGGAAGTCCGAGCGAGCGAGCCCCGGCCCCAACGCGTCAGGATTTACCGAGGCCGTGGCCACGTCAACAGCAACGGACATCTGCAGGGCACCCTGCATAGCTCTTTGGACTTCGCGCATACCTCCGCTGCTCGATCCTTCGCCATGTCTGGGAGACCTTGTCTCGCCTGATGTTGGCAGAATGAGCGAGCAGATCGGAGAGAGTTTCGCGAAGTCACGAGAGGAAAGGGATTCACACCTACCACCTGCGTCTCACGTCGCGGCAGGAGCTGCCACCGTTCCGACGGCCAAGCGGGAGGCGGGCGTCTCGGTGGTCGGCAAGGAGGTCTTCTCGGCCGCGCCAGACGTCGTAATCCCGCGACAAGGCCCCGCAACGGCGTATCGACCCCTCGCTGGCGGCGGGGACTGCGTCCGACGGCGTTTCTTCCGGGGCAACACCAACTACGGTTCCCGTCGCCCCCACGGTTTCCTCTGTAGGGGGCGCGCCCTCGCCGCCCACCGCGGTTGGTAGCGCACCATCAATCATGTTTTTTTCGCCAGGAACGGTGCTCCCCCCCGGGTTGGCGAGTTCCAGCTCACCGATGGCCGCAAGCACGGGTTTGTTGGCGTCGGCGGAGGGTGCCGGGGGATTCGAGGCGGCGCGTTCCTCCGAAGCAGTGTGGCCTGGCCCACCGCCGGTTGCACGCCCCGTCCCAGCTGTGCTAGTCGCCGAGGGGCCTGCGGGGTCGCATATGGCAGACGGGGAACGGGCCCGGCGTCGCGAGGATAACACCCTCGCAGGGCTATCACCGTCCTGAGCGCCCGGAGTCCCGGCGGGAAGCTCCTTCGACACCAAGCGTTCGGGCACAGTAATGCCTAGAGCTTCGCATGTGCGGTTTACCCGCCCTTGCTTAGCCGCCTTGACGGCGGCCTCGCGAGCCTGGTGCTCCTTAAGTGTGTACGGGCCGAGGAGCGCCGTAACCGCGCGCTCCACATCTTCTAGCCGAGCCACTGCGCAGGAGATCACGTCAGCCAGGCGGAGACCAAACAGATACAACGGTGCGCGTAAAACATACTGGACGACTTACAAGGAGCGGAGGGTGGAAGCAGGCGAGATACGGATGGGCTGAACCTGTCCTCGCGGGGGCCATTCTATCCAACATACTTCCCCCGGGAGGAGAGGGGCGCCGCCCCATACATTGTGAACTCCTCGGCTAGGTCGCGCAGGCTCATTCGACGGGCGACACCGACAAGACCCTGTAGCCTTCGCGTGTCGTCAGTCTCTGCCTTCAAACTCGGCGTGCTGTTAAATGAGATCGGCCCACCTCGGCACTGCATTCTGCTCTTGTCGGTCACGGTGAAGTAGAACCACTGCCGAGTCCAGCCGGACTCCCATTGCCTCGGCGAGGCTGGCACGGGGAACAACGTCGCGCACGACGCCCGGAGCACGAAGTCCACACCGCCGAAGTTGGACACCACCCCGTCAACTTTTCGGGGTCGACAGCATGTGTCGTGCAGGGTGGCGAATAAGCTCGCGCTGGGACGCCACCCCTCGGTCCGCATCGCCCACGTGAAGACAGCTAGGCGGAGTATTGCGTGGGGCGTCAGTTGGGCTAGCTCCAACTTGTAGGCCCGCAGGACTTCGCCCACGAACAACGTGGAGGGCATTCGAAGGCCGGCGTCGAAGAACGCGACAAAAACAATCGCCTCCATTGCCCGGGGCTTCGGCTCCGTCCCGTCCTGACGGGGTAGGCGAGCCCCATCGCGATCCACGATCTTCCTCTCATCCACGAGTCACTGCAGCGTCCCTTCAGTCACACGGCTCTTCCCCAGCACACGGGAACAGCTGCCTCCCGAGTGCTCCACGGCGTCCCACCACTTGTTGGCGCGCGAGCTCCCCTGCGGCACCAACTTGTACTCCCTGGAAGGAGGGGACACCTCGCCTTGGCTAGGCAAGGAACCGCTGCGGGGATGGTAGGTGGCGGCGTCATGGCTAGCCATCGCTCTTCGCGACCAGCGAGAAAGAAGCAGGGAAAAGAGCAACTGGCGTTACAATTAGCACGGGCGGAAGCAAAGCCGCAAACCAAAAACAGACAAAAAGCAAGCAAGGGCGCCTCCACCTCAACACTGGCACTTTATAAAGGCCGCTCGCCTCTCATGTGGCTCGAAGTGCAGACAGATCAAACGCGCAGCGATTCGGCTGCCCATGTTTTGGAAAGAAGAACCGCCGGGGCTTGGAGGGCCGTGCCCGGTAGGTGACCAAGCAGCGCACAACGCCTCCACGCCTTCAACACGCATCCAAATTCCCTGGGGAAGAGGCGAACGGCCACGGTCACGCAACCGCTCACATCCCACGACGCACCAGTCGTTAGTCGCCGCGTGTCCCACCTACAGAATGGCAGACGGCACGACGTGACAGCCTCACTTCTGCTAGGCCAGGCGTCGGCGTGATTCCAGTCGCCATTAAAAGCGCACTACCAGACTGCAAGGTCACAACAGCTCCAACGCGCAACAATATCGGCGCCAAGCTCCAATTTTAGCGCGGGGACGGAGCACGCGCGCGTCTACTTCGACTAGGCGCCAGCCTCCGCTGCCACCCGTTCGAAGGATAGGGGACGGAGCGCGCACGCCTTGACTTCGACAAGGCGCCAGCCTCCGCTGCCACCCGTTCGAAGGGTAGGGGACGGAGCGCGCGCGCCTTGGCTTCGACTAGGCGCCAGCCTCCGCTGCCACCCGTTCGAAGGGTAGGGGACGGAGCGCGCGCGCCATGGCTTCGACTAGGCGCCAGCCTCCGCTGCCACCCGTTCGAAGGGTAGGGGACGGAGCGTGCGCGCCTCGGCTTCGACTAGGCGCCAGCCTCCGCTGCCACCCGTTCGAAGGTTAGGGGACGGAGCGCGCGTGCCTTGACTTCGACAAGGCGCCAGCCTCCGCTGCCACCCGTTCGAAGGGTAGGGGACGGAGCGCGCGCGTCTACTTCGACTAGGCGCCAGCCTCCGCTGCCACCCGTTCGAAGGGTAGGGGACGGAGCCCGCGTGCCTTGGCTTCGACTAGGCGCCAGCCTCCGCTGCCACCCGTTCGAAGGGTAGGGGACGGAGCGCGCGCGCCTTGCCTTCGACAAGGCGCCAGCCTCCGCTGCCACCCGTTCGAAGGGTAGGGGACGGAGCGCGCGCGTCTACTTCGACTAGGCGCCAGCCTCCGCTGCCACCCGTTCGAAGGGTAGGGGACGGAGCGCGCATGTCTACTTCGACTAGGCGCCAGCCTCCGCTGCCACCCGTTCGAAGGGTAGGGGACGGAGCGCGCGCGCCTGGGCTTCGACTAGGCGCCAGCCTCCGCTGCCACCCGTTCGAAGGGTATGGGACGGAGCGCGCGCGCCTCGGCTTCGACTAGTCGCCAGCCTCCGCTGCCACCCGTTCGAAGGGTAGGGGACGGAGCGCGCACGCCTTGGCTTCGACAAGGCGCCAACTTCTGCTACCACCCGTTCGAAGGGTAGGGGACGGAGCACGCGCGTCTACTTCGACTAGGCGCCAGCCTCCGCTGCCACCCGTTCGAAGGGTAGGGGACGGAGCGCGCGCGTCTACTTCGACTAGGCGCCAGCCTCCGCTGCCACCCGTTCGAAGGGTAGGGGACGGAGCGCGCGCGCCTTGGCTTCGACATGGCACCAGCCTCCCCTGCCACCTGTTCGAAGGGTAGGGGACGGAGCGCGCGCGTCTACTTCGACTAGGCGCCAGCCTCCGCTGCCACCCGTTCGAAGGGTAGGGGACGGAGCGCGCACGTCTACTTCGACTAGGCGCCAGCCTCCGCTGCCACCCGTTCGAAGGGTAGGGGACGGAGCGCGCGTGCCTGGGCTTCGACTAGGCGCCAGCCTCCACTGCCACCCGTTCGAAGGGTAGGGGACGGAGCGCGCGCGCCTCGGCTTCGACTAGGCGCCAACCTCCGCTGCCACCCGTTCGAAGGGTAGGGGACGGAGCGCGCGCGCCTTGGCTTCGACTAGGCGCCAACGTCCGCTGCCACCCGTTCGAAGGGTAGGGGACGGAGCGCGCGCGCCTTGGCTTCGACTAGGCGCCAGCCTCCGCTGCCACCCGTTCGAAGGGTAGGGGACGGAGCGCTCGCGCCTTGGCTTCGACTAGGCGCCAGCCTCCGTTGCCACCCGTTCGAAGGGTAGGGGACGGAGCGTGCGCGTCTACTTCGACTAGGCGCCAGCCTCCGCTGCCACCCGTGCGAAGGGTAGGGGACGGAGCGCGCGCGTGTCTGCTTCAACAAGGCACCTTCCATCCCAGACCTCGGACTCCTCAACCACAAGCTTGGAGGAATTCACAGGCCGCAGGCGACGGAGGGGGCCAAAGGACTCGGCGGCATGGCTTCGGCCCTGTGAAGCCCTTCACCATGAGAGGCTCCTGTCGTAGGGGTGGCCCCCACCTAACCCCAGCAGGCCTGTTAGGAGGTTATAAGAACCAGAGTAACGTGTGTAATGACATAAGTGCCCCTGATGGGGAGGTATGCATGTAAGGGTATAACTGTAAAAGCATACCCCATGTGAATATATATATCAGGATGAGGGGGAGGATGAGGCAGAACACTCCCACCTCTCCACTACCATCTCTCTCTCTATTTGGTCTGTAACCACAACAGTATTTTTATTAACGAAAGTTTTATGTTGCAAATTCATTAACATGTGAAAGCTTTGGCTTTATGTCATTCTTTTGGATTATTCTAAGTGTGAAGTTTGAAGCCTCTCTTTTCTGAAGAAAGGTGTTAAAATCCTTTTGTGATGTCTTGTTATGGTTAGGTCAGAGATTGTAATCAAACGAATTGTTATGGTATGAGTATCCAGTTGGGGTCATTGGTGTGGAGCATAATTAATTTAAACTAGTATTCTTGGAAGTGAAGTCGAATAAGTTGAGGTTGTCTTCTTATAGTTCTTGATGATCTATATTTATGAATAGGGCTATTCCGAATGGAATCAATAGAGTTATTAAGAGACATGGAACTTTGATGAACTGGTTGATCAATAAGAGAGACGAATTTAGTAAGCTTTTGGGATAAATTGGATCAACGGGTCTCAATAGATAATATAACCGTTTAGGATAGTTAAACTCAGATGGTGTTGGATTACTGTGTTAGTGGATATTAATCTTGGAGTTATCTTTGTGGATACTTAGTGTTCGTATGTAATTGCTAAGTGCAACAATTGTGTAATGAAGTTTAGTGTTGCGCATCAATAAGAGAGCAATGGATGGGGTTTAATAGGTGATCTATATTTACATGATGGTGGGATTGTCAAATGACATTATGTCTATGATGAAGGAGTTTTGGTAGAATCATTTAAATTGTGTAGTAGATCTCCTCTAATTTAAAGCGGTTGTCGTAGTGAGGTTGTAAGGTTTTGAAATACTTTCAAATTTGAGGATGGGCTGATAAAGTAGTATGAAACTATTTAATGAGATTTTGGAGGGCTTTATAGTGGAAGGGTAGACGATAACGATCCTTGTTAAGAGTGTATTAATCTTGATGTTAGTAAGATTGTTGCAATCTTATTGTAAAAAAAATTGAAATAAGTTATTGTGTTCTTTTGGAAAGGAGGCTATGATGATTCATGCTAATAGTATATAATAATGAGGTTAGTAAAACTAAGTATGAAAGGATGAGGGTAGTGTTGATTCTTTTAGAAGTAAATGAATTTGATCATCTTCCGTGATGTCGGTTAAATGAAATGTTTGGAGTTTTGCATTCGTGATCCTATGGGAGTTCATGAATTATGTGGTATCTAAAATTAGTTTGCGCAGAGAGACGTATTGGAAGGTCCTATCGGTTCTTAAGTGATTCATGTGATTTGAGCTTGAAGGATCATTTGCTTGAGTCGGTAAAGGGATGTTTCCATTAAAGAAAATTATGTCCTTTGTTAAGTTGAAGGGTGTAGTAGAGGTATTCGCGGTTGGATTCAAGTTTTGTACCTTGTAGCGTATTGAAGCGTGCTTAACCTTGTTGGTTTGCCACAAAGGAATTCCTCAAGTTTCCAAAAGCAGTGCTTTATTTATTTACTTATTTTCAGCTGAAGTTTGATTTTCTCTTCTAGTGGGACTTGTGCACTCAACTGTGGTCTCATCTTCAATTTTTTTCCAAGATCTTGGCTATTTGACTATTTTTCCTTGTTCTTGTGAATACGGTGAGTGATAAACGTTTTTCAATGTGCTGAAAATTGTTTCTATCTATATCTTCTTCTGAGGAAGGATTAACCAATTCGTGTTGCAAAGCCTTTTAGGTTGTATCATGACAACTGGATAGTGATGTTCAAGTAGATGATTTTGGGGGACTGTAGGTGTCAAGTTGTTTGAGGTTTATGGGGTGATAAATTGATTCCTTGGAATAATTCTCGGTGAGGATTTGATTAAAAGAAGATGTTTGTCTTTGGAGTTAACTGGTTATATTGTTGCAACTAGAAGAACCTATAATAAATTGTGGTTCAAGAATGTTTCGTTCATTTTGATGGAACATTAGAGTTACCAAAAGTATGAGAATCTTGGTCAATCTTATTAGAGTATCGTGATTGGGCACCTTGCAAGCTTTAGGAGGAGGATTATGGTGGTGTAGTTAATGAGATTATAATTGTGAAGAAGTCTAACCGTTATGGGAATTATTGGGATAGTAGGGATTGTTGAATTATTGCCATGCATGACTTGGCTTCAGTGAGTAACCCTCCAGGAGTTAGAATCTTCCTAAAGATAATTAGGTTGAGAATATGTCTTCATGTGGTTGTTAATGATTGAGCATGTTTGATTGTGGGAATTTTAGTCACCAAATTCGAGAGTCTTCGTATCAATTATATCGAAGTGCTTATATAGGAGCCTTGGAGATGGAAAATTTTGGTTTGGTGTTTTATGCTAGAACTTGGAGGCTAATGATGTTGTGTGGGAATATTGGAACAAGTGGATTCTAAATAGTGTGATGCTCCTTGATAGTGTCCTTTGGGTGTGGGAATTGAGTGTGTGCCGAGAATGTCAAGTTGACTATCCTTAAAGGAGTGTGATGAAGTGTTTGCGGGTGAAAACAATGATGAGGTGCATTGGAAATTATTTATCAAAGTAACCCTGTTGATAGAGGAGTTGGCTAGAGTATGTTATTGTGAGGACAGTAGAGTCTCTCCACAAAGGTGTGGTTGATGCACTCGGTTTGAGCATAGTGTTGATGTTACCAATTTAAGAGAAATGAGTTAGTGTGGTGTGTGAAGATTTGAAATCTTGTGATTCAAGAGAAAGTTTATTCCTAAAAGAAAAAAAAATATTTTCTCGGGTAGCAAAATATTCTCTTGATTCTTGTTTAGCTATGTGATGATAGCAAAAGTCTTTTGTGGTTTGAGTTGACTTTATGTTGGCCTATGTGGTTTTTCCAGTTCAGGAAAAAAAATCAAAGGAATAGTTTGGCATTGGAGTGATTCTCCTCTGACTTATTTTCAGTTGGATTCTGGTTTTCATGTTGCATCTTTGATTTTTAGATTTGATTCTTTTGGTAAGGTGTGGTTGTGATGAGAATCCTTTATTTTCAGTTGGATTCTGGTTGTAAAAGAGGTTGTTTACAACGAGCTCTATTGTGCGTCCGGGGTTAAAGGAGGTGCTCCTTGTTAAGGTAAAGAGATCGATTGAGAGATGGAACAAGAGTTTCGTTTGATGTGCAGGTTGTGCGGGTTGGTACCAAAGAGAATGATAACCCGAGGTATATTTAATCGCATCTGTTAGTTGTGAGGATTTGGAGGGTGGTGTATCGCTAGGACCGCCTTGGGTCCTAGGGTGGGGTACACAACGTTATGTAAGACCCGGTGACGAGGAGGTACCTGCGAGATCCGGAGCTTCATATTTCGATAGAACCGTTAATACTTGAACATGAACTGCCTTTGAGTCCAATCCAGCATGAATTCTGGAAAGATCAGAGAAGGTATTGAGGAATAAAACCTTAAAATATGTCAAGGTACTCTGGTCGCAGCAGTCCGAGAGGGAGGCTACATGGGAATTGGAATCTCGCATGCGTGATCAATACCCAGAGTTTTTCACAACAGGTGCGTGTTATGATTAAGTTGATTGCTTATAACCCTTGGCGTGGGCACGGTAGAATTCGGGGTCGAATTCTGTTTAATCGTTTAATCGGAGGAAAGGACCTTAAAGGGAAGAATAAAATATCAAGTTTAGAGGGGGTTTTCTGATTTTCCCTGGCAACCTGGGCCTGGGCCTTGGCCCAGGTGGGGATTTCGGCCAGCAAAGGGGGGCGCCACCTTCCCCCCTCCAACCCTAGCAGCCCCTCCCCCTCTCCCTCCTTGCGCCTCCCCCTCTCCCCCCTTGCGCCGCCCCTGCTGCCCTTGCGCGTTTCCAGCAGCACCTCCCTCTTCCTCCTTGCACCCCTGTGGCCAGCAGTGTCTCCCTCGCCTCCATGGACGCCCCCTGCGATTGGTGAAGGGATCCCGATCGCTGCGGTTCGAGGGGAGGAGAGCAATCGTCCGCCGGGAAGGATTGTGGATCCGGAAGGGGGAGAATAGGACGGGAAAAAGAAGGGAGGCAGAGATCGTGTGGAGTTCTCCGTGTTCTTCAGCGATTCGTTAAGGGTAATTACTCCTAATTCTCCCCACTAGCTGCATATTTAGTTGTTTAGCAATGTCGGTTTTCGGATCTGCTCAGGACAGCCTCTGTTAGACGGTTTCTTTGATATAGATCCGTGGGGATTCAGGTCTGGTCTTCTCCTAGAGATTTTTAGAGGACATCTTTAGCTTTCCATGAAGTGCTAGAACGCGTCATTCGGACCTCTGTAGAAAAAGTTATGAATTTTCTAGTCGGACTGTCCTGTAGATCGGGGAAATTCCTGTCAGGTTTCGGTAGATGAGTTTGGGCGATTAGAAATCAGGAGAATCAGAGGATCTCCATATTATGAATGTTTTAGATATTTTCCTTAGATTTCCATAAAGGTCAAGAAATCCGGATTCCGACTCTCGGGGTGAAAGTTATGTCAATTTTAGTGCGCTGTCCAGAGAACTCGTTATGGAATTGATGTTCTAGAAATTTAGATGGTGCGGGTAGAAGTTGGCCGAATCAGGGAGACTCACCAACTAGGTTTAGTTAGATAATTTAATTATCTTTCCATAAAATCTGAGAACGCCCTATTCGGACTTCTGTACCATTAGATAAGGATTTTTGAAGTTGACTGTCTGTAGAGGGGGATAGGGTGGCCGAAAGGATTTGGGGTTTGAGTCAAGTTAAACATGTTGGGTTAGTTTGGGGGTGTTTTTGTTTAGTCTAAAGACTCGTTACTGTTGCCTTAGCGATTATTAAAATGATTGTTCAGGAGGAGGACGGATTCCAGGGGCCGCGCCTTCTGCTCATCCCCCGTTTTCGCGTGGTTAAGCAAGTACAATAGTGGTCTAACCTTCATAGTATGGATTATGGATGATTGATGGTTTGTAGATGTTTTAAATTATCTTATGAGAATATTTGATCTTGATCATGTTAATGCTATGTTGAATTTGGTTATCGCTGAATGCATGATTGATGGTTTATAGATGTTTTGATCTATCTTATGAGAATATTTGATCTTGACCATGTTAATGCTATGTTGAATTTGGTTATCGCTGATTGCAAACGAATGAGAGAATTTCTGGTGCATAGTTATCGTGAATGCAATTTATTATTGAGATATTCACGTTTGTGCATCATGTTGATTATTGAGGTCTTGGTCTCGAGACGACCAAGCAAAAGGTCCCCGTCATGTTGATGTCATGACGGGCTAAAGGTCCCCATACATGTGGAGTATGGGCAAATGGTCCCTGTACCAGATGGTACAGGCATGGGTGTGCATTGACGGATGCACACTCCGCATTACCGGTAAAATGCGAAAGAGAAGAGATAAAGAGATTCTTTTGATCATACTGCATAGCATGATTTATTTATTTGATTGATGGGTGAACATGAGGAGTGATGTTCCCTTTTACACTTGTTGCCACTATTTATATTTGCTGAGTCGTTGGACTCACTCTTGTTTGTTGTTGTGGTTGCTGTTTGTTTTTAGGTACCTACATGAGACCGGCATGCATGGGGATAAAGATGGATTAACTTTATTGCACTTGCACGGTCCATTCACCTTGGAAGAAATAAAGAACCTTAATCATTATTTGTTGAATAGCTTAAGTGGTAACTGATTAAAGATCACCATGTTTAGAATGTAATAAAGGTTTAGAACTTTTACATTGCTTACATTCTTTATTTAAGTATTTTGGTTACGATTGTGATGGCAAACATAATTCAGTTGTTTAGAATTGAATATTTATTGCTTACTATTATTTAGATCGTTTGACTATGCATGTTGGAACCTCTATTTTACTCATTAAACAAAGGAGGTTCTGCTGAAAATTTGTAAGGTGAATATTAGTTTTCCTTAATATGTTGTTAGTTTAGTAGCATTCCAGGTCATAGTTTGGCTGAGGTGTTACAGCCTTGTAACTTCAGATTGCATGGGTGAAGCACAAATCAATATAGTTTCACACTCTTGGCCACATCATCCCCTCCCCCTTCAAGCGAAACCGTTCTTGATTTCGTGGTAATTTGCACAAGCTTCTTGCTCTTGATGGCAATATCAGAAATAATCTCTTCATCTCTCTTAGGCAGTAAAGATTGAAATACACCTTTATACATAAAAGTGAAGCGATTGGCTCTCCCTTGGTGTGTAACATTGCGATCAAACTGCCACGGACGCCCCAACATGATGTGACACATGTGCATAGTCACGACGTCACACTCCACCTTGTCTTCATAATCATCAATTGAAAACGGCACGCAAACTTTATGAGTAACTTTCAGCTTACCAACATTGTGAAGCCATTGCATATAGTATGGCTTAGGATGATGTCATGTGGTTAATGAGAGTGCATCAACCACGTCCTTGCTGATCACATTGTTGTAGCTTTCACTATCGATTATAAGCTTGCACTGTTTGCCTTTGATCATGCTTTGGGTTTGAAAAACACCACGTCGCTGCCCCTTCTCAACAATCAGCTTATTGTCACCATCCACCTTATGAGTCATCAAAGTTGGACCAACCTCAGGATCACAATACACAACTTCTCGTGGAGAATCATTAAATTTCTCATCGTCATGCTCAGATTCCTCGCTTTCGCCCTCTGTAACATATCCCTCATGTGTGAGCAACACCTTCCTTGCATTTGGGCAATCCCTCATCATGTGACCCCTGCCCTTACACTTGAAACACTCAATTTTACTTGTTCTAGCGGTGGAGAAAGTGCTAGAATCAGATTTGGATGTCTCCTTGCCAGCTGAACTTGTCACCTTAGATGCTTCTTTAAATGGAGTTCCAACCGATTTAGTGGATGCAACCGGCTTAGAACTTATGCCTCCTTTGCCCTCTTGCTGATTTGGGCGCCTCCAAGTTGATGTATGAGTTTGGGCAACCTTGGGATGGTTGTCTTTTACCCATTGTTTAGCACACTCTGCTTGGTGAAGTAGCTCTTGTACGGTGTCGTATTGCATCAAATCAACACGATTCCGCTCATCATCATTCAGCCCTTCAAAGAATCTTGTCATAGTAGCCTCCTCAGACTCATGAACTCCGATACGGATCATGAGCACTTGCATCTCCTGATAATATTCATCCACGGACTTGGAGACTTGATTCAACCGTCGTAGCTTTGTATGCAGTGTGCGTGTGTAGTATGCTGGTACAAAACGTCCCTCATGACTCGCTTCATCGCCTCCCAAGTGTGTGGACGTTCACCTGCACGGTTCAATTGATCCCTCCAAATAATAGTGTATTTGGTGAACTCAATGAAGCAACACAAACCTTCTTTTCTTCGAAGTAGTTGTGGTTGTCAAAAATCTGATTTACACACATCTCCCATTCCAAATAAGCCTCCACATCAGCTCTGCCCTTGAACTCCAGTATGGTGATTTTGATGCAATCTATATTGTCGTCCTCACGTTCCACACCTCCTTCCGCGGTGTCCTCCATGTGCAGCAGCCCAGCGACCATGCGGATTCAGTGGCTGGCACATCAACCATTGTATGGGCCTTCAAAATAGCTTTCCAACGAGTCCAACAACGCCCTAATCGGACTCCGTTTGTGAAAGTTATGGGCGTTTTAATGTTGGACTTCCTGTCTGACCCGAATTGAATCCGAATTGAATTCAAATCTTTATAGGTTTTCTTTTCTTATTCAAGGGGCTTCCAAATCTGTTTGGAACATGAAAAAAAGTCCTTCTCATCCTTTGGATAACCATGGTATGGTCGGATTTTACTCTTACTTGTATTGTAATACTCGGACTCTCTATGTTTGGCAAGTATCGCGCGTCTCTCTGGCAGCCAGTGCAGCAATCAATGAAGTTGCCATAACTTTCTGTAGGAAGCTCCAATCATGCGCTGTTTGATTCGTTGGAAAGTAGACTTCATTAGCTTTCCAAATATGTATTTTGTGTGCATTAGAAACCTCAGAATTGGCGTTGCAATCTTCATGAACATTGTGGACAGAACTGCAATCACGAGAACTTGATTGATCTTGTGTCTTTCTCTTTACCATCCACACCTCTAATTACACGCATTGTTGGCCTGTTTGCATTACGCAAAGGAGGAATCACATAAGCATCCGCACGAACTAGGATATTCTTCATTCTCCCATAACCGATTGCTTCTTTCTCCTTACGCAATGTAGAGCTACCAAGCCTTGTAACTTCATATTGTATGGGTGAAGCACAAATCAATTTAGTATTCACACTCTTAGCCACATCAATTAAGTTACCTAACTCGTATGCTTTCTATATGGCTTCTCTATTAAGGAAGTGCACATAAGAGGTGCATTCATGGTGTTTAACACTCCTTGAGTTTCCCAACATGTACGGATTCCACATGGCTTCTTCGCTAAGCAAACGTACACAAGAAGTGCAGTGCGGTGTTTAGCACTCTATTTAGTTACCTGACACGTATGAGTTCTATGTGGCTTCTCTATTAAGGAAAGGCACGCAAGAGGTGCATTGTAACATCCCAAAAAATTTTCTGATTTTAAAAAGTTATTTAAATATTAAAAAGTATTTTAAAGGAAAACAAAAACTAAAATTTATTGCAGTCAAGGTATTGAAAATATTTTATTTGGGTTCCAAATAATTTCAGAAGCTTCTGTGATTTTTTCTGAAATTTTTGGGATTTATTTCATTTTTTCTGAGCTTTATGGAATTATTTGGGCCTTTCTGAAAATAAAAAAAAACCTTTTTAAAATCTAAAAACCCTCTCCCCCCTCCTCTCCGGCCGCCACGTGGACGGCCAGATCGCCCGGCCGATCCCGCCTCCCCCTCCTTCCCGCTTGCCACTTGTCCAGCCCAGATCGGCTGATCCCCGCGCGCCCGGCCCAATCCGCCGTCCGCCTCACACCCGCGCCCGCCGCCCGATCTCCCTCTTCCTGCGTGGCGCCATCCTGGCCGCTCGCGCCCCCTCTCTTGCTGGGCGCCCGGACCCACCTGTCAGGCGCGTCTCCCTCCCCGCGGCACCTTCCTTCTTCTCCCCTCCCCTTTCCTTCTTTGCTCCGGCCAACCGAATCCGCGCCGTATCCGGCCTTACCTCACCGCGTCCTCTCTGGTTTTGGCATCCAAACGCCGCCGCAGCCAATCCCCCCAATCTCGCACCCCCATCTTTCCTTCTGCATCCCCCCTTTCCTTCTTCCCCTCCCTTTCCTTTCCGCCGCCTGCCATCTCCGGCGAGGAATCCCCGCCAGCTCCCCCTCCCCGACCCCTATAAAAGCCCCTCCCCGGCCTCCCCTCTCCCCGCACCACCTCCCTCCGCTCCCTTCTCCCTCTCCAGAGCACCGTAGCGCCCTCGCGTTGTGCGCCCAAGCCTCCGAGCGCCTGAGCTCCTCCGGTGAGGAATTGCGGCCGTCTCCGGCGTCCTCGTGCCCCGCCGCCACCTCCCTCGGCCTCCCCGCGCCCGTGCGAAGACCCTCCGCCCCTCGGCCGCGCCTCTCCGCCACTGGAGCCCTGTCGCCACCGTAGCCCGAGCCGCGCCACCGCTTCTCCTGTAAAGAGAGAGTTGATTATTGTATTAATAAAGAGTTCTAAACCCTGGCTCTCTTGTGTTTGTGATTGTACGATTGATCTACATCAATGTTTCGACCCCTACCAAAATTCAACATTGCCTGGATATATCCAAAAAAGGATGATATTATATGGGAAGAATTTGTGAAGCGATTTCGTAAGGCCCACATTTCTCCTAAAGTCATTGCATGTTGGATCGGAATCGGCGACAGAGGGGGGGTGAATGGAGCCCTTTAAAAATACCCCGAGTATCCACACGAAATTCCTTCTCCGATAGCTAGAGAGCTATGAAACGAGAAATTTGAGCGCTCATAAAAACCAACAAGAAACAGTGGCAATTGAAAGAGCAGGAAGCTGCTACCCGAGAACACAATAAAAACTGCAAAGAAAAGATTGAGTGCATCACTATTTACTTGCTACTTCTCTTGCTGCTCAAAGCAAAAGAAATAAAGTGCTATCTCTTTTCGTGAGAAATCAGCTGAAAAGATGCACAAAAGGAATGCTAAAACTGGTTTGAGTTGGCCTAGAGCAGCAGCAAAGAGTGTGTATCGCTGGACTCAAAAACCATCACTCGCCCAACAAAAAATGGGAATAAAAAGCTGGCCGAGAGACATGAAGTGCTGCTGGCCGAAACTGCTTGCTGCCCCCAAAAAGAAAAAAGCAAAGGTAAGTACTATTCGGTCTGCAAAAACCTGCTGGCCGAATGGAACAAGATTAAAGGACTGGACTACAGATTTTTGTGCCCAGAACGGCAAGGATTGGCAGCTCTAAAAATAAGAAATGAGAGGAACTGCAGAAGGAAATATGTCTCGGCAAAACACTAAAAAGATCACTAGAAAATTTTCATCACAGAGCCTTGTTCTTATAGCCACCTCACATAGGATTTTATATCCTGGGCAAGACTTAACCCAACATCTTCATTCAAGGTTGAGAGGAAAACAAGAACACAAAACAAGGAGAAACAAGCAAGATAGAACAAAGCTACTAAAAACTCAGAAACGAGGACTACTCAAAATGAGACAAAGAGACATGAATGCTTGATAATTAAGAGTTTACATCGCTCAAGCTCTCTCTCTAAATCTCACTATGTCCCCATAAACCTGGAGAGCTTAGAGAGAAGCTCACACCTCCTCTCTTTCTCTCTTTCTCAATTTTTCATACATGGAGAGAACCCAATGAAACCCTAACTCTTGCACCCACTCTCTCATAATTTCAGCACACCTTCCTCTCTAAAATCCCTCTCATTTTTCATACAAATCCATGAAGACTACTAGAGAACACCCTCTCTATTTATAGCCTCCACTAATGGATTTGCCATTGCTTTACCCATTAACCTTTTGCGCTTTATCCACAATCCACTTCCTTTAGTGCAGCTTTGCGTATTCATCAAAACGCCCCTCGCGCACCTTCCAGGAAGCTTCCTCATTCCTTGCCTTGCAAGCCTCGCAGCCACCTCGAGCCCTCGCCGTCTTCGGCACACCCCGACCGTTCTGACCTCAGCGCCACCTGCGCCTAGTCTGGTCATCCGTGCCTCACCACGACTCCGCCTCGACGTCCTCGAGTCCTCGCCGTCTTCGGCACACCTTGACCGCTCTGACCTCGGCACCGCTCGTGCCTAGTCCGGTCACCCGTGCCTCGCCACGACTCCACTCGATGTCCTGCAGCCATCACAGACAAGAAACAAATCACATAGCACCGCTCGATATATTGTAACCATACAATAGCATCAGACGAAATACTCAAAGTCCAAACCGATCGAAACGAAAAATAAACGACTTAAGCACGTTCGACCTAGCTCGACAAAGTCCGACCGAAACCAATTGCACTGTGCAACGACATGGTCCGAACCACACAAACCAAACTCGACTTTCCTAAAACAAATGTCAATTACTCATCACACACTCGGGGTCACCTCCACATGGTCCATCAATCTCCCCCTTGATGAGTATATTGACAAACCTAGAAAAAAGCACAAAGTTGAGTTTGATAAGAAAGGCAAACATGGTCTAAAGAAGATCAAGAAAGCTTAAGACCATGTCAATAGATAGAACACTAGAGAACAATAGAAAGAGCAAATTGTTCTCCAAAACTCTAGAAAGTTCCCAAATTGCTTTTTTTTTCTTTTTTTTCTATTCTCCCCCTTTTGGCAATAAACACATCAAGATGCAAAAGAGAGAATAATGCATGAAATTGGATGAAATGGCTGAAGTTTGTTTATTTTAAGCATTTAGAGCCATGAAGATTATCCAATTTGACCATGAAGAATTACACCAAGCCATAACTCAATAGAATGCTATCTAGATCATGACAAGATATATATATATATATATATATATATATATATATATATATATATATATATATATATATATATATATATATATATATATATATATATATATATATATATATATATATATATATATATATATATATATATATATATAAGCCAGCTAAACCAAACAAGTGACAATCTGAAATCTAATGCAATTTCTTAGCATGTCACGTAATCCATGATCATAGTCTAGCTAGAGGTATCCAAAGATGATGCAGGCCATGTCAATAAGCTAAACGGAACCGAGAAGCTAGTATTGAGACAATTAGAGTGCTACAAGCTCAAGAGTGAAACATTTGTTTAAAGTACTTGTAACACTTGGATTTTTAGCAAATTGAGCACAAACGACATGTTTTTACTTTGTTTAAACAACTCATGATTGTTGCCAACCAAAATTTTTGTTTTAGTCATGTGCTAGACCTCAAGCCTTATGCGACCACTCCAAGCAATAAGCTTAAGAAGATGGTCTAGGTCATCCAAAACTCCCCCTGAGTTCATGCCTAGTGCAATGGCAAGCCGTCTCATGAGAAAGAATTGGTGAGATCAGTTTTTTCGCACAAAAGAGATCTTTTTGCATTCATAAAAGATTGTACTAACTCATGCATCATCAAGAACTAGCATAGCTCAATCTAAAGCTCAACAAAGATTCAAGACTCAACTTTGCCTATTTGACATGGCATGAATCATAAGAGGATAACTAAAGATAGACTAATCTCAAAAGCTAGCATGACAAGTTTTTATTCAAGTTGAGCAGTTTTAATTAACGTATCATGGCATAAGCTAGTCTACACATATGAAGTCATGATCAATCTAGCAAATAAGCACAAGTCATGGCACGATGTAATGCATTGTAAGCGTGTCATAAATGGATAATAATCAAGGCTCAATGTAGTTATATTACAATGCCGAATGAAATGCAGAAAATCCAGCTCCCCCTAAACATGAGATGCAACTTTCAGTTCAAGTTGAGTTATGTCAATATTAAACTCTAGAAGCTCCCAAATGAACTCCCCCTGAACCAAAGCAATAAAAATCGAGAAGCTGGCAAAGAAAATCTGAAACAGGCAGTCCTTAAAGCATAGACAAGATATAGAGACAACTATAACTCAGACTGGCTCTCATCTACCCCATATGACTCTAAGACTATCAACTGTCCACCTAACACACTAAGGAGCAAACACGTACCCTGTCTACCCAAGAGTGGCCCAACCCTCGCTAGAACCTATAAGCAGTGAGTAAGCTCAACCTAGAGAGAAGAGAACAGCTAATAAGCAGCATCCTAGAATCACAAGATAAGAGTAAGAAGTCTAAACAACTTGGCAAGAGAACCACTCTAACCTATGCTAGAAGGACTAAACCCAAATGCACCCGTATGCAATGCAATCAGAAAAGAGTAAGAGCATAATCAATATAGTAAAGCAGTAAAGCACAAACTCCCCCTCACAACAGTCCATAAGGACAGACCACCCCAAGCTCTCCCCGCAGAGCTGAAAACCTCGAGCTATCCAAAGGCTTGGTGAAGATATCAGCCAACTGGTGGTCACTCTCCACAAACTGGAGTACTATGTCACCCTTCTCTACATGGTCTCTAAGGAAGTGATATCTAATATCAATATGCTTGGTCCGAGAGTGCTGCACTGGGTTCTTAGCAATGTTAATCGCAGAAGTGTTATCACAAAAGAGTGGAACACTATCTATGACTAACCCAAAGTCCCGCAGGGTCGAAGCCATCCAAAGCACTTGGCTACAGCAACTGGCTGCAACAACGTACTCGGTCTCTGCGGTGGACTGTTGTAGGAGCCCAGATATTACAATCCGGAATCCTCTGTGATTCCAGCGCACTATTTCCTGGATCACTAGATAGTGCTCACAGATTACAGTTCTGAATATCAAATACATATCATGCGGAAGCATAAATATAATAGTAAACTTACTCACGGGCCGATTGAGCCGAAATCAACAAAATGCAGCAGCGGAAACGAAGCACAAAGGTGAACCCTCAGGACATGCCCACAGGCAGCCAACTGGATGTTCGCGACCTAGCCCTTGACATCTTCATCCTCTCGGCCAACTTGTCCAATCTTGTTGCTGAGACGAGGTGATTTGATTCCTGATTCTGAATTTTGTCGCAAAAGCGAGTGTGAGCACTCCAACCCCGTGCTCCGCGAGCCAATACACAGAATGAAAATAAATAGTATGCATGGCTTAACAAAGGAGAGGCTCGGGTTGTTTTATTTGCCATAAAACGCGTCTAGTAGCATTTCTATTATTATATCGTATTGTCATTTTTGTGACCCAAAGACTCCTCACTGCAAATGACATCATCGACTTAATCCACCAAAGACTCACGCTCTTTATTAACTGCTGTCTAAGACTCCAGCCATTTTTACTTCTAGATCTCGCTTACCCCGAATTCAAAACAATAGCACAAAATTGAGTGCTAATATCAACCAAACTACCCCAAATACTTCCCTCCTCTGTCTATTAATTCAAAAAAAAATTTGATCCTCTTCTCGTACCTTTACTCCAAGAAATTAAGGTTAGGAACGTTGAAGATGGTCAGGGAGATAAAATGGTCTTAAATGGGCTGAGTGTATGGACCCTGCGCTCTCTTATGTGTGCTCCCCGAGTAGGCGATGTATTGTTGCATTATTTCTATTTGGCCCTGTGCACTGCCTTCTTGCCCTCAGGCGTCACATTTCGCGGTCACAGGAAAAGAGTGTTTTAAGAATATATGTGGTTCAGGTGCCACCCCAGTTTTCCGGGGGGTACTCTTTTACAGTTATAATGGGATTAGATTACCGTATCCTCATGAATCTATCCTTACCTCCTGCTATTCCCTCTTGCCCCATTTGCTACAAACCCAGTTAGATCTACCGAAGCAAGGTGATAGATAGCTGAAGCCAAGGCAACCAAGTATAAGTGAAGCATTCGCAATTGTTCAACTAAAAGCCCCAACCAGCACAAGGACCAAGATTCGAGACTCTGTCCTGCTAACATTCTCTCCTTACCTACCTAGAAAGCCCATAGATCAAATTGCCGCCACCCTTAATGACAACCGTCATTTATTTAAGGGGGGTAGCACTACGAGACAGAAATGCCAAAGAACTACTACAATGTATATCCTTGGAACTGCAACCATCTGAACTTAGGGCTAACCAGACCAGCGCAAGGAGATTTGCAAGACCAGAATTCTTCTGGTGATGAGGATTACCAGACATACCTTTAGCAAAAATAGACATGCATGGCAAAGCTAAAAAGCAAGGACGAGATCATCATAGAAGTAAAAGACCACCATATAGAATTGTCCATCGTCACCTCTTTCATTCCGAAGGCCTTCTACCCCTAGGGCACATACTATTGCTACCTACCTATCAATATGAAATTCTACAATCGTATGTCCAATACACGATGCCCCTACTCCATTCTATGATAACGTGAAGACAACAACGTCAAAGAGCAAGTATTTGAAAGTCTACAACCTATCCAGGAGAACAAGGTATCTCTCTTCCCTTTTGATTTCTCCAAATGCTAACCCCTATTGTGCAGATTTTCATCTTTCCGTGGAGCTAAAGAACTATACGTCGAGCAATACCCCGAAACCCATTGCTAGCCAATATAACCTCACCTGTTTCTTTCTACCCTATTGGAATCTCGGGGTCGAGATTCATTTAAGGGGGGTAGGTTTGTAACATCCTGAAAAATTCAAATTTGAAAATATGAAGTTCTTAAATTATTTTGCAATAAGTTCTGTTGAAATTTGGATTTTATGGCCATTTTCCTGAATTTTGGTGGAGGATTCAAAAATTTAAGAAAGCTTCGAAAAATGAAATTACTATTGATAATGCCATGAAGGGAAATATGCAAAGAGGAAGAAATTTGAATTAAAGTATAAAAACTTCATATTGGAAATAGTATTATAAAAGGGCAACAGAAGTTAATATATATATATATATATATATATATATGCAAATAGATACACAAAAAGGACTAGCATGGTAAAAAAATAATAAAAAAATGTGTATGTATACGTATACCTAAAAACAGACATAAAGAAGTATATGTATACTTGTACACATATGTGAAAACAAAATAAATAGTAATGAAAAAAGGGTTAAGAGGTAAAGCCAGGCCGGCCGAAACGGCCCGGCCCAGCTCCACAGCGCCACCCCACCCCGATCGTTTTTCTGGCCAGCGGGCCCCGTTCCATCCTCTGCCCGTGGACCCGCGCCCCTCCTCCCTCTGCCGTGTGGCCTGAGCATCTTCCTCTTCCTTCTCCCCTGCCCACCGAGCGCATGTGCTTCTTCCCTCTCCTTTTCTTTTCTCCCTCCGCGTGTGCTCTGCTCCCTTCTTTTCTCTGACATCGCAGCGCGCGCGTGCTTGCCTAGTCCCATTGTCGCTTCCTGACACCCGCCGCATCGCCAGACTCCACCCATCAAGTCCCCTCCGCGCACCGAGCCACGCGCCCGGTCCTTGCCCGGAGGATCCACCCCGCCGCCCAGACCTCCCTCCGCCACGCGGTCCTTCGCGCCTCCCCGCCCCCTCTGCGGTTACAAGTAACCCGGGATTTCCCCCCGTAGCCCCACGCCATTTCCTCTCTTTCCCAACCTTCTCTCCCTTCTTCCCCGAAAGCGGCCGCTGCGCCCCCATGCCGTTCCCGGCCTTCCGGCGACGTCCAACCACCCCGAATGCGTCAGAGCGTAACCCTGCTCCCTGTGTACCTCCCCGCCGCGTTAATCGGACTCCAGAGCGCCGGAGCTCGCGCATTGGCCCTCTTCCCCGAAGTCGGCCACCGCCGCTAAATCCACCGCCACCTCCTCCCTGGGCACTCTCCCCTCGATTCCTTGGGATGGGAGTGACTTCTCACTGCCACGAAGCTACCCCAAGCGTCGCCCCTCTCTCCTACTCGCTGTAGCCCGCCGGCACCGAGAGCCTCCCCGCGCCGCCGCCGGTCTGCGCCCTAGACCCCCTCCGTCTCGGCCAAATGCGCGGTAAGATTGCTACTACCCCCTTCCTACTCATACCCCTGCCGAACCCCTTCCCCGTCTACTCCACCGCCGACGCCCCGATCCGCCCCCACCTCCGGCCGCCGCACGTCGATGCCAGCCGCCTACGACGCCTCTCAGCCAAAGCCGCGACCTCCCCTGGTCTCCACTAGCCCCATACAATCCATTTTGACCACCTTCACCACCGGTCTGGCCAACCTCCACCGGCGATGAGCCCAGCACCGTGCACCGGCGATTTCCCCTGTTTTTGCCTCAGCCACTGCCCAGCTCATCTTCCTTTTCCCCTCCGTTTATGTCAGCCAGGTCTTCGGCCCACTTGGCTACCCGAGCGTGCGCTAACACTTCCAGTCCCCTCAGCTCAGGTCGTGAGTTCGAATCCGACTGAAAGCAACTTTATCCCCACCTTTTTATTTTTGTTTTGTAGCTCTTTTTAATTAAAAAAACCAAGATAAATTTAGGGATAATCTAGCAAGGCTAATAAATTTAATTGGGTCATAAAACCAGATTGATTAATATTTAAATGTGGATTAGTTATTATGTTTGAATAATCAATACTATTTGAAGAAATAACTAAAAGACTAAATATTAATTAAAGACTTTGATAAAGAAAAACAACTTATGGTACTAGCCAAATAAAGATTTCCATTAAATAAAATTTAGATTTATACCCAATATTTAAAATGCTGCCATTAAATAAATTCTAATTGTAGGTTTTGCTAATTAGCAAATATTGAAATATAACCTTGCTGGATAAATAAACTTTAATTAAAGCTAATAACAACTAAAATGTAGAGACTTTCTAAGTAAAAGTATATATATATAAAGTGGTTAGAGAAATGCAGATAGCATATATACAGCCCACTAGCAAATATAACGATACAATTCTTGTGTCCACCGTAGACCCTACTAAAAATATATTTATACATGGAGACACTATCATTAAAAATGCTGCCAGTCATGAAATCTTAAATGGTAGCTTAGTTAATAATGATGACAAAATACCATCATGTATAGCAGGCTCAAGTTATAAAGGGATAAAATATCAGTAGCGGTAGTTTTCATAGAGCACTCAAATTAAAAGGTCATAATAATATACAGATGCTAAAATATAATAGCCCTAGGTCATCAAGCACCACAAAAATTTCACAGACATATAGGTACTCCAAAGTAAACATGTAACTATTAACACGAGTAATTAGGGTCACATAAAATGATACATACCAAGCTTTGCTCAGATAGCTAAGTTTAAACTAAAATTAGAAATACAGTTAAGCATAATAGTAGCTAAAGTATAAGCAAGATAAAAATAGTGCCATTAACCAAATCTTAAACCTAGCGTAGTACGTAGTAATATTGAGCATAATTGTATATATAGCAAGCTGGAACCCGTGTAAATACACCCTAACTCAAATTAAACCAGCCTAGTGATAAATGGAGGTACATAAAATATCACACCACATGCCTTGTCTCAGATCATCTGAATCACCCAATAACTTATAATAAATCTAAACCAAGTATATTCGGATTTATTTGGATCTTTTGAGTTAATTGCTTTTATTTGGATTCAGTCGTGTGTCGAGTAACTAGAAATTGGGAGTCATGAAGCTTCAGAGGAGCAAGCGAGATCCAGCTCAAAGTGAAGATAGAAACCCAAAAGCTCAAGAGAAAGCATGGTGTGAGCTCAAGACCGCGGTAAACTATGCCAGGCGAGTCAATACTTTGATCACATTGAACCTACATTTTATGCAAATTACTTTTGTTTAAAATATCAAATTGCATGTTGTTATTTTATGTGCAAGTGTATGTTTGATTTGAAAACTTTAGTTATATGCCCATTGTTCAACTTGATTAGTATTACACACCTCTTTGGAATATTGAACATGTGAGCCTTGCCACCCTAGTGGAAAAATTATAATGGTTAGCTTTCGAAAATAAGTCCATATCTATACGCCATGCTTAGTACTACTTAGACAAACGGGGGCACCAAAACTGCCCCAAAGTATCACTTTGAATTATGAGAACATGGTTGGGCATTCATGATGGAAATGACTGGTATATTTGGTTATGGATATTTTATGCTCCCAAAAAGCTCAAGTTGCTGAATTATCTGGGCGGATGGTTCGAGGGTGTGAGTGTGTGGTGCAGTGGAAGCACAAAAGGGTCAGCGGTAGAACCGCCCAGATACCAATAAGGACTGAATCTTGTCATGACCTCCCAAGGTACAACAGTACAACCACAAGCTGGCAAAGTGTAGGCAGGGTTTACTAATTTGTGTGGATCTAAGGTGGTTACGTGAAGGTATGACCACGAGCAAAGGGATGGATGGTCACATCCCCGCCTTTGCACGTGATGGCTCACGAGGGACCCTTCCCGAGGGATGTGCGCATCCTACGGATGATAGACCTTAGCGGGCGTAACCACAATAGGACTATGCAATGTAACGATCCTGTGATAGTCTATTCAACCACATGGCTAAGGAATCATGTGGGGCAACGAGTAGATTTATCTCTTGTGGGTAAAGTGTGCAAACTCTGCAGAGTCTAAAACTGCTAGGTCTCAGGGCATTTCTATGTATCCTATTCAAAAGCAATTTATGGCAAATAAAATAACCCGAGCCTTTCCTTGATAAGCCATGCATATTATCTAATTGCATTCTATGTATTGGCTCGCGGAGCATGGTGGTTTGTGCTCACACTCGCTTTCACAACAAATCCAGAATCAGAAATCAGGTCAGTACGCTTCAGCAACACTATTGGTCAAGGTGGCAAAGAAGATGAAGATGTCAAAGGCTAGGTCGCGAACCTCCAGTTGGCTGCCTGTGGGCATGTCCTGAAGGTCCCACTTGCTTGCTTCGTTCTTCAGCTACTGCAATTTATTGATTTTGGCCTAATCGGCTTGTGAGTAAGTCTATTATTTTATTTATGCTTCTGCATGATATGTACTTTGATATTCAGAACTATAATCTGTGAGCACTATCTACTGATCCAGGGAATAGTGCGGTGGAATCACAGAGGAATCCAGATTGTAAAATCTGGGTCCTGACAAACACCCTAGTTCATATTTTCAGCTTGTGTACTTATTCTCATATAGCAATCTGGTGCCCTTACATTCATAACTATTGCAATTGGCTAGCGTCTCTCCTAGTACTTAGTGCAAAACGAGCTAGTTTCATCTCTATTTCTGATTGATTCTCCCTAGTTCATTCCTTTGTTTGCATTAAGTCTCATTTATCGTTACGTGTGCGTTCATACACTTCGCTTAAACCAATTGGATCAGCATATAGGCAAGATAGTCTAGCTTGGACCATTACTTAGCTTTACAATACCTTGAATATCAGATTGCATAGGATATCCACATAACTGTCCAAGCTCCACCTACACCCATTTGTGTACTCCCTTGCTCTTGGTTACGCTCATACATTACCAAGTTGAGGTCGTTCGCTGTCACAATTGTCGATTTGCCGTCCTTGATTCACTTTGGAACGGTAAGCTTGTCTTGTTTTCAGGACAGTGAGTTGCAAGCTTAGAGAGAGCTTTTGTTTTACTAACCTAGATATAACCTCATTTCTTGTTTGTGAGTTGTTCCCATGTCAGGTCACGAGGAGGATCCACCTCATCCGGAGGCGCTGGTTACGTGGACCGAGTACACTCAGTTGCGCGAGATGCTACAAAAACAACTTCGTGATGGTGACAATGGCGTGCGTGATAAGCTCAGGGAAGTTCAGACTGGACTGAACACCCTTGGGGAGGAGGTCACACAATTGCGTACGACCATCAACAATAACTTTCTGGAGCTACGTGCCATGTTCGCACACCACAATCTACGTGGGGGTGCACCAGCTGATGATACAAGTGTGCATGGCCCTCCGGTCGTTCTGCATAATGAGACCAAGGAGGAGCGTGCTATTCGTCTGGATGAGGAGCGACGTCAGCAACAGGCGCGTCGCATGGCTGTGCCGCCACACGTCGGGATGGCAGCCGCGGCACGCCCTCAGGCACATGTGCCTGGCCGAGGCAACGGTGGCCAGGGTGGAGGTGCACCATAGGGTGCCCACGGAGGAGATGTGCATCATGCACCTCGTAGTTGGGCTGACGCGGTCGATCGCCGGGATGACGATTTCCCCGTCAACGACTACGATGACCGATAGCGCCACCACCGCAACAACGTGCAGCGTCCTCGCCACGACGACGCCGAGGATCTTGTCGCTAAGCCCAAATTTAATCTTCCTATATTTTCAGGTGGTACAGATGTGGAACAATACCTCACTTGGGAGCTAAAAGTTGATAAGTTATTTCGGATGAACAACTATTCCAATGAGAAGAAGCTATTGCTTGCGTCCAATGGCTTGGATGATTATGCCACACATTGGTGGGAGTAGTTCATCCGTAAGCGCATGGAGTGCCATGATTTGCCGATTATCACTTGGGAGCAGATGAAGCAGCATTTGCGGGCACGCTTTGTACCTCGCCACTACAAGCGCTCACTATTTGAGAAGTTGACAGGGCTGAGTGAGAGCCACATAGCCAAAGGGAAAGAGAATATTAAAAAGAGTGAGTTGTGTGATTCCACCATATGTGAATTTGAGAGCATCCCAATTGAGAGTGTGAGAGAAACACCAAAAGAGAGGAAAGAGATAGATGATGGACAAAGTGAGGATGATTTTGAAACTAACACATTAATGTCTACTTCTAGTGTTGTTTCTCACATTGTGCAGGTTGAAATTGAAGATGAGGAGTTAAACATTCAACAACCGGCATCATTGGAAGTCAAAGATGAAGAGATAACCACGATTGAGGATGAAGTACTTGCTGCCCCGTTGTTACATCATGATGATTTAATACCTACAACACCTATATCAACTGACGAGAACAATAAAGGTAACAATATTGGCACTGAAATTAATTGTGAAACGGTGAGTACTTGTGAGAATTCATATGTGCGAATGAAAATTCCATGTTCTGAAATTTCTTTGCTCAACTTACATAATATGGAATTGATTACTCATAAGGAAGTTCTTACTCGAATATCTCCTAGTGATTTTTGTGCTATATCATGTTTGATGATCCTAGAGAGCTATCTAGCGTGATTGAGAATGTTACTGAAATGTCATGTTTAAAATCACTAGTTAGTACCTATGCATATACATATAAGTTCAATTTGATTGGAAATTATGGTATAGATGATAATTTTTATGTTTACCGAATATGAATTACATGTGATAAGCTTGCTGAATTGAAATTGCATATTTTGGATAAACAAACTTTTATGCCATATCATGATCACAAGGACATGAGTTTCAACAATAGTGCTTCATGTTTTAAAAGATTTCTTAAGCCTACTTGTTCATCCTTTAATGTACAATCATGTACAAATAATCAGAGTAGCGCAGTTGAAGCATAGAAGGAACTAAAAATTTTCTTCCCCATATTTGAACAACTTAATTTGGTTTGGCCCATTAATGACTTGTCCATGTGCTTAGCAAAGTCGAGGACGACTTTTTCTCATGGGAGGGAGAATGATATGAAAGGCAATATTACGATGTATACATCTTATGGTTGTTGTTATATTAACTGGTTTGTGTGGAACAACGAGAATGACACAATAATTGATTCATCCATATACCATGCATATGTGTTTTTCTTTTTATCTACTACACCTTCAGATGTTCTTCATACGCTATGCAAAAGAAGTGTTCATGACAAATATATATACCATGCATATACGTTGTATTCTTTGCTTAGTACAATTTCAGGCTACCAAAAGCCGAGGACGGCTTTTCTTGAAGAAAGGCAGGATGATGCAGATACGCACATGATTAGTACTTTTCAATCAAATACATTATTTCACTGGAAAGAAGTATTGAGCTGCATTAAATATTGTCAGGTGAATTTGTTTCTTAATGAATTTCCTTCTATTCATGGGAACGATATATTACCTTATGCCAAATTCTTGTGTTATTATTAGGTTTGAATATTATGATGATTCCGGGGCCAAAGCAATGGAGAAGCACAAGGAGGTTAATCATATTTGCTACCAAGAACAAAAAGCTCAAAGCCCATGGGAATGGAAAGGAGAAAGCCAAGCAGCCTATGCAGCTGATCAAGGAGGAAAGAAGCCCATGCAGTGGGAGAGCAAAAGGGGAGAAGCCCAAGGACTTAAACTACAAGTTTTGGATAAGATTTTCAAGCCAAATTCGGACTTCCCACGTGCTCAACCCAATTCAAACTCGGATTCAACTCAGAATTCAATTCGGATTCGATTCGGGACAGCCTAACAGGCAGTTACTAAAAAGCCATAACTTTCGCAAACGGAGTCCGATTCAGGTGTTCTTGTACTCGTTGGAAAGATAATTTCAAGGGCTACGCAATGGATCTACTCTCACCTTCAAATTCATTACGGATAAAAAGTTATGACCGAAACAATATGGTGAGTGAAAATTATAGTTTCCTTTTTGTGAGAGTTCGTATCCAAAACCATATAGGGTTGAGTTATACTTGGTTTGGGGACCATATGGACGTCCCAAGGGGCATATAAGTCTTGTATTGGCCAGCCTTTAGAGGTAGACCAATTTTATGCATAAGATTGAAACATAGCTATTGCTTGTTCTTTCAATACCAGAGTTCATGCGAGCACTTTGAGAGAGAACTAGGCGATCCATGGTTCATTCTGCAATTCAAGGTCAAGCCGTCGTTCCATTGGGAATTGGGGACTTGGCGTTCGTCGTTTGTAGTCTCGTGACGAACAATTATCCGGTGTGTTTTGGGCGTATTCCGAAGAGTTGAGGGTTCGTGCATTGGCACGAGTGTTCAACTAGCGACATCGTCTACATCACATCAACTATCCATGGTTCTTCACTGAGAAGATCGGGACCCCTCCCCGTATCAGCAATAATACAAAGTAAACCAAAAACATCCAAAGATTTCTGGAAGGATTCAAAGAGAGATTCAAGCAATTTACAGGAAAAGAGTAATACACTTCATAATTTGATGTGTATAAGGATGATATACAGGCACAGGGAATAAAGAAGAGAGCGTGTGGAAACACAAATGTAACAAGAAAGGGCAAGTACCGATAGAATTACCGATTGATAAGTACTGCAAGAAGCTCACCCTGAACAAAGAACAAGGTTTAGGGGAGGAATCAGGACTGTAGCAAGTTTATTTTTCCAACTAAGTCCCTGACTTGGTTGAATCTCGAGTCAAGATTCTTTTTAAGGGGGTAAGTTGAAACACCTAAAAAATTCTAAAGGATTCAAATTTCCTTCAGATTTGTAATTTTGCCCAATTTGGAAGCTCAACCAAAACTGCGCTTTCCTCTTCTAGTTGCCCATTTCCTTCTTCGGTCGACGCCCTTTTTGCTTCTCTGCCTTCCCTGATGCGGATACGCACATGCTTAGCACTTTTCAGTCAAATACATTATTTCACTAGAAATAAGTATTGAGCCGCATTAAATATTATCAGGTGAATTTGTTTCTTAATGAATTTCCTTCTATTCGTGGGAACGATATACTACCTTATGCCAAATTCTTGTTCATTATTAGGTTTGAATATTATGATGATTCTGGGGCCAAAGCAATGGAGTAGCACAAGGAGGGTAATCATATTTGCTACCAAGAACAAAAAGCTCAAAGCCCATGGGGATAGAAAGGAGAAAGCCAAGCAGCCCATGCAGCTAACAAGGAGGAAAGAAGCCCATGCAGTGGGAGAGCAAAAGGGGAGAAGCCCAGGAACTTAAAGCCCAAGTTTTGGACAAGATTTTGAAGCCCAATTCGGACCTCCCACATGTACAACCGAATTCAAACTCGGATTCAACTCAGAACTCAATTCGGATTCGGTTCGGGACAGCCCAACAGGCACCTACTAAAACGGCCATAACTTTTACAAACAGAGTCCGATTGAGGTGTGCTTATACTCTATCGAAAGCTCTTGAAGTGTACTTTCAGATGGATCTAGCCTCACCTATAAATTCCCTACGAGTCGATCAGAAACTATGAAACAAGTCACATCACTTTTACAGTCTGACTCAAAGTAGGGCCTAGGGTTTTGTAATCGAGTCCTATTCAGTTTCCAAGTGTTTGGCCGACTCTCCACCCCTTGTATCTCTTTAAAATATAGCCGCCACCCCTGTAAAATTTAGACCACTTTTGATAATAGCATACTCTTGTTCTTTCTGTTGGTCGAACCAACTTGAGGAAATTGGGAGTTCGCTGAAATCAAGATCGTTCAACCTTTCCGCTAGAAATTGGGAGCACGATGGAACTTCATCGGTGGTCGTGAAGTTTAGCACGTGAGGTTAGGCGAATTATAGAGTGCTAACTCTTGCATTGGCAACGGGGTATCACTACGGTTCATCAAATCCACGTGAGTATCTTGATCCTACGTCGAGAAGATCGGGCGACCTCTTATCATCATGGTATCAGAGCGCGGTTTACTCGATAGGATTATTTACCCTTACTTTTAGATTGATTTACTTCTCTTCCTATAGTCCATTAAAACCGAAAATTGCCACAAAAAAAATACGAACCTTTAGATTAATCTATTATTTCGTTAGTTTTGTTAAGTTCTCATCCATTAGAATTTTGTTTAGGTGCTGATCATCGTGTTCCTTTGCATCGCTTGATCATTGTGTTATTTCCTTTGTTTCGCCTAAACAAAAAAAACGATCGCTACAGTGCGTGAACAGTACTGCTACAGTACCACAAAAAATTCCCGTTCATCTTTGAGACTAGTCTTTGATAATTGCATTAAGGGCTGCTCTTGGTATTAATCTATATTTGCTGACATTTCCATTAATTGTGCAAAGTAACGCTAAAATTAGTGCCAACCACAAGTAAAAAAAAGAAGAAGAAGAGCCTCGGCAAAAAAAAAAAGAGTGAGTGTTGGCCAAATTGGGGTTAGCTAATTCTACTATATAATTTCAGCTTGTGTATTTAATTTCTTTGAGCAATCTTGTGCCCTTACATTCATATTATTGCAATTGGCTAGCGTCTCTCCTAGTACTTGATGCAAAACAAGCTATTTTATTATTACTTTCAGATTGCTTCCAGCTAGCTCATTCCTTTGTTTGCATTAAGTCACATTTATCTTTGCGTGTGCGTTCATATACTTCACTTAAACCTTTTGGATCAGCACTTAGGCGAAATATTCTAGCTTGGATTATTACTTAACTTTACAACATCAAGAATTTCAGATTGCTAGGATATACACTTCCATACCAAGCCTCACCATATAATCGTTGTTGTGTAAGTAGTGAACACTCTTGAATTCGCTTAATCATCACGTTGCTGTTGTCACTTCTACCAGATGTAAGTTTTTATTGGCCTTAATTCACTTCGGAAGGGTAAGAACTTTACTTGGGAGAGCAAATAGTGAGATTGAGTGATTTTCGCAAATATATATGTTGCATAACTAACCATGACAGGATATTTAACAATTCGTTTCTCTTGGTGTGAACAAAATAGGAATGAATCCTCAGTATTTCATTCCTCATGGTTGGATTCCCAACCCAACAATTTGTCTCTTCCGTTCTGTGGAAGTGAAGATCCAGAGGAGTATCTTAAGTGGGAATGGCGATTGGAGAAAGAGTTTAGACTTCAGAAGCTTCCCAAAGGCCAAGAAGTGATGAGAGCCACTATGCAGTTTAAAGACTATGCTTATAGTTGATGGCAACAATTATCTGAAAAACGATTCATTAGATCTTGGTGAGATTTGAAGGTGATCATGAGAACTGAATTTGTGCCAACCTATGATGAGCGGGAATTGCTTCACCACGTGGAGAGCATCACGCGAGGGAGTAACACTTTTCAAGATTATGATTATGAGCTAAAGCGTGCATTGCGACGTGCCGGTGTCAGTAGTGCAATAAAAGAACAGGTATACTTCAAAGGAGGCTTGAATCGTTAGATCGCTACTGCACTTCAATATAAATATTTTAGTAGCACGCATGATCTTGTGAATTGTGCTATTGAGGAGGAGAAGAGACTTACAGATATGCGTACACCACAGTTTCAACCAAGTTCATACTTCAACTCTTATGCCTCAACAAGTGTGACACATCTGAAGATGACCGAGCATGGGACTTTCCCTTCGGTCAAGAAGACATGTAGTGCTGCCCCCATTGCTACAAACAACACTTGAGATGCATCAAAACCCATGTAAGGATGAGTGTCACATAGTTAAAATGAGTGAGAGTGATAAAAAGAGTGAGTTGTGTGATTCCATCATATGTGAATTTGAGAGTATCCCAATTGAGAGTGTGAGAGAAACACCAAAAAAGAAGAAAGAGGTAGATGATCGACAAAGTGAGGTTGATTTTGAAACTAACACATTAATGTCTACTTCTAGTGTTATTTCTTACATTGAGCAGGTTAAAATTGACGACAAAGAGTTGAACACTCAACAACCAGCATCCTTGAAAGCTAAAGATGAGAAGATAAACTACAGAAGAAGATGAAGTACTTGCTGTCCCATGGATACAACATGATGATTTCATACCTACAGCACCTACATCAACTGATGAGAGTAATAAAGGTAACAATATTGGTGCTGAATTTAATTGCAAAACGGTGAGTAATTATGAGAATTCATGTGTTCAGTCAAAAATTCCATGTTCTGAAATTTCTTTGCTCAATTTACATGATGTGGAATTAATCACTCATAAGGAAGTTCTGACTCGAATATCTCCCAGTGTTTCTTTGTATTATATCATGTTCGATAACCCTAGAGAGCTATCTAGTGCGATTGAGAATGTTGCTGAAATTTCATGTTTAAAATCACTAGTTGGTACCTATACCTACACTTTCAAGTTCAATTGGATTGGAGATTATGGTGTAGATGACAAGTTTTATGTTTACCGAATATGCATTACATGTGGTGAGCTTGTTGAATTGAAATTGCATATTTTGGATAAACAATCTTTTGTGCCATATCATGATCACAATGAGCCGAGTTTCAAAAATAGTGCTTCATGCTTAAAACGATTTCTTAAGCCTACTTATTCATCCTTTAATGTACAATCATGTACAAATAATCAGAGTAGCGCAGTTGAAGCATGGAAGGAACTAAAAATTTTCTCCCCCATATTTGAACAACTTAATTTGGTTTGGCCCATTAATGACTTGTCCATGTACTTAGCAAAGTAGGGGACGACTTTTTCTCATGAAAGGGAGAATGATATGAAAGATAATATTGCAATGCATACATCTTATGGTTGCTGTTATATTAATTGGTTTGTGTGGAACAATAATAAATGGTACCATAGCATACATGTACACCGTTCCAAAAGAACATCCATCAGTTACTTATAAACACATGCTATGTAGTACACTGTTCAATAAGAACATCCATTAGTTACTTATAAACACATGCTATGCAATATGCTCAACAAGATCATTCTCTTTTCTCTTTCTCTTTTGCATTTTACCGGTAATGCAAAGTGTGCATCTGTCGATGCACACCCATGCCTGTACCATCAGGTACAGGAACCAATTGCCCATACTCCGCAAGTATGGGGACCTAAGCCCATGCACTTCAAGCATGGGGACCTTTAGCCTGTCATCAACATGACGGGGACCTCAGCAATTACTTGGTCATTACATGACCTAGACATCAATAAGCTAACATGATGCATAGGCATGAAAGTCTCAGTTTAACAAAAAAAACGTGCATCAACAACACTTTGCACAAGGAAAACCTTTTCATACTACCATGTTTACACTCATGAACTTCATAACTTTCAAACAACCATGAACATTACCAAAAACATCTTCATCAGAAACATGAACACACAATTGCTCACAATATAACTCAAACATTGACATTCCATAACAACTATTGTATCCTTCATTATACTTACCTTAACCGCAAGAGGATGAGGGACGTGCAGAAGGTGCTGCCCCCGAGATCAGTCCACCACCTGAATAATAATAAAAACGCATGTTAAGATAACAGTAGTGGACCAAAACTATATAAAAAAACCATCACGAACTCGCATAAACGTCCACTCGACTTCAACCCCAAATCCTAAAGGTCTATCTGTCCCCTCTTTGAGCAGTCAACTTCAAAAATCCATATCTATTGGTACAGGTGTCCGAATAAGGTGTTCATAGACTTTCTGGAAAGATAATTAAATTCTCCATCTAAACCTAGTTGGTGAACCTCCCTGAATCAGCCAAATTATACCCGCACAAGCCCGTTTTCTAAAACATCAATTTCACGTTGGGTTATATGGATAGAATATTAAAAATACCATAACTTTCAGTACGAGTGTCCGAATACGAGTTCTTGAGCTCTCTGGAAAGCTGAGACAATGATCTACAACTTTCATTGTACTAAGATTCTCTAATTATCCCTTCTTCTAATCGCCTAACACCATTTACCAAAACCTGACAGAAAACCCACCCATCTGCAGAACAGTCCCACTAATAAAATCATAACTTCTGCTACAGAGGTCCAACCACATGTTCTAGTACTTCACGGAAAGATGACGATGTCCTCTACATTACTCTAGGAGACGTTCAAAACTGAATCCCCAGGAAACTACCCCAAAATGACCGTCTAACACAATCTGTCCTGGGCAGACCACAATATCAACATTGCTACAACAATTAAATATGCATCCAACCGGGGGAAATAGGGATTACTCTTGACGAACCACTGAAGAACACGATGAACACCACACGATCTCTCTCTCCCTTCCTTTTCCCTTTTCCCCTTCCTCTTCTGCTTCTTCCGGGTCAAAAACACCTCCCGGCGATCGATCTCCTTCCTCTGCTCGACCGACTACAAAGGGGATCTTCTTCACTAACAGCAGGGGCGTCAATGGAGGATGGGGTGCTGCTGGACAAGGTGGAGGCGCATGGGGGCAGGGGAGGCGGCGGCCACAAGGAGAAAGAGGAGGGGAGTAGGGGTGGCGGCTAGGGTTTGGGGAAGGGGCGCCTCCCTCCTTTTGGCCGGCCACCAGTTGGGCCAAGGCCCAGGCCCAGGTTGCCGGGATTTTTCAGAAATCCCCCCTCTAAAAATCCCTGTTTAACTCTTTTCTATATGGTCCTTCCCTCCAATTAATCGATTATCTCTCGAATCACTTTTGGGGTATTACATTCTCCCCCTTTAAACGGAATTCGACCCCGAATTCTATCCATGCTTACACCAAGGTTTAATCACAGCTAAACTTAATCATATTAACATGCACCTATTGTGAATAATTCTCGATATTGCTCACACATGCGAGACTCTAATTCCCAAGTGGCTTCTCTCTCTGTCTGCTGCGACCAAAGCACCTTGACATACTTTAAAGTTTTATTCCTCAATGCTTCTTCTGATCTTTCCAGAATTCGCACTGGCTTGGACTCAAAGGACAGATCATGTTCAAGTATTAACGGTTCTAGTGAAATATGAAGCTCCGGATCTCGCAGGTACCTCCTCGACACCGGACCATACAAAACGTTGTGTACCCCACTCTAGGACCCAAGGCGGTCCTAGAGATACACCACATTCCAAATCCTCACAACTAACAGATGCAATTAAATATACCTCGGGTTATCATTCTCTTTGGTACCAACCCACACAACCTGCACAACAAACAAAACTCTTGTTCCAACTCTCAATCGATCCCTTTACCTTAACAAGGAGCACCTCCTTTAACCCCAGACGCACAACAGAGCTCGTTGTAAACAACCTCTTTTACAACCAGATTCCAACTAAAAATAAAGGATTCTCATCACAACCACACTTCACCAATTCCCCACCAAAATAATCAAATCTAAAAATCAAGGATTCAACATGAGAACCTCTCCACATTCCAAGTAGGTAATTTGCAAATAAACAATGCATAAGTCAGAGGAGAATCACTCCAATGCCAACCGTTCGTTTGTTGTTTTTTTTCCTGAACCGGAAAACCACACATGCCAACATAAAGTCAACTCAAACCACAAAAGACTTTTGCTATCATCACATAGCTCAAACAAGAATCAAGAGAGCGTTTTACTACACGAGAAAATATTGTTTTTTTAGGAATAAACTTTCTCTTGAATCACAAGATTCCAAATCATCACACACCACACTAACTCATTTCTCTTAAATTGGCAACATCCACACTATGCTCAAACCGAGTGCACCAACCATACCTTTGTGGAGAGACTCTACTGACCTCACAATAACATACTCTAGCCAACTCCTCTACCAACAGGGTTACTTTGATAAATAATTTCCAATGCACCTCATCATTATTTTCACCCACAATCACTTTAACACAATCCTTTAAGGATAATCAACTTGAAATTCTCAGCGCACACACTCAGTTCCCACACCCAAAGGACACTATCAAGGAGCATCACACTATTTAGAATCCACTTGTTCCAATATTCCTACACAACATCATTAGCCTCCAAGGTTCTAGCATAGAACACCTAACCAAAATTTTCTATCTCCAAGGCTCCTATATATGCACTTCGATATAATTGATACGAAGACTCTCGAATTTGGTGAGTAAAATTCCCACAATCAAACATGCTCAATCATTAACAACCACATGAAGACATATTCTCAACCTAATTATCTTTAGGAAGATTCTAACTCCTGGAGGGTTACTCACTGAAGCCCATACATGGCAATAATTCAACAATACCTACTATCCCAATAATTCCCATAATGGTTAGACTTCTTCACAATTATAATCTCATTAACTACACCACCATAATCCTCCTACTAAACCTTGAAAAGTGCCCAATCACAATACTCTAATAAGATTGATCAAGATTCTCATACTTTTGATAATTCTAATGTTCCATCAAAATGAACGAAACATTCTTAAACCACAATTTATTATAGGTTCTTCTAGTTGCAACAATATAACCAATTAACTCCAAAGACAAACATCTTGTTTAAATCAAATCCTCACCGAGAATTATTCCAAGGAATCAATTTATCACCCCATGAATCTCAAACAACTTGATACCCACAATCTCACCAAAATCAATCACATGACCACACCAACCAGTTGCCATACACATCTTAAAGGACTTTACAACCCAAATCGGTTACTCCTTTCTTAGAAGAGGCAAAAAGAAGTAACTTTCAGCACATGGGAAGATGTTACCATTCGCAATAGACACCAGACCAAGGGAAATAGCAATGATCTTGGAAAACAAAAGATAAGATCACAGTTGAAAGCACATGGCCCTCAAGAAGAAAAATATCAAATCTCAACCAATAAGAATACAATATTGTCATTTAAATTCAAGAAACTCTTATGCGACGAAAATAAAAAGTCAAACACACCTCTAAAAGTTACACGACTTGACTCCAAATACCTTTACCACACTCTTTCCTTTAACAAAGAGAATACATTTCCTTGATTACGGTACTACCTTGACAATTTGAACAAAAGAGACTTGAAGACCACAACACATTAATCCCTTAAGAACTAATGAAACCTCGCAACGCGTCACTTTGCTCAAAACAATTTCAGCTACCACATAAGTCATGAGGCCCAAAAGATCGCGTACGCAAATATCAAAACTTTTGTTTTATATAGTATCATGGAAGTTATCAATTTTGTTTTATTTATAGAACATTCAACATTATCATTGCAACCACAAACTAACAACCATACTAACATCAAAATAATACACTCTTAACAAAAATCATCATATCCTCATATCCATTCATAAACTTTTTCAAAAGGAACACAATAAATCACTTCATCATGTTTCTATTATCTAAATAAGATTGCAACTACTTGATCTAGGGAAAGCCTAGTGCACAAGCCACAGTATTGAAACAACCTCTTTTAATAAGCTGGTACTAGAACATGGTAATCTCAAAAATCGCTATGAGGATAGATTCAACATTCCACCTTATGTTCAGCAATTAGAATGAAATATCTTCAAACTTCAATAATATAAGCTCTATAAGACAAGGTTTCACAAGTCAATACATCAACCTTCCTTTATTTCTTTATACATATTTCAATAATTTAGCATGGTGAAAGATAGATGAACCTAGCAGCTGTACATGCTCATAAAGTATCTAAATGAAGGACATATTAAATTTTAATATTACTAAGGCAATATTCCAACACCTCCTTACTTAATCATCCCGAACGGTCAGATTAATTACCGAAGACAAAAATAATTCAATTTATCTAATAGGATAGAAATTTAAACAATCATAACAATCATACCAATTCTTTTTGCACACTCTGCAATAACTTCATGAGTTCCAATCATGTATAGACAAATTCTTAATCACAATGCTTCAAGAAACTATTACAAGGTGACATCAAATTAATCGAGTACACTTCCAAGGATGCTAGTTGAAATTAATTATGCACCACGCTAACGTCTCAACTTGATAATTGATACCTTATAAATTAATTTATATGAGTACCACCTCCCACTTAAGCACAACAAAACACCACAAAGGGTTTTGACACTCTCTTTCAGAAAAGAGAGGAATTAAACTTCAACACTCGAAATAATCCAAAATAAATACAAAGTTCCAAGGCTTTCACATGTTAATGAACTTGCAACATAAAACTTTCGTTAATAAAAATACGAAGCAAACAAATGAGACATGTTTCACAACAAGACCAAACTCCCACGAAGGGACCAACCTTGCAAATCAACAATATTCACAAGTAGCAAAAGAGTCTCAATAGTCCGAAAAAACAATAATTGCTTCAAAGAACAGGTAGAGACCAATAGAAAACCCTCAACTGCAATGAACTACAAACCCAAGATAAATTCACCCACCACCACAGGATAAGAATTGACCAAACCCAGCTCAAGGATGAGAGAAACTTTTCTAAATAACTCATTCCTAACCTCTGAAACTAAGTTGTCCAAGGAAAAATCCTTCACCATTTCAATACCACGAATAGTGATATAACTTGGCCATGCCCATGGCCGCACCACAGTCTCTATCTCCCGACATCAATTATCACCCCACATAACAATCATATAATCAAATCATAAGCACAAAAGATCATCTCATAACAAGTACAAAGTCAAACATTAAGCACACATTCAACTATGATAATCGACGGAAACGTAGATGCAATGCAAACCCATTCCCACCTACAGTGCTTAGTGTGTCAAAATTAATATTTCATTAACCACGGACCTATAGCTGCTCTGATACCAACTGTAACACCCCAGCCAAACCATGCCTGGATTGCTACCAAACTAGTAATGTAACAAAGATAAACTAAATACGTCTCACAAGCTTCGGCAGAACCTCCCTTGTATAGTTGTCTACGTCAGTGGTTTCAACAAGCAAATTCAATAAAAATACACAACCTACATGTATTATGATCATTACTAACCAAAATAGACTATATATTCTAGGGCATCCACAGGTCTAGCATCTAGATAAAGAACAGGAGCATCATAAAAAAATCTAGATATTTATTACAGTTCAATTCCAGCAAGCAATGATCATAAATGTACTTAAAGTAATTTATTCATCTACTATTTAATTTCTTCCTTTCTTCCCATTATGGGTAGATCGTGCAAAGTGCAATAAGACTAATCCTTCTTTCCCCCCATGCATGCCGACCTCATAAAGGTACCTAAAACACAACAAACAACAAGGGTGAGTCCAACGACTCAACAAATATAATAAATGGTACCATAGCATACATGTACACCGTTCCATAAGAACATCCATCAGTTACTTATAAACACATGCTATGTAGTACACCATTCCATAAGAATATCCATTAGTTACTCATAAACACATGCTATGCAATATGCTCAACAAGATCTTTTTCTTTTCTCTTTCTCTTTTGCATTTTACCGGTAATGCAAAGTGTGCATCCGTCGATGCACACCCATGCCTGTACCATCTGGTACAGGGACCAATTGCCCATACTCCGCAAGTATGGGGACCTAAGCCCATGCTCTACAAGCATGGGGACCTTTAGCCCATCATCAACATGACAGGGACCTCAGCAATTGCTTGGTCATTACATGACCAAGATTTCAATAAGCCAACATGATACATATGCATGAAAGTCTCAGTTTAATAAAAAAACGTGCATCCACAACACTTTGCACAAGGAAAACCTTTTCATACTACCATGTTTACACTCACGAACTTCATAACTTAAACACAATTGCTCACAATATAACTCAAACAATGACATTCCATAACAACTATTGTATCCTTCATTATACTTGCCTTAACCGTGAGAGGACGGGGGATGTGCAGAAGGTGCTACCCCCGGGATCAGTCCACCACCTGAATAATAATTATAACACATGCTAAGATAACAGTGGTGGACCAAAACTATATAAAAAACAATCACGAACTCGTAAAAATGTCCAACTCGACTTCAACCCCAAATCCTAAAGGTCTATCTGTCCCCTCTGCGAGCAGTCAACTTCAAAAATCCATATCTATTGGTACAGGAGTCTGAATAAGGTGTTCTTAGACTTACTGGAAAGATAATTAAATTCTCCATCTAAACCTAGTTGGTGAACCTCCTGAATCAGCCAAATTATACCCGCACAAGCCCGTTTTCTAAAACATCAATTTCACGTTGGGTTCTATGGACAGATTACTAAAAATACCATAACTTTCAGTACGAGTGTCCGAATCATGAGTTCTTGAGTTTTCTGGAAAGCTGAGACAATTATCTACAACTTTCATTAAACTGATATTCTCTAATTATCCCTTCTTCTAATTGCCTAACACCATTTACCAAAACCTGACAGAAAACCCACCCATCTGCAGAATAGTCCCACTAATAAAATCATAACTTCTGCTACAGAGGTCCAACGACACGTTCTAGTACTTCACGGAAAGATGGCAACGTCCTCTACATTACTCTAGGAGACGTCCAGAACTGAATCCTCACGAAACTACCCCAAAACGACCGTCTAACACAATCTGTCCTAGGCAGACCACATTACCGACATTGCTACAACAATTAAATATGCATCTAACCAGGGGAAATAGGGATTACTCTTGATGAACCACTGAAGAACACGATGAACACCATGCGATCTCTCTCTCCCTTCCTTTTCCCCTTCCTCTTCTTCTTCTTCCGGGTCAAAAACACCTCCCAGCGATCGATCTCCTTCCTCCGCTCAACCGGCAACAAAGGGGATCTTCTTCACCAAAGCAGGGGCTTCAATGGAGGATGGGGTGTTTCTGGACAAGGTGGAGGCGCATGGGGGGCAGGGGAGGCGGCGGCACAAGGAGAAAGAGGAGGGGGAGTAGAGGTGGCGGCTAGGGTTTGGGGAGGGGCGCCTCCCCCCTTTTGGCTTGCCACCACTTGGGCCAAGGCCCAGGCCCAGGTTGCCGGGACTTTTCATAAATGCCCCCTCTAAAAATCCTTGTTTAACTCTTTTCTATATGGTCCTTCCCTCCAATTAATCGATTATCTTTCGAATCACTTTTGAGGTATTACACTAATGCTTACTGCGGATCTTGTTGTTGTGGCTTCAGATAGTCGCAGACATGAAATACTTGACAATATTCTATGGCGATGGTCTGGTATGCCCGGAATCAGATGAGCTGGACCTATCGACATGCCAATACAAGGTGCTTCGTGCCATCATGAATATTTACGACCTACGAAGTTGCATCCGGACAGAGTTGGCCACAAAGGCAATACGATAAAATTTGCGATCAAGGGGATCACCTGCACCAGTGGCATGTGAGAGCTCATCAAGGTGAATGGCACCGCAGCATAGAGGAAGTACATGCAAATTGCCTCCCATCCCGAGGCAGGGTTTGCGCAGTAACATGTGGGATCATACGAACTTGCTGTCGGGCCCCCGGATTCTCAAACCCGGACCCCCTGTGTATTACTGCACTAGTCCCAGATCAAAGCTAGTGCACACAGTTTAAACAGAATGGAAAACATCACCATCGACGATTTATTACAATAATTAGAGTACTGACCATATGGTCTCATTATTACAAGGGAGGTTTAAGACCTCGCACAATCAAACACAGCGGAAGCAAATAAAACTCGAGGACGACCCATCAATTCGCCACAGGCAATTGACTGGGGAAGCGCGACCTAGTCCTCCGGGAAGAATCCATCACAGCCACAAGCGAAGCAGTAGTCGTAGTCACCTTCTTGAGCTTCAACTTCCTCTGAGATGTTATTTTTAAGTGTAGCATGTGAGTACATAAAGTACTCCGCAAGTCTTGGGAAAAATGCATAGATGCAAGGCTTAACAAAGGAGGTCATATGGTTCTTTTGCACAAAGCAACATTTTAAAATTCAATTACTACTAATTATTTTCGAAGGCATTATTTTAATGAAGTAAATGTTTTAACAGAATTAACTTTCTAGTGAAGGTTCCAACTGCCAACACTAGCTAACCAAATTACCATTGGTCAAGTTTTAAACTGCGGGTTCCATCCACCCTCTCTGGCTCCATCCGCCAGGATTCCCTTCCGAGAGTTCCCTCCACCCTCGGAATACAAAACTTTTGATTTTAAAACAAAACCAGAAATCTACCATGTGAATGCATTCCTTGCCCGCCCTTGACCGTGGGCACGGCTATTCGAATAGTTTTACACTCTGCAGAGGTTGTACAACTTTACCCACAAGAGATAAATTATCTTAATAGTCATCATGCTTCCTTTGGCATGAGACCCAGATAAAATATCACAAAGCCTTTCACCTACTCCAGTATAGCTAGAGACCACCCGCTGAGGTTTCACCGCAGAAGGGTTAAATCCGCCCAATCTGAAGCCCCCTCTTGCGCCATATGAGTACAGTAAACCCTGTCCCTCACTATGAGTAACCAGTACACCCTGGCACTCAATACACCACTGGTGATATCTAAACTACACCTTTATAGGTTAGTTAGCTAGGTCGTACCCATATAGACTTGTGGTTGTACGGTTAATGCTCAGTTTGGACAAACACAAGCGTCGGTCCTTAATTGACTAGGGTGGAACATACACTTAACAAGTTCTCGTGCTTACTGCACCAACCCAAACAACCATCCACCCTAATCTAAACCAACTTTCACATTTTTATTTTATTTTAAAAACACAGTGACAACTCCAATTGCCACTTCACTTTCAAACACAAGGATTTAATAATAAATCATAATTTCCCAATTTTCAAGAGTTTCCAAAGTTATTAGATAGCATGACTAAGCATTATACTACCATACTAACATCAACAAGTAATTAAATACTCTCATTAATGAGACAAAGGGAGTCCTATGGTGACAAGAATACATGGCATTCAATTTCAATGGAGGGCATAGCAAGTTGGAATAACTAGTTCCTAAAGATTTGAACTAGTGACTTTAGGTAAATAGCAATGCACATAATTTAAAATATTTTAAAAACATTTCAAAAGCATAGGCTCGAAATGATCAAAGGAGACTTGCCTTCTTGCAGGGTTTCTGGGTCTTCTTGCTGCTGTGAAGAGGGATCGTCGACAACGTTGGTATCTACGCGAGGAAAGACGAAGCAACAAAACAATAAATACAAAAGAAAATTCAAATAAAATCCAAAAATTCAACCGAGGCCATAATTGGATAGATTATGATTTTAGATGAATTTAGAAATTTGAATGGCTGGAATTGGAGTTAAAATGAGAAAGTTATGATCAATTGAAAATCTCAGATTTGAATAAATCGAGAAATTCGGGAATTTCTGACAGGTGGGGCCCACTGGAATATTTAATTTTTAAATCTTTATTTTAATCTGAGAGATTGACAGGTGGGACCCACTGAACAGTAGACCCTCTGGCGGTCGCTGACATGTGGGACCCCTCTGTCAGTGACCCTATCTGCTTGGTCACTGACAGGTGGGACCCACTGGGGTCTGGACCCACTTGTCAGAGGCTGACGCAGACGGGTGGGGCCCAGGCGGCAGTGGCAGCGCAGACCGGCGGCCGCTGACGGGTGGGGCCCGCTTGTCAGTCGCGAAAATTAAACGAAAACTCAACCCAGCGCGCGGAGCCGAGGGCTCGAACGCGCACCGGGGAGTTGAGAGAGAGCGCGGCTAACCAGATGGGCGGGGGAGGCTTTGCCTACCCATATAGGGCAACCATACCTTTTGAGGTACCTGCCGGAGGGGAGGTCGGGGAAGATGGTCGGAGGCGACGGCGCCGGCGACGAGGGAGTGGCGGAGAGGTTCGGGCGGCGCGTGAAATGTAACCCTGGCGCGAAGGGGATCCGGTTGGAGGGGTCGGCCAGGCTCGGGGGTGAACGGAGGTGGCCGGCGACGAGGAGGCAGCGACGACGGATCGGGAGCTCCGACGCGACGGCGCTCCGGGGACGGGGAGGGGCGGCCGAGGGGTCGGGGAGGATCGCCCGGGCGTGAGGAAGCTCGGGGAGGCGACGACGGGCTCCGGGGACGACCGAGGCGGCGAGGAAAGCTCGCCGGAGTTGGGCGGAGCTCGAGGGGAGGAGTGGCACGGTGATCGGGCTCTAGAGGGCTCGGGAGCTGCGGTAGAGTGCGCTGGGATGCGGTGCGGGAGAAGGCGAAGCCGATGGGGCATTTATAGGGGCTGAGGGGGAGCAGGGGCGAGGCAATTGCTCGCCGGGGTGGTCGGCCGGAAAAAGGAAGGGGAGGCGAGGGAAAGGAAAGAGGGGAGGCGGAGAAGGAAGGGAAGCACGGGATTAAAGGGATTCGGTCGCGGCGGCGCTCGGGGTTTCCAAAACCGGAGGGGGCCGAGGAAGGAAGGAAGGGATCCTCGGGGGAATCGGTCGCCGGCGCAAGAAAGGAAAGGGGAGGAGAGAAAGGAAGGCGTCTCCGCGGGGGAGACGACGGCTCTGACGTGCGGGGCCGGGGTGGCAGCGGGAGCGGAGGCGCGTGACACTGACGGGCGGGGCCCGCGGGTCAGAGAGATGAGGGAGCGGGGTGTGGATGGCAGCCGCGTGGCCCGAGGGCGGATCGGGCGGCGGGGACGAGTTAAGTGGGAGGGAACGGTGGATCGATGCCGGGCGCGGGGACGCGGCTCATCCGAGCCGTCCACGCGTCGGGCGCGGAGGAGGGGAAGGCGGGGTCGCTGACGGGCCTGGCCCGCTTGGCGGCGAGAGAGAGAGGAGGGAACGGCCTGGATTGGCCGAGCGGTGACGTGGGCGGCCCTGGGCCGTCCACGCGTCGGCCGGAGGAAAAGGGAGGTTTTTATTTTTCAGAATTTGATTTCTAATTTCAGAAAAGGCTAGAAAATTATTTAGGCCTCAGAAAAATATGAAAATACCTCCAAAAATTCCAGAAAAATTCACAGAAGCTCCTGGACATATTTTGGACTAAATAAAATTATTTCCAACTACTGTTGATATTTAATTTTCATATTTTGAATTACTTTTTAAGCTCTAAAAATAGTTTTTAAATTCCAGAAAATCCAAAAAGGCAAATAAAAGCCAAGTAAAATCCAATTACCTTAAAATAATTTATTTGAATTTAAATTTTTCAAAAAGCCAAATTTTTGGGATGTGACAAACCTACCCCCCTTAGAAAGAATCTCGACCCCGAGATTCGGATGGACTGGGAAAAAGGTCGGGGAACTCTTCTTTTAGATCCTCTTCACGCTCCCAAGTTGCTTCCGATTCTGAATGGTTACTCCACTGCACTTTACAGATCTTGATAACCTTGCTGCGCGTACGGCGCTCTGCTTCCTCCAATATCTTGACTGGATACTCTGGATAGGTGAGGTCCTCCTTTACATTTATTTCATCTAGAGGCATCTGCTCTTCTGGAACTCTAAGACACTTTCTTAGCTGAGACACATGGAAGACGTCATGCACCTTTGACAGCTGAGGTGGAAGCTCCAACTGGTAAGCAACTTCTCCTCGTTTCGCCACAACAGGAAAAGGTCCGATGAATCTGGGAGCTAGCTTTCCACTGACTCCAAAACGTCTCATTCCTTTGAGAGGTGACACCTTCAAATAAACATGATCCCCAGGTACGAATTCTAAGCTTCTACGTCGATTGTCTGCATAACTTTTCTGTCTGGTTTGTGCTGTTTTTAATCTGTCCTGGATTAGACGAACTTGTTCTTCTGCTTGCTTCAGCACATCTGGTCCAAACACTTGTCCTTCTCCTGTTTCCTTCCAATACAATGGAGTCCTACACTTTCTGCCGTATAGGGCTTCGAAGGGAGACATTTGCAAACTGGATTGATAACTATTGTTGTAGGAGAACTCTGCATAGGGCAAACTCTGATCCCAATTACTCTTGTTTGCCAGTACACAAGCTCTCAACATGTCTTCCAGGATTTGATTTACTCTTTCTGTTTGACCATCTGTCTGTGAATGATAAGCTGTACTGAAGTTTAAGTTTGTGCCCAAAAGTTCATGTAGTTTTTGCCAAAATCTCGAAGTGAACTGGGTTCCTCGATCTGACACAATCTTCTTTGGGATCCCATGCAAGCACACAATTCTTGACATGTACAACTCTGCAAGTCTATCCCCGGAGTATGTGGTCTTTACTGGAATGAAATGGGCGACTTTTGTCAAACGATCCACTATAACCCAAATTGAATCGTGCCCTGTTTTGGTTCTTGGTAATCCAGTTATAAAATCCATACCAATTTCTTCCCATTTCCACTCAGGGATCTGCAATGGCTGCAGAAGTCCCGCAGGTCTCTGGTGTTCAGCTTTAATCCGTTGGCATACATCGCACAAGGCTACGTATTCTGCAATTTCTCGTTTCATACTTGACCACCAATACCTTCCCTTGAGATCTTGGTACATCTTGGTGCTCCCAGGATGAATTGAATATCCAGATTCATGGGCTTCCTTCAATATTAACTCCTTTACCTCTTTCTTTTCAGGTACAATAATTCTTTTCCCAAACCAAAGGGTACCTTTTTCATCCTCTGAAAATCCCGAAGCTTTTCCTTTCTTCATATTATCCTTGATCTCCTGGACATACTTGTCCTCCTTTTGAGCTGCTCTGATTTGATCTTCTAAGGTTGGTTGAACTTCCAAAGTGGCTAGAAATCCTTCCTCCACTACTTCTAGGTTGAGCCGTTGGAACTCTTCTTGAAGGGCAGGCATACTGTCCTTAATCCATAGCTTGGCACAATAGCTCTTTCTGCTCAAGGCATCTGCTACTACATTAGCCTTTCCTGGATGATAATGTATTCCAATATCATAATCCTTTATTAACTCAAGCCATCTCCTTTGCCTCATGTTGAGATCGGGTTGAGTGAATATATATTTCAAACTCTTGTGATCCGTGTAAATTTCACAACGGTTACCAATCAAGTAACGCCTCCATATTTTCAGTGCATGCACTACGGCAGCGAGCTCTAAATCATGCGTTGGGTAATTTCCTTCATGGGGTCGCAGCTGCCTTGAGGCATATGCTACTACCTTTCTTTCTTGCATCAGTACACAGCCTAGTCCCTGCCTTGACGCATCACAGAAGACTTCGAAATCCTTCCTAATGTCCGGAAGCGTCAACACTGGTGCAGAAGTTAACCTCTTCTTCAACTCTTGGAAACTATCCTCACATGGTTTACTCCATTCAAACTTCTTTTCCTTCTTCAGCAACTGGGTGAGAGGTCTTGCGAGCTTGGAGAAACCTTCAATAAATCGACGATAGTATCCAGCCAATCCAAGAAAACTCCTGATCTCGGATACTGACTTTGGTTGTGTCCAATTGAGCACATCATTAACTTTCTCCGGGTCTACGGATACTCCTCCCGCCGAAATCACATGGCCCAAGAAAGCTACTTTCTTCAACCAAAACTCACACTTACTGAACTTGGCGTACAACTGATTTTCTCGGAGCTTTTCCAAAACTATCCTCAAATGTTCGGCATGTTCTTCCTCATTCTTGGAATATATCAAAATGTCATCGATGAATACAACCACAAACTTATCCAAATATTCCATGAACACCTTATTCATCAGATTCATGAAGTATGCTGGGGCATTGGTTAGACCGAAAGACATCACTGTATACTCATACAATCCATAACGGGTGGCAAATGCGGTCTTGGGTATGTCCTCTGGTCTTAACTTCAATTGGTGATATCCTGATCGAAGGTCAATCTTAGAGAATACACATGATCCTTTCAACTGATCAAACAGATCATCTATTCTGGGTAAAGGGTACTTGTTCTTAATAGTCACATCATTCAATGATCGATAGTCCACACACATGCGAAGACTACCATCTTTCTTCTTTACTAGCAGTACTGGTGCTCCCCAAGGTGACGAGCTTGGCCTTACAAATCCTTTATCCTGCAGCTCTTCAATTTTTTTCTTAACTTCCGCCAAATCGTTTGCAGACATCCGATAAGGTCTCTTGGAAATTGGAGCTGTTCCAGGTACTAGGTTGATGACAAACTCTACTTCCCTGTCTGGCGGCATTCCGGGCAAATCTTCAGGGAATACATCTGGGTACTCACTCACTATAGGTACTTTTTCCAGAGTCACTCCCTTTACACTGTTCAAACTACACCTGCTCTGGGTAGGGGAGTTTGACTTATACCTTACTTGAATCCCATCAGAGTTAGTGATTGTAACAGCTCGATCAGCACAATCTATCTGCCCTTTATACTTGGTTAACCAATCCATTCCAAGTATTACATCTAAACCCTTGGAGTCTATTATAATAAGATTTGCTAAGAACTTAACTCCATTTATATCCACAGTTGCGTCAAGGCAAACTGTGTTAGTCCTCATTTCCTTTCCAGGGGACTGGACTAGCATGGGGTTCTGTAGTTTACTCACATCCCAATTATACCTTTCAACCACATCTTTTGACACAAAAGAATGCGAAGCTCCAGAATCAAATAATGCTGATGCAATTACTGAGTTGACAAGAAACTTACCCAGAACTACGTCGGGTGCATCCTGGGCTGCTTCCGCGGTCACATGGTTGAGATGCCCTCTGCTCACCACTTGTGGAGTCCTTGGGGTTTGTGGTGCCCCACGGCCTTGACCTGCAGTCGGAGCTCTTGCTGGCGTAGTCCCCAGATTGAAACGAACTGGAGTCATTGCTGGGCGTTTCTGGGGACAGTTGCTGGCATAGTGCCCCATGTTCTTGCAGTTAAAGCACTGCACTCCTGCTGCTGAAGTCTTGTTCTGCGGGGGTTGGCCACCATTGTTTGCCCGGGGAGTTTGTGGATTTGGGCGGGGTCCTGAAAAGGGAGTCCTCGGCACGCTTGACTCTGAGAGCTTGTGATAGTGAGGTGCGTTGGGGCGGAATCGAGAGCTGCTTGCTCCTTGCTGGGCTTGAAACTTCCTCTTCCGATTTTCGTACAGCTGGCGCTGAGCATCTTCTTGGACAAAGGCCTTGTTCACTAGGTGCTGGAAGGTTGGGAAGTCATTGGATACCAGCTGCACCTTGAGATTGGGGTCAAGTCCCTGCGTGAACCTCCAAATCTTGGTCGCCTCTGAGGTGACCTCTTCAGATGCATACCTGGACAGTTGGGTGAACTTGTTCAGGTACTCGGAAACACTGAGGTTTCCCTGCTGCAGTTGGTAGAATTCTCTCTTCTTCATTTCCATTATCCCAGTAGGGATATGGGCAGTGCGGAAAGCTTCGACAAACTCCTCCCAAGTGATGGCTTGTGCATTTTGATGGGCGGCGCGGTAGTTTTCCCACCAGTTGGCAGCCATTCCCTTGAGCTGATGAGCAGCATACAACACCTTTTCATTATCGTTGCACTGAGCTAGGACCAATTTTCTTTCCACATCCTTGATCCAATCATCTGCCTCCAAGGGATCCACTGATCCAGCAAAAGTGGGAGGCCTTGTCCTCATGAATTCCCCCAATCTAGACTGGGGTGCCTGGTTGGGTGCCTGCTGGGCTGGCTGCACTTGGTTCTGGGCGAGAGCTTGAAGTAACTGCAGCTGCATAGCCATCATTTGCTCCAAGTTGGGGGCCTGAGCAGGAGGTGGTGGAATGTTGTCCTCCGGCTGGTTGTTGGCGTCACGGCTGCTGCCAGGGTTGCTCCTCGTGTTCACCATCTGAAGCGGTTTAGGTTAGCAGAAGGTAAGAGGGAAATAGCAAAGGTAAGAGATTAGGGGAACTAAACCACATCCCAAGCCAACACACAAGAAAGAACTAGCCACCACTTAGGGGAAACTTTTTATTAAAATCAAGATAACTCCAAGGATGGCTGTACCACAAGTGCGCATAGGCCTGGTACAGTCCATCTAGCACACCAAAACATAACAATAAGCGTTCTAAGGACGCGGACATTTTATTTGGGTACTACGGACTCAAAAGACTACTAATCCTCTCCAAAGACGCGCTCCTCAGGGTCTTCTTCCGGGTCCTCTTCTGGATCCTCCTCCGGGTCTTCCTGGCGCTCTCTCACGTGGTGACGTGAACAGTCACACTCGGCCGAGACACGGTTACGACTGGAGGCAGTCGACCGAGAACGGGAAGGAGAAGGCTTGCGCTTCTTGAGAGTAATGACAGGTGGCGGACTGGGGCGTCGCACCTTCTTGCGTGCTGTCATCCTGATGCGAAGTCCCGAGAGTCGAGCTGGTGCCGGGTTGTTGGGAATGACGGCTGGTACTGGAGAAGACGGCGTGTAGTCAACTACGGGTGAAGACGGTGTGTAGTTAGCTGCGGCCCTGAGACGTCCCAGCTCAAACTCAGCTGCCTGGCTCTGGAGAAGCTGTGCGCGAAGTGTGTCCGAATGCTGGTAGCTGGAGGTGAGAAGCATCCTAAGTTGTCCAATCTCCTCCTGAGCTCTAGCATAAGTGACGGCCATTGCCTGGGTGAGCTGCACCTGATGTGACAGTCGAGGATCGTCAGCGGGAATATCAAAGGGATCTGGATACCTCTGTCCTGGGCGAGGGTTGATGAAGAAGCAAAAGGGGGACTGATGTACAGCATCTTTGTGCAGGTGGCACAACTCGTCAATGGCGAGGCGTGCTGCATCCTGGACAGCGTCGAAACAGCGGGACCGAGGGTACTTGATGGGGTAGGTGTGGGACTTGAATTCCTCTTCCCGTGCATACAGGAATACCTCCATCGTCCAAGAGTCTCGATCCAGGATCCGCGTCTTCCGACCCCTGAAGATGGGCGGCTGACGGTACTCCTGACACTGCATCAGCTGCCGGAGAAGGCTAGCGAATGCTCCAGCATCCTCTCCATGTGAGTAGTAGTCCCACGGGGCAGCGGAGGATGAACCAGCCATCTACAAAGTTGAGCGAAAGAAAAGATTAGTAAAAGTTTTAACAAATGGAGTTGGAGACAAGAACGAGATTCTAAGTAGGAGGAGAGTAGAAGCAAAGAAGCTTACACATTTTTAATATACTCTTTTTATAAATATAAGTCCTTATGGTTTGCCATTCCATCTAGGTCACGTCCTACAGTCAAATTGGCTCTGATACCATCTCTGTCGGGCCCCCGGATTCTCAAACCCGGACCCCCTGTGTATTACTGCACTAGTCCCAGATCAAAGCTAGTGCACACAGTTTAAACAGAATGGAAAACATCACCATCGACGATTTATTACAATAATTAGAGTACTGACCATATGGTCTCATTATTACAAGGGAGGTTTAAGACCTCGCACAATCAAACACAGCGGAAGCAAATAAAACTCGAGGACGACCCATCAATTCGCCACAGGCAATTGACTGGGGAAGCGCGACCTAGTCCTCCGGGAAGAATCCATCACAGCCACAAGCGAAGCAGTAGTCGTAGTCACCTTCTTGAGCTTCAACTTCCTCTGAGATGTTATTTTTAAGTGTAGCATGTGAGTACATAAAGTACTCCGCAAGTCTTGGGAAAAATGCATAGATGCAAGGCTTAACAAAGGAGGTCATATGGTTCTTTTGCACAAAGCAACATTTTAAAATTCAATTACTACTAATTATTTTCGAAGGCATTATTTTAATGAAGTAAATGTTTTAACAGAATTAACTTTCTAGTGAAGGTTCCAACTGCCAACACTAGCTAACCAAATTACCATTGGTCAAGTTTTAAACTGCGGGTTCCATCCACCCTCTCTGGCTCCATCCGCCAGGATTCCCTTCCGAGAGTTCCCTCCACCCTCGGAATACAAAACTTTTGATTTTAAAACAAAACCAGAAATCTACCATGTGAATGCATTCCTTGCCCGCCCTTGACCGTGGGCACGGCTATTCGAATAGTTTTACACTCTGCAGAGGTTGTACAACTTTACCCACAAGAGATAAATTATCTTAATAGTCATCATGCTTCCTTTGGCATGAGACCCAGATAAAATATCACAAAGCCTTTCACCTACTCCAGTATAGCTAGAGACCACCCGCTGAGGTTTCACCGCAGAAGGGTTAAATCCGCCCAATCTGAAGCCCCCTCTTGCGCCATATGAGTACAGTAAACCCTGTCCCTCACTATGAGTAACCAGTACACCCTGGCACTCAATACACCACTGGTGATATCTAAACTACACCTTTATAGGTTAGTTAGCTAGGTCGTACCCATATAGACTTGTGGTTGTACGGTTAATGCTCAGTTTGGACAAACACAAGCGTCGGTCCTTAATTGACTAGGGTGGAACATACACTTAACAAGTTCTCGTGCTTACTGCACCAACCCAAACAACCATCCACCCTAATCTAAACCAACTTTCACATTTTTATTTTATTTTAAAAACACAGTGACAACTCCAATTGCCACTTCACTTTCAAACACAAGGATTTAATAATAAATCATAATTTCCCAATTTTCAAGAGTTTCCAAAGTTATTAGATAGCATGACTAAGCATTATACTACCATACTAACATCAACAAGTAATTAAATACTCTCATTAATGAGACAAAGGGAGTCCTATGGTGACAAGAATACATGGCATTCAATTTCAATGGAGGGCATAGCAAGTTGGAATAACTAGTTCCTAAAGATTTGAACTAGTGACTTTAGGTAAATAGCAATGCACATAATTTAAAATATTTTAAAAACATTTCAAAAGCATAGGCTCGAAATGATCAAAGGAGACTTGCCTTCTTGCAGGGTTTCTGGGTCTTCTTGCTGCTGTGAAGAGGGATCGTCGACAACGTTGGTATCTACGCGAGGAAAGACGAAGCAACAAAACAATAAATACAAAAGAAAATTCAAATAAAATCCAAAAATTCAACCGAGGCCATAATTGGATAGATTATGATTTTAGATGAATTTAGAAATTTGAATGGCTGGAATTGGAGTTAAAATGAGAAAGTTATGATCAATTGAAAATCTCAGATTTGAATAAATCGAGAAATTCAGGAATTTCTGACAGGTGGGGCCCACTGGAATATTTAATTTTTAAATCTTTATTTTAATCTGAGAGATTGACAGGTGGGACCCACTGAACAGTAGACCCTCTGGCGGTCGCTGACATGTGGGACCCCTCTGTCAGTGACCCTATCTGCTTGGTCACTGACAGGTGGGACCCACTGGGGTCTGGACCCACTTGTCAGAGGCTGACGCAGACGGGTGGGGCCCAGGCGGCAGTGGCAGCGCAGACCGGCGGCCGCTGACGGGTGGGGCCCGCTTGTCAGTCGCGAAAATTAAACGAAAACTCAACCCAGCGCGCGGAGCCGAGGGCTCGAACGCGCACCGGGGAGTTGAGAGAGAGCGCGGCTAACCAGATGGGCGGGGGAGGCTTTGCCTACCCATATAGGGCAACCATACCTTTTGAGGTACCTGCCGGAGGGGAGGTCGGGGAAGATGGTCGGAGGCGACGGCGCCGGCGACGAGGGAGTGGCGGAGAGGTTCGGGCGGCGCGTGAAATGTAACCCTGGCGCGAAGGGGATCCGGTTGGAGGGGTCGGCCAGGCTCGGGGGTGAACGGAGGTGGCCGGCGACGAGGAGGCAGCGACGACGGATCGGGAGCTCCGACGCGACGGCGCTCCGGGGACGGGGAGGGGCGGCCGAGGGGTCGGGGAGGATCGCCCGGGCGTGAGGAAGCTCGGGGAGGCGACGACGGGCTCCGGGGACGACCGAGGCGGCGAGGAAAGCTCGCCGGAGTTGGGCGGAGCTCGAGGGGAGGAGTGGCACGGTGATCGGGCTCTAGAGGGCTCGGGAGCTGCGGTGGAGTGCGCTGGGATGCGGTGCGGGAGAAGGCGAAGCCGATGGGGCATTTATAGGGGCTGAGGGGGAGCAGGGGCGAGGCAATTGCTCGCCGGGGTGGTCGGCCGGAAAAAGGAAGGGGAGGCGAGGGAAAGGAAAGAGGGGAGGCGGAGAAGGAAGGGAAGCACGGGATTAAAGGGATTCGGTCGCGGCGGCGCTCGGGGTTTCCAAAACCGGAGGGGGCCGAGGAAGGAAGGAAGGGATCCTCGGGGGAATCGGTCGCCGGCGCAAGAAAGGAAACGGGAGGAGAGAAAGGAAGGCGTCTCCGCGGGGGAGACGACGGCTCTGACGTGCGGGGCCGGGGTGGCAGCGGGAGCGGAGGCGCGTGACACTGACGGGCGGGGCCCGCGGGTCAGAGAGATGAGGGAGCGGGGTGTGGATGGCAGCCGCGTGGCCCGAGGGCGGATCGGGCGGCGGGGACGAGTTAAGTGGGAGGGAACGGTGGATCGATGCCGGGCGCGGGGACGCGGCTCATCCGAGCCGTCCACGCGTCGGGCGCGGAGGAGGGGAAGGCGGGGTCGCTGACGGGCCTGGCCCGCTTGGCGGCGAGAGAGAGAGGAGGGAACGGCCTGGATTGGCCGAGCGGCGACGTGGGCGGCCCTGGGCCGTCCACGCGTCGGCCGGAGGAAAAGGGAGGTTTTTATTTTTCAGAATTTGATTTCTAATTTCAGAAAAGGCTAGAAAATTATTTAGGCCTCAGAAAAATATGAAAATACCTCCAAAAATTCCAGAAAAATTCACAGAAGCTCCTGGACATATTTTGGACTAAATAAAATTATTTCCAACTACTGTTGATATTTAATTTTCATATTTTGAATTACTTTTTAAGCTCTAAAAATAGTTTTTAAATTCCAGAAAATCCAAAAAGGCAAATAAAAGCCAAGTAAAATCCAATTACCTTAAAATAATTTATTTGAATTTAAATTTTTCAAAAAGCCAAATTTTTGGGATGTGACACTTGCTATGTTGACGACCTCCTTGTTGCCCCTCTCACGCTGTATCTATTGCCAAAAGTCATCGTTCTCCACATTGAGGTTGTCAATCTGCATCTCAATCTCTAATATTCGCTCCCACAACATACCCACGTACCTCACAATATAGCGGTCATGGGGAGGATTGATCCAGTGGACGAAGTCGCATTTCACCATCTGCTGGAAAGGAGGGTTAACATGTAAGAGAAAATAAACTATTAGCTAATTATACCCTAGAGAATGGGCAGCGGAAGAAAGGTCACCAACCATTGAAATGGTCTTTGAAGATCCGTACGACCGCGTCCTCCCTATGTCTGCATTTCGGCCATACCGGTTGAGCCCACCCATTTGGCATCAAGAGGTAGTTAGGGCCGAAGTTCTCCCTCCTTTCCAAGGGACGGTCTTCCTCTGGCAACCCCGCTCCGACTGGCCTCTTAATGTCTGCCATGTTATGTTATTGTATGATGGAGAAGGTTCTTCTTTATACAAAAAGCTAAACACAGTTTAGATGGGCGATAAGTGATTATGAGAGCTCCATATTTAAAGCCGAGCGAAAAGAGAACCCAGTGTGTTGCCACCGGAACTTACGGATGCGTTATTGACACAAATATTGTGGGCGATAGGGGACAGCATGGTAAGAGTGACATGCGTGCGTATGAGGGAGCGGGTGAGGTGGGATGACATGGACAGACTAACATTTTTATGGGTGAGGGAGTGAGCGAGGGGGAGCTGGTATGGTCAAGTCAACACATGTCCAAAGGAGGGAGTGGGCAAGGGAGGACAGTATGGATAGACTGACATTTCTGCAAGCCTGGGGGGCAGTACCAAGGGGGGACATCCCTCCTCGCATATCGCTAATTACAATTAAATTATCATAAACTAACACGGCAAATTTAGAGCATATAAAATTTCTAACAAATTACACAATTAGGTTGACTATGTCAGGAGGTTTCACATAAAATTTTGTAATTTTTGGAGCTCGTTTGCTATATGTAACAACTCCTACAAATATCAAAATCATACGAATTTTTGAGCAATATTCAGAGCAGATTAAATTTTCAAAAAAATTTCAACATATCGAGAGGCTGCACATAAATTTTTGTAATTTTTTATCTCATTTACTATATTTAAAAATTCAAACAAATATAACATAAAATTATGAATTTAGATAGGTAATTAAAGTAGCTAATTAGCTGGCTTAATCACTTGCCGTTTTGTGGGTGGATGGTAGGTGGCCTGCCATCTGGTGGCTGGGCAGCAGGCACCTGCCACCCACTAGCTAGACAGCAAGCACCACGTGTCACCTCCAGAGTACTATTTTTATCAATACCACACGCATATGACTATTTTTGTAAATATAAGTTCAAAAGGTGCTATATATGGCAAAAATTCCAAAAAAACATCATTGGTATTGAGTAGCAATTTTTAAATTCTATATGTCGTGTCTACCAAGAAAGTAAGGAAAATTCTACCTAAGCTAGCTAGCATGCTAGATTGAGTTGCAGCACTGCTGGGATCAGTGGTGGATCTAGGACTGTATCATGCCCCGGGCTGAACTTTAAGTGACTAATGTCGTAGTTCTTATACCCACATTATGGTATTCTAACGTACTTCAAAAATACATAAATGACATAATAATTCTAGATTGCTTCAATATAAAACATAATACGTGTCATAATATAGCAATGTAGCATAGTAGTCGGTAGAGCCCATTATTTCTTCCATCTCTTCATTAGTAGTAGGAGTAGAATAAGAAATAATTTGGTTATGCACCACAATAAATATTTCAAGAATCATGGTCAAACGTTTTAAGCCATGATTCTTGAAATCTCCTCTTTTGATTTCCAAACTCATTTTGTGGAAATTTATGATCAATTGTTTGGCATAGACCCAATTGCAAATACTCCCTTCTAGCAGTATCCCTAATATCCACATCTAACTCCTCAGTTGGTTTTCGAAGTCCCAGATCACTAACAATGTTATCCGGATTAAGTACAACATGGAGATTAATTTGCTCAGTGTGACTACCTCTGGTTGCTACTGTTTCTAGAGTGGATTGATTGGTCTGTGCTAAAATAATAGGATGACAACATCTTTGTCCTCTTCATATTGTGTTTCTAAATTTTCTAAATCTGATTGTTCTAATGTCCTACATATAGCAAGTTATAATAATGTAGGGACCCAGATATTGACATCCGGAATCCTCTGTGATTTCATTGCACTATTCCCTGGATCAGTAGATAGTGCTCACAGTTACAGAAATGAATATCAAAATACATATCATGCGGAAGCGTAAATATAATAGTAGACTTACTCATGGGCCGATTAGGCCGAAATCATGAAATTGCAGCAGCGGAAGAACGAAGCACACAGGTGGGACCTTTAGGACATGCCCACAGGCAGCCAACTGGAGGTGCGCGACCTAGCCCTTGACATCTTCATCTTCTCTGCCAGCTTGTCCAATCTTGTTGCTGAGGCGAGGTGATTCGATTCCTGATTCTGAATTTTGTCGCAAAAGCGAGCATGAGCACTCCGACCCTGTGCTCCGCGAGCCAATACACAGAATGAAATTAAATAGTATGCATGGCTTATCAAAGGAAGGCTCGGGTTATTTTATTTTTGCGTAGAGTGCTTTTGAATACAATTACTTAAAAATCCCTAAGACCTAGCAATTTGAACCAAATCATAATGTACAAGGAAATGCATTATTAATATCGATTCAGATTCCATCCACCGTTACATGGCATCTGCACCATATAGCAATTTCTTCAGCGTTATAGCCGCTTAACTTACCACTGGGACGACACCCAGGACAATTCCAAACCAGGGCAGTCCTTCGCCCTTCAAATTTCCATTCCCAGTTTCCAATGTTTTTAAAACAGAACTATATCCAGTTAAGTTCCCATGTTCGCCCTTGACCGTGGGCACGGCTATTCGAATAGTTTTGACTCTGCAGAGTTTGTACACTTTCACCACAAGAGACAATCAACTCGTTGCCCCACACGATTCCTTAGACGTGTGGTTGAGCAGACCATCACAGTGACTTTTCAAAGTATCTAGTCCCTTTTCTCATCTCACTTTATGGGCTTCTCCCACTTGCGGTGGGTCCCATACGTTGCACAGGATGTTCCCCACGGCTACTAGCGTACGGGCTCCCCTCCCCTCTGCGCTAGTACGACTGGGAAACTTCACCCTCCACTCGGTGTCCCTTTAGGCCTTCTCTTGCCCTTGCGTAGCCACTTCCCAACCACTACCGGTGAGATGAGTCCGGGGATTTCGATAAGTTTACTTAGCCAAGTTGTATTTTACAGACTTGTGGTTGTACTGTTTTACACAGGAGGTCATGACAAGATTCAGTCCTTATTGGTATCTGGGCGGTCTACCACTAACCCACTTTGTGCTTCCACTGCACCACACATTCATACCCTCGAACCAATCCGCCCAGATATTTAAGCATGTTGGGGTTTTTGGAAACATAAAGTAATCATACCAACATATACCAGTCATTCCCGTCATGACTGCCCGAATCAATTTCTCATGAATAAATATGATGCTTGGGACAATTTCTTGCCCCGGGTTCCTAATCAATGCTAAGCATGGCATATAATTGAGGACTTATTTTTGAAATGTTACTATTATATTTTTGCTAGGGCGACAAGGTTCACACATTCAAATATTCCAAAGGAGGGGTTTTTGGAAACATAAAGTATTTAAGCAGGGGTTCACACATTCAAATATTTAAGCAGGGGTTCACACATTCAAATATTTATTTTCGAAATGTTACTATTATATTTTTGCTAGGGCGACAAGGTTCACACATTCAAATATTCCAAAGGAGGGGTTTTTGGAAACATAAAGTATTTAAGCAGGGGTTCACACATCCAAAGGACGGGTTCACACATTCAAATATTTAAGCATGTTGGGGTTTTTGGAAACATAAAGTAATCATACCAACATATACCAGTCATTCCCGTCATGACTGCCCGAATCAATTTCTCATGAATAAATGTGATGCTTGGGACAATTTCTTGCCCCGGGTTCCTAATCAATGCTAAGCATGGCATATAATTGAGAACTTATTTTCGAAATGTTACTATTATATTTTTGCTAGGGCGACAAGGTTCTTCTGACGGTGGTCTTCTTCGTAGTGATGTTGTTTTCCTTAAATGCTGGAAGGTTGCAGAGTCTTTACTTCTTCTTGATTGCCCTGGTTTTGGGTTACTTGTTATTTCGTTCCTTTGGATCCGATGGGGTTTTCAGCAACAGGTGAGAGAGAGAATAGCATGAGGTAAGGATAGAATCGTGGGGATAAGGTAACCTAACCCATCTTGATTTTAAAAGAGCACATCCAGGAAACTGGAGTGATTCTGAGCCACACAAATTTTTAAAAAACAAGCTTTTCCTGTGACTGCGAAATAGGGCGCCCGAGGGCAAGAAGACAGTGCACAGGGACCAACAAAAATCTTGCAACAATACAACGTCTATGCGGGGGACACACATAAGGGGAACGGGGTTCATCTGCATAGTTCGTTTAAAACGAAACCACTTTATCTTCCGGAACATCTTCGACAATCCTAATCTTGGATTTTTGGAGCAATGGTAAGAGAAGGGAAACCAAAATTTTCCTTTTTGAAATCAATGGAAAGATAGAAAAGTACTCAGAGGTAATTTGATTTATATCAGTATTCATTCTTGTATTATTTTTTTTTGTTATGTAATACAAAACCTTATAATACCCTTTTTTGTCAAAGTATGCTAATCTCTTCCAATGTTCAAATATCCATCAATGAATTGACTCACTCCCATACGACTTTTATACATAAGGCTTAGAATCCAACGACCTTAATAGTTTAACCTCCACTTTCACAAAGTGCACCTAGACTATCCTTTTTATTATTATTATTATTTAGTCACGATATTATTGCTGTCTAAAACTCCAGTCAGCAAGTGTCATCATTTATTTGTTCCACCGACCATACTCTTTTGCATTGTGTCATTCACCATTTCATTAATCCAGCCATGGTTATCTAATTCTCGCCTAACTCTGTACTTCCAACATAAATTTGTGAATTAAATCTCGTATTTCACTATGTATGTATAATCCCAATCTTGGATTCATTATTGGTAAACTTCTCATCTTTACAGTCTATTGAAAATCCAATACCCTTACTCTGAACCCACCAATCAAATAATTTTTATTGCATCTCCCAAATTTTTGTCCAATCGGGATTACCAATTTTCTTATATGAATCTGAATGTCCACCACATCTTTATAAATCCAATCTCAGGTTCGTCAATTGTCAACTTAATCAGCTTTCCAATCCTATGAAGATCTATTTTTTTTTAGATCCACTGATGACTTTCGTATCGTGACCTCCTAATAATCCAGTCTGGTGTCTTTGATCCAAATTCATAGTTTGCTTCTCCAATGATTAACCTAAATCTTTATTGTCTATCTACTCTTCAATTCTGAATTATAATGATTATCCAACATTATTACTTTTAAATTTACCAGTGTCATGTGTATCAGGACTTCCTAATAATCCAAGATGGTATTCAAGATCATAGTTGCTCCTCTAGTAACCGCCTAAATCTTCAGTGACAACCTCCGAATTAATTCATTATCATGAACATCTTCCAGGAATAATGTTAGTAATCAAGCCTGTACTCCGATAGCTGTTATCATGTCTCCAATTTCTTAAAACTCTATTAATTCATTTGGCAATCGATCCTACCCTTTTTTTTCCATTATTGTAAAAATCTTCCAGGAATTACACAATTTATCAGTGTTGCAATCCTTTAATTAGTTTCATACTTTCTATTTCTCCAGGAATCACTTAATTCATCTGTCTGGTTAATCTATTCACTTAAGCTCCACCAATTCATTTACCCCAAAATTCACACTATTGTTTCCTCCAAGGATAAAACAATTAAGTTTCAAGGGTAAGAATCATGATTCTTGGCCCAAGTGTGGTTTCATAGAACATTTACAAGGGGAGTACTGGATTTTTATCATGTTTTGAACTTCGGGGTAAGGGAGCTTTAGAAGTAAAATGGCTAGGGTAGCATATAGATGAGGGGGAATCGTCTAAGAGAGATGAGAATGAGCATTATAACTTATATTTGTGGAAATAGATATTGAGGAAATAGTTCTAATTATGAACTAATGGCCAGACTAACTAGGTCACGACCTGTAGTCGATATGCTCTGATACCATCGCTGTAGGGACCCAGATATTGACATCCGGAATCCTCTGTGATTTCATTGCACTATTCCCTGGATCAGTAGATAGTGCTCACAGTTACAGAAATGAATATCAAAATACATATCATGCGGAAGCGTAAATATAATAGTAGACTTACTCATGGGCCGATTAGGCCGAAATCATGAAATTGCAGCAGCGGAAGAACGAAGCACACAGGTGGGACCTTTAGGACATGCCCACAGGCAGCCAACTGGAGGTGCGCGACGTAGCCCTTGACATCTTCATCTTCTCTGCCAGCTTGTCCAATCTTGTTGCTGAGGCGAGGTGATTCGATTCCTGATTCTGAATTTTGTCGCAAAAGCGAGCATGAGCACTCCGACCCTGTGCTCCGCGAGCCAATACACAGAATGAAATTAAATAGTATGCATGGCTTATCAAAGGAAGGCTCGGGTTATTTTATTTTTGCGTAGAGTGCTTTTGAATACAATTGCTTAAAAATCCCTAAGACCTAGCAATTTGAACCAAATCATAATGTACAAGGAAATGCATTATTAATATCGATTCAGATTCCATCCACCGTTACATGGCATCTGCACCATATAGCAATTTCTTCAGCGTTATAGCCACTTAACTTACCACTGGGACGACACCCAGGACAATTCCAAACCAGGGCAGTCCTTCGCCCTTCAAATTTCCATTCCCAGTTTCCAATGTTTTTAAAACAGAACTATATCCAGTTAAGTTCCCATGTTCGCCCTTGACCGTGGGCACGGCTATTCGAATAGTTTTGACTCTGCAGAGTTTGTACACTTTCACCACAAGAGACAATCAACTCGTTGCCCCACACGATTCCTTAGACGTGTGGTTGAGCAGACCATCACAGTGACTTTTCAAAGTATCTAGTCCCTTTTCTCATCTCACTTTATGGGCTTCTCCCACTTGCGGTGGGTCCCATACGTTGCACGGGATGTTCCCCACGGCTACTAGCGTACGGGCTCCCCTCCCCTCTGCGCTAGTACGACTGGGAAACTTCACCCTCCACTCGGTGTCCCTTTAGGCCTTCTCTTGCCCTTGCGTAGCCACTTCCCAACCACTACCGGTGAGATGAGTCCGGGGATTTCGATAAGTTTACTTAGCCAAGTTGTATTTTACAGACTTGTGGTTGTACTGTTTTACACAGGAGGTCATGACAAGATTCAGTCCTTATTGGTATCTAGGCGGTCTACCACTAACCCACTTTGTGCTTCCACTGCACCACACATTCACACCCTCGAACCAATCCGCCCAGATATTTAAGCATGTTGGGGTTTTTGGAAACATAAAGTAATCATACCAACATATACCAGTCATTCCCGTCATGACTGCCCGAATCAATTTCTCATGAATAAATGTGATGCTTGGGACAATTTCTTGCCCCGGGTTCCTAATCAATGCTAAGCATGGCATATAATTGAGGACTTATTTTCGAAATGTTACTATTATATTTTTGCTAGGGCGACAAGGTTCACACATTCAAATATTCCAAAGGAGGGGTAATATTATTCAAGGTAAACAATGGGCACATAACTAGAATATTAAATTAAGCATGTATTTGCATATAAATTAACAGCATGCAATTTGATAATTTAAAACAAAGTAATTTGCAGAAAACATAGGATCAACATGATCAAAGTATTGACTCGCCTGACGCGGTTTTACCGCTGTCTTGAGCTCACATAAAGTTGTCTCATACGATGGTCTTTAATTCCTGGTCTTCTTCGATCTCGGTCCCGCCTGGTCCGTAGAATCTTTAGGCTCCAGTTTCTAATTACGCGATAAACGACTGAATCCAAATAAAAGCAAATAACTCAAAAGATCCAAATAAATCCGAATAAACTTAATTTAGTTTTGCTTTGAGTTAATGGGTGATTCGTATGGTTTGAGGCAAGGCCGATGGTAGATTACGATGACTTGATCTGGTTATTAATAATCACTTTTATTATTTCTTTGGACCTATGAATCGGGGTGCAAGTCTAACTGGGTATTATTTTGTGGCATATATATAAGTATGTCCGCAAATTTTAGCTTATCTGGTTAATCGTATAATCTATGTTTATAGCATTTTAGTTTATGTTATTTTATGTACTTCCATTTATAACTAGGCTAAGTTTAGATTGAGTGAGGGTTTATTTATACGGATCCCAGCTTGCTATGTATATATTTATGCTCAATATTAATATATATTATATATGGTTTTAAGATCTAATTAGTGGTACCATTATCATCGTGCTTATGCTTTAGCTACTATTAGGCCTAGTTTTATTTCTAACTTTTGTGTTAACCTAGTTATCTGGGCAAAGCTTGGTATATAAGGTCATGTTTCAGTACCTGTTAGTTAGCAAAACCTACCATAAAAATTATATTTAATGGAGACATGTTAAGTATTGGGCATAGATTTTAATTATAATTAAGGTTAGTCCTTAGTTTAGAGCCTTGATTTCATGCCTAGACATAATATCCAAACCTTTAACTTTATTTGGAACTTCTTTTCAATTATGATTTTTACTTAATTTGAATACCTAACCGAAGAAATTTGTCTTTATTAATGCCTTCAATTAGTATTTAGGCTTTGAGTTATTTATTCAAATAGTATTACTTATTCATATATACAACAGCTAATCCACATTTAAATATTAAGCAATATGGTTTTATGACCTAATTAAAGTTATTAGCTTTTCTATGTTATCCCTAGTTATGCCTAGTATCACTGACCTCCTATTACATATTAAAGATATTATTTCAGTTGTGGATGACCCATGCCATTATGTCACATCCCAAAAATTCGCTTTCTGAAAAATTTAATTTTAAATTAATTATTTTAATGTATTTGAGTCTTATCTGGATTTATTCGGATTTATTTGGATTTTATTTAAAATTTTAAAGCAAGAAAATGTATTTAAAATATTTTATTAAAGCCAAAAAGAGTTTATTTTATTTTTCCTAGCCTTCCCTAAATTTTTAAGTAATTTTTGAGAATTTTCTGGAATTTAAAATCAATTTTCAAAGTTAAAAAGAATTTTATAAAATTATAAAATTCAAATCTGAAATTAAAAATATTTTTAGTAAGTCTAAAATACTTCCAGGAATATTCTATGATTTTTCTGGAATTTTTAGGCATTAAATATTAATTTTCCAAGCTTTTATGAAGTTTCTAGTAATTTCTGAAATTTATTCCGAAAATAAAAATCAAATTATCCCTAGCCCGCCACGTGTCGCCCTCAGATTAAATCCACCTCTCTCCACGTTTTAATCCTAGCCATCCACCACAACTTACCCCTTCATAAAATCCAAAGCCTCTCATTCACTCACTTGCCACGAGTCGCAAATCCGACGGCCCGTACCCCTTCACCATTTCACCCTCTCTATGACACATGGGGCCCCCTTGTCATATCCTTCTTCAACCTCACCTTCTTCCTCCTCCCACCCTCTCTCTCCACCTCCATTAACCCGAAATTAGAGCTTTGAATTCGGCCATTATCTTCGCTTTAATTCCCGAATAAAACATGGTAACGGATGCCAAATCAATTACCTCCATTCCTCCGGCCGTTTCCCCTCAAATTTCGCCCCCTATTCACGGATTGCATTAACTCCGGCGAGGCTCTCCATTTCCGGCCGCCCCTCCTCCCTAGCCTATAAATACCGCCCTTCCCCTCCCCTCCTTCACCCGCCTCCCACCGCCCCTCTCCTCCTCCTTTCGGCCGCCTCCCGGCACCCCACCGCGCCACCTTCAAAAGCCGCCGCCGGCCACCCACACCGCCGCCGCCGGCCGCCCACCCCTCCGCCGCCGCCGCCGGTAAGCGCCGCCGCCTCCCCTCCCTCCCTGCCGCCGTCCGCCGTCCTCCCGCCGGCCGCCGGCCACCGGCAAGGCCGCCGGCCGGCCAACTCCCGTGCGGCTGCGCGTGCGCCCGCGTGGCCGGTTGCGCCCGCGTGGACAGCCCGTGTGGACAGCTCGCGTGGCTGCCATCTCGCGCCCGCGTGGCGCCATGTGGCCGGCGCGCCACGTCGGCAAGGCCGTGGTCCGTGGATCCGGTCCACGGTAGACCGGGCCCACCCGTCATTCAAATACATTTTCCCGCTCAGCAAATTCGAAATTTGATGACGTCATAAATGGCATTTTCCAGTACAAAAATAATTCCCGAAATCGGCATTTTCCTTTTTCCCTCCCATTTAATCTTCCGGAAGCCATAACTTTCTCATTTTAACTCCGATTTGAGCCGTTCAAATTTCTAAATTTTTCTAAAATCATAAAATATCTAAATATGCACTCTTTTTGAATTTTTGAATTTTATTTAAATTTTGGTTGAATTTATTTGTTTTGGTTGTCCGTCTTTTCGCGCGTAGATTCCGCCATCGCCGAGGAACTCGTCGAGTCGCAGCAAGAAGACCCAACTAGCGACCAAGAAGGCAAGTCTCCTTTGATCATTTTGAACCCATGATTATGAAATGTTTTTAATTATTTTAAATTTATGTGCATCGCTATTTACATAGAACCCTAATTTTGTCGTAGCAAATTAGTTAAACCAAATGTTGTTATACCCTCAATTGAATTTGAACATCCTGTACCTTTGTAACATTAGGATTGCCATTGTCTCAATAACGAGATTATTATTTAATCTTTGCTAATATAAGAACGGTAGTATCATGCTTAGTCTTGCTATTTAATATTGTTATAATTTTGAAATGGGAAATTATGACTTATTGTAGAACCTTGTGTTTATAAATGTAGTGGTAATTGGAGTTGCCGCTGTTATTTTAAAAATAAAATAAAAATGTGAAAATTGGTTTAGATTAGGGTGGATGGTTGGTTTGGTTTGGTGCAGTTAGCACGAGATCTTGTTAAGTGTATGTTCCACCCTAGTCAATTAAGGACCGACGCTTGTGTTTGTCCAGACTGAGCATTAACCGTACAACCACAAGTCTATATGGGTACGACCTAGCCGAATAACTTATGATAGTCTAGTTTAGGTGCCACCAGTGGAAAGTGGGTGCCAGGGATGGACTGGTTATTCACAGTGAGGGACAGGGATTTACTGTACTCATATGGCGCAAGAGGGGGCTTCGGTTCGGGCAGTTAGCCTACCTGCGGTGAAACCTCAGCGGGTGGTATCTAGCTAGATTAGAGTAAGGTAAAGGCTTTGTGATATTTTATCTGGGTCTCATGCCAAAGGAAGCGTGTTGACTTTTAGGATAATTTATCTCTTGTGGGTAAAGTTGTACAACCTCTGCAGAGTGTAAAACTATTCGAATAGCCGTGCCCACGGTCAAGGGCGGGCAAGGAATGCATTCACATGGTAGATTTCTTGTTTTGGTTTTAAAAATTAAAGTTTTGTATTCCGAGAGTGGAGGGAACTCTCGGAAGGGTATCCTGGCGGTTGGAGCCAGAGAGGGTGGATGTAACCCGCAGTATTAAACTTGTTCAAGTTGTTAGCTAGTGTTGGTAGACGGAACCTTCACTAGAGAATTATTGGTAGTTTTGTTAAAACAATTAATTGGTTAAAATGTTGCCTTCGAAAATAATTAGTAGTAATTAAATTTTAAAATGTTGCTTTGTGCAAAAGAACCATATAGCCTTCCTTTGTTAAGCCTTGCATCTATGCATTTTTCCCAAGACTTGCGGAGTACTTTATGTACTCACATGCTACACTTAAAATAAAACCTCAGAGGAACATGAAGCTCAAGAAGGTGATTACAACTACTGCTTCGTCTGTGGCTGTGACGGATTCTTCCCGGAGGACTAGGTCACGCTTCCCCAGTCAACTGCCTGTGGCATATTGATGGGTCTGCTTTGAGTTTTCTTTGCTTCCGCTGTGTTTGGATTGTGCGAGGTCTTGAAACCTCAATTGTAATAATGAGACCTGGTGGTCAGTACTCTTTATAATTGTAATAAAGCGTTGTTGGTTATGTAATCATTTCTGTTTGACTGTGTGCACTAGCTTTGATCTGGGACTAGTGCGGTAATACACAGAGGGGCCGGGTTTGGTAATCCGGGTCCCGACACATTATATATATACATATATATATTGTGCCTATATATTAGTACGCCCTTTTAATTCGGAGTTGCTATGGAAACTGCTGATATTGATATCTTATGCCTTTACTTACCACTAGACACAATTCAATCTTAATTTTTCTTATGACTACCCGAACCTACTGCTCATGATTATCTCTTGTTATTGTTGCTAATTTAAAGCTACCGGTTAAAATTTTATGTCCGACAGTACGTTAATGGTAGTGTCTTTAACGTTAATAGAGTCTATATTAAGTACAAAAGTTTTGCTAATATTACATATCATCCCCATTTTACTAACTATTTTAGTATATTTGCACATATATTTTGGAATCCTTCTAATTTAGATGGACACTCTATCTGGATGCTGTTAATATTTTGGTTTAATGCGTATATAAACTTCTGGTGATCTCACACTAATAATCCCAGCTCCCTTAATTTATTTCCTACATAATTCTTTAATTGAGATAAGCTAAAGAAAAGAATGGCAAAATGGGCAAAAAGGGGAGTTCGAACCCAGGATCTGTCAGCTAACCACTGGGCCGTAGCCCCTTTACCGATTGCCTAACGGAAGATCAATACACATATGCTTCGTATGGCCAAGGCAAGACAGAGCAACTCCGGCGGCCCTCGGTGGTGGGTTCGCCGGCGGTGGCTGGTGGCAGGGGAGGGGGTAGAAACTAGTAAAATGCGTTGTGGGGGCGACGAGGGAGCCTTGGGAGGCGGCGCGTTGGCCAAGGCGGCAACGAGGTGGGAGAGCGGCAACCCAAAGCGGCCAGCGGCGAGGGTAAAAGGGGACGACGGCGCCGGCGTGGAGGAATGTTGAAATTAGTGAGCACGTGAGTAGTATGAGGGCAATAGGAGACTCACCACTGCACTCCTGTAGCCAGGGAAGCACTGAGGAAGGCTGGCGGCGGTGGCATATGGCGGTGCGGGTGGGGTTGTCGTCGCCGGCTCACTGGGGTTGGAGAGCAACTGTGGCGCCGCTTGGGGATGACGGAGGACACCATGATGGTGCTCCTGGAGGGAAGAATTGAGCCACGACGCCCTGGTGAAGCAGCAGCGAAGATGGGAGCGTCGGCGGCCGGACTTGAGGTAGGCGGCGGTGTCGGCGTTCCCTGGCGCACATGACTTCAATTAGGTGAGGGGGAGTGCAGAGGGGGCCCTGGGGCACGAGGTGACGCGTCAAATTTTTGGAGTGAGCCACCGGGCCGGCAGGGAGGGTGTGGAGGCGCCGGCGGCTAAGCGGGGAAGAAGAGGTGATGGAAGAGCAATGGGGAGCTGGCAGCTTCTTATTGCGATGGAGAAAGAGAGGTGATGCTGGCGGAGGACCGGGCGGCGGGGAAGGACTGCCGGTCCTTGCCCAGCGCGAGGCTCGGCGCACGGGGCGCAGAGCGGGGATGCGACTGGGCACTGGCGGAGGGGGCGCGGCTGCAGAGCAGGGAGGCGGCGACAGGACGAGGCAGCGCTGTGCAGCAGGGATAGGGCAGGCGCGCGAGATCCGGGCTTGCCCGCTTGCAGGATTCGGCGCAGAGGAGAGATGGAAGGAGGGAGACGTGGAGGATGCGCAGCCATGGAATAAGGGAGGAGGAGGGGAAAAAGAAAGGAAGGAGGGGGAGCTCTGCGCGTGGGGGTGGGGTCCGGACCGCTGTCGGCAGGGGAAAAGGGACCGGGCCCGCTGGCAGTGAGGAGAGGTGAGAGGGGAAAGAAAAAGGATGAATAAAAGGGATAGGGATGGGTCCACTTGTAATAGAGAGTAGGGAAAAAGAAAATATAGGAGGGTAGAGATAGGATTAACCATTTTCTGAACTCAGGATTTCTGATTTTGAACTTTCAATTTGCATTAAAGTTCTACTGACTTTTGAATGACACTGAGAATTTAAGCTTTTAAATTTTTAGTTATTGAATGAGAGTGTTTATTATTACTATCATTATTTCTGGTTATATGTGTGTGTATAATTCCCTACAGTGCTAACTTTTCCCTGCACAATTGGTGTGTATATATATACCCTTATATATATGTATAATGTTTGTATTTTAGTCATGTACTTTTATTGCTATTTATGCCAACATTCTCAAAATGAGGTTTCATATTTTTAACTCGGTTTTCTCTCTTCTTATACTGAATCATCTTTTCAGATTCGCATTTTAAAATTTTAGATCTCTATTATTTGCATGTTTCATTACCTCTTATGAACTTATTCAACTTTTGGAATCTCAACCCAATTCAGGAAAATATCTTAAAATCCAAATTCCATCAGAATATACTGCAAAAATAATTCAAGAAATTTCTTTTTTTTCAAATTTAAATTTTTCAGGATGTTACAAATAACATCAATGTCTGGTTCACAAATGAAATCAAATAATTCATACTCAAATAATTTTGATTTTTAGATTCACAATGCACTGATTGTCAAATACTAAAATAGTCAAATTCATACTAACTGCAAATTAGCATGAACTAAAAACATCAATTCAGCAGCTCGCTAGCTACCTAATCAGTAAACAACGTCACCATACTATTACAAGGCACAACTCTAAAAAATAGAGTTTTAACATGGAGTGCCAAAGCGCAATTCTCCCCACATAAAACTTTCATAAATAAGCATTAACATTTCCCACAGGCATAATAGACTCTAATAGGTAGGGTATATATTTTCATATAAGAGAAATGGACTATTGGCTAGCTGCTATAAATTCATACTCACATAATTTTGATTTTCATATTCACAATTCACGATTGTCAAATACTCAAATAGTCAAATTCATACTAACTCGTAGAGAGATCAAAGATTGAAATTAGCAATTGCATTCAAGATTCATGCTCACAGGGGGACTATAAGATCACGCGTGGCGGCAAGGGGAGGGGCTGAGTTGCTGAGTGGCCGAGGTGACGAGGGGGCTTCTCATTGGGGCGCCGGGCGTCAGCCACGACTAGCAGCCCAGCACGTGAGCTGCGAGCCACAAGGGGAGGGCCTAGGGGGCTTGCCACCAGGCGCCAAGTGTCGGCCAACAGGCGAGCCGCGAGCACGAGGGGAGGGAGCGAGTCGCCGAGGGGCCAGCACGTGAGCCGTGAGGGCGCGAGGGAAGGGCGGAGGATGTCGGCGGCGATGCAGCGCCTGAGGATGCATGAGACAGTGAGAAGATGAAGACCTGGACGCCAGCGGCTGGGACCTGGGAGACTCACTCGGGGAGATAGGGAGACTGGAGAGGGGGCGCTAGGGTTGAAGGGATGTGGGCTTAGGCTATATTGGGAGTGCCAGAGCGGGAGAGAGGGAATGGGCCAGGATTTTAAATGGCCTTGATTTGTGGGAAGAAGGCTGAGAATTAGGAATAACATGAGCTAAATTACATGATTTATACCTCGGGCTGGGCTAAAATTATCTGAGCTATACACAAGTAATTTTTTTCATACCCTGGGCTGAAGCCCATGCTGCCATGGGCCCAAATCCACCCCTGGCTTGGCTATTCAAAATAAACCTCTCTCTCATTATGTAGGTTCAAACATATCGTGTACGGATATTGGCCTTACAAATAAGAATACCTTATAATACAGGTATAGAATAAATACGATTACAAGTGGAATGTAAATAAGGTTACGAATATGACTCAAATACTACACAAAAAAATTTCAATTATATGCCTAACAACATAAGACACGAAGAATTGGTTTGTTTGTTTAGCACCACACAATAATCATCCATTCATCGTATTTTAGCTCAATAATAAAAAAGCACATGGATACTAGTGATCAAACAATTCAGCAGTACAATCATACTATTCGGCAAGAGACCATAGTGATATTTTAAGAAAACTACACGTCAATTGAAAAACGTATCAGAAAACTATACTTTGCCTAGAACTAGGTTTTGTTAAAAGTATAGTTTTGGATACATTTTGCCGACTACACGCTACAAAGGGGAGGAGGCGGTTTAGTGGGGGAGGGCTGTTTTGAGACCCGTGAGTACACGTGACAGAGATGAGAGAAGGGGCCGAAGCCTAGGAGGAGGAATTCAAGGCCCAGCCCTCCCTAGAGAACTCATTTCCAGCTTTTTAATTCCAGAGGCGGAGGGAATCTCTATCGATGTGTCCACCTACAACCCCGCCCAACTCGCACCGCCACCTAGGAATGTCCGGGCACAACTGTGTCTCATCTCTATCTCGCCATTCCGTCCATGCCAAGCACACCACTATAGCACGACCTCCCTCATCTCTTCTTCCAAAGCGTCTTTAGTTGGATTTATTCATCATATACCCTCCCCTTAGATGGAAATTCAGGATTTACCCTCCTGGCCCACATGTCAGTGACTTATGATGACTCCACATGTCATTGAGGTGGGAAGGTAAATCCTGAATTCTCAAAATAAAGCGAGGGTATATGATCAACTTCCCCTCTTTAGTTGATTCCCCTTTCCCCATCACCTTTTCCTTGCTCTTGTTCCCATCTTTACTTTACCCTTGTTTATTCCTTCTCTGTTTCCATCGTTCTATAGGAGGACTCCCCTCCCCTACTTCAATTTCCACGACTCAGTGCATCAGTTTTTCTTCTTAACTACTACTGTCCACTAGCTAGCTTAACGGGTAGTAATAATCAGCATTTCTGCTCCACTAGCCAAGAAATGGCCATGCCGATGCCGATGCCGCCGCCCGCCGCGAACATGCCGATGCCGCCGCCCGCCGCGAACATGCCTCCGATGGAGCCCATGCCCATGGCCTTCTTCTGGGGGCACCGGGTGCAGGTGCTCTTCCGCAACTGGCCCGGGGACCGCGCCGGCGTTGGCATGTACCTCGTCTGCCTCCTTGTCGTGCTCGCGCTAGCCACGCTCGTCGAGGCTCTCTCTGCGGTGTCCCGCGGGCTCTCCCTTCGCCGGTCGTCCGCGGTGCTGTTGATCACGGGGGTCCACGCGGTGAAGATGGGGCTGGCGTACCTGGTGATGCTGGCCGTGATGTCATTCAACGCCGGCGTGCTCCTCGCCGCCGTTGCCGGGCACACCGTCGGTTTCCTCGTCGCGCACAGCGGGGTGCTCGGCCGCGCCACTCGTGATGACAGCGCGGCGAACGGTGCTCTCCCTCCCTCAGACTCCAAACCTTAATTAGATACTGAAATCTGTTGTGTCAAAAGGGATACTGAAGATGGAATGCTTTATGTTCTTTACTGAAGAAAATTGTGTACTTCCTATTGATGTATCGTGCAAATTTTAATTGGTAAAATCGACTGGTTGGCGACTCTGTAATTTTCTTCCAGAGGAGTATCGAAGGCAACGATTGCATAAATTGGTGTGCTTTCCACTGTTAGGTGTTGTTTACTACCGGCAGCGATTTCCCCGTGTGAACAAAAAGTATTGATAACATCACTTGATGTTTTTTATTAACTATTATCTAGATTTTTGATTATTAGATTAGAGATCCAACGGTTATGAATTCTCTCACTCAAAAAAGGATACCGTTAATTTGTGACCGTGGAATCTCTAGACACACCATCCCAAATTTGAATAATTATTAGAAATAAAAGAAAGTGATACGTAGGCACAACCAAAAAAAATCTCGGCGTTGAATTAGATGGCACCTCTCAACCCCCATGGAAAAAAATTCTCCTCGTGTAATCCCTTCCTGAGTTTGGGATTGGTGTGGGGGAAATCCCGCTCAAAAAAAAAAAACTCAAAGCAAAAGTTCTGAAATATAGATAAAGATTCAGCGCTGCACAAGCAGAATTGAAAATCAAATCATGCACTCGAGGAGAGACAGGAAGATTGGATTATGTAATTCCACGTACAATTCTGCAATTCGAACACAGTAGCCAATTCGGAATAGTTTCAGCTTTAGCTTCTTTGGGCTTTTAATTCACTACTAGTAGTGTGCCCGTGCTAACGCTACGGTAAAATACAAAAGAAGATAAAATGTGTAAAAAATAAAACGAACAATCAGATTCATTAAGATTCACGTCTCATATATTGTATAACCAAATATTTTTGTCACAAAATGAATGTCACATAAATACGTGACCGGTCGGAACCACCCAACACGCAATGCTCAAAATCGAGACCCCATCCATGGACCAAGTCATTCTGCAGAACACAGTGCGTTGAGCTCTACTTCAAGCAAGCTCGAGGCAAGCAAATAGCCACACCAAGGACTCAATCAGAGACAACACGAGTAAACAACACATCAAATATTTTTTTGTTTGGTTGCTTGAGGCAGAAAGTGTGGCAAGAAAATTATTATAACTGCAAGCTTCGGTTCAGACATTTCTCTCCCTTTTTTGAGCAATACATTTCTCTCCCTTTCACTCCACTTCTGGTGAAAAAAATCAAATACAATTTTATGCCAAGAAATACTTTTGCGTCCCCTTCACCAAAACTATCTCAGCAAGAATTCAGACTAACATTTGCATACCTAAAGAAATGGATTATCTACCATGATCAAATAACTAACACTTGTATCTGCAAGGAAAACTTTATAACAGTCCAAAATACACAAAACTAATTGGCTTAATCAACACTGCTACGCCCGAGCTGCAAAAGGCAACTATTAGTAAGCACTTAATCCCATGTCCACTTCAATGAATCAACCGCCCCAATTGGCAATTGCAAGCAAATAATCCCCTCCTACTGTCAGCAAACAATAAAATTCCAGCCTTTATGCCTAAACCAATGCGCACAAATCGCAGTGAGTCGCTCGCTACAATTAGCAAACATCTGCAGCTGACTGAACAAGACAAGAAGCGGATTCACCAAAAAGATCAAATCTTTCCAGTTTGTGCCAAAATTGGACAAGCCAAGATGCGGATTTACCTGGCGCCGCCTTCGCCGCAGGCCGCGGCGACGGCGATTGGGCCGCCACGCTCTTCGCCTCCTCCCCGGCCTTCCCCGACGACCCTGAGCACGGGCAGCAGCTCATCTCCCGGTTCTTAAACACAATTATTACAAATGCCAGCTAATCCTCCAAGAAATTCCAGCTGAAAGACTCGATATAAAGTGGACCTTAAAAATGCAATACTTGCAGCAGAGCAGCCAACAATATCTTTCACAAATGCATAGTATGTGACCATAAACATAAAAATGGCATACCTCAAACATCGGATTATATTTCCCTTCCCTGTTCCGCATTCTCAAATAAGATTGGCATGTTTCTGGATCTTCACCTGGTGGAAGTAGATATATATCATAGGTTTCTTCATTGCTTTCTGTTTGGCTTTGATTTGATCGGGGGTCATTTTGATAAATCATAAGAAACCTATTTAGTATTATAGTTATCCTATTGGTGAAAAATTCAACAATCAGCCATCTTGCCATCAAAAAACAGTAGATTACCAGGACACGTATGAAAAAAGAGAACATAATTATGTTACGCATTTAGGCTTACCTTCAGAATGTACATAGGATTTTGGAACCATGAGAAAGGGCTGAACTTGTTGATAATTCTTATATGTGATGTCTGCAAACATGGCTCAATGAAAGCCTTGCACATTGGATAAATGTGAAAATACAGTCTTTCATCTTGTTAAACCGCATGTTTGGATGAAAGAGGTACTATACATGCAAATATGAAACATGAAACTGGTGATGGATTTTCTGTTCTGATCTATTATTTGGGGGAAAAATCAAGGAAAAAGCATATATAGAGTCAAGCCAAAAGGTTGAAGCAACCATTTCTGAGATCTTACAAATTATTTCCTCAGGCTCATGGCCAGCTCGCAGTATGTCCCTTAGGACCCTCTTTTAACAGGTCGAAATGAACACCACCAGTGACAGAAACATGCAAGTTCACTATTGGCTATAACTTTTCACTCAATGCATAGATAGCTTCAATAATAACAAGCTGAAATATTAGCCAAGTTTGTAATACTGTCAGGTGGCAATGATTATGCAAGAAAGCTTTACCTGATAGAGAGCCCATTTTGTTAGTATTGTACCAATCTTTTTCTTATACCAACATTACTTCCTTCCAGTATGGCTTTCCGAGCACAGCCTAAAACAATAGTCTCTATGATTTACATTGTAGCCACCATTGTAGAGGAACCTGCATTCTCCTCCTATACATTAATCACTCCCAATATGAACATGCCATCGCTACGCCAGGCCTCCAAACATATGCTAAATCAACAATCCAGCTCGTTCATGAAAAGTATTGAAGCTAACAGTGTCCCTTCCATCGTTTAGGTCATTTAGGCACAAGTCTGCATCCGAAATTTCAACCTACCATCTAGACTATCTAAAGCGTCTCCGAGATCCAACCCATAGAGATACCTTCAAGAGCAAAGGGCACCAGCCTTAATTTCATCAGAAAACCCAAAAGATCCAATCAGATACACAAGGTAATTGGCTTCCTACAGAAATTGCAGGCGGCATTTCGTCGAACAAACGGAGTGCGCAGCATGCACAACATATTACAGAGGATACAGACTAAACCTCTAGGGTAAAACCCAAACCTAAGTCCGAAATGTAGGGGCGAAATGCAGATATGAATATGAAGAAATAGTTGACAGATTTACTTACCTCGGACTTAACGGCGGAAGCGGAGGAGGCAAACGGTGCCTCTGCGAGGTCCTGTGCTCGCACGGCTCGGAGGTGCAGTTGGTATGCCCCGGACTGGGTGGGCGGGGGCCGAGCACGCCGGGTCGCACGAACCCTAGGATGAGAAGGGCGGGGTGGAGCCGGAGGGCTGGACTCGAGAGGAGTTAGGTTGTACGCCGGAGGAGGACGGCGAGAGGGGAGCAGACCGCCGCCGTCGGTGCCGTGCCGGGAGAGGAGGCGGGCCGGCCGACTGGGACTGGACTGGGGAGTGGAGCACCGCGTTAGCCGGCCTGAGTCAGCATCGAGGGGATTTCACCTTTTTTTTTAGCGGCGGGAGCGGAGGCGCGGGGGAGGCGGAGATGGGGGAGGATGGCGGGAGGCGCGGTGGAGGATGGGGGGAAGCGGAGGGAGGGGAGGCGCGGGGGAGGCGGAGGGAGCGGAGGAGGCGCGGGGGAGGAGGGGGGAGGCGCGGGGGAGGAGGAGGCGGCGGGGGCGCGGGGTCGCCTCGTGTTGAAGCCTCGCGTTGAAGCCTACGTTCCATCCAGGCCGCAGGATTGGGTTGAAGTCAGGGAGAGTTTTTTTTAGCCCTTGATTTTAATGAAGACAATTTGCTGGGTGCATTTTTGTGGGTGCACGAAGGTTGGTGCTCTCAGCGGGGGACGTATTCTTGGGTGGACTGAGTGTAATTTCAATTGGTCAATTATAGTAGAGATTTCTTAATTTTGTTTTTTTTGTCATTTTGACTTTTTTAGGCTTTTTTACCTTTTTTTCCTGTATTCCTTCACATTGTTTGTAATGGGCTAACATGTTTTTTTTCATTTTTAAATTTTAAATTTTAATTACACTAAATAAATCACCATCAGCTTGTCGAGACCCAAATATACTCTTGATGAATCTTCATCTGATGGTACCCTGACCTCAAACCAATCTTGGAGAACACTCCGGCCCCTTTAAATTGATCAAACAAGTCATCAATTCTAGGCAAAAGATACTTGTTTTTACCTCGTTGACAGCTCGATAATCCATGCACATACGCTGACTACCGTCTTTCTTTTTGACGAACAGCACTGGCTCTTCCCCACGGAGATGTACTTGGTCTGACATAACCTTTGTCCAACAACTCTTGTCTTTATTTCTTCAACTCTGCTAACTCATTGGCAGGCATCTGATACGGTCTCTTGGAAATTGGTGATGTACCAAGTGCTAGCTCAATCGCGAACTCCACCTCTCTCTCTGGCGGCATTCCAGAAGGTCGTCTGGGAATACATCTAGATATTCTCTGACAACCGGCACTTCCTCTAACATGATCCGTTTACTTTGGCAAACCAACACCTTCTCTGGCTGACTCATGCTGGCTTCAAATTTTACTTTACCCCCATCTGAACTGATCAAGGTAACATGATGTGGCCAAGAGTGTGAACGCTACATTGATTTGTGCTTCATCTATGCAATCTAAAGTTACAAGGTTTAGTAATGCTGAATTGCGCAAGGAGAAAGAAGCAATCGGTTATGGGAGAGAGAACAATATCCTAGTTCGTGCGGATGCTTATGTGATTCCTCCTTTGCGCGGTGCAAATAACACAACAATGCATGGAATTAGAGGTGTGGATGGAGAAGAAAGAAAGTTAGTTTGGCTAAAGAGGAAGACACAAGATCAATCAAGTTCTCATGATTGTAGTTATGTCCATAATGTTCATGAAGTTCTCAACGCCAATTCTGAGGTTTCTAATGCACACTGTTGTAGGGGTGGCCCCCACCTAATCCCAGCAGGCCTGGTAGAAGATTGTAAGGCCCAGAATAGGCCATGTATAATGACATAAATGCCCCTGAGGGGGATACTCAGATGTAAGGGTATAATTGTAAAAGCACTCCCCATGTATATATATATGGAATACAGGCCATGGGGGGGGAGAGGCCATTACTCATCTCTCTCACTCTCCACTACCATCTCTCTCTCTGTTTGGTCTGTAACCACAACAGTTGGCGCCGTCCGTGGGGAGGACAGGAGTAAGCCTGAAGTTCGAAGGAGGATGGCACCGGAAAAGGCTTCGTCGACGGCGGCAAAGGGAAAGGAGACGGCGGGGGCGGAGCGTCGCGTGAGCTCCAGGGCTTCGGCATCGGCTGTCGCGGGCACGGGTGACGGCGTGGGCGTGGCGGTCGAGGACGTTGGCGCTCGTGCTGCGCTGACCGACCCCGCTATCGGCACCGCGACGACCGACCCCGCCATCGGCGCCGCGATGACCGACCCCGCCATCGGCACCGCGACGACCGACCCCGCCATCAGCACCGCGACGATGACCCGCTTGCCGGACGCATCGGCGGCCCCACCTGCGCCGGCAGTAGAAGGCGCGCTACTGGCGGCCCTCAACGCGTTCCAGCGGGAGCTGGGGGACCTTCGTGGGGCTGTCCGTGACATGCAAGAGGCTCGAAGCCAGCAGGCCGCGCCAGTGGCCACGCTAGAGCCCGCGCCGGAAAGGGCGGACAGCCGCGACGCCCCCACGTCCAGCCGTGTGCCGATGCGATGCATCGATCCAGAGTCCCCGCTTTCGGCAGGGCTGCAGCAGGTGGCGTGGCCCGAAGACTTCAAATTTCCCAATGTCATCGAGCCATACAAAGGTGATACGGATCCCCGCGAGTTTGTGCGCGTGTACGAAACCGCGATCGAGGCCGCGGGCGGAGATGATACCACAAAGGCAAAGGGGCTCCCCCTCGCGCTGCAAGGAGTGACACTTTCCTGGTTTTTTACCATAGAGCCAAACTCCATCTATGCGTGGGAGCAGCTCCACCATCGCCTTCACAACAACTTCCAAGGAAACTACGTCGAGCGAGCCGATGCGGGCCAGCTCCTCGCCGTGAGGCAGAAACCCTCGAAAAAGCTCCGGGACTACTTCAAACGTTTCGCGAAGATACGCTGCCAGATCAAGGACATTAATGAGATAACCATCATTAACGCGGCCATGCAGGGCCTTCGCCTGGGCCCCTTGGCCGAATACAACGCACGGAAGCCTATCAAGACAGTCGTCGAGCTCTTCGACAAGTTGGAGGGGTACGCGCGGGCTGAGGAAGATGCGCGGAGACGCAACGCTTCCACCCTCGATCTTGCTCAAGCGACGCGCTCGACATACGACGAGGGGGTGGGAGCAACAGCACCAGGGAGCAGGAAGGCTCTCCAAGGAGCAGACGCAAGCCCCGGCGTCACCAGCGCAGACCACAAAAGGCCCGCCATACCTTCGTCGTCGAGAAGGCCCTTCAAGGACGCGAAGGCGAACTCGGCCGCGATGAGCCATCTCAAGCGGAGCAAGAGCAACTAGATTACGGCAAATGGTGCGAGGTGCACGGTTATGGTAATCACGGTACGAAGACATGCACCGCGGTCGTGGAGTTGCGACGGGCGATGGCCTCATCTCGGGACTCGCCCTTCCGGCTCCCCGCCGAAGTCCATGAGCGGCATTCGAGGGGCAGCCCATCGCAAGTGTCATCACTGGAGGTTCCTTATCAGGGGCCCCCTTGGAGCAGCCACAATCGTGGCTGCCGCCCTGCAACATCACCTTCACTGTGAATGATGCTAAGGGTGTGGAGTTCCCTCATCAAGACCCTTTGGTCATCCGGGCCCACATCGCGGGTTGCGACGTCAGGCGCATCCTTGTCGACGGGGAGAGCTCTGCGAACATCCTATTCACAGGGGCCCTCGATCGTATGGGAACCCACCGAAGTCGTCTGGAGCAGGCAGGAGCTCCGCTTCAGGGCATCGGAGGTCAACCGCTGCAGGCTATAGGGCAGGTGTCCCTCCCCGTCACGCTCCACCAGGAGAGCAACATCCGGACCCAACATGTCGTCTTCGACGTTGTGGACATCGCACACCCCTACAATGTCATATTGGGGCGCCCCGCCATCAACTCCTTCGAGGCGGTCCCACACCACGCCTTCTTATGTATGAAGCTCCCGGGCCCGGAGGGTGTCATCACCGTCTTCGGCGACCAAGACCTTGCCAGGCGCATCGAAGTCGGCAGCCAGGATCTGCATCGTCCGGTGCACGCCCTACCGGACGTGCTTGGCGACACGCCCTCCGCCCCGGGATGGACGCCCAAGCCTCGGCCCGAAGGCGGAGTCAAAAGGGTACCACTCCAGGCGGAGGGGCAGTTTGTGTCTATTGGTGAGGGGCTCCCCCCGGAGGTCGAGCAAGATTTACTCAAAGTGCTTTGAAACAACACCGACATCTTTGCATGGTCACCGGAGGATATCAAGGGTGTAGACCGCGCAGTAATCGAGCACCGCTTGGCGGTCCGCCCCGACGCCAAGCCGGTCAAGCAAAAGCTTCGCCGCATGTCCATGGATCGGCAGCAGGTGGCCAAGGTGGAGGTGGCAAAGCTCCTTCGGGCCGGCGTCATCTGCGAGGTCCACCACCCAGAGTGGCTCGCCAACCCAGTATTGGTCAAGAAGGCTAGTGGGGCCTGGCGCATGTGCATCAACTTTACGGCACTCAACAAGGCGTGCCCCAAGGACAATTACCCTTTGCCGCGCATCGATCAATTGGTCGACGCTACCGCGGGGTGTGAGCTAATGAGTTTCTTAGATGCCTACTCCGGCTACCATCAGGTATACATGGCGGAAGACGACGAGAGCAAGACTAGCTTCATCACACCAATCGGCACCTTCTGCTTCATCAGGATGCCCTTTGGGTTGAAGAACACAGGCGCTACCTTTACCCGCCTCGTCGCCATTGCCCTGGCCGCCCAGCTCGGGAGGAATGTCGAGGCCTACGTCGATGACATGGTAGTCAAGACCCGGCAGCTCCCTTCGCATGGCCAGGACCTCCAGGAGACCTTCGACAACCTCAGGAAAGCCGGCATCAAGCTCAACCCTGACAAGTGCGTCTTCGGCGTGCAGGCGGGCAAACTTTTGGGCTTCCTCGTGTCCGGGCGGGGCATCCAGGCGAACCCCGATAAGGTCGACGCTATCTTGGGTATGGAGCCGCCCAAGACGACGAGGGAAGTCCAGAGGCTGGCGGGCCGCATGGTAGCCTTGAGCCGCTTCCTATCCAGGGCGGCGGAGCGAGGTTTGCCATTTTTTAAGACACTCCGCGGGTGCGACGGATTTCGTTGGGATGGCGACTGTGCGGAGTCATTCAACGAGCTCAAAAGACACCTGGCGAGTCTCCCCACTCTGGTCGCCCCAGCACCAGAGGCTCCCCTCTTGCTCTATCTGGCCGCGTCAGCTACAGCGGTCAGTGCTATCCTCGTCCTAGAGGAAGGCGCCGTACAACGGCCTGTATACTTCGCCTCCGAAGCCCTCCAAGGCGCCAAGACAAGATATACAGAGCTTGAAAAGCTTGCTTACGCGTTGGTCATGGCCTCCAGGAAGCTCCGGCATTATTTTTTGGCCCATCCAATCACAGTGCCTTCCTCATTCCCACTGGCGGAGATGCTGCACAACAAGGAATCCACAGGGCGCATCGGCAAGTGGGCTGCCAAGCTCGCCCCGTTCTCCCTGACATACGCCTCAAGGACGGCAATCAAATCTCAAGTTCTCGCCGACTTCCTTGCGGAGTGGACTCCGCCGGCTCAGCCTGCTCAGAAGCACGACGACCCGGTCTGGACTCTCACCATAGATGGGGCCTACAGCGTCGCGGGCGTGGGTGTAGGCGCAGTCATTGTCACACTCGAGGGGCAGCGCTTATTGTACTCGGCGCGCCTCGCGTTTCCGGCCACCAACAACACGGCTGAGTATGAAGCGCTACTCTTCGGCCTGACCAAGCTCAAGGCAATCGGTGCGCGGCGAGTGCTTGTCCGCACGGATTCGCGTTTGGTGGCCGGCCACGTGGACAAGTCATATCAAGCCAAGGATCCTGTGCTGGCTAAATACCTCACCGCCGTAAGAGCAAGGGAAAGGCATTTCTTGGGCGTCACGGTCAAGGCCATCCCTCGCGCGGAAAACGAGCAGGCCGACGCTCTCGCGAAGGCGGCCAGCCAGCAGCTGCCACCTCCTGACGGGGCGTTTTACGAAGTATTGCCGCAGGTGGCCATCGCGCAGGACAACCGCGACGCGGCCCTCGTTCACCATGTCGTCCAGCAGGGCGACTGGCGAGAGCCCATCTTCAATTTCCTGCAGGGCATCGCAGAGCCAGAGGACCACGCCGAGCTCCGGCGTCTGCAACACCATGCCAGATCCTTCCAGGTGTTTGAGGGGATGCTCTACAAGTAGGGAGTCTGTGCACCGCTCCTGCGCTGCCTCTCCCGCGAGGAGGGGAAGAAGCTCCTCACGGATATCCACGAGGGGGCATGCGGGTCTCACCTCGCGCCGAGGTCGTTGGTCGGCAAGGCATTCAGGCAGGGCTTTTACTGGCTGACTGCCATCACTGACGCCCAGGACCTCGTGCGTCGGTGCCAGGGGTGCCAGTGGATGGGGCGCATCATCCGCATGCCTCCGACGAACCTCAACCCTATTCCCCCGGTGTGGCCGTTGGCACGCTGGGGTGTCGACATAGTGGGACCGCTCCCCCGAGCCCCAGGGGACCTGCGGTTCATCGTGGTCGCGCTGGAATACTTTTCCAGATGGCTGGAGGCGGTAGCCCTAGCCAAGATAACCTCGGCGGCCATGCAGCGCTTCCTCTGGCAGAACATCATATGTCGCTTCGGCGTGCCTAGGGAACTCACCGTCGACAACGGCCTGCAGTTTGATGCCACCCCGTTCAAGGAGTTCGGTGGCGACATGGGCATCACGATTCGGTTCGCCTCGGTTGGGCACCCCCAGTCGAATGGAGCGGTCGAAAAGGCGAACGGTGCCATCTCTATCGCCATCAAAAAACGCCTAGTCGGGCTGCCGAAGGCAGGTGGCCGAGCGAGCTTCACAGCGTCCTCTGGTCCCTTCGCACAACGGTAACATGCCCGACGGGGTTCACCCCTTTCAAGCTTCTTTTTGGTGATGAGGCGGTGACGCCTGAAGAAATCAGGGCTGGATCGCGAAGGGTCCTCGTCCAAGCACCCGACGAAGAGCGTCGCGTGTCCTTGGACCTCCTCGATGGGGCGCGAGCGAGCGCAGCCCAACATGTCGACAAGTACGCACGACAGACAGTGCGTACTCTAGACCGGTCCGTATATCCGCGAAGGTTCAAGGTCGGGGATCTTGTCCTCAGAATGGCACTCCACGCGGAGACCGTTGGCAAGCTGGAGTCCAAGTGGGAAGGTCCGTACATTGTGGCTGAAGCACTGCAGAAGGGAGCATACCGCCTCACCACACTCGAGGGACAAACTCTCCGCCACAAATGGAACGCGGACAAATTGCGGCGATATTACGCCTAGAAGCAAGATGCAAATTATAGTGGCATCGCCCCCCCCCCTTGTACGATGCTTGCCCGCGCAAATGGGAGTTCAATAAAGCTCGCTGTTTGCCGCAAATAACATTGTCCGGCCGCAATGTATCAGGGATCACCCCCGCGCGTAGGTACACCAGTCTACGGACTTTAAATGAAGTCGTAGCGTCGAGGTCCGCCTCCGCACGCACCAGTCTACGGACTTTAAATGAAGTCGTAGCGTCGAGGTCCGCCTCCGCACGCACCAGTCTACGGACTTTAAATGAAGTCGTAGCGTCGAGGTCCGCCTCCGCACGCACCAGTCTACGGACTTTAAATGAAGTCGTAGCGTCGAGGTCCGCCTCCGCACGCAGCAGTCTATGGACTTTAAGTGAAGTCGTAGCATCGAGGTCCGCCTCCGCACGCACCAGTCTACGGACTTTAAGTGAAGTCGTAGCGTCGAGGTCCGCCTCCGCACGCACCAGTCTACGGACTTTAAATGAAGTCGTAGCGTCGAGGTCCGCCTCCGCACGCACCAGTCTACGGACTCTAAATAAGACGTAGCGTCGAGGTCCGCCTCCGCACGCGAGCGTCCGCAGACTATAAATTAAGTCGTAGCATTAAGGACCGCCTCCGCACGCGCCAGTCTACGGACTCTAAATAAGACGTAGCGTCGAGGTTCACCTCCGCACGCGACAGTCTACGGACTATAAATAAAGTGTCGTCGGCCCAAAACACAGCTTACAACAGTAAGAATAAATGATGCATCATCCCATTGCAAAAATATGAGGTCAAATGATTACAGGTATGGGCGCGCAAGTGCGAGCCACAGCCCCCCCCGCCTGATATGATCAACACCTCAGCCTTTGCACGGTGCCGAGGGGCCCGTGCCGCTACCATGGCCTCGGGAAACTCCTTCGAGCCAACAGAGGAAGTCCCCTCCCCCGCGCAGCGTTTGCTGTACTGTAACCCTCGCCGCATCCTCCCCGACGCGACCCCAGATCCGCCGGTGGAAGTTCCGGAGGCCAGGCTCGATGGAGCGAATAGCGTCCGGCAGTGCCTCCGGCCGGCCAGGAAGATCCAGGTGAGGGTTCGCCAGCTCCTGCATATGCCTACGCCCGCGGGTATGAAGCATGCCGAGGGCAAGGGACGCGCCAAGATAGCCGCAGTGCTCCCCGAAAGTCTTGGCGCTACGGAGTGCGACGCCCGCCCCCTCCTCGATCAGCCCAAGCGTCTCCATCAGGTCCTCCAGCCTGTGAGTGGCGTCGGGCACGTCAACGCACAGATCGCGGAGGGCCCGGTTTAGAGACTCCATTGCCCCCCAGGCCGACGTGGACGCATCGTCCAAGGCGCGGGTCTTCCCTGCAAGAGTCTCGGCCAGCTGGGTCTTCTCCTCCTCCAAGGCGGCAATCTGCCGCAGGAAGGAGGCGCGTTCCTCTGCCGCGGCGCGCTTGACTTCCTCGGCCTCGACTTGTATGGATGACAAGGCACCCTCCAGCGCGCGGAGCTCTTTGTCCTTTGTCGTGTGAGCGTCATCTGCTTCACGAAGGCTGGCTTCTAGGGCCCTCCGCTCCCGGATACGGGCCTCGTCTAGCGCATCACTAATGACAAGTGTCTGAAAACAGCACTGAAAGTTACCAGGTGCCCGGTAGCACCATACAAAACTCGCGGCACACGTACTCACCCTTATTTCCGAAGCCCGCAGTGCCAGCGCCAGGTGGTCTCCCTCGCACGACGACAGCATCCGCCGATCAAGGCTGCCGCTGGCGCGCTCTGCGGCCATGGTGAGAGCACGGAGTATCTCCAGACGCGGGAGGTAGTCGGACAAGACGGGTTCTGGCCCCACCGCGTCGAGGGCTGTGGAGGCTTCGGCCGCTTCGACAGCATCAGATGCCGGCGCGACACCCTGCACAAGGTTTTGGACTTCGCGCACACCCCCGTTGCTCGATCCTTCACCACGCCCGGGAGACCTCGTCTCGCCTGATGCCGACGGAATGAGCGAGCAAATCGGAGAGAGTTTCGCGAAGTCGAGCGGAGAGAAGGAGCCACGCTTACCTTCTGCACCCCTCGCTGCAATAGGAGGTGGTGTCTGTTCGGCCACCGACCGGGGCGTCAGCGCCTCGGTGGTCGGGTGGGAGGCCCCTCGGCAGCATCGGGCGCTACAATTCCAAGCACGGGGCCCGCAACATTGTAGCGACCCTTCGGAGGCGGGGGAGACTGCATCCGAGGACGTTTCGGCTGAGGAGCCGACGGCGATTCCTCCGTGACATTAGCGGACGCAGCTCCTACCGCAACTTCGGTCTCTGTCGCGCCGGACGTGTCCTTGGTAGCAGCAGCACCATCGGCCGCGGCCCTCTTGCTAGGCGTGACGTTCCTTTCCGGGCTAGCGGGCTCCGGCCTAGTGAAGGCCGGGCCCGTACGCTCAGCAGCATCCGCGGATGGTGTGACAGGGGTAGTCAAGGCGGCGCGCCCCGCCGAACTGGTCCGGCCGGGCGCGTCATCAGTGAGCGTCCTGCCCAGTGGCGCCAGCTGCCGAGGTGGTGGCAGGCTGGGTACGGCAGCCGCGGAGCGAGCCCGGCGCCGCGAAGACGAGGCATCTGCACGGCCGCCACCGCCATGATGGCCCGGAGTCCCCGCAGGGGTCTCCGCTGGTATTGGGCGTTCCGGCACAGCAATACCCAAAACCTCGCATATGCGGTTCACCCGCCCTTGCTTCACCGTTTGGGTCGTGGCCTCGCGTAGCTTGTGCTCCTCGAGTGTGTATGGGCCGAGGAACACCTCAGCCGCGCGCTCCGCATCTTCTAGCCAGGCCACTGCACAAAAGACGGTGGGGCGATCACGTGAGAACAAGTGCGAACACGTCAAGAAGTGCCTACTGCACACTAAACAACTTACAAGGAGCGGAGGGCAGAAGCAGGCAAGACAATGACGGGCGCACCCCGTCCTCTCGGTCGTCGCCCCGTCGCCCGTACCTCCAACGGGCAGAGAGTGGCGCCACCCCGTACATTGTAAATTCTTCCGCCAAGTCACGCATACTCAGCCGGCGTGCAATGCCGGCAAGCCTCCATAGCCTCCGGGCGTCATCGGCCTCCGGCTGCACACTTGGCGAGCTGTTGAACGAGATCGGCCCACCTCGGCATAACAGGCCACTCGTGCTCGTCACGACGTAATAAAACCACCGCCACGTCCAGCCGGATTCCCACCTCTCCAGATTGGCCAGCGCAGGGAACAGCGTCGTACAGGACGCTCGTAGCACGAAATCCACGCAACCAAAGTTGGATACAGCCCCCTCAACCTTCTTGGGTCGACAGCGCGCGTCGTGCAGGATGGCGAACAGGCTCGCGCTAGGACGTCGGCCTTCCGTCCGCGTAGCCCATGAGAGGACAGCTAGGCGGGTTATGGCGTTGGGCGTCAGCTGCGCTAGCTCCAACCCATAGGTCCGAAGAACTTCGCCCACAAACGTCGTTGAGGGCATTCGAAGGCCGGCGTCGAAGAACGCGACGAAGACGATCACCTCCGTTTCCTGGGGCTTCGGCTCCATCTCGTCACGGCGGGGTAGGCGAGCCCCATCGCGCTCCTCGATCTTCCCTTCCTGTACAAGCCACTGTAGCATCTCTTCAGTCGCGCGGCTCCTCCCCAGCACGCGGGAGCAGCGACCCCCCGAGTGTTCCATGGCGTCCCACCGCTTGTCGCCATGCGAACGCCCCTGCAGCACCAGCTCGTAATCTTCGGAAGGGAAGGACAACTCGTCCCGGCTAGACGGGGAGCCACCGCCAGGTTGGCGAGAGGCACCGTCAGTACCGGCCATTGTTCTCAAGATTAGGGCAGAAGGGCTATCAACACGAAATAAGCAGAGCTAGACGACAGGCGAGATAGAGTGCCCCCACCACACCCATGGCGCTTTATAAAGCCCATTCGCCCCCTCTGCGACCAGAAGCGCAGCCAGATTAAAAACTCCCAGCGGTTCGACTACCCACGACTGGAAAGAACCGCCGGCATCTGGAGGAGCATGCCCGGTAGGTGGCCAAGCAGCGCACAACGCCAGCGCGGGACCGACACGCGTCCCGCCTGCCTAGGGAAGAGGTGAACGGCCGCCCTCACGCAACCGCTCACATCCCACGACGCACCAAGCATAAACCGCCGCGTACCCCACCCACGGAGGCAGATTGCGAGACGCGATAGCCTTCCCTCTGACAGGCCAGGCGTCGGCATGATTCCAGCCGCCATTAAAAGCGCACTACCCAACTGCGGGGCACAATTGTCCCGAAGTGCAGCGACATCAGCGACGCAAGGCCCATTCTCACTACAGCATCAGTCGCGACCCCGACTCGGTCCCCAATACCGACCTCATAGCCAAATCTGACATGGATAGAGAGCGCGCGTCTACTTCGGCTAGGCGCCAGCTCTGCTGCCACCCGTTCGAAGGGTAGGGGACGGAGCGCGCGCGTCTACTTCGGCTAGGCGCCAGCTCCGCTGCCACCAGCTCGAAGGGTAGGGGACGGAGCGCGCCCGTCTACTTCGGCTAGGCGTCAGCTCCACTGCCACCCGTTCGAAGGGTAGGGGACGGAGCGCGCATGTCTACTTCGGCTAGGTGCCAGCTCCGCTGCCACCCGTTCGAAGGGTAGGGGACGAAGCGCACACGTCTACTTCAGCTGGGCGCCAGCTCCGCTGCCACCCGTTCGAAGGCTAGGGGACGGAGCGCACGCGTCTACTTCAGCTGGGCGCCAGCTCTGCTGCCACCCGTTCGAAGGGTAGGGGACGGAGTGCGCGCGCGTCTACTTCGGCTAGGCGCCAGCTCCGCTGCCACGCGTTCGAAGGGTAGGGGACGGAGCGCGCGCATCTACTTCGGCTAGGCGCCAGCTCCGCTGCCACCCGTTCGAAGGGTAGGAGACGGAGCGCGCGCGCGTCTACTTCGGCTAGGCGCCAGCTCCGCTGCCACCCGTTCGAAGTGTAGGGGACGGAGCGCGCGCGTCTACTTCGGCTAGGCGTCAGCTCCGCTGCCACCCATTCGAAGGCTAGGGGACGGAGCGCACGCGTCTACTTCGGCTGGGCGCCAGCTCCGCTGCCACCCGTTCGAAGGGTAGGGGACGGAGTGCGCGCGCGTCTACTTCGGCTAGGCGCCAGCTCCGCTGCCACCCGTTCGAAGGGTAGGGGACGGAGCGCGCGCATCTACTTCGGCCAGGCGCTAGCTCCACTGCCACCCGTTCGAAGGGTAGGGGACGGAGCGCGCGCGCGTCTACTTCAGCTAGGCGCCAGCTCCGCTGCCACCCGTTCGAAGTGTAGGGGACGGAGCGCGCGCGTCTAATTTGGCTAGGCGTCAGCTCCGCTGCCACCCGTTCGAAGAGTAGGGGACGGAGCGCGTGCGCGTCTACTTCGGCTAGGCGCCAGCTCCGTTGCCACCCATTTAAAGGATGGGGGACGGGGCGCGTGCGTCTACTTCGGTTGCAATCCGGCCATCGGCTTCGGCTACGACCTCAGCCCCGGGACACACTGCACATCGAAGCTCCGCAAGTTCGGAGAGATTCACAGGCCGCAGGGACGGAGGGGGCCAAAGGACTCGGCAACATGGCTTTGGCCCTGTGAAGTCCTTTACCATGAGAGGCTCCTGTTGTAGGGGTGGCCCCCACCTAATCCCAGTAGGCCTGGTAGAAGATTGTAAGGCCCAGAATAGGCCATGTATAATGACATAAATGCCCCTGAGTGGGATACTCAGATGTAAGGGTATAATTGTAAAAGCACTCCCCATGTATATATATATATATATATGGAATACAGGCCATGGGGGGGAGAGGCCATTACTCATCTCTCTCACTCTCCACTACCATCTCTCTCTGTTTGGTCTGTAACCACAACACACACAAAATACATATTTGGAAATCTAACGAAGTCTACTTTCCAACGAATCAAACGGCGCTTGATTTGGAGTTTCCTACACAAAGTTATGACAACTTTATTGGATACTGCATGGGCTGTCCCGAGAGACGCGCGAGACTTGCCAAACATAAAGAGTTCGAGTATTGCAATGCAAGTAAGGGTAAAATCCGATCACACCATGGCTTTCTAAAGGTTGAGAAGGACTCCTTTTCAGGTTCCAAATGGATTTGGAAGCCTCTTGAACAAGAAAACAAAACATATAAAGATTTGAAACCGATTCGGACTCGGATTGGGACAGCTGGCAAGACCGATACTAAAACGTCCATAACTTTCACAAATGGAGTCCGATTTGGGCGCTCTTAGACTCGTTGGAAATCTATTTCGAGGCCCCACACAATGGACAAGGTGCTAGCTATAAAATCCTCATAGTCAGATCACAAATTAAGAGAGAATCTGGTGGTAGTAGTTTAGATATTTCCTTTTTAGTTTGTATTGGAGTTTGTTTCGGCCTTAGGCCAGGTTGTGCGTGAGTTTTAGTCAAGGTCGTGCATTGTGCACCAATATAAGGTCAGGGCCTTAGCCCCATTGTAACTTAGGCTATGATGTGATATGTTTTTTGACTCGTGAAATAAAGAAGAAAATCGCCATGATGGTTGGTGGCGGCCAGATTGCGTGATTGCAAGGTTTTCTCATTTGGAGTTTGCTGAGTTGGTGCAAGGCAAGAATAGAAGATTCTTAAGATTGCCCATCGAATCTACAAGGTTCATCTCTTCTAATTCGTGTCTTCTTGCTGAATTCACAGTTTGGGGAGTACGGTGGATTGCTTCTAGTGTGCGCCTTGCATACTAGTGCAAATTGCCCTTATCAATATTGTTTGCTGCATCAAGACAAGGAGAAGACTCTATACAAGGAGAAGGAACCTCACTGATCGTACCGGGAAAGATCGGGCCATCCCTATGTATCAACTAATCCTTAGTTGGTCCGCATCATAACACCTCTGCTTCCACAATCCAACACCGCTTGGTGCATCTTAAGACAATCCATTAACAAAATTACATCCAAAGATTGGATATCCAACACAATAAGGTCGGCGGAGAATTCTACTCCCTAGATGGCTATCTTGACTTCAGGACAGCCTAGGTTTGTACTTAACTCAGAGCCCGGGGATTGAACCATTAGAACAGAGCCAAGAACAATGGTTTTCAACTAGTGCCTTAAGGCAAAACTCTGAGAAACAAATGAATGCGAGGCTCTAGAATCAAACAAAATTATAGCAGGGACTGAATTTACTTGGAACTTACCAATCACAACATCTGGAGCTACTTGAGCCTCCTCTGCGGTGACATGGTTCACCTGACCATGCACCACAGACTGCGGTACCCTACTGGGTTGGCTTGACGCTTGGGATGCTCCGTGTCCCAGTCCTGAAGTAGGGGTCCAATCTAATGTAGCTCCCAGGTTGAAGCGAATTTGCGTCAAAGCTTGATTCTGTGGACATTTGTTGGCGTAGTGTCCCTGTTCATGGCATTTGAAGTAGGTGACTGATGCCGCAGGGTTGGCATTCCTCTGCTGCTGGCTACCTGAATGGACTAGCCGGGGTCCGGACAAGAACTGGCGAGGGGCTGGTGCTGGGGTTTTAAATCCAGACTGCTGAGGGACACAAGCTGGCTGATATGCACCGAAACGAGCCATCTGAGCCTGATGCATTTGAGATCCCCACTGCATCATCTCCTTTTATGATATTCTTCTAACTTGCGATGACTTTCCTCAATGAGCATTGCTTTATCTACCATATTTTGAAAACTGACATAGTCATTTCCCACAACTTGAACTTTTAATTTGGGGTTCAACCCTCTCTTGAATCCTTTTTTATGGGCATCGTCCATGGCAACATCCTCCGGTGCATAGTGTCGGACCCAGATTTTGACAATCCGGAATCCTCTGTGATTCCACCACACCTTGGATCAATAAATAGTGCTCACAGATACAGTACTGAAAATCAAAATACATACCACGCGGAAGCGTAAATATATTAGTAGACTTACTCATGGGCCGATTAGGCCTAAATCAATAAAATGCAGTAGCGAAAATGAAGCACACAGGTGGGACCGTCAGAACGTGCCCACATGCAGCCAACTGGGGGTTCGCGACATAGTCCTTGGCATCTTCATCTTCTTCACCATCTTAACTATGTGTGTCGCGATCTGACTCCTAATTCTGGATTAATTGAGTGAGTGAGGTTGAGCACAAACCACCGCGCTCCGCGAGCCAATACACAGGATGCAATTAGATAACATGAATGGCTTAGCAAGGAAAGGCTCGAGTAATTTTATTTGCCATAAATTGCTTTTAAAATATGAGACTTAGCAATAATAATAGCGATCCAGATTCCATCCACCGTTACATAGTTTCTGCACCATATGCTAACCTTTCAGCGTTATAGCTGCTTACCATATCACTGGCGCAACATCTAGGGCAACACAAATCAAGGCTTTCCACTGCCCTCCACTTTTCCAATTTTCACCCACAAAGTTTTTAAAATAGAACTATATCAGGTTAAGTTCCCATGTCCGCCCTTGACCGTGGGCATGGTGTAATACCCTGATCGTCGATTCGGCACAAGTTTTTAAAATAATCGCGGAGTCACTGGTTTTTCGGTAAATCGCGGGAAGGGAAAATAAAAATTGTAGAACAGTGTAAAATGAATAAAATAAATTAAAAATTAAATTAAAAACCCAGAGTGGGCTACTTGGGGAGTGGGCCGACCGCCTTGGGCCAAGGCCCAAGGGGGTGGCCGCACCACCCCTTCCCCTTAACCCTAGCGCCCCCCTCTTTTCCCCTCCCCCTTTGGCCGCCACCCTCCCCCCTTTCCCACCCTCCTGGCCACCCCTCCCCTCCCTAGTTGGTGCCCCCATCTTCCCCCACAGCTGCTACCATTGGTGCCAAGGAGAAAAAGAAAGGGAAGAGAAGGAAGGGAAGAGAAGGAAGAAGAAGAGAAGGAGGAGAGGAAGAGGAGGAAAGAAAAGGGATGATCCCAAGGGATCATCTAGGTAATTTTTCTCCATACCAAACCCTCTGTTTTATGGAGTAATTAGGGTTCTTGGCACGGAATTTGAAGGGAATTAATAGGTTGATTGCCCGATTACAGATTACCTGCTGTCTGCCTGTAGATTGATTCGCGCAGCGCGTCTGTTTGCACGGTTTTGACCCATGAAACGATTTTTTCTGCGGATATTTCCAAAGGCAAATTGTAGAGGACTTAGAAAGCCATCTTCTGGATTTTTTTCAGAATTTTTGTCCGCGGGATCTGGGCGTACCAGAGTCGGGAATACCGCTGTCTGTCAGGGGTGCAGATTGGGACAGATTTATGTTCAAGTGTGATTTAGAGGTAGTAAATGATTTTTATGATCATGGCCACAATTGAGAAAGTTGTAGGGAATTCAGAATTCTAGCGTCTGTATAAAACATATATTTTTTGGACCCCTGTACTGTTGTTGGGACGCATTTGAATCTTGCTGTCCAGTCTGACAGAACAGAGAATTTCCTTTGTTTAGTGCTTTAAAATACACCTAGCTATGATCAAAATAAAAATGTGTGATCTACATGAAAAATGTAGGCATTCAAGTGATGAAACCAGAGATATATCATTTGCTGTAATTGGATTAATATTTTTTTAAGGATACGAAAATATTAAGCAGCGCTGCTGTAGTGGGTAGATTGTTGAATCGTTGAGCGGAGAGGAGTATGTGCGGGTTCGGGGTTCTAGCGACGTCTTTAATATTTAAGTCGCACTTTGTTTGTTGTAGCATGGTGCTGAGAGATACCTTGTAGACAGACGGTTGAGGCAAGTAAACGTAGCGAATGTGCTACTGTTTAACTCGTTAATTATTCTATCTTCACATTAATTAATTCTACTAATTGGTGATGCTATGTCTTTGTTACATGTTTTCTTAACGTGGTCCATATGGTAGTATTTTTATGAATTCAATTGCTTATGATCTTGATGGATTAATTGTGGATATGCGGGATTGTTTTTGGTGAATCTATATAGTTGTGGGGTAGAAACCTTTACGAGTATATTGTGGTCTAAGTGGTAGTATTCTTAGTGAATACTTGTGGTTGTGATGGTAGCAATTATTGATCAATTGATATGTTTGGATAATTTGCTCGTAATCATGTGGAAATTTGTTTAGTGTGCTATTGCGGAATATGAAAACAAATATGTGGTGGATATGTGGTTGTGGATATGTTGTGAGCATGTTGATGTTCCTTTGAGGTTGGAATTCATGTGGTTTATGATTATCATATCATATTATGACATTTGCATATGTGGATGTCGCCACACCTAGCCGCGACCGTACCAGTACAGCATCGTATATTGCCGTAATACGATGCACCTCTTATCCCGCTGGGAAAGAGTGATGTGGAGCATAGCATGAAAGCATTCATATGCATTGCATTGTGGAAAGATCATTTGTATACATATGCAATATATTATGGTGAAGTTACTTTGTGCAATATTCAACTTCATAGTTGTAAAGTGGAATATACAACTTCATAGTTGTGATGTGGAATTGGCTCATGTGAGCTATTTGTGGTATGAGGATTGTGGATGTGGTTGTGGAATGGGGTTCGTCCCTTGTGTATGGTAAGGATTGTGATTGTGGCATGAGATTCTTTTCTCTTGTAGTAATTGTTGATAGCAATTGTGGATGTGAGAAATAATAAAGTATTGAAGTAAAACATACATATGCTTTATTGTCTTTGGTAGTGGTAGTGGTTGAGGTTTTAAAATTAGTCAAATAAGATTTATTTGCTAATGCTTTACCGTCATTGATGTGATTTGAGGTTGAGGATATAAACATTGTTATTTGTGGAAGATTAAATGTTGATGATTAAACTATTGTAGTTTAATTAGCCTGTTAAACAGTTTGCTTGCTGAGATTTTATCTCACCCATGTTTCCCCCTCCCTACAGGTGGACTTTAAGCATGCATGGGAAGGGTAGAGTGGCACCACACTGATGCACGTGAATCATATTTTTATGCTGTAATAAAGTTGAAAGGATTCTAGACCTTTGCATAGCTTTGTTTACATTAACTTAATAATGTTAAATTTGTGAACTATGTTTTAGATTAAAATGTTGGAGGATGTTTTTAAACATTGAATTGTTATCACTATCCTGTTATTCCTTAGTTGTTTATGCTTCCGCTTATACTATCTTGTTTAGTAATTGTTGCCAGTTTAATTTATCTTGTAAATTGGCTAGTTGTGGAGTGGTTTTAGTGGCATCCCAGGGTAATGTGGGTCCTGGGGTGTTACACATGGCCATTCGAATAGTTTAAACTCTGTAGAACTTGCACACTTTACCCACAAGAGACAATCCGCTCATTGCCCCATATGATTCCTTGGTCATGCGATTGAGTGGACCATCACTATAACTTTTCAAAATACCTCGCCCCTTCCATCATCTCACCCATGTGGGCTTCTCCCGCTTGCAGTAGGTCCCATAAGTTGTGCGGGATGTTCTTCGCCTATGCGTCTAGCAGTTGGACTACCCACGCCGACTAGCACGCCGCGGAAAACTTTACCCTCTGCGAGTGTCCCATTCAGGTCGCCACATAGACAGCCACTTGCACTACCTCACCTCCTCCACCGATGAGATGACTTTCAGGGTTCAATAAATCTATTAAGCGAAGTTGTAATTTACAGACTTATGATTATACTTCTTTTACACAAGAGGTCATGACAAGATTCAGTCCTTAGGGTTATCTGGGCGGTTCTACCACTAACCACACTCTCGTGCACCGCTGCACCATACCCCCGAACCATCCGCCCAGATAGATAAGCAATTTGGGGTTATTAGGAGCATAAAATAATCATAACAAAATATACCGATCATTTCTACCATGATTTCTCAACCCAGTTTCTCATGATTGAAAGTAATGCTTTGGGCATTTTTGGTGCCCCCGAATATCTAAGCAGTACTAAGTAATGATGAATATTTACAAACTTAATTTTGAAAGTCGTACCATTATAATTTTCACTAAGGTGACAAGGCTCAGATATTCAAGTGTCCAAAATGAGTGTAATACTAGCAAGATCATTAATGGGCATATAACTAGAAGCTGAAATGTAACATAAATTTGCGCATAAAATAACAGCATGCAATTTGCTAGTTTAAAACGGAATTAATTTGCAGAAAATATAGGTTCAACATGATCAAAGTATTGACTCACCTTGCGCGGTTTACCACGGTCTTGAGCTCACACAATGCTTTCTAATTCGATGGGCTTGAGCTTCTGGTCTTTATCTTCACTTCGCTCTTGATCTCGCTTGATCTCTTGATTCTTCAGGACTCCAATTTCTAATTACGCGCTAAACATCTTACTGTTATTATTCAGAGAGTTGCCCAGAATCGATCTCACATATTTCCAGTACGTTGGTATCACTACCGCTCGTGCGAAGTTGCTTACACCACTGCTGGATCCCCGCCCAACTTTTCTTCATTTTTTCTTTCTTTCCTCTCTTTTCTTTTCTTCTTCCTTACCATGGCTTTCTCTTCCTCTCTTTATTCTCTTCATGTCGACAGCCTCTCTCCTGCTACTCTCTTCCTCTTTCTCCTTTTTTTTCTTCTCCACCAGCAACACTTTCCTTCTCTTCTCTTCCTTCACTTTTTTTCTTTTCTCTGCACTGAGCTTCCTCCTCTACTGTCCATTGCACCTCCAGCTTGCTCGCACCAGCCGAACAACAACTACTTCTCCTCCCTTCTCTATTTCTTTTTTTTCCATCTTCTTCTCTTTCTTTTCTTCCCATCTCTGCCTAATGCACCTCCTGCCTTTGTCTCTCTTCTCCCCCACTGACAGCGTGCAGCTCCTTCCTTCTTTTCTTCTTTCCTCCCTTCTCTTTCTATTCTCCCTTAGCAGCTAGCTTCTCCTATTCTCCCTCCACTTTCATTTTTTTGTCTTCCTGCTGCCGACAGCTCTATTCTTTCCTCAATTTCCCTCTTACCATTTGTTCTTTCCACCAGCGCATCATCTGCATGGCTTGCTCCTCGGTGCTCACTGGAGCTCTCCACGGCTGCCGCCTCAACCGAGCAGTGCACCGCCCGTTTATACTCGGTGCTGGTGCAGCTCCATGGCAGTGCACGCGCATGCACGGTGTCGCTGCCTCGAAGCCAGCTCCACTGCCACTCGGCTCTCGACAGCGCCGCTGTCACAGCTCGCGTGCTACGCATGGCCACCTTGCACAGCCCCACGTCGTTGCCGTCGCATGCACGGCTCTGGCCTTGCCCTTGGCCGTGCCGTAGCGTGCTTGCGCCACAACACACCGCCTTGCCGATGCTCTTTTCTTCTTGCCCCATGGCCATAGCGGGCCTCGCCCACCGAATGATAGCCACAGAGTCCTTTCTTTCTCGTTCACTCAAACAACCTTGCATGCGTGAACTAGTGGTATGAATGGAATGCTCGGATGATGGGGAATGCAATGGTATGACATGCATCAAGATATTTGCGATCTCTGGTGTTGATTGGAAGGAGAGAAGGGCATGGAGTTATGTTCTTGGTTGGGACTTGGGAAGAAATGGCAATGGGCTGCTCCTGTTCGGTCTGGATAAGAAATGACAGGGAGCAAAGGGTGGCAAGTAGGTAGTGTTCGGTTGGGGAAGAATAAATGAGGGGGAAGGTAGAGAAATGGATATGTACAAATGTGTTTGCTTCATGTCTAGAAATGGGTTTCTGTTGGAGAGAAGAGATGGCGTGAGAGAGATGAAATGGTTGTGTTGTTGTCAGACCCGGATTTTTCAATCTAGAATCCACTGTGTTTTACTACACTAATCCTTGAATCAGTAGATAGTGCACGCAGGTACATTGCTGTATCACATCATACATTGCATGGACAATAATAATATTACAGACTTAAGCTACACCACATCGGGTGATAGTTTACAAAAGGGGCCGCTTAGGCCAATGTCTTCATTACAAATAAGCAGCGGAAACAAAAGCAAAAGTAAGACCATAACCACAGGCAAGCGACTGGGGGTAATGTGTGCAGTATATATCACCAAGACTCCGATAATATAAGAGCACACAATGCCTTAGGTCAACTTGTCTATGTCCAGAAAACGTAGACTACGCCCTAGTTCCCTTCGTTGTTTCTTCCTTCAATAGCAGGGGTATCCTCATGAGCATAATGGTCCTATGTCCCTGTTTCTGTTTTGGGTAATGCAAGTGTGAGCACAAATCCACCGTGCTTAGCGAGCCAACACACAATATGAATAGATAGTATACAAGGTTTATCAAGGAAGGCTCGGGTTTATTTTGTTTTGCCATAAATTGCCTATAAATACAATACTTAGAAATCCCTATGACCTAGCAGTTTCAAAATTCACGACATAAATTTGGTGAAGTATAACCAACGTATTAGCGATACAAAGTCAATCCACCGTTACATGGCATCTGCACCATATAGCATCTTTCAGCGTTATAGCCGCTTAACTTATCACTGGGACAACACCCAGGACAATTCAAATTAGGGCTTTCCATTGCCCTCCATATTTCCATTCCCATTCTCCAAACATTTTTAAATAGAACTATATCTGGTTAAGTCCCCATGTCTGCCCTTGACCGTGGGCACGGCTATTCGAATAGTTTTGACTCTGCAGAGTTTGTACACTTTCAACACAAGAGACAATCAACTTGTTGCCCCACACGATTCCTTAGTCATGTGGTTGAGTAGACCGTCACAGTGACTGTCAGAATATCTAGCCCCTTTTGTCATCTCACCCTATGGGCCGTTCCAACTTGCGGTGGGTCCCATACGTTGCACGGGATGTTCCCCACAGTACTAGTGCTATTCGAGCTCCACTCCCCACAACGCTCGTACGACTGGGAAACTTCACCCTCCACTTGGTATCCCTTTAGGCCTCCCCTTGCCCTTCAATTACCCACACCTAACCACTACCGGTGAGATGAGTCTGGGAGTTTCGATACAACTACTTAGCCAAGTTGTATTTTACAGACTTGTGGTTGTACTGTTTTACACAGGATAACATGACAAGATTTTGTCCTTAGAACTACCTGGATGGTTCTACCACATTTCATTATTTGTGCGTCCACTGCACCACGTACCAGTCCCCAAACCATCCACCCAGGTATTTAAGCAATATTGGGGTTTTTCGGGAGCACAAAATAACCATACCAATATACTCCAGTCATTCCCATCATGACTGCCCAAATCATTTCATAATTACAAGTGAGGATTTTGGGGCATTTAGGTACCCCGATTTACGAGCAATACTAAGCAACGCAATATAATAAGGACTTATTTGCGAAAGCTACATTATTACAATTTAACTACGGCGACAAGGTTCATTCATCCAAGAGTTTCAACGGGGTAATACTAGCAAGCATAATATTGGGATTATAACTAGCATCTTTAAAAGTGAAAGTAAATTGCCACATAAAACAATAGCATGCACATGGATAATTTTAAAAGAAATTAAATTTGCATAAACATGGGTTCAATATGGTCAAAGTGTTAACTCGCCTTGGTCACAAGCATCCTGTTCTGTGGTGTCGAGGTTGGCGTCTGCTTCAGCTTCTTCCTCTTGCGCTTCGTAAGCTATTTTACGTGCGTGAAAATTTGGATAAAAATTAGCAAATCACACAAAACATCACCAAAAATTCAAATGAGCTCTAAAATTCATGGTTTTTATTCCATTGGACAGATCTTGAATTTATATGAATTTAGAAATTTATTTCATTCAATTTGGAGTTAAAATGAATAAGTTATGCCCATTTAAAGTTCTCAGTTTAATTAAATCAAGAAATTATTAAAATCCTGACAGGTGGGTCCCACTTCCTATTTTTAATTTATTCTTTTTCTTTTATTTTCTATGCACTGTGCCTATGATAAGTGGGCCCGGCTATTATTTAAATAAATTCGGCATGGCCCACATGTTAGTGAGAAGTCCTTGTTTTAATCCAACAGTGGCATTCATGGTGATCATTAATCACTAATTAATTGTCATGAGCATCTAATAACTGTGTCTGAACATTAATTATGTTTACTAATTAATTTTGCATTAGTTACTGTCTAATCCCAGATTATTCCCTTAAGTACCCCTTTACTGTCGGTTAACAAAAGACTAAAAACCTCCCTTAATACTGCCTGACGGGGGACTCGAACTCAGACCAGCTGGGTGAGATCGCACAGTGCTAGCCACTCGGTTACACAGTGTTACCTGATAGCAAGGGGCGGGAGAAACCACTTGAACCGGTGGTGTGGGCGTTGGAGCAGAGGAGGCTCGGGGCGGCGGTCGGGCGGCGAGGGGCGGCCAGAGAGGAGCCGGGGAGGACTAAAATGAAGGAACGCGCGTAGGCTACGATAGCAGAAAATAAAAATTTCTACCGCGCACACCAGGACATCATGCTAAGGAGGGATCATAGATCGTTACCACTAGACGCGCAGCGCAGCGGAAGAAGAGTTGGAGAAGCCGATCCAACCACGCGCGTCGAGGTAGTAGTGGAAGTAGCCGATCGTCCCGAACAGATCGTCTCCTCCACGCGATCAACCACACCACGAGCAGATCCAATCTGTAGTTTGTTGATGCCGATCAACGCCGCAACGAGCAGCGCCTCCACCGGTATCCACACGTCCGGGGCTGGAACGCCGATCGCGAGTGTACCAGCACTCGCGAGCGGCTAGGGTTTGGCTCGGGAGGTGGCGGCTAGGGTTTTGCTTGGGAGGAACAGAAGCGTACATCCCTCAGCCCCCCGCCTCCAAATATATAGACCTCCTCACTTGAGCCTCGTGGACCGAGGCCCAATAGGAGTCTATCCGGATCTCTATCCGAATTGAGCCCACATCCGAATCACATTCGAATTAGTGTTCCAACCCGTTAAGTGTGCGACCCTGTAGGTTCACGTATACTTGGTCGCGACCCGGAAACACCTTTCCGGTCACCCTGTTAATAGCGGCCTCTAGCAAGACATATTAACCCCAAAGTATACGTAAAGATCATATCGGCTGAACCTGTAATGTTCTCATGTACGAATCCCTTTGCCTCACGATATAGATTAAGCTCAAGGCGAGACCTGTGTCAACCTCTTAATAGCTCAATCACTCTCTCGATTTCGTGATGGATTATAAACTTGTGATTGACTCCTCAATCACATTGGCATAGCCATGCACTTTCATAATCCATTACATCGAGGGGCCCAGAGATATCTCTCCCATAAGGAGGGGCAAATTCTATCTTGATCATTCACATCCCACTACATGTTTCATAGCAAACCCGAAGACTACTTTTATGACTACCCAGTTACGGAGTAGTGGTTAGTAGTCCCAAAATAGGCTACTACGCATGTTGGGAACCATGATGATCTCAAGTCTAAGGATTCTACATAAACACTACTTGAGACCAACTAATGACACATGGAATCTCTGCAGCGTCTCATGGCGGGTCTATCCAACATATGTTCACTAACACATGTCCATATTATTGATTTGGTATCTCCATACCATGATCCATGAGACATGATCATCAATCAATACATATGCTGATCTTTGAATCATATTTGTTCGTCATATGATATATGATCAGGGATCATTTAGAAATAGCAACATTTTGGCATTAAGAGTCTCATGAATAAGTCACATACTCATTGATCAATAATGATAATGTCTATTTCAAGGAACAAAGCAATGTATCATAAACATAGTATGTGATATATTCAACATCTCCATGTTGCCTCTAGGGCATATCACCAACATAAAATGCATTGTCGGAGTTGAGGGCGTGCCGAAGGTGGTGGCGTCAGAGACTGGAAAGAACCGAGGCGGACTAGCGGCGAGCGGCGGTGGCGACTCGGGAGGAAGCTCCGGTGCCGGCGAGGTACGATCTACAGGAGGCACAGGGAAGGCCGGGGATGAGCTCACGGCACTCCGGGGATGGCGCGGGAGGAAGGAATCGAGTCTTCTCGGCGGGAATCGGCGGGGAGCGCGGTGGCCGGAGTTGGGGGAGAAGGTGGGCTCGCCGGCGATTGGCGAACCCCGAGCTCGATTGGCTGCGGTGGGAGGGAGAGCGGTGTGTGGGGAGTCCAATGGGAGCCTCGGCGCCTCTTAAAGGCAAGCGAGCGGAGCTGGCAACGGGCGCCTGCCTGGCTGGTCGCGTCGGCATCAAGCGGCTCAGTGGCGGTAGCGGGATTTCTGGGATTCGGGGGTGACATCGCTGCAGCTCTGTGCCACGCGCGCGACGAGGCGGAGGAAATCTGGCTGCGGTGCAAGATGCTGCAGGCGGTGGCGCGACTTTTGCTAGCGTGCCAGGCGTGACGCGCGCTGACCGGGACGACACGCGCAGTAGAGCGGGGAGGTGACCTTGACGGGACGGTGGTGACGCCAGTTCGGGTCGCGCTAGGGACCTTCAGTCCGAAGTGGTGCCGGTCCAAGCAAAAGGGGTTCGACCCCCTATCTGAAGGTTGCGAGGCATGGGAGGAAGAAGTACAGTGCAGGGGGTGCTGGGCCGGCTTGGCAAAAAGAATGGGGAGAGGGGGTTGGACCACTCGGGTGAAAAGGGCAAAAGGGGAATGGGGTTGGGCCGGCTGGTGGCCGGGCCATTCGGCTGGTCTGACCCCCTTTGAGTTTTTTTCTTTTTGTTTTGGTTTGTGTATTTGTGTTCATATATATGTTTTATTCATTTCCCTCTTGCTCACCTAAATTTATATTTATATATTCTTGTCACTAAATTTGCAGGTGCAAAATTTTGGTATGTATATTTATATATATATCCATATATGTTGGTATTTCATTTGCTTGCTTCTATTGTTATTTGTGCCATTATTTCCAGAAATGAGATTTTATGTTTCAAATTCAAGTCACTCCCTTTATTTTATGGATCATCTTTTTAGATTCGTAATTTAAATTCCTGCTCTCTATTATTGTACATTTCCTTTTATAACTTCACTAATGTTTGTTTCTTTCAGGAACTTTTCAATGTTTTGGAACCTTAACCAAAATTTAGAGAAACTCCAAAGGAAATTCAAATTTTGAAGAGAATACATTGCAGAATGATTCAAAAACTTCACATTTTCAAATTCCAAATTTTGGGATGTTATAGTTGTTTTCGGCTGGGCAAAAAGATAAATGGCCAGGGAGTCATGCTGGATTGTGGAGGTGGCATGGTGATGTTCGATTGGGGGAAAGGTAGTGAGATGAAAAAAAAGAGAGAGGAAGAGACAGGGAAAAAGGGGCTGGCCCCACATGGAAGTGAGAGACAAAAAAAGAACGGAAGAAAAAGAGAAAATGAAGGGCTCAAGCCAAAATTTTGAAATTTGAATTTTAACATAAAAATTTTAACTTTCCATTGGATTTATTGATTCTTGGAGTTTTGCATGATATTCAAAACATAAATTTTTATTTAAGTTTTGGATTCAATTTTTGGATTTTTAGTTTAGATTTTAATTCACACTAGGATTTACTAGTTCTAATTTTGCATGATGTTTAAATTTTTGAATTTTCAGTTTAGTTACTTAAATGCGAGCTTTTACTATTCTTTTAGCCCCTATTTTTTCTTTATCTAGGTAAATTGAATTTCAAATTTTTATTTCCATTATTTTATTATTTTTTGTTAGGCTCATTACTTGAATTTTGATATCATTCCCAATTATTTACTTGGATATTATTTCTCAATTTATTTGCACAAAACTCAAAAGATTTCAATTAAACCTTCAGAAGAAATTTGAATGCCAGCAAAACACAAGAAAAAGTTTTAAAAGTTCCATATTTCTAAATACTTGAAATTTAGGACGTTACAAACCTACCCCCCCTTAAATGAATCTCGACCCCGAGATTCCAGTAGAGTAGGTTCCAGAGTTTTACTTGATGTATCGTCCTTTAGCTTGCAAAGGTAGGAAGCGAGTCCGCACAAGAAGTGTCAATGCTTGAAGAAGCTAAAAGGTAAAAGAGAGACTTCAACTTCCGGATAGGTCGTGGGCTTCCATATGCTTGTTCTTTGACATTGTTCTCTTCACACCTTCGTAGAATGGAATAGTCGCACCGTCTATTAGCATTTGATGGTTGTAGAATTCATATTGAGGGGTGGATAGTAATGGCCTATGGCCTAGAGAGTAAACAGCTTTAGGGATGCAGATATGATGATAAGCATATTTATGGTGGTCTTTTGTCCTTACTGGAATCCTATTTTTATTTCTCAGTTTTGCCAACCACGATGATTTAACTATAGGTGTGGCTTGTAGTCCTCATTACTATAAGATTTTTGGCCTTGCAAATCTTCTTGTACTGGATTGATTAGCTCTAAGTCCAGGTTGTTGCACCTCCAAAAATATACATCGCCATAGTTTTTCGACATTTTTGTCTCTTAGTGCTACCCCCTTAAATAAATGACAACTGACATTAGTTGTCTTTTCTAACTCCAGGCATGACGAGTCCTATGGCAATTTAGAGACTCATCTATTGTACTTCGGCTGCGTTGGTGAACAACAAGTTCGTGGAGCAATCCTTGGGGTAATGGTCTTGTCCTTTGCAGAGAAAACATGTGACCTTGATCATTGGACACTCTCCTGGCGAGTGGCCTTCTTCATAGTGATGTTGTTTTTTCTTAAATATTGGAAGATTGTGAAGTCTTCACTTCTACTTGATTGCCTTGGTTTTGGGTTATCAATTATTTCGCTTCTGTGGATCTGATGGGGTTTTCAGCAAAAGGTGAGAGGGAATAGCATGAGATGAGGATTAAATCACGGAGATAAGGTATTCTAAACCCACTCTAACTTTAAAAGAGTATACCCTAAAAATTGAGGTGGTACACAAATCACACAAGTTTTTAAAACCATATTTTCCTGTGACCACAAAATATAACGCCTAAGGCAAGAAGGCAGTGCACAGGTCCCAAGTAAAAACTTGTGATAGTACAATGTCTATTGGGGAGGCACACATAAGAGGGCACAGGGATCATATACATAGTTTGTTTAAAACAAGACCATCTTATCTTCCTGAAAATTTTTGTCGTTACTAACCTTAAATTTTGGGGTAGGGGTGTGAGAAGGGGAACAAAATTTTCTTTTTGAGATCAATGGAAGGAAAAGGAAAGTATCCAGAGGTAATTTGATTGACATCGGTACCCACTCTCGTATCGGTGTGTATATATATATTTGAAATACTGAACTTTGAAATAGTCATATTATTATTATTATTATTTGAAAAGGGAGTTCTCTCTCTTTTTTTAGTATATTCTAATCTCTTCCAATATTCATTTATCAATCAATATACTAATTTCACTCCCATATTATTTCTATGCATATTGCTTAGAATCCAATGGCCTTGATAATTTAACTCCCACTTTTGTAAATTATACTTAGGCTATCTTCCTTCATCACTTAGTCACGGTATTATTGCTGTTTAAAACTCCAAACTGCGAAGGTGATTATTTATTTTATTTGATCGACCGATCATATACTTTCTATTGTGTCACCCACCATTTCATTAATCTAGCCATGGGTATCTAATCCTCACATAAATTCTAACTTCCACCATAAATTTATAAATCAAATCTCAAATTTCACTATGACTGTATAATCCCAATCTCAGATCTACTATTTGCCAACCTATTGACCCTACAGTCTACTGGAAATCCAATACCTTTACTTTCGACCCACCAATCAAACAATTTCCATTGCATCATCCATAATTTTTATTAATCGAATCGGGGTTACCAAATTCTTATATGAATATGAATTTCTACCACATCCTCATAAATCCAATCTCAGGTTCATTATTTGCCAATTTAATCAGTTCTTCATTCTAATGAATATTTAGTATCCTTTACTTTAGATCCATTGATATCTTTTGTGTCCTGAATTCCTAATAATCCAATCTCACATTCGCTATCTATCAACTCTTCAATTTTGAATTGTAATGATCATCCAACATTATTACTTTTAAATCCACCAGTATCATTTGTTTCATGACTTCCTAACAATTCAATCGTTTCTGTTATTGATTTAAAACCATAATTTGTTCATCCAGTAATAAACCTTATTTTCCATTATCTATCTCTAACTATTTCACTGGCATAACATCCACCAGGAATATTATTAATCAAGTTTATATTCCAATAGTTGTTATCATATCTCCAATTACTCAAAATTCAATTAATCCACCTGGTAATCGATCATATGCTATTATTCCACTATTGTAAACAAGTCCCGGGAGTTATACATGTTATCAATGTTGTAATCCATTAGTTATTCTGATACTTCCTATTTTCCCAAGAATCAATTAATTCATTTGTCTAGTCAATCTAATCCTTTAAGCTCCACCAATTTTTTTATTCCAGCATTCACACTATCGTTTCCTTGCAATGATCGACACAAAACCCACCTATATTTTTATGTGTTCACCACAAATATATCTCCTTTACTTACGACTCTATTTATTCTTCTCCATTTTCTTGTAGGAAAAGAAGTGTTTTTCTAACCATGGGTAATAAAACCAAACAATGAAAATATGTTTTTCACCAATATAGCTTTTTTCAGAAATAACACCTTAGGGTTAACCTTTAGGCTTTATTTTTGAAAAACAAGGTCCTTTTGGGGAAAATGTTTTCGAGAAATAATCTTGTTTTGACTATTTGAGAAACCAAAATGAATTTTTCGAATAAGTTTTGGCATGTAGTCAAACTTATGAAAATTTCCTTAGAAGATCCTGGTTTGTTAAAAATGAGTTTGAAAGCGAATTTTGTAAACAACTTGATAGTCGATCCTCCAAGGATAAAACAATTTTTTAAAAAAAATGAGTTTCTAATTTAAGCTTTTGTGATTTTGGCCCAAAGTAGGTTTTCAAAGAGAGCTTACAAGGGGAGTACTGGATTTTGAATCAGGGATAAGAGAGTTGTAGAAGTAAAAATGGCTAGGGCAGCATATAGATGAGAGGGAATCATTTAAGAGAGATGAGAATGAGCAATACTACCTATATTTTTGGAAATAAAGTTTTGAAGAAACAATTCTACTCATGAGACTAACAGCTAGGCTAACTAAGTTACGACTTACAGTTGATATGCTCTGATACCAGCCCTGTCAGACCCAGATTTTACAATCTGGAATCCTCTGTGATTCCACCGCACTATTCTCTAGATCAGTAGATAATGCTCACAGATACAGTGCTAAACATCAAAATACATATCATACGAAAGCTTAAATATATTAGTAGATTTACTCATGGGTTGATTAGGCTGAAATCAATAAAAATGCAGCAGCGAAAACGAAGCACACAGGTGGGACCCTCAGGACGTGCCCATAGGCAGCCAACTGGGGGTTTGCGACCTAGTCCTTGACATCTTCATCTTCTTCACCATCTTAACCAGATGTGTTGCGATCTGACTCCTAATTTTGAATTAATTGAGTGAGTGAGGGTGAGCACAAACCACCGTGCTCCGCGAGCCAATACACATGATGCAATTAGATAACATGAAAGGCTTAGTAAGGAAAGGCACGGGTTATTTTATTTGCCATAAATTGCTTTTAAACTATGATATATAGAAATTTCCTAAGACTTAACAATTTGAACTAAAACATAAGGTGTTAAGAATGCAATAATAATAGCGATCTAGATTCCATCCACCGTTACATGGTTTCTGCACCATATGCCAACCTTTCAGCATTATAACCGCTTACCATATCACTGGGGCAACATTCAGGGCAACACAAATTAGGACTTTCTACTGCCCTCCACTTTTTCAATTTTCACCCACAAAGTTTTTGAAATAGAACTATATCTGGTTAAGTTCCCATATCCGCCCTGAAGGAACGCGCGTAGGCTACGATAGCAGAAAATAAAAAATTTCTACCGCGCACACCAGGACATCATGCTAAGGAGGGATCATAGATCGTTACCACTAGATGCGCAGCGCAGCGGAAGAAGAGTTGGAGAAGCTGATCCAACCACGCGCGTCGAGGTAGTAGTGGAAGTAGCCGATCGTCCCGAACAGATCGTCTCCTCCACGCGATCAACCACACCGTGAGCAGATCCAATCTGTAGATTGTTGATGCCGATCAACGCCGCAACGAGCAGCGCCTTCACCGGTATCCACACGTCCGGGGCTGGAACGCCGATCGCGAGTGTACCAGCACTCGCGAGCGGCTAGGGTTTGGCTCGGGAGGTGGCGGCTAGGGTTTTGCTCGGGAGGAACAGAAGTGTATATCCCTCAGCCCCCCCCCCGCCTCCATATATATAGACCTCCTCACTTGGGCCTCGTCGACCGAGGCCCAATAGGAGTCTATCCGGATCTCTATCCGAATTGAGCCCACATCCGAATCACATTCGAATTAGTGTTCCAACCCGTTAAGTGTGCGACCCTGTAGGTTCACGTATACTTGGTCGCGACCCGGAAACGCCTTTCCGGTCACCCTGTTAATAGCGGCCTCTAGCAAGACATATTAACCCCAAAGTATACGTAAAGATCATATCGGCTGAACCTGTAATGTTCTCATGTACGAATCACTTTGCCTCACGATATAGATTAAGCTCAAGGCGAGACCTGTGTCATCCTCATAATAGCTCAATCACTCTCTCGATTCCGTGATGGATTATAAACTTGTGATTGACTCCTCAATCACATTGGCATGGCCATGCACTTTCATAATCCATTACATCGAGGGGCCCAGAGATATCTCTCCCATAAGGAGGGGCAAATTCTATCTTGATCATTCACATCCCACTACATGTTTCATAGCAAACCCGAAGACTACTTTTATGACTACCCAGTTACGGTGTAGTGGTTAGTAGTCCCAAAATAGGCTACTACGCATGTTGGGAACCATGATGATCTCAAGTCTAAGGATTTTACATAAGCACTACTTGAGACCAACTAATGACACATGGAATCTCTGCAGTGTCTCATGGCGGGTCTATGCAACATATGTTCGCTAACACATGTCCATATTATTGATTTGGTATCTCCATACCATGATCCATGAGACATGATCATCAATCAATACATATGCTGATCTTTGAATCATATTTGTTTCTCATATGATATATAATCAGGGATCATTTAGAAATAGCAACATTTTGACATTAAGAGTCTCATGAATAAGTCACATACTCATTGATCAATAATGATAATGTCTATTTCAAGGAACAGACTAATGCATCATAAACATAGTATGTGATATATATAACATCTCCATGTTGCCTCTAGGGCATATCACTAACAGTCTCCCACTTGCACAAGAGTCAACCATGTAGGTATCTAATACCCATTGCCCTAGTGTGAGCCTCATGCTTTGGCTGGGGAAGCGGCTTTGTCAACGGATCTGCAATGTTCAAATCCGTTTGTACTTTGCATATCTTCACATCGCCTCTCTCCACAATCTCGCGAATGAGATGAAATCGCCGTAGAATGTGCGTGGACTTCTGGTGCGATCTAGGCTCCTTGGCTTGCGCAATGGCCCCACTATTGTCACAATAGAGGTCCATTGGGCTGGAGGCACTAGCCACCACACTAAGCTCAGAAATAAATTTCTTGATCCAAACAGCCTCTTTAGCAGCTTCAGAAGCTGCTATGTACTCGGCTTCTATTGTAGAATCAGCAACCGTCTCCTGCTTGGAACTCTTCCAGCTCACCGCACCGTCGTTCAGGCAGAACACAAATCCAGATTGCGATCTGAAATCGTCTTTGTCAGTTTGGAAGCTAGCATCGGTGTAACCATTTACAACGAGCTCTTCCTCACCCCCATAGACGAGGAACACATCTTTAGTTCTTCTCAAGTACTTCAAGATGTTCTTTACGGCAATCTAGTGACTTTCACCTGGATCTGATTGGTATCTACTTGTAGCACTTAAAGCATACGAGACATCTGGACGTGTACAAAGCATGGCATACATAATGGACCCCATGGCCGAAGCATATGGAATCGCATTCATTTTATCCCGCTCATCAGGTGTACTAGGACACTGACTCTTGCTAAGATTTATACCATGTGACATAGGTAGGAAGCCTTTCTTGGAATCCTGCATGTTGAACCTTTTCAACACCTTGTCAATGTACATATCTTGGCTTAATCCAATTAGCCTTATTGATCTATCCCTATAGATCTTGATGCCCAGAATATATGCCGCCTCTCCTAAGTCTTTCATAGAGAAACTATTTTTCAATGAAGACTTAACAGATTCGAGCATAGGAATGTCATTTCCGATCAGTAATATGTCATCCACATATAAGACCAGAAACACGAGTGCGCTCCCACTAGCCTTTTTGTAAACACAAGGTTCTTCTTCGTTCTTGATGAAACCAAACCCTTTGATTACTTCATCAAAACGAATGTTCCAACTCCGAGATGCCTGCTTTAATCCATAAATGGATCTTTGCAGCTTGCATATCTTTCCAACTGATTGCGGATCGACAAAACCCGTGGGATGTGTCATGTACACATCCTCACTCAGATTTCCATTAAGGAAAGCTGTTTTGACATCCATTTGCCATATTTCATAGTCGAAATATGCAGCAATCGCTAGAATGATCCGAATAGACTTTAGCATTGCGACGGGCGAAAAAGTTTCATCATAATCAACACCTTGAATTTGTTTGAAACCTTTGGCCACCAATCGTGCTTTATAGATGTGAACATTTCCATCTATGTCTATCTTTTTCTTGAAAATCCATTTGCACTCAATGGTTTTAACACCATCAGGTGGATCAACCAAGTTTCAAACTTGATTACTGTGCATGGATTCAATTTCGGATCTCATGGCTTCAAGCCATTTCTCAGAGTCTGGTCCCACCATCGCTTCTTCATAGGTCTTAGGCTCATCGTTGTCTAACAACAATATGTCCCGTTGTTGAGTAGTCAAGAACATGTACCTCTCAGTGCACGACGTGACCTCTCTGACCTACGTGGTGCCGGTGTGTCCACAACAGGTTCTTCAACAGTTTGTTCATCCTGTTGTGGTTCTGTAGGAGCTGAAACGTTTTCAGGTGTTTCTCGAATTTCTTCAAGTTGCACCGTGCTCCCACTATCCCTTCTTGAGAGAAACTCTTTCTCTAAGAAGACACCATGCCGGGCGACAAACACTTTGTCTTCTCCTTGATTATAGAAGTAATATCCTTTTGTTTCCTTAGGATACCCGATAAAGAAGCATTTATCAGATTTAGGAGTGAGCTTATCAGATTGTAAACATTTTACATAAGCCTCACATCCCCAAATCTTAAGAAAAGACAAGCTAGGACGTTGTCCTGTCCACATCTCATATGGTGTCTTTTCTACTGATTTTGATGGAACCCTGTGTAGTGTGAAAGCGGCTGTTTCAAGAGCGTACCCCCAAAAGGACAACGGAAGATCAGTTTGGCTCATCATGGAGCGCACCATATCTAATAAGGTGCGATTTCTCCGTTCAGATACCCCATTCCATTGAGGTGTTCCTGGCGGAGTCAATTGTGGAACAATTCCACAATCCTTCAGATGATTGCCAAACTCATGGCTCAAATACTCGCCTCCACGATCAGATCGTAGAAACTTGATTGTCTTGCCTAAATGATTTTGCACTTCATTTTGGAATTCTTTGAACTTTTCAAAGGATTCAGACTTATGCTTCATGAGGTAGATATACCCATATCTACTAAAGTCATCAGTAAAAGTTATGAAGTACTGAAAACCACCTCTGGCTGTTGAGCTCATTGGTCCACATACATCAGAATGTACGAGTGCCAATAAGTCACTTGCCCGTTCACCTTGACCGGTGAAAGGTGTCTTTGTCATCTTGCCAAGTAAACAAGATTCGCATGTCTCAAATGATTCAAAATCAAATGAGTGCAGAATACCATCTCTATGGAGCTTCTCCATGCGTTTCTCATTTATGTGACCTAAGCGACAGTGCCAAATAAATGTGGGATTCAAATCAGTCGAACGTTGCCTCTTTACATTAATGTTATAGACCGGTGACTCTTCAAGAGTAAAACATATAGCCCATTCACCAATGGAGTATGACAATAGAACATATCTTTGAAATAAAGAGAACAACCATTGTTCATAGATCTAAAGTCATAACCTTCTGCTTGCAAACATGAAGCAGAAATAATGTTCTTGGAAAGAGATGGAACACAATAACAATTATTCAATTCCAAAACTAATCCTGAAGGTAAAGACAATGGCATGGTGCCAACAGCCACCGCAGCAACTTTTGCTCCATTGCCAACGCGAAGATCCACTTCGCTCCTACTCAAACTTCTACTTCTTCTTAGCCCCTGCAACGATTTGCAAATGTGAGCAACCGATCCGGTATCAAATACCCAAGAATCAGTGGATGAAGTAGCAAGATTGATCTCTATAACATTTATACCTGGAGAGGAAGTCGTACTTCCCTTCTTCTTCTCAAGATCCTCCAAGTACTTTGGGCAGTTCCTTTTCCAATGACCTGATTGCTTACAGTAGTAACAATCTGCATTAGGAGCAGTGCCCTTCTTGACTTGCTTGGCCTTAGAACTGCTCGCGATCTCATCGGGAGCTAACTTTCTTTTGACCGCGCCTTTCTTGACATTGGGCTTGCCCTTGCCTTTCTGCATCATCATCACATGATTGCTGCTTTTCTTAATGCTTTCCTCGGCAGCTTTTAGCATCCCATGCAACTCTGCCAAGGTCTTATCCATGTTGTTCATGTGATAGTTCATTATGAATGGCTCAAAGCTCGGGGGGAGCGACTGGAGAATCACATCAGTAGCCAACTCTTGGCTAAGGGGAAAACCAAGCTTTTCCAGACTCTCAATGTAGCCAATCATCTTAATCACATGAGGGCTGACGGGATTCCCTTCTGCAAGCCTGCACGCAAACAAGGACTTTGAAGTGTTGAACCTCTCAGCCCTTGCTTGGTTCTCAAACATACCACGCAACCCCACAATGATATTGTAGGCATCTGTGTTCTCATATTGCTTCTGAAGCTCAGAGGACATTGTGGCAAGCATGAGACAGCTCACATCAAGGCAATCATTCGTTTGCTTCTCATAAGCTCGCCGTGCAGCCGCAGTAGCATTATCAGGCAAGTCATCAGGATATGGAGACTCAAGGACATACTCCTTGCGCTCTTGCTTGAGAACAATTCTCAAGTTGCGATACCAATCCATAAAGTTCGTTCCATTGAGTTTTTCTTTCTCAAGAATAGATCGCAAATTAAAAGAACTGGATGCGGCATTAGTTGACATGATCTACAACAAAGAATATGCAAAGTTTAGCACTATGTTTATGTTCATCTTTTATTAAACTATTTAACAAAAGACTCCCACTATGTGTTTTGCAACAAAACTCCCTCTAAGTTACATAGTGGGTCAAGATCCTCATTTCACTAATTCCTAGTGAGCTTTGGCATCACGGCTAGAAAACTAGTGACATCGGTAAGCAACACCTTGCTAATCACATCCCTTTGTGACTCTTGCTTGTTGGGTGACATCAATATGCCCCGGCCCCAACCTATGCCCCAAGGTCCAAAACTGTTTTGATAACCTTGTTAAGTAAACCAAATGCTTCCGCATGTAGATGTCCGACATCTACCCCAAATAATGATGATAACCGACAGCACTCTACTTTGGTAGACCTACCATGCGGTGATCATTATCTTTTGGTGCAACATATGGAAGGGCATGAACACCTAATTTTATGAGGGATTCTATCCTACCAAAGCAACATATCACAAAAACATTGCATAAGAATAAGATAGATAATATCACAGATAAACACATTTAACTGTGAAGTAGTATGGCCCAAAAAATGGTGATCTCCATCTCCATGTAGGTGTAGACGATCTCCATCCTCCACATCACTCCTTTAGGCCACCATGCTTGAAAGCTTGTAACCTCAAAACTAAGCTACTACCTATAATAGCTAGAAATTGAAGATTACAAAGATAGATTCAAGCATTAAGGTCGACACGCAGGTCGTTAAATACAATATAGACAGCTAACAATAGCTGAAATAATCATGACACGCAGGTTATGAACGAATGTTACATGCATCACATACATCTCATACATTCCAATAAGATATAGGGCCATACTATTCACATCATTCCATGCAAAAACAAGTTAGACGTAGAATCGTATTCTACCTAACGATGTGAACCCATGACGCTATACAAGGCGGGTACGCACGGCGGTCGAGGGGGGCCGCCCCCCGCGGGTTTCAGGGTAGTGCCCTGAACACCCTACGAAATTTACAGATCCAATCTATGAAATCGCAATGGAAAAACTATTCGGCACAACCACCTTATGCCGATCCGAGACATTCTCTAGGAAGCTAGTTTTTCCACTGGGCCGAGGCCATCAGATCCGTAACATACTAGTATTCGACATAACCACCTTATGCCGATCCGAGACATTCTCTAGGACACTAGTTTTTTTTATTGGCCCGAGGCTATCAGATTCATATCCTACTAGTATTCGACATAACCACCTTATGCCGATCCGAGACAATCTCTAGGGCACTAGTAGTAATACAATCTGTGCCTCATCTAACCCCGATTCACCGATTGATCTCATCAACCCGTGCTACCATCGATTCATCACATGAACCGATTGATCTAGACTATAATAGATCCAATCTACTACAACCGCATATCAACATATGCGCTGATCCAGATCGCAAACTAAGCAAGATGGCTCTGATACCACTTAAGGAACGCGCGTAGGCTACGATAGCAGAAAATAAAAAATTTCTACCGCGCACACCAGGACATCATGCTAAGGAGGGATCATAGATCGTTACCACTAGACGCGCAGCGCGGCGGAAGAAGAGTTGCAGAAGCCGATCCAACCATGCGCGTCGAGGTAGTAGTGGAAGTAGCCGATCGTCCCGAACAGATCGTCTCCTCCACGCGATCAACCACACCGCGAGCAGATCCAATTTGTAGATTGTTGATGCCGATCAACGCCGCAACGAGCAGCGCCTCCACCGGTATCCACACGTCCGGGGCTGGAACGCCGATCGCGAGTGTACCAACACTCGCGAGCGGCTAGGGTTTGGCTCGGGAGGTGGCGGCTAGGGTTTTGCTCGGGAGGAACAGAAGTGTATATCCCTCAGCCCCCCCGCCTCCATATATATAGACCTCCTCACTTGGGCCTCGTGGACCGAGGCCCAATAGGAGTCTATCCGGATCTCTATCCGAATTGAGCCCACATCCGAATCACATTCGAATTAGTGTTCCAACCCGTTAAGTGTGCGACCCTGTAGGTTCACGTATACTTGGTCGCGACCCGGAAACGCCTTTCCGGTCACCCTGTTAATAGCGGCCTTTAGCAAGACATATTAACCCCAAAGTATACATAAAGATCATATCGGCTGAACCTGTAATGTTCTCATGTACGAATCCCTTTGCCTCACGATATATTTTAAGCTCAAGGCGAGACCTGTATCATCCTCTTAATAGCTCAATCACTCACTCGATTCCGTGATGGATTATGAACTTGTGATTGACTCCTCAATCACATTGGCGTGGCCATGCACTTTCATAATCCATTACATCGAGGGGCCCAGAGATATCTCTCCCATATGGAGGGGCAAATTCTATCTTGATCATTCACATCCCACTACATGTTTCATAGCAAACCCGAAGACTACTTTTATGACTACCCAGTTACGGAGTAGTGGTTAGTAGTCTCAAAATAGGCTACTACGCATGTTGGGAACCATGATGATCTCAAGTCTAAGGATTCTACATAAACACTACTTGAGACCAACTAATGACACATGGAATCTCTGCAGTGTCTCATGGCGGGTCTATCCAACATATGTTCACTAACACATGTCCATATTATTGATTTGGTATCTCCATACCATGATCCATGAGACATGATCATCAATCAATACATATGCTGATCTTTGAATCATATTTGTTCCTCATATGATATATAATCAGGGATCATTTAGAAATAGCAACATTTTGACATTAAGAGTCTCATGAATAAGTCACATACTCATTTATCAATAATGATAATGTCTATTTCAAGGAACAAACTAATGCATCATAAACATAGTATGTGATATATATAACATCTCCATGTTGCCTCTAGGGCATATCACTAACATGCCCTTGACCGTGGGCATGACTATTCGAATAATTTTAACTCTGCAGAGCTTGCACACTTTACCCACAAGAGACAATCCGCTCGTTGCCCTGCATGATTCCTTGGTTATGCGTTGAGTGGACTAAGTGATGATGGTCCGATCTTCCAAAAGGTACTAATAAGTCGATTGTGGAGAACTCGACATTGATGATCCAAAGGCTCCGACCAAAACAGATCGAACCCCTCGCAATCACTACACCACTGCTCCGTTGGTTATCAACCATGCCAAACACGGTTGACCTCGCCAAGAAGGCTATCTACTGCAAGCGAATCAAGAACACAAGCAAGAGAGTTCAAGATGCAATCTAAAATTGTATTGCGAATAAAGATTAAGTTCACAAGTTGGGGTTCCTCAACCGAACATACGGTGAAACTACTAAGCAGAATAATCTCTTAAGAAAAACCCGAGGAAAACTAAAGGGGTGCGACCTCCTTAAATAGGGAAGGGGAAGCCGCCCGTATCTAATGAAAAGAGGTGCGGTACTATTCATGGTTACTGTTTACGTGAATAGTACCAGCCCACATAGCCTAAGTTACAAGGCCCTCCGCCCACTTTGACTCGGAGACGTCCATGAGACGTGACTTGTTTGGCAGTTTGTGATCGGCTCGGATGGAGTTTGGAGGTGAGACTAGATCCATCTGAAGGTAGACTCCTAGAGCTCCATGCGACCTCCATGAGACGTGACTTGTTTGGCAGTTTGTGATCGGCTCGGATGGAGTTTGGAGGTGAGACTAGATCCATCTGAAGGTAGACTCCTAGAGCTTTCCAACAAGTACTTGTGGAGCTCAAACGGACTTCGTATTTGAAAGTTATGCATATTTGAAGTTGGGCCTATCAGGCTGAATCCGAATTGATCTAGAGGCCGAATTGGATTCTAAAACTTGTCCAACTTGAACTCTTGTTTCAATTGGTCCACAAGTGATGTGGTGCTACAAAAAAATATTTTTTTTCATCATTAGATAGCATCATATTCTCATTTAAAATATATTGAAGCTGAAGGAATGAATTCACCTTTAGTTCAATCTTGATATTGGGCGGTATGGTCGTATGTATTTGTGGTGTGGTCACATCATGCACCATCACAGTAACTTTTCAAAATATCTCACCCCTTTCATCATCTCACCCATATGGGCTTCTCCTGCTTGCAGCAGGTCCCATAAGTTGTGCGGGATGTTCTTCTTCTATGCGTCTAGCAGCTGGACTACCCACACTGACTAGCATGCCGCAGAAAACTTCACCCTCTGTGAGTGTCCCATTCAAGTTGTCACATAGACAGCCACTTGCACTACCTGATGAGGGCATCCTTTTCATAGATACAACCATGCCGACTCCAAAACAAGCTCAACAAACTAAAACTGTGATACAAGGACCAATGACTCAAGCACGAGCACATCAACTTAACCATCAGGTGAATGCGTTCCTAAGTTTGCATACAAAAGTTTCAAAGAATGGAATACTACTTAATACTACGAACGCTAGAATGTGATGCTAGTGGAATTGGATTGGGTGGTGTGTTGTTGCAAGAAGGTAAATCTGTGGCATACTTTAGTGAAAAATTGAGTGGGCCTAGTTTAAACTATTCTACTTATGATGAGGAATTATATGCTCTAGTTCAAACTTTCGAGACATGACAACATTATTTATGGCCCAAAGAATTTATCATTCATTCTGATCACGAGTCATTAAAGCATATTAGAAGTCAAGAAAAATTGAACAGTAGGCATGCAAAGTAGGTTGAATTCATAGAGTCTGTTCCTTATGTCATAAAACACAAAAAGGGAAAGGAGAATGTTATTGCTGATGCATTGTCTAGGAGATATACCATGCTCTCACAACTTGACTTCAAAATATTTGGATTAGAAACAATTAAAGAGCATTATGTTCATGATGATGATTTTAAAGATGTGTTGCTGAATTGTAAAGAGGGAAAAACGTGAAATAAATTTGTCCTAAATGATGGATTTTTGTTTAGAGCTAACAAGCTATGCATTCCAGCTAGCTCCGCCCGTTTGTTGTTGTTACAGGAAGCGCATGAAGGTGGGCTGATGGGACATTTTGGAGTGAAGAAGATGGAAGACATATTTTCTAGTCATTTCTTTTGGACAAAGATGAGACGTGATGTGGAACATTTCGTTTCTCGCTGTCACGACTTAATCATCATGGTTTGTATATGCCTCTACCTGTTCCTAGCGTATCATGAGAAGATATTTCTTTGGACTTTGTTTTAGGACTGCCTAGGACAAAGAAGGGGAGGGATAGCATATTTGTTGTTGTTGATAGATTTTCTAAGATGGCACACTTCATACCATGTCATAAAACTGATGATGCTACCAACAATGCTGATTTGTTCTTTCGTGAAGTTGTTCGCTTGCATGGTGTGCCAAATACAATAGTTTTCGATCATGACACTAAATTCCTTAGCCATTTTTGGAGAACTTTATGGGCTAAATTGGGGACTAGGCTGTTATTTTCTACTACTTGCCATCCCCAAACTGATAGGCAGACTAAAGTTGTGAATAGAACTTTATCTACCATGCTTAGGGCTGTTTTGAAAAAGAACATCAAAATGTGGGAAGAATGCTTGCCTCATATTGAGTTTGCTTATAATCGTTCACTACATTCTACTACAAAGTTGTGCCCTTTTGAGATTATCTATGGTTTTGTGCCTCGTGTTCCTATTGATTTGCTACCACTTCCATCTTCGGAGAAGTTAAAGTTTGATGCTAAACAATGTGTTGATTTGATGTCGAAAATGCATGAGACAACCAAAGAAAATATTGAACGCATGAATGCTAAATATAAACTTGTTGGTAGTAAAAGAAGGAAGCATTTAACTTTTCAACCGGGTGATTTAGTTTGGTTGCATTTGAGAAAAGATAGATTTCCTGAATTGAGAAGGTCTAAGTTGATGCCTAGAGCTGATGGTCCTTTCAAAGTGTTGAAAAAGATTAATGATAATGCATATAAGCTTGAGTTACCTGCAGATTTTGGGGTTAATCCCAGTTTTAACATTACAGATTTGAAGCCATACTTAGGAGAAGAAGATGAGCTTGAGTCACGGACGACTCAAATGCAAGAAGAGGAGGATGATGAGGACATCATTTCCATAGATACAATCGTGCCAACTCCAAAACAAGCACAACAAACTGAAACTACGATACAAGGACCAATGACTCGAGCACGAGCACGTCAACTTAACCATCAGGTGAATGCGTTCCTAAGTTTGCATACAAATGTTTCAAAGAATGGAATACTACTTAATTCTTGTGATGATTTAATCGTCTTTAGGAACCATGGGGAAGAACCACGCAAGCTCAAGTGTAGAAGTGGAACCGTCAAGCGCAATCCAAGTCCTGTTCGCGAGTTCGACTCAGATTCGGCCTTCTTAACTGCGTCTACTTCAAACCGCCATAGCTTTTGATCCAGAAGGTTTCTCGGGGCCCGTGAGTTCTTTGAAAAGCTCTTGGAGTCTACTTTCAGATGGATCTGGTCTCACCTCCAAACTCCATCTGAGCCGATCAAAAACTGCCAAATAATTCACGTTACTTTTCTAGTCCGAGTCAAAGTGGGCCTTGGGCCTTGTAATCGAGTCCTGTTCGGCTTCCAAGTATTTTGGCTGACCCTCCACCTCTTGTGTCTCTTAAATAGGTAGCCACACCCTCTTCTAGGGTTTGGGTTTTGATAGACTAAGTTAGCTTTTGCTACTTCGCCTTGTATTCACGCGTGTCGATGAGACCGTCCGAATACTTGTCTTTGGAACCCTACCGTTTTTCTGTTTCAGATTGAAACCTGCATCTTTTATTCGCAATTGAGTTGTTGTTCATCTTGTTCTTGCCTGTTTTTCGATTGCTTGTAGGAACAAGTACCCTTGTGGTTAGGTTGATTGTGCTTCGACAAGGTCACGAACAACCTCTAGAGTTGGTGTATCGATCGCTAAGGCGCAACGTCCTTGGATGGTTGTAGTCGGGTTGTCAACGTTATCTCTTTCCCCAATCGAATCTACCACTTTCATCGAAAGATCGGGACCGCTAGTGCTATCACTATCTCACCTCCTCCACCGATGAGATAACTTTCAGGGTTCAATAAATCTACTAAGCCAAGTTGTAATTTTACAGACTTGTGGTTGTACTTCTTTTACACCGGAGGTCATGACAAGATTCAGTCCTTATGGTTATCTAAGCGGTTCTACTACTAACCACACTCTCGTGCACTGCTACACCATACCCCCGAACCATCTGCCCAGATAGATAAGCAATTTGGGGTTTTTGGAAGCATAAAATAATCAAACAAAAATATATAAGTCATTTCCACCATGACTTCCAAACCTAGTTTCTCATGATTGAAAGTAATGCTTTGGGCATTTTTGGTGCCCCTGAATATCTAAGCAGTACTATGCAATGAAGTATATTTACGGATTTAATTTCGAAAGTCGTACCATTATAATTTTCACTAAGGTGACAAGGCTCAGATATTCAAGTGTCCAAAATGAGTGTAATACTAGCAAGATCATTAATGGGCATATAACTAGAAGCTGAAATGTAACATAAATTTGCACATAAAATAACAGCATGCAATTTACTAGTTTAAAACGGAATTAATTTGCCGAAAATGTAGGTTCAACATGATCAAAGTATTGATTCACCTTGCGCGGTTTACCGCGGGCTTGAGCTCACACAATGCTTTCTCATTCGATGGGCTTGAGCTTCTGGTCTTTATCTTCACTTCGCTCTTGATCTCGCTTGATCCCTTGATTCTTCTGGACTCCAATTTCTAATTACGTGCTAAACATCTTACTGTTGTTATTTAGAGAGTTGCCCAGAATCGATCTCGCACATTTCCAGTACATTGGTACCACTGCCTCTCGTGCGAAGTTGCTTACACCACTGCCGGATCCCCACCCAACTTTTCTTCATTTTTTTTCTTTCTTTCCTCCTTTCCTTTCTTTTTTCTCTCTTTTCTTTTCTTCTTCTTCCTTACCATGGCTTTATCTTCCTCTCTTTATTCTCTCCATGCCGACAACGGCCGATGAACGGCGGAACTCCACTGTAGGCAAAAATGGCGGAACTCCACTACAGGCAGCGCAAACGGCCAATGAACGTCGTTCAGTTAACAAAAGAAAAATAGCAATTGCTGAGAGAAGGAAGGGAGAGAGGACTTCAGATTTTTAGGGATGACTCGCAGGAAATTTTTTTACATAAATATACTCGCGGGAAATTTTTTTACAAAAATAGGCTCAAGTCACCCCCCATTGGACGACTCTCACCTTTCGCCCAACCGGGAGGCGACATTTAGGGAATGTGGGGACCGTTGAGCGAATCAATAATATCGCTTGAGCGTTGGGCGACTTATTACAGTCGCTGTATGTCGGAACCCGGAGTAACGACTCCTGGATCCTCTGTGTAAGTCGCACTAGTCCAGGATCAGCTAGTGCACACAGTACAACAAAGATATATACCAAGCACAAATGACTTCATATATTAAATAAAGGGTACGACCTTATGGCCAAGTCTTACATCAACGCCCATTGGCAAAGATAAATAAAGAAAATAAATGCGGAAGCAAAATGATAAATAGCGAAGCCCAAGCCTGCCCACAGGCAAACGACAGTAAGACGCGACCTATTCGTCCAGATCTTCACCGTAGTTGACGTCTTCCTTCTCTGTGTGGAAAAAGCAACGTGAGTACAAACTTGTACTCCGCAAATCACCCGGGAAAATGCAACATAATGATAAAGGCTTCAATGGAAGGCTTATAGGGTTAGTTTGCATAAAACAGCATTTAAGAAATGCAATAGATAGATTGAGATCGCAGAATTTAATACAGTAAGTAAAAAAATTACTTGTAATAGAAAATAATACCGTCAGTGCAGGCTCCGACCATACACCAACCTATCCACGGGCATCCCACCCAGACCATCTTTTCCAACAGTTCACGTATGGATTCCATCCATCCACACGCCTTCACTGCACAACTCTGATGAATTCCATCCATTCACCAGATTTCAATCTCTCACGGATTCCATCCATCCGCAAGGTTTTCATCTCTCGAGGATTCCATCCATCCACAAGGTTTTCAAAAACATTTTGAAAAGCAAAGTCTAATCCATGAAAAACTTTTACTCAGCATGCCCATGACCGTGGGCACGGCTATCCAGGATAGATTATACACTCTGCAGAGGTTGTACAGCTTTACCCACAAGACACGATCATCCCATATTGCCACCGGGTTACACACTTCCTTAGGTGTGCGGCGAGGAGTCGTGACAAGGCCTTTACAATGCAAAGCCTTCAACCTGGTCGAGCCAACTCTAAGGTTTCACCCCAGTAAGGAATCCACCAGACCGGGACCCCCTCTTGAGCCTAGACGAGACTTCTCATGGCTTAACCACGCTCGCCCAAGTGAGACTTCACATGGCACCAACCACGCTCACTTTTAACCTACAACTCGGCTCACGTTGGGACTTCACAAATTATTCAGCCAGGGCTGTCCCATACCAGCCATGTGGTAGTACGATTAGGGCTTTGCAACAGTAGCGCACAGACCGGTCCTTAATCTGACTTAGGCCCAATCACATACCCCCGTGCACGACAATCAACCACTGCGGCTCCAACCAACAGGGCATGCCTGCACCCACCATTCTAACCAATTGCCTAAGTCTAAACCAGGTTTCGTATTTTGTTTGCAAAATATTTCATAAACCTCATTGACTCGCCAAAGTCAAGAGTACATAACATTTTATGTGAAAAGGTTCGTCATTTCATGTGAAAGATATCCCAAAACAAATATTATATCTAAGCAGGTCTAAGCATTTAATATGAAATCTCTCTAGCCAATACTAATGTACTAACTAGAGTTTGATTCTAGGGTGACAAGGTATAAGGAATTCAAATTCAATAGAGGGATTAACAAGTAGGCAATAACTAAACTTAAAACTGAATTGAAATACGTTGAATAAAAGTATGCGTGCAATATAATTTAAATCAAAAAAATCTTATTTTGAAAACTGGGATCAACATGATCAAGGAGGGTGACTTGCCTTGCTCTTCAACTTGGTTCAAACCTTCGTCGTCGAATTTTCCCGAATCGTCGAAGTCTACACGTGAAAATAACCCACCAAATTCAAATAAATTCAAAATAAAATTCAAATTGAACTCAAATATTTGAATTGAGGCTATAAATGGATAGAGGGGAATTTTTTATGAATTTAGAAATTTGAATGGGCTAAATCGGAGTTAGAACGAAGGAGAACGGGCTCTGGGAAGATTGAAAAGAGAGAAAATGGAAAAAGAGGATTTTTGGAATTATTTTTTCTATAGGAAAATCTAATTATGGCGTCAGCATTGCGTCGGCCCTGGGATTTTTGTTTTTGGTCGATTTATTTTTGTACTGGAAATGGTGTTGAGGGGCTGACAGTGGGCCCCTGGTCCATGGACCAGGTCCATGGAGAGGGGGGCGCTGAGGTGGCACGGGTGGCGGGCCGGGCTGGCGTGGCGGCCAACGGGACGAGGGAGCCGACGGGGCGGGGACGTGGCGCCCACGTCACCTGCCACGCAAGCACAGCCCGGCTGACGTGGCACGACGGCCGGGGTGGCGCACGGGCACGGCGTCGACGGCGGAGCTCCGGCGGGCGGCGGCCGGTGGCGAGGGCGAAAACGGGAAGAGGAGGAGGAGGCGATCTCGGGGAGGGGTGCGGGCTCACCGGAGGTGGCCAGAGTAGGGCCGACGGCGAGGAGGAGGCGGTGGTGGATCGGGTCTCCCGCGGCGGCGGTGTTCCGGCGGCGGAGAGGCGCGGCCGAGGGGCGCACGGGCTTCGCGGCACGGCGGGGAAGGTGATGGCGGTGTCGGCCGGGCGCGGGGGCGAGTGGAGCGGCGGCGATTGCTCGCCGTAGTCCCGAGGCGGCGACGACACCGAGGGCGCTCGACGCGGCGGCGATGGGATGGCCGGGAGGGCGATGGGATGGCCGGGAGGGCGAGGGGAGTGGATGGGGAGGTGGTGCGGTGAATGCCGAGGCCGAGGGGGGGTTTAAATAGGGGGCGGAGGGGAGCGGGGGCGCACGGATTTCTCGCCGGAGTGGGGGCGCGGGCGGCGGCAGTTGCGGAGAAGGTGGGGATCGGGCGCGGGAGAAGCGGGCGCACGAGGGGGAGGACGTGGGGCGGCGCGTGGGGGAGTGGCGGCGTGCTCGGGGAAGTGGGGTCGGCCGGGTAGGGCGGAGGGGGTTGCAACGGCCGGCGGCGAGGCGAGAGGAAGAAGACGGCCGCGCGGGGAAGAAGGCGGGGGTGGCTGACAAGCGGGCCCGGGCTGGCAGAGAGGGGAGACGCGGCTGACGGGCGGGGCCCGCGGGCAGAGAGAGGCGGAGACAGTGGAGCGCCGACAAGTGGGGCCGGGGAGGAAGAGAGAGAGAGAGGGAAGCGGGAGCGCTGACTGGTGGGGCTGGGGCGCAGAGAGAGAGAGCGCGCGGGCGGCTGCGATGGAGGGAGGGAAGATCGGGCGGCTGGGGGCGCGGATGGCCAGATGGGCCGGGCGCACGGGGAAGGGGAATCTGGGCCGCACGCGTGGCAACCGGGTGGAGGGGGAAGGCGGGATCCGGCGGGGCGACGTGGCTGGCATCCGGCCGTCCACGTGGCGGCCGGAGGAGGGAGGAGGGGATTTGATTTTTGGAAATTGATTTTGGATTTTCAGAAAAAGCCTAGAAATTTCATTTAGCCTCAGAAAAATACAAAAATACCTCCAAAAATTCCAGCAAAATTCCTAGAACCTTCTGGAGACATTTTGGACTTAAATAAAATATTTCCAACTAATGTTGGTATTTAATTTTCATACTTTGAAATACTTTTTAATTCCAAAAATATATTTTTAAACTCCAGAAAACTCAGAAAACCCAAATAAAATCCAAATAACTCCAAATATTTAATTTGACATATAATTTTATAGAAAATCAAAATAATATTTTTAGGTTTTCTGAAATTGCTTCTCAAATCTAGCTTTTTCAAAAACAGAAATTCAGGGCAAATCCAAATTTAAAACTTAAGCACAAAATACTTATTTTAATTCAAATTTTATTTTATTCTATTTTTATCATTTATTTAATTATTTTTATTTTATCAAAAATTTGGGATGTTACAATTAGCTCGGTGGAGGGGTGGGGAATGCACACACGGGCCTGGAGAAGGTGGAGGCGACGAACGGCTGTCGGTTACATCGAAGTTAAGGTCGGCGCAAAGGCGAGTAAAGAGGGAGGTAAGCGGGGTTTAAAGTTGGGAAATGGTGCAGGTTGAATGCGGGAGTAATTAGGCTTTCAATTGTAGCAAATGCTTGGGCTAAAGAAAAGAAACGGCCAAATTTAAGAGCTCGGGCGGGGCATCAATGGTGGCGGTGGAAGGTTGAAGAGGGCAAGGAGAAAGAAGAAGCTGACAGGCGGGGTTGGGCTGTCGCCAAGAGAGAAAAGAGAGGAGAAAGCGCGGACGGTCGGATGAGCGACGTGGCGCATGGAGAAGATCAGGGCCATCGGATTGAAACGAAGGGGTAAGTGAGATCAAGCGACTGGGATTAGATCGGCTGATGGCGGATTGAATCAGGGCTTGACACATGTCAGCCTGAGGAGAGAAATGAATTAAAATTCATTTTTGGTTTTCAGAAATACTAGGAAGCTTTGAAAATACATAGAAAATAGTAAATAAAGTCTAAAAATTCTAGAACAATTCACAAAAATTCCTAAAGATAGTTTACACTTATGAAAAATATTTTCAACTTAATGTTGGTCTTTTAATTTTTACAAAAATACTTTTTAGCTTTGAAATTGTTTTTTAAGCCAGAAAAGCACAAAAAATCCTGATAAAAGCCAAATGCTTTAAAATAATTGATTTTAAATAGGATTTTTATAGAAATTCAAAATAATCCTTACTTAACAATGTTTTTTTGTATTTTTAGTTAAATTGTTTGTTTTCATAAAATTTAAAGCTAAAAAAAGGCAAATAAAATATCAGAAATTCAAGCAACCAAAGAACACTTGATTTTATTTTAAATCAAATAAATTTTTAATTTTTTTTACTAAAAATTTTGGAAATAAACAACTGGGTTGTTACACGCATGTGCGGCGTTGCTGCCTCGAAGCCAGCTCAACTGCCGCTCGGCTCTCGACAGCGTTGCTGTCGCAGCTCATGTGCTACGCGCGACTGCCTTGCTCGGCCGCGCGTTGTCGCCGTCGCATGCATGGCTCCGGCCTCACCCTTGGCCGTGCTGCAGCGTGCATGCGCCACAACACGCCGCCTTGCCAATGCTCTTTTCTTCTTTCCCCACGGCCGCACCGGGCCTTGCCCACTGAATGATAGCCACGAACTCCTTTCTTTCCCGTTCGTTCAAACAAACTTGTATGCGCAAACCAGTGGTATAAATGGAGTGCTCGGATGATGGGGAACGCAATGGTATGACATGCATAGGGGTGCAAACGGGTCGGATTCAGACGGATATTGTTGTTACCATATCCTAACCCATATTTTTCTCCGGATTCGGTACTAATCGGATTCGGTACCAATCGGATTCGGTGCCGGATCGGTCGGGATTAACTCGTTTGTAAGGAATACATGCAGTACAGCAAATGGAGTAGGAGGAGGTACTGTCAAAAACTTGATGTTACTACTTAATAGCTGATGTGGAAGATTTTATTTTACCATTGCAAAAGAAAATGAAACGTCAAATAGTAGCACTACCTTAAATCAAACTTGAAGACGTATCGGATTCGGACGGATATTGCTGTTACCATATCCTAACCCATATTTTTTCTCCGGATTCGGTACCAATCGGATTCGGTGCCGGATCGGTCGGGATTAACCCGACCCGTTTGCACCCCTAGACATGCATCGAGAGATTTGCAATCTTTGGTGCTGATTGGAAGGAGAGAAGGGCATGGAGTTGTATTCTTGGTTGGGACTTGGGAAGAAATGGCAATGGGCTGCTCCTATTCGGTCTGGATAAGAAATGACAGGGAGCAAAGGGTGGCAAGTGGGGAGCGTTCGGTTGGGGAAGAATAAATGAGGGGGAAGGTAGAGAAATGGATTTGTACAAAAGTGTTTGCTTCATGTCTAGACGTGGGTTTCTGTTGGAGAGAACAGGTGGCGTGAGAGAGATGAAATGGCTGTGTTGTTTTCGACTGGGCAAAAAGATAAATGGCCAGGGTGTCATGCTGGATTGGGGAGGTGGCATGGTGATGTTCAGTTGGGGGAAAAGGCAGTGAGATGAAAGAGAGAGAGAAAGAGAGAGAGAGAGAGAGAGAGAGAGGAAGAGAGAGAGGAAAAAGGGGCTGGCCCCACATGAAAGAGAGAGAGAGAGAGAGAGGGCTCAAGCCAAAATTTTAAAATTTGAATTTTAACATAAAATTTTTAACTTACCTTTGGATTTATTGATTCTTGGAGTTTTCATGATATTCAAAACTTAAATTTTTATTTAAGTTTTGGATTCAATTTTTGGATTTTTAGTTTAGATTTTAATTCACACTTGGATTTACTAAGTTCTAATTTTGCATGATGTTTAAAATTTTGAATTTTCAGTTTAGTTATTTAAATGCGAGCTTTTACTATTCTTTTAGCCCCTGTTTTTCTTTATCTAGGTAAATTGAATTTTTAAATTTTTATTTCCATTATTTTGTTATTATTATTATTATTTTGTTAGGCTCATTACTTGCATTTTGAAATCATTCCCAGTTATTTACTTGGATACTATTTCTCAATTTATTTGCACAAAACTCAAAAGATTTCAATTAAACCTTCAGAAGAAATTTGACTGTCAACAAAACACAAGAAAAAGTTTTAAAATTCTATATTTCTAAATATTTGAAATTTAGGATGTTACACATGGCGGGCTAGTTGAGTGAACTTGTTGAGGTACTCACTCACTGACATGTTCTTTTGCTGCAACTCCTGGAATTCCTCCTTCTTCATTGCAATCACTCCATCCAAAATATGAGTGTGTCGAAGTGCTGCTGTGAACTCAGCCCAAGTTATGATATCCTTGTCCTCATGAGCGGCACAGTAATTCTCCCACCACTCTGCAGTGGCTCCTTCTAGTTGGTGGGTAGCATACAACACTTTCTCGCGGTCGGTACACAGGGCAAGGTTCAGCTTCCTTTCTATCAAACGCATCGAATCATCGACTTCCAAGGGCTCGAAAGACCGTGAATAGGTGGGCGGCCTCGTCCTCATGAATCTAGGAGGTTTCTGTATGACATGTGCCTACTCACAGCGCTTGTCGACCGTTGGTGGCTAGAGACACACACGTTCCACCTCCCATACAAGGAGATGACGCCAATGCTTCAGGACATTTTGTACCTCAATGGACTCTCTCGCATGGGGGCCATGGTGCTATCGGTGGACGTAGATCTGAACTGGAACCCTCAAATACTTGCGAGTTTTTGGGGGTGCTACTAGTTAATGTTAGTTATAGAGAGTTCACCAGCACCATGGTCCTATGGAGAAGTGGCTTACCTAGTTTTATATAAGTGCTATTTCACATTACCATACTAGTTGTTGTTGTTGTTCAAAGTACCATTCGTAACTAGTACATGTTGTTCATTTTCAGCCAAAGAGGATGCCCCCCATGTGGGGCATTATGTTGTGAGGCGGCACTTGGAGGCGTACGCGCTTTGGTTCTTTGGTTGTGTCATGTTCTACTCATCTTGGACAAACACATGATATAGTATGCTAGGCAGATAGTGGATACAGAGTTGGAGGATATCCCATAGCATGCCAGGGGCTCGATGGTATGGCTGCCACATACCGTGAGCTTTGTAATGGGTGTAGAGAACAATAGAGAACTCCACACTCTCTGAGTGCCCTCTTCTACCACAGTTGTGGTTGTTGAGCACCTCCAGATTGGTCATCTACATATTGAGCTAGGTCCCTACAGCTCGACCTTATACATGGTACCATCCAACACCGTGGACTGTCCTACCATAGGGATCTTGTGGTGTTGCCGATGGATTAGTTTCATCCTTCCACAATCTCAATTCAAATATGTTCGTAGTGAACACACATCTACCACCCCTTGGATCCCGACCCCCAAGCCTCGATCTATTGCTCGAAAGTAAGGAGTCGTACAACCTAGAAATCCCCTTCACGACTACCCCATATCCCTAAGTTTGGCCATAATGCAAGCACAAACATGACGTGGTAGTCTAGGTTTCCAACAATGTGGGCAACCTAGGAGATTTAATTCTTTCACTACCCTATGTTCATGATAAGTGCTTCATTTTCTTCTATCTATACTTCAACACATGCATCGCTTGTAATCATCTCGTCTTCCTTGCAGACCGCGTATTGTAAGTTCACCAAGTGGATCAATCGTATCTAATACCTGTCCAAGTTTACATTCACACACTCCATATCCACCTAGATGAGTTGCGATAGGAGCTCCAGACTGACAAGATCAACAATGATGAGCTCCGCTGGCAGAGGATTAGGGAGAGCAACAACGAGGAGGTGGTCCACTTCAGCAATGACTATGACTCGTAGTGCTTTTACACCAACCTAAGCTGCAATTGTGCCTACCACTACCGTGACAACCAACCATGTCCATGCCACCCTAATGGCCGCCACTCTATGTGGGTGCCCTACGTTATTCTATTTTCAGCTTAGGGGTATTGGCCCACAAGCCCTATTAAATCTACAACCACCATATCATTTATATTCTGCAAGGCGCACATGTATCTTATATATATTTTGGGTTAACGATTCGTGCATATTGTCATTTATATTATATGAGTAGTGAATCAAATATAAGCACATAACTAAACCATACACACCATGTAATTCGTGCCTTCATTATGATATGTTTGAAATTATTTATTTAAACAAAAATTATTAATGCAACATGAGACATACTACTCAAATTCTCTATTTAATTGTTACCTATTATTTCAAAACTACTAAAGCCAAAAAATAGATGATTTATTCATAACTAATACAATTTTAATTAGGAAAAAATGTACTATTTACAAAACAAAAAACACTTTGTCGTTATTTCAACTGGCGACAACCTCTTTCGCCATTTGAATTGACGACATCGCCTCTGTCGCCAATTCAGTTGATGATAGAATCTCTGTCACTAAATGAATCGGTGACAGAGCCTTTACTGTAATTTATTTGGCGACAGAGACATGCAGGCTGCCACGCAGGGCTCTACATAGGATTGTCGTTGTTTCAAATAACGTCAGAGTGCCAAAATGGTGACATCAGATTATTTTTGTTCTTCTTAAACGATAATATATTTATATAATATTAATAAAAATGTATTATTTAAAAATAATCGCTTCCCTGCATGCCGCCGTAATTTTGCACCGAGCCCCCAGACTTGTCTCTAATCTTTCCCAACAACCCCTCCATCCTAATCCCATCCTGATGCATCTCTTCTCTCGATCTCGTCTGCTTCTCTCGAACAGGCGTGGGTGGGCCGGGGCGGCTGCACACAGAGGAGGAGCCGCCGCAGGACGACAACAACGCGCTGCCTGCCCACTTACTGATTGCCTGATGCTGTCATGCTCGGTGGTTTTGAACGTACGTGCTGCCGATGCTGCTTCCGTTGTTTTTGTGGGATCGAATGTCAGATTCCCTTGCACTGATTGCCTATACTGAAATTCTGGTATGGCTTGTACAGAACGTTTGTTAGCTTCAACTGTATATTATTTAGAATGTTTGCATACGATTTCTTGAGCTGCTGCCTTGTCTCAGTTCTTGTGCACACCGAAGCTTCTCTATCTTTTACCAACCAATTGTATGGCCGTCAGTCAAGAAAGCTGCAGAAAAAAAAAATTAAGTGCAAGCATTCAGTACCATTCCATTGATTTCCATGATAAGCAACATTCACTCTCATTTCAAGCATCATCAAATAAAACCTGACACTGTTCAAGTGCCATCATCAAATAAAATCACCTGATGTTGTGCAACTTCAAACATCACTAACTCTCAATAGTCTCCTTTCACTGATTCCTATTACACCTGATCCTGTTCAAGTAAATTTGGAAATGCAAGTATCTGCTACATTCAGGTACAAGCACCATCCATTCTCATTTCATTGATTTCCGTTACAAGCACAATCACACACATTAAGTCAACTACACTCATTTTTCACACAAATAAAAAAAATACAACCATCATTTACATTCAGTATGTTTTACAAAGAGCACCAGTTCTGTTCTTCCTACGAAAACAAATTGAAAGGCAGTGGCACTTAATTCCCAATAAATTCTTTCATGTTATTCGCCAAGCCACATAATCCTTATCATGCTTGCTCATCATGCACTCGTACAGCCAATCATTCCGGCGTTCATCCTGTCGATGGTAGATCTGCATGCAGCCTGCATTGCCAAGAGAAAAGGTCATATGATGGTCCTGACAAATCTTATTGCAATCCCAACTCTAAGTTTGACATAACTTTTTTGTTTTGGAGGGGTCTCTAAGACAGAATTGCTACACTAGAAATGGCAGCTGGATACATTAAAGCTCTTGATTATCTCATGCTCTGGTTTATTTCAAACACACCCAAGTTCGCATGTACTTTTTACCCATTTCGGTTGTAGCTGCTCAGGATCCATGCGGAGATGGCCCTGGGTGTTTCATTGCTCGAAACCTACCACAGTAGCAGAACATACGCTTAGAGCATCTCCAACAGTATAAGCTAGTTACTAACTCTAAGACAACTTCTTCAATAGTACTAACTTTTAGCACATAGCTCATAACATAAATAACCTCACATGACACTCTCACATAATCTTGGAATGTGTGTATGAGACTAGCTCTTGATCAAGAGATAGCTTTTCTCTCTCTTCTATTAAAATATGAAATAATATGTTTAGAGTTAGCTCATAAGTCACTATTGGAGATGCTCTAAGAGCAGGTACAATAAGGCTTAGTCAGCAGGCTATAGCAAATATAATATCAACCAAATCTTACGTGACAGAGAGAGAAAGGAAGAGAGAGAAGGAAGCTGGCTACTAAATTACAGCTAGTTATAGCACATAAAAATATGCATTTCACTCTCTTACACGTGGGGCCAAATAGTTATTGTAATAGCTACCTTATTGTATGAACTATTTTTTTAAATGCTATAGATGAAATAGACAAATGTTATAGCCACTAGTTGGCTATACTATATTGCACTTGCTCTAATAAGAAGTTGATGCAAGTGGTCATGGAACCTTTAAAGAGAGTAAGGTCCAATCTTGAAAGTCCCGGTGCAAAGTTACGTCCAACGTGCAGGGGAAGGCCACGCAGGCTGTCCACGTCACCATTCGTGATGATGTGGTACCGGCGGTAGTGCTGATTCAGTGATTCAAATGCGCAAATTAGGATGTAAATTTAGTGATCCATGAGACAATTTATCCCTAGTAGATTGACAGGTGGGGTTGGGGGGGGGGGGGGGGGGGGGCGAGAAGAATCTCCAGATTTACCAAAGAGAAGTCATCCTGACACCACATCGAACAGAACCGTTCTGACCCTTTGGTTGGGTTAGTTGAGCAAGTCCTGTCGTCTCCTCCCTACTTTTCTCCCCCTCTTCTTCCTTTCTTGGCCTTCTTTTCTTGAGCAAGGAGAAGGGAATCTTGTTGATCTCGGAGGAGAGGAGAGATGGGCGGGCGGGTGGATCACGAGTACTCGTACCTGTTCAAGATGGTGCTGATCGGCGACAGCGGCGTCGGCAAGTCCAACATCCTGTCCCGCTTCACTCGCAATCACTTCTCCCTCGACTCCAAGTCCACCATCGGCGTCGAGTTCGCCACCAAGTCCCTACAGGTCAACAGCCGCGCCCCGCATTCCCTTCCCTCCCCTTTCTGGTTGTTCTAGCTTTTCTACACGCGTGCGTGCGTCCGTGGATGGTCTCGTCTCGATCCCAACCCACCAGATCTTGGTCTTCTTGATCTTGATGGGGGCGAAGGCGAATGTTGTCGCCATGACTGCATTTGCCACCCTCCAAGAATGCTGCTCGTTTCCTAATGCGGGGTGCCGGACGAGTTTTTCTCTCGTATGGATGGATGGCTCGTTCGGGACTTTACAGTGATGTCACAAATCTTCTTGGATGGATCGTTAGGAAGGAACAGCTCTGTTTCAAATTGGACCATCTGTTCACAATTTGTCATCAGATCAATTGTTGTTGTTGTTAGACTTTTGTTGTGACCTCAAATCTGTCCGGTGAGGTAGAGAAATTTGCATGCTAGATTTTCCTTGTTCCCCTGTATCACATCACTGGTTGGTTGATTGATAGGTTGATATGCCAGCTACTGCCTCTGGTATGTATGTGGCATCCTGTCTGTCCTCGAGTGTTAGGTGAAACAAACCTGTCATCTTAAGATTTCCCTTGCCTTCGTTTATTCCGGCCCCTTTACTTTTTCTTTTGTTTCTTCGCACTGTAGTTCCTTTGATCTGAAAACTGTCCTATATTTATTGTAGATTGTAGTACTGGACAGGCAGCCTCCTTTTACTATTCCTGTGCATTTAGCATGCCTATTCTAATTTTCTGATCTCAATACCAAGTACAATTTCGGAAGTTTGTTTGTCTCTGTGAGCATGAATTTATTCGTCCAGCTGTTCTTCGATGTGAAAACTGTTGTTAGCAGATGGAGGGCAAAACAATCAAGGCACAGATCTGGGACACAGCCGGCCAGGAGAGGTACCGCGCCATTACAAGTGCCTACTACAGGGGCGCTGTAGGGGCTCTCCTTGTATACGACATCACAAAGAGGCAGAGCTTTGACAATGTTCACAGGTGGCTTCGCGAGCTCCGCGACCATGCTGACTCTAGCATTGTGATCATGATGGTTGGTAACAAGACCGACCTGACGCATCTAAGAGCCATCTCCGAGGATGAAGGCAAGGCATTGGCTGAAAAGGAGGGACTATTTTTCCTCGAGACATCAGCTATGGAGGCTGTAAATGTTGAGGAAGCCTTCCAGACTATCATCACAGAGGTCTATGGCATTGTTAACAAGAAAGCGCTGGCCGCCAAAGAAGCAGCTGCTGCTGCTGCCCCACTTCCTTCCCACGGCAAAACCATCAGCATTGACAGCACTGCAGGAAATTCGAAGAGGGCATGCTGCTCTACTTAAAATGTAATTGAGCTTTCAGCAACATATTGTAGAGAACCAGGACTGAGAATCGTCGGTACAGGGAGCATAGTGACCTCAAATGGTGTGGATGCAATTGCTACTCTTTTTGTATCGTTGTTGCATGAACGTCCTGGAGTATATGGCTTCTGACACAGTTTGTTCCATGTTTCTGAATCAAAAGTTAGACATGTGTATTAGGATTCGTTCCATTTCCGTTCTGACAGTTGCATGGCACTGCAATATATCTCGGATTATACAATGCAAATTATAGGATGCAAATGTCGTTTGGTTACCCCTTGCTTATTCTATACTCTGTATTGGTGATTTCTTGAGCATGTTGGTTTTGCTGATCAGTTACGCAGCTTATGAATCTGCTTCTTTCGGATAAAAAGTCTGTTGCATATTGGTACTGAATCATACTTGCTTCATGATAATAAAGGATGTTGGAATTATTGATTCAGTTAGTGGGTGGTTTCATGTTGGAAGTTTCTCAATGTCCTAATGTGAGTTGTTTATGTGCCATCTTCCTAGTTGTTTATGCTTATCAGTTGTCAAAGTGCCTCGATGATATAATCCCTTATTATTCCAGTGGGCTAGGATGACAGACTGGACTCTTGTCACCTTTATTCCTTCATCAGAAAGGATCGATTGCTACAAACAACGAGGTTAATTTTTTTTTAGCATGTCTGCATTCTCTTGGTGGTTTTGTAATATTTGAATTCAATAAAAATGTGCTCCAGTGTTTACTTCACTAAAGAGTTATTGAGCGAATATTTTCTGATACAAATTAGTATGAATCAGCTGAAAGAAGAATTGGGCAGGAAATTATGGTTCTACAGCATTGAGGTGTGTCATTTTCAAATTTGGAACATACGTACAATTTTTTATGGATTGTTCAACGGACTTTACGATATGTAATCCTGGTTCTAGCAAAGCACTGAACGATAAACTAAAGGTTTAATTGTTTAACATGAATGGGCTTTCTCTTGGTGAAGCACCCAATGCCACATCGAATTGCATATTATCTGCTGCTCCATTATTTTTTACTTTGTCATTGTAGAACATGTGTAGTTAATTTTTTAAAACCTTGACCACAAATATACATAAAAATATTTAGATTCATCATATGAACATTGCACTAGTAGATCCTCATAAAAGAATACTTCTATATCATTATAATTTTAATATTTTCTATAACATACACTCAGAAAAAAAGTAATGGTTAAAGAAACGTTTTTGGAGAGCATGTCAATGACCAAAACAAAAAGTACAGAAGAACAGAGGCAGCATACCGTAGGCAAACATTTGGGGTCCAGGACTCAACCATCCCTCGAGTATCGTCTCAAACTGTATATATTAAACTTTACCGTGGCATTTCTCCAAACGAACCTGCCTCAACAAGTAAACCATGCATCATATATTGCACTATTACTATTACAGGTACCATTACCGGCAAGTGCGAAGCCACCTCCGGGCATGATGTGGGGGAGTGCGCCGTGGCTAGACGCAACGAGACACAGGGTCTTGGCCGGCTCCGCGACTGATTACAGTAAAACATTGCACACAAAGACCACAGGGTCAGTCCCAGCTCTACAAGATGGCTCGTTTTTCTGAAAGCAGTACGCAGTACACACTACATAGCATCAGCATCAACCCCACTGTGCTGGCGGTAATAATCTTAATCACCCCTGGTTCGCAGCAAGAAGACGCTGAGCTCCTGCGGCGGGCTACCGCCGGCGGTGCCGGGGCTGATGAGGTGGTACGACACGGCGTCCTTGGAGCCCACGATCCTCTCGTACGTCGCCCTCATGTACAGCACCTCCCCGCCGCCGCCCTGCTGGCCTCGCTCGCTGATCCCTTCCGGTGCTTCAGCCGGAGGCAGCACCCCGACGCCGGTCGTCATCGTCCGCATGCTCTCCAGCACGCGCCGGTCCCTGTCTGTCGGCCGCCGCCGCACGGCGTACCCCACGTCCCGCCCGTTGCAGGACGCCTTCCAAACGTTCCTTGAGCTGCCGCCCGTACCGTTGCCACCGTTGCTGCTACCGTCGTCGGCCGCACCGGACTTGCCGCTGGAGCGGTGGCACTCGAGGGCGATGCGGAGCAGGCCGGAGCCCATCTCGGCAGCGAGGGACTGCATCGGGACGGAGAGCTCGAAGAGGAAGGGCGGCGGCACGGCGGCGTCGCGCTGCACGCAGAAGGTGACGCGGCCGCTGCGGCTCCCGAAGATGGTGCCCACGATGACGGTGCAGTGCCGGCCGTCCTTCCTGGTGACGATCGAGGCGGCCGGGTCGATGATGCTGTCGGAGGGCTGCTCCTCTTCCTGCTGCTGACGCCGGTCCTGGCCGCCGGGGAGGCTGTCTGGGAAGGAGAAGCTGAGGCGGTTTTTGGCGTCATCGACGGACGGCTGCTTACCGGAGGGGACGCAGGAGGTGAAGATGGGTGCAAGGCACAGATAGTTGGATGCGGCCGTCTTCTTCTTCATGCTGCCTGAATTGCTGCAGGTGCTCAGCTCTGCTCCTTGGTACAGATCGGGGCTTCCGTCTATTGGCTGGGCAAGTGAGACAAATATATGTGTAGGCGTGCAGAACCATGTAGAGAACAATGGGATTTGGAATGCAACTAGGTCGTTTCTTCCTGCGTCACCACTAGAAGAAATCGTATTGTTTTCTCGGTTTATTCGCTTTGTTCTTTGGAGGGAACTACACGGTCTATGCGTCTTGTTCGTCGTTTGTACTAAAACATACAGCAAGATAATGCCAGAACAGTGCTGCTATACATACGACAGCTTGCGTACCATATCATTACGATTGAATGACTGCGGCGTTTTCACTGTACCTTCGACTTCGTTGCAGGGATTTGGAATTTCTCTATGTGGTGGAATAAACCTGACTTGGTAGGCAGTGACGGAACCAGGATTTGATTACACCTCAGGCTCAGTGGTGGAATGATCTAGGCTATTTAGTCTCACTACTACAGAAAGGCTAATAGTAGACGGCAAATCACAGACGGTTTTGTGAAACCGTCTGTAATGTAAACTATTACAGACGGTTTTAATTTGAAGGCCGTCTGTGGTATTTGTGGCGGGAAAAGGAGTATCACAGATGGTTCTTACTGCTGAACCGTCTGTGATACTGGAATATCACAGACGGTTTTTATTAAAAACCATCTGTGATAATCTGGGATTATCACAGACGGTTTTTTATTAAAAACCGTCTGTGTTGTGTCGACTATCACAGCCGGTTGTTGTTAAGAACCGTCTGGGAATGTTCACAGACGGTTTTTCACAAGAACCGGCTGTGATGTCCCTTTGTCTGTCATAATCTAGATCAGAGGTTAATATATAAGTACACATTGCTTCTAATAACTTAACTACAGAACTACTGAGAGAAGAGGTCACAAATTAAAGGCAAATTTATTAATTTCAATTAGAGGCAAATTTATTACAAAAGTCGCACAGGTAAAGAGTTTTCCAGATTGTATTCTTTTGGGCTTCGTAAGCTTCTTCTTCAACTTGGGGACTTGGAGGATCAACCGCTAAATTCTCGAACGCCGTTAAGATTGCCCTTGTCCTCAGCACTTCCTCGTGCAGCCTGGGCAAATGATCAGCAGCATCCATAATGTCGTACAAGATAGCATGAAAAGATTCATCAGAATCTGCCGTTTCTGCTTGATCGGCAAGGCTATCCATCAGTCTCTGCAATGTGTGTAGAGCTTCTTCCGCATTGCGAACATTGTGGAGAAGAACCAGGGTGAGGGCTGTTTCCCTTTCTTGAGCGGCAGCGAGACGCCTCCGTCGACGGCGGAGGATCAGGTCAAGCTGACGGATGCAAGAAAGTCGGGGAAGGAGAGCAGGGCGGGTGCGGAGAAGCTGCTCCAGATGCAAATTGCTGGCCGCCTGTGTAAGGTTCCGGCCGAACAATTCGTGATGAACAGATGAGAGGAAGGAGATGATCACAAGAACAGTAGTAGAAGCGATGTTGTATTGTATATTGTATTGTACGTACATAGAAGAGACCTGGATTAGGAGCGCATATTTAACCTTTAGCACAAACGGTTCGTATACCCAAACATTAATGATATAGACGCTTCGTATAATGATCGAGAGACGTTAATTAGATGATCGAAACACGAAGCGTTCTGGCATCGAACACGCGCGAAGCGTTCTGGTATGAAGCTTATCACAGACGGTTTTTTTTATAAAAAACCGTCTGTGATAATTTATTATCACAGACGGTTTTTAGTTAAAAACCGTCTGTGATAATGACTACGGCATTTATTGCGCTGCTCAGACCGCATCGTCTTCATTTCGATCCAGATCTAGCCACTGCTGCGCACTTTTTCACTCGGGAGGAAGCTAGAGCGATTTCAGGCCAGTTAATTTGGTGGGAAGAGGCAGAGATTGAGCTTTGAATTAAGATTCAGAATTTCCTGGTTGCTGTAGATATGGTTAGTAATGAAATTTATTTATTTTTAATTGCATTATAATTTAGGTGTAAGTAATCCATGAGTGGTTATTGAAGATGGTTAATTAATTTGAAAAATTGTTGGTTATATAATAGCTATTGTGTTTGTAATATGAATTGAGCTAGGAAATTAAGTCTCAATATAATAAATGTGGCCGGTATATATGTAGTTATAATTAGTTATTCTAGATTTTAATACTAAGTTGTTATATATGTACGTAACGTAGGACCGAAGTTGGATGTATGCCGCGAGCCGTGTGAGTGAAGAGTACATTAATGGTGTTTCTGCTTTTATAAGAGCCGCCGAGGAGGATATGTTGAATAAGGGGGTGGAATATATGTGCTGTCCATGCACTGACTACGAGAATTTGAAGATGTTTAAGAACCGAGGGCAAATTGAAGCGCACTTGATTCGGAGGGGTTTCAAAAATGATTATATGTGTTGGACCAGTCATGGCGAAGTGAATGATCATATGCCGCCGGATGACATCGCCGGTGAAGTGAATGATATGCCCCCGGATGACATCGCAGGTGAAGTGAATGACATGCCGCCGGCTGATGTCGATTGTGGCTCGGATTCGGATAGGTTGCACGATGATAATCTGGATCAGATGCTTCGCGATGTAGAAGAGAACTATGATGAGAGAGAGTATGTTAAATTTCATGGCTTGATGGAGGACTCAGAGAAACCTTTGTACACGGGCTGCAAGTACACGAGGTTGTCGGACGTGCTTGAACTGTTGAAATTGAAGGCAAGCAACGGTTGGTCCGACAAGAGTTTCACGACGCTGCTAGGTCTTTTAGCGGACATGTTTCCGGAGGGAAATGAGTTGCCTAAAACCACGTATAAAGCCAAGAAGGTTCTTTGTCCGTTGGGAATGGAAGTAGAAAGAATACATGCATGCCCGAACGACTGTATCCTCTACCGTAAAGAGTATGCAAACATGCATGTATGTCCGGTGTGCAACACATCCCGATACAAACGTAACAATCAATCAGATGATGGCGAGGGAACAGAGGCGAAGAAAGGACCTCCTGCTAAGGTGGCATGGTATTTTCCTATAATTCCCCGTTTGAAAAGGTTTTATGCAAATCCAAAGGAGGCAAAACTGCTGCGTTGGCACTCGGAGGAGCGCAAGAAGGATGGAATGCTAAGACACCTTGCTGATTCCGCGCAGTGGAGAAACATCGATAGGAGTTTTGCAGAGTTCGGTGCAGAACCAAGGAATATAAGGTTTGGACTGAGTACAGATGGAATGAATCCATTCAGTAGCATGAGCAGCCGACATAGCACATGGCCCGTGACTCTCTGCATCTATAACCTTCCTCCTTGGTTGTGTATGAAGCGAAAGTACATTTTGCTGTCGATACTTATCCAAGGGCCAAAACAACCTGGGAATGATATCGATGTGTTCCTAGCACCGTTGGTGGAAGATCTAAAAGTACTGTGGAACGAAGGGGTAAAGGTACGGGATGCATACAAACGAGAGAACTTCACTCTGCGCTCCTTATTGTTCTGCACCATAAATGATTATCCTGCTCTTGGTAACCTATCGAGCCATAGTATAAAAGGTGCCAAAGCTTGTACTCACTGTTTAGATGGTACCGAGAGTGTGTGGCTGAGATACTCACGCAAAACCGTCTACATGCGTCACCGCCGGTTCCTTCGGAGGGCTCACCCATACCGCAAGATGAAGAAACAATTTGACGGAGAGAAGGAAGACGGTTCAACTCCAAAGCATTTAAGAGGACGCGAGGTTTATAATATGGTTAAGGATTTAGATGTTGTCCTCGGAAAGGGACGTAAATTGAGGGCTCATGAGAAGAACACCTGGAAGAAGAGATCAATATTTTGGGACTTACCTTATTGGGAGTACCTAGATGTGCGGCACTGCATCGACGTCATGCACGTAGAAAAGAATGTGTGCGACAGCTTGATTGGTCTCTTACTGAACATCCGTGATAAAACAAAGGACGGCGTCAACGCACGGCTTGACTTGGCTGATATGAATGCAGCTGTGTAGTTATTGGTGGTCTTAATTGCAACAGCCGGCAAAGGCTTATCACAGACGGTTCTAAATTTTGAACCGTCTGTGATAACATATCACAGACGGTTCTAAGTTTAGAACCGTCTGTGATAGTAAACTATCACAGACGGTTTTTAACTCAAAAACGTCTGTGATATGTTATCATAGACGGTTCTAAGTTTAGAACCGTCTGTGATAATCTTCCTACATATACCCTCTCGCTAGGGTTTTCCGTGTGCGTTGCAGTTATTCGATTAGATCTAAATCCCGAGCCCGTCGTCGCCGCCGCCTCCCCGAGCCCTCGCCGGCTGCCTCCCCCAGCGCTCGCCGGCAGCCTCCCCGGACGAAGACGTCGCCACAGCCTCCTCCTCCTCCGTCGCCGCCTCCCCGAGCCCGTCGCCTCCTCCTCCTCCGTCGCCGCCGCCTCCTCCTCCGTCGCCTCCCTGAGCCCGTCGCCTCCTCCTCCTCCTCCGTCGTCGTCGCCGCCTCCTCCTCCTCCTCCGTTGCCGCCGCCTCCTCCTCCTGCGTCCCTAAGGTCACCAAAACCGTAAGGTCATCAAATCCCTCCCCGAGCTTCATGCTTACTGTTAGTGTTTAGGGTTGATGCTTGATGCTTCATACTGTTATGGTTAGTTGCTTAGTACATATTTAGGGTTGATGCTTCATGCTTACTGTTAGTGTTTAGGGTTGATGCTTGATGCTTCATACTGTTATGGTTAGTTGCTTAGTACATATTTAGGGTTGATGCTTCATGCTTACTGTTAGTGTTTAGGGTTGATGCTTGGTACATATTACATTGGTACATTGTTTACTGCAATAGCTTAATTAGTTTGCTATTTGGTACATATTACATTGTTACATTGTTTACTACAGTAGCTTAATTAGTTTGCTATTTGGTACATACTACATTGGTACATTGTTTACTGCAGTTGCTTAGTTTACATTGGTACATGTTGCATGTTGTGTTAGTATATAGTATATAGTATATAGTATATAGTTTGAAATCATTTGGGTCCCCCTTCCCTCTACTCCTCTCCTCCCTTCTCCCCCTTCCCTCTACTCCTCTCCTGATCTCTTTCTAGTGTATCTGGATAAAGAAATCTTGCGATTATTGCAAAAGATACATTGACCATTTGGGTGGAAAGAAATACATTGTGTCGTCAGGCTCATGACTGCCAATTTGAAGCATAGCGTAGCATCCGAGGCACATCCAAGGCCTGCAGCTGTGTCTTGAGGAATCCCAAGAGCTGGTCTTCAGATGTGGCATTCCTCAAACTATAAATTATGAATCTTATTCTCATAACCCATCTGAATACCAGCTCTTGGCATTCCTCAAGACACAGCACCAGGCCTCGGATGTGCCTCGGATGCTATGCTATGCTTCGAATTGGCAGTCATGCGCCTGACGAAACAGTTGATCTTTCCACCAAGATCACTAATTCTAAGGTTTGTCAATCTTCCCACATTTATTTCATACATGTCAGTTTTATATATGCGCGCGTTGATATTCCTATCGACAGGGTGCATCCATCTCTACATCTGCATTGACACAGCCGGATTTTGCAAAAATTCGAGGAGAGCTCATTTGGTTTTTGTGGTCAAAAGTCGTAAGATCAGATGGAGAGTTCCACTGCCCAGAATGATTTTTTATTGTAATTCTAAGTGCAAATACAGTGTAGATCTTTTACAATTGTGTATTTGTTAATGGATATTTTATTTCAACTCAATGAATTGATTTGCGAAATGGATGCTTTATGTTTGTGAAATGCAGTGCGTTGTCAATTGGATGTTTTATGTCTGTGAAATGAATTGAGATGTGAAATGTATCTGAAATGAAATGAGATGTGTGAATTGTATATGTTTATGTCTGTGATTATCTGCTTGTTTCAGAGGGCATGGCTAGCATTTCCTGAGGCTAGCTATAAACAGAAATAGATTCTGCTGGGGGAGGAGTATCACAGACGGTTTTTCATTAAAAACCGTCTGTGATTATGCGATATCACAGACGGTTTTTCATTAAAAACCGTCTGTGATTATCCGATATCACAGACGGTTTTTTCTAAAAACCGTCTGTGATATCGGATAATCACAGACGATTTTTAGTACAAAACCGTCTGTGATATCGGATAAAAGAAAAAACCGTCTGTGATATCGGATAATCACAGACGGGTTTTAGTACAAAACCGTCTGTGATATCGGATAATCACAGACGGTTTTTAATGAAAAACCGTCTGTGATATCGCATAATCACAGACCGTTCAAAAACCGTCTGTGATAACTTGGATTATCACTGACCCATAATTTCAGACGGTTCAGAAAACCGTCTGTGATGACGTTTCTGAACCGTCTGTAATGTGGTTTTCTGTAGTAGTGTCTGTACCATGGAATATTACTCAGGCTGGACTGAATTTACCTAGACTGTACACTAGATATTTTTCCACACCTCGGGCTGAAGCCTACCCTGCCCGGGGTATGAATCCGCCCCTGTTGGCAGGAGTTTTTCTGTGCGGTCATTTATGACCGGTCTATGTGGTCGTAACGATAAGGTCTCTGTGTGGTCATAATGACCGGTGCCTATGTGGTCATAACGACCGGTGTCTGTGTGGTCATTATGACCGGTTCTCTATGTGGTCGTAACAACAGGTTCTCTGTGTGGTCGTAACGACTGGTGTCTATGTGGTTGTTTACAACCGGTCTATATGGTCGTAGGCGCTGTGGTCATAGGCGCTGTGATCATGGTTCCTACGTGTGCGTGGTCGAAGCACAGCGGTCGTGGCGCCTGTGTGTGCGTGGTTGTAGCTACAGTGTCAGTGGCTATAGAGGTCGTAACTACAATGCCGTGGTCGAAGACATGCTGAGGTCAAAGAGGCGGCCGAAAACAAGCTGTGGTCGGAGAAGCGGTCAAATACAAGCTGTGGTTGTGCAGCCAATCATTGTAGCAGTCGGCGATTACTGTAGCAGTTGGTGGTAACTGTAGCAGGCATCAGCATGGGTGATCGTGGATGACGCAGGCCATCCTTCAGTTGGCGAACTGCCCGGTATGGGCAGACAGCGAGGTAGTTGGTTGTGCCCGGTATGATCACTGGGCAAGCAAGATCACTGGTCCAGACCTCAGTGAGTATAGTTCTGAATGCAAAAAGAGTCTGTAAATTGAGTTGAGTTGTAAGTCAAAGGTGTGAAGAAAGTGAATATGAGAAAAAATTGCCCTGAACACTCTCCGCCTCATACAACTCTGTTCTTGCGCCTTCTCGTCTCTGTTCTACCCTGTTTTTTGTTCGACAACAGAGTACTCGCCGGCGATTTAGGCATGTTGATCCATAGGTGTTTTCCAACACTTGGTATCGGAGTACGGTGCATGCCCAAATACCCACGGTTCAAGCTGATAGCCATCACCACGCAGCAAGCAGCGAAAGAGAGCGGCGGCGTGCCCTTCTACTACCCCATGCTGACATCCTCCAACTAAACTGCGTGGGAGATCAAGATGGAGGCGCTGCTGGATGCCTAGGGGATCTGGGAGGCCATCGAACTGATAGCCAGAGTGGTCGTGGTGGTCAAGAAGGACAAGTCAGGGCGGGCTTTCATTTTGCAAGCCATACCCGAAGATATTCTTCTGCTAGTGCCCAAGAAGAAAATAGCCAAGGAGGTATGGGATTCTTTGAAAATCATATACCTCGAGGCAGACCGGTTGTAAAAGGCATGTCTGCAAACATTACAGAACAAGTTTACAGCATTGCGCATGAAGAAGGGAGAGTCCATCAATGACTTTACCAGGAAGTTAAGCGGGATGACGAGCAAGTACAAAATGCTTGGTACAACCTTGGATGACCCAGTGCTTACAAAGAAGCTTCTTGACTCAGCGCCCAACAAATTCTGTACTCTGATCTGGAGATGATGTCGTTTGAGGAGGCTATAGGGTGGCTGAAGGCATGTGAGAAGAGGATCCGTCATTGCGTTGGCAACACCAACATCGGTATACAGCTCCTCCTTACTCACACTGAGTGGTTGGAGTGGCAGAAAGGCCGTGGCGGGAGTCATCAGCAAGCAACAAGGGGCGAGGTGCTGGAAACTCAAACGGACATGGTCGGGGCAGAGGTCGTGGCAGAGGGCATGGCTGTGGGCATGGTCGAGGATGTTCCGCCAACTCTGGCGGGATGGGAAAGGAAGGCGCTGGAGGTGGTAGGGACAAAAGTCACATCCAGTGTTTCAATTGTGATAACAAGGGGCACTACGCTTCTGAATGTCGCAACAAGCGCCGAGAGGTGGTGAACCTAACGCAAGGCTAGGAGGAAGAGCCAACCCTGATGTTGATAGTATATGCGGGGTGCTGTGTAATTTAGTGCTTCTGAATGAGCAACATGTTCTATTGGACTTGCGTGCAGAAGGTGACGAGCATGTCACAATTCTGGAGCAGCCTACTTCCAGAGTGTGGTATCTAGACAATGGTGCTAGTAACCACATGATGGGACAATAATAATTCTTCACTGAGCTTGATGAAAGCATCATCGGCAAGGTAAGCTTCGGTGATGGATCGGCTGTACAAATCAAGGAAAAATGCTCAATCCTGTTCGGGTGCAAGAATGGAGAGCAGCGGGTGTTGATAGAGGTATAGTAAATCCCTAGTCTTTGCAATAATATCGTGAGTTTAGGACAATTGATAGAGGATGGCACCAAGATTGTGCTCCTAGATAATCTGCTTCAGATGTATGACAGGACCGGTAAACTCATGATGAAGGTGAAACACACGGCCAACATATTGTATAAGATCATTTTGCATACTTGTGCTCCAGTTTGTCTTACAGAGTCCTTGGCCAAATCGAAGTGGTTGTGGTATGCTCGGTTGGGGCACCTTAATTTTCAGGCAATGAAACTGATGGTCGACAAAGTTATGGTGCAGGGAGTGACAAGATTAGAACAACCTGCACAAATCTGTTAGGGCTATTTGCTAGCAAAGCAAAGCCGATTACCCTTCCCAAGTCAAGCAGAGTACAGAGCAGTGCAGCTATTAGAACTTGTTCAGGCAGATTGTGTGGCCCGATCACACCTCAAACCAGGTTGAGAGCAAGTAATTCATACTGCTTGTTGATGATTTCAGCCGGATGATGTGGTTATACACACTAAAGTCAAAAGCCAAAGCTATCAATGCTTTCAAGAAGTTTAAGGTACTGGCTGAGAAGGAGACTGGGTGTAGTCTGAAGACTCTAAGGACCAACCAGGGTGGTGAGTTGTCAAAACAATTCGCATAGTTTTGTGATGAAGAAGGAGTCCGCTAGCATCTCACTACACCTTATTCACCTTAGTAGAATGGGGTGGTAGAGCGTTGGAATCGGACTGTGCTGGCAACAACCCGAAGCCTTCTGAAGACTATGGGAGTGCTAGGCATGATATGTGGAGAGGTAGCTCGACATGCTGTTTACCTGCTAAACTAGGTGCCGACCGAAGCTCTAGACAGTGTCACCCTGTATGAGGCATGGATAGGTAGGAAACCGAGTTTGGCATATCTAAAGATCTTTGGTTATACTGCACACGCAAAGATACCTACTGTCCACTTGAAGAAATTGGATGACAGGAGTAGAGCAGTATTATATCTGGAGTTGAGGAAGGATGTAAAGCTCATCGCCTATATGATACCTATAGCAAAAGGCTTCTTGTCAGCCGGGATGTGGTATTTGAGGAGGACAGGAAGTGGAATTGGGAGGTGAAGGGGATGGGGTTCCCGATTGTTGTGGTTACAGACCAAACAGAGAGAGAGAGATGGTAGTGGAGAGTGAGAGAGATGAGTAATGGCCTGGGTCCCCCCATGGCCTGTATTCCATATATATATACATGGGGAGTGCTTTTACAATTATGCCCTTACATCTGAGTATCCCTTTCAGGGGCATTTATGTCATTACACATGGCCTATTCTAGGCCTTACAATCTTCTACCAGGCTTGCTGGGATTAGGTGGGGGCCACCCCTACAACAGGAGCCTCCCATGGTAAAGGGCTTCACAGGGCCGAAGCCATGTTGCCGAGTCCTTTGGCCCCCTCCGTCCCTGCGGCCTGTGAATCTCTCCGAACTTGCGGAGCTTCGATGTCCAGCGTGTCCCGGGGCTGAGGCCGTAGCCGAAGCTGATGGCCGGATTGCGACCGAAGTAGACGCACGCGCTCCGTCCCTTACCCTTAGAACGGGTGGCAGCGGAGCTGGCGCCTAGCCGAAGTAGACGCGCACGCGCTCCGTCCCCCACCCGTCGAATGGGTGGCAGCGGAGCTGGCGCCTAGCCGAAGTAGACGCGCGCGCTCCGTCCCCTACCCTTCGAACGGGTGGCAGCGGAGCTGGTGCCTAGCCGAAGTAGACGCGCGCGCTCCGTCCCCTACCCTTCGAACGGGTGGCAGCGGAGCTGCCGCCTAGCCGAAGTAGACGCGCGCACCGTCCCCTACCCTTCGAACGGGTGGTAGCGGAGCTGGCGCCTAGCCGAAGTAGACGCGCGCGCTGCGTCCCCGACCCTTCGAACGGGTGGCAGCGGAGCTCGCGCCTAGCCGAAGTAGACGTGCGCGCTGCGTCCCCCACCCTTCGAACGGGTGGCAGCGGAGCTGGCGCCTAACCGAAGTAGACACGCGCGCTTCGTCCCCAACCCCTCGAACGGGTGGCAGCGGAGCTGGCGCCTAGCCGAAGTAGACGCGCGCGCTCTGTCCCCTACCCTTCGAACGGGTGGCAGCGGAGCTGGCGCCTAGCCGAGGTAGACGCGCGAGCTCCGTCCCCTACCCTTCGAACGGGTGGCAGCGGAGCTGGCGCCAAGCCGACGTAGACGCGCATGCGCTCCGTCCCTCACCCTTCGAAAGGGTGGCAGTGGAGCTGGCGCTTATCCGAAGTAGACGCGCGCGCTCCGTCCCCTACCCTTCGAACGGGTGGCAGCGGAGCTGGCGCCTAGCCGAAGTAGACGCGCGCTCCGTCCCCTACCCTTCGAATGGGTGTTAGCGGAGTTGGCGCCTAGCCGAAGTAGACGTGCGCGCTCCGTCCCCGACCCTTCGAACGGGTGGCAGCGGAGCTCGCGCCTAGCTGAAGTAGACGCGCGCGCTCCGTCCCCCACCCTTTGAACGGGTGGCAGCGGAGCTGGCGCCTAGCCGAAGTAGACGCGCGCGCTCCATCCCCTACCCTTCGAACGGGAGGCAGCGGAGCTGGCACCTAGCCGAAGTAGACGCGCGCGCTCTGTCCCCGACACTTCGAACGGGTGGCAGCGGAGCTGGCACCTTGCCGAAGTAGACGCGCGCGCTTCGTCCCCCACCCGTAGCCGAAGTAGACGCGCGTGCTCCGTCCCCCACCCTTCGAACGGGTGGCAGCGGAGCTCGCGCCTAGCCAAAGTAGACGCACGCGCTCCGTCCACCACCCTTCGAACGGGTGGCAGCGGAGCTGGCGCCTAGCCGAAGTAGATGCGCGTTGCGTCCCCTACCCTTCGAACGGGTGGCAGCGGAGCTTGCGCCTAGCCGAAGTAGACGCGCAAGCACTCCGTCCCCCACCCTTCGAACGGGTGGCAGCGGAGCTGGCGCCTAGCCGAAGTAGACGCGCACGCGCTCCGTCCCCCACCCTTCGAAAGGGTGGCAGCGGAGCTGGCGCCTAGCCGAAGTAGACACGCGCGCTCCGTCCCTACCCTTCGAACGGGTGGCAACCGAGCTGGCGCCTAGCCGAAGTAGACGCGCGCGCTCCGTCCCTACCCTTCGAACGGGTGGCAGCGGAGCTGGCGCCTAGCCGAAGTAGACGCGCGCGCTCCGTCCCCCACCCTTCGAACGGGTGGCAGCGGAGCTCGCGCCTAGCCGAAGTAGACGCGCGCGCTTCGTCCCCCACCCGTCGAATGGGTGGCAGCGGAGCTGGCGCCTAGCCGAAGTAGACGCGCGCGCTCCGTCCCCCACCCCTCGAACGGGTGGCAGCGGATCTGGCGCCTAGCCGAAGTAGACGCGTGCGCTCCGTCCCCCACCCTTCGAAGGGGTGGCAGCGGAGCTGGCGCCTAGCCGAAGTAGACGCGCGCGCTCCGTCCCCTACCCTTCGAACGGGTGGCAGCGGAGCTGGCGCATAGCCGAAGTATACGCGCGCGCTCCGTCCCCTACCCTTCGAACGGGTGGCAGCGGAGCTGGCGCCTAGCCGAAGTAGGCGCGCGCGCTCTGCCCAGGTCAGACTTGGCTCTGAGGTCGGTATTGGGGACCGAGTCGGGGTCGCGGCTGACGCTGTAGTGAGAATGGGCCTTGCGCCGCTGATGTCGCTGCACTTCGGGACGATTGTGCCCCACGGTTGGGTAGTGCGCTTTTAATGGCGGCTGGAATCGTGCCGACGCCTGGCCTGTCAGAGGGAAGGCTGTCGCGTCTCGCAGTCTGCCCTCCGTGGGTGGGGTACACGGCGGTTTATGCCTGGTGCGTCGTGGGATGTGAGCGGTTGCGTGAGGGCGGCCGTTCACCTCTTCCCTAGGCAGGCGGGACGCGTGTTGGTCCCGTGCTGGTGTTGTGCGCTGCTTGGCCACCTACCGGGCACGCTCCTCCAGATGCCGGCGGTTCTTTCCAGTCGTGGGTAGTCGAACCGCTGGGAGTTTTTAATCTGGCTGCGCTTCTGGTCGCAGAGGGGGCGAACGGGCTTTATAAAGCGCCATGGCTGTGGTGGGGGCACTCTTTCTCGCCTGTCGCCTAGCTCTGCTTATTTCGCGTTGATAGCCCTTCTGCCCTAATCTTGAGAACAATGGCTGGTAATGACGGTGCCTCCCGCCAGCCTGGCGGCGGCTTCCCGTCTAGCCGGGACGAGTTGTCCTTCCCTTCCGAAGATTACGAGCTAGTGCTGCGGGGGCGTTCGCACGGCGACAAACGGTGGGACGCCATGGAACACTCAGGGGGTCGCTGCTCCCGTGTGCTGGGGAGGAGCCGCGCGACTGAAGAGATGCTGCAGCAGCTTGTACGGGAAGGGAAGATCGAGGAGCGCGATGGGGCTCGCCTACCCCGCCGTGACGAGACGGAGCCGAAGCCCCAGGAAATGGAGGTGATCATCTTCATTGCGTTCTTCGACGCCGGCCTTCGAATGCCCTCAACGATGTTTGTGGGCGAAGTTCTTCGGACCTACGGGTTGGAGCGAGCGCAGCTGACGCCCAACGCCCTAATCCGTCTAGCTGTCTTCACATGGGCTACGCGGACGGAAGGCCGACGTCCTAGCGCGAGCCTGTTCGCCATCCTGCACGACGCGCGCTGTCGACCCAAGAAGGTTGAGAGGGCTGTATCCAACTTTGGTTGCGTGGATTTCGTGCTACGAGCGTCCTGTACGACGCTGTTCCCTGCGCCGGCCAATCTGGAGAGGTGGGATCCGGCTGGACGCGGCGGTGGTTTTATTACGTCGTGACGAGCACGAGTGGCCTGCTATGCCGAGGTGAGCCGATCTCGTTCAACAGCTCGCCAAGTGTGCAGCCGGAGGCCGATGACGCTCGGAGGCTATGGAGGCTTGCCGACGTTGCCCGCCGGCTGAGTATGCGCAACTTGGCGGAAGAATTTACAATGTACGGGGTGGCGCCACTCTCTGCCCGGTGGAGGTACAGGCGACGACCGAGAGCACGGGGTGCGCCCGTCATTGTCTTGCCTGCTTCCGCCCTCCGCTCCTTGTAAGTTGTTTATCGTGCAGTAGGCACTTCTTGACGTATCCGCACTTGTTCTCACGTGATCGCCCCGCCGTCTTTTGTGCAGTGGCCTGGCTAGAAGATGCGGAGCACGCGGCTAAGGTGTTGCTCGGCCCATACACACTCGAGGAGCACAAGCTACGCGAGGCTGCGACCCAAACGGCGAAGCAAGGGCGGGTGAACCGCACAAGCGAGGTTTTGGGTATTGCTGTGCCGGAACGCCCAATACCAGCAGAGACTCATGCGGGGACTCCGGGCCATCATGGCGGTGGCGGCCGTGCAGACGCCTCGTCTTCGCGGCGCCGGGCTCGCTCTGAGGCTGCCGTACCCAGCCTGCCAGCCACCTCGGCAGCTGGCGCCGCTGGGGCAGGACGCTCGACTGATGACGCGCCTGGCCGGACCAGTTCGGCGGGGCACGCCGCCTCGATTCCCCCTGCCGCACCATCCGCGGATGTTGCTGAGCGTACGGGCACGACCTTCACTAGGCCGGAGCCCGCCAGCCCGGAAAGGAACGTCACGCCTAGCGAGAGGGCCGCGGCCGATGGTGCTGCTGCTACCAGGGACACGTCCGGCGCGGCGGAGACCGAAGGTGTGGTAGGAGCTGCGGCCGCTAATGTCCTCGGATGTAGTCTCCCCCACCTCCGATGGGTCGCTACAACGTTGCGGGCCCCATGCTTGGAATTGTGGCGCCCGATGCTGCCGAGGGGGCCTCCCACCCGACCACCGAGGCGCTGACGCCCCGGTCGGTGGCCGAACAGACACCACCTCCTATTGCGGCGAGGGGTGCAGAAGGTAAGCGTGGCTCCTTCTCTCCGCTCGACTTCGCGAAACTCTCTCCGATCTGCTCGCTCATTCCGTCGGCATCAGGCGAGACGAGGTCTCCCGGGCGTGGTGAAGGATCGAGCAACGGGGGTGTGCGCGAAGTCCAAAACCTTGTGCAGGGTGTCGCGCCGGCATCTGACGCTATCGAAGCGGCCGAAGCCTCCACAGCCCTCGACGCGGTGGGGCCAGAACCCATCTTGTCTGACTACCTCCCGCGTCTGGGCGGCAGCCTTGACCGGTGGATGCTGTCGTCGTGCGAGGGAGACCACCTAGCGCTGGTACTGCGGGCCTCGGAAAAAAGGGTGAGTACGTGTGCCGCGAGTTTTGTATGGTGCTACCGGGCACCTGGTGACTTTCAGTGCTATTTTCAGACGCTTGTCATTAGCGACGTGCTAGACGAGGCCCGTATCCGGGAGCGGAGGGCCCTAGAAGCCAGCCTTCGTGAAGCGCATGACGCTCACGCGACAAAGGACGAAGAGCTCCGCGCGCTGGAGGGTGCCCTGTCATCCATATAAGTTGAGGCTGAGGAAGTCAAGCGCGCCGCGGCAGAGGAATGCGCCTCCTTCCTGCGGCAGATTGCCGCCTTGGAGGAGGAGAAGACCCAGCTGGCCGAGACTCTTGCAGGGAAGACCCGCGCCTTGGACGATGCGTCCACGTCAGCTTGGGGGCAATGGAGTCTCTGAACCGAGCCCTCCGCGATCTGTGCGTTGACGTGCCCGACGCCACTCACGGGCCAGAGGACCTGATGGAGATGCTTGGGCTGATCGAGGAGGGGGCGGGCGTCGCGCTCCGCAGCGCCAAGACTTTCGGGGAGCACTGCGGCTATCATGGCGCGTCCATTGCCCTCGGCATGCTGCACACCTGTGGGTGTAGGCACATGCAGGAGCTGGTGAACCCTCACCTGGATCTTCTTGGCCGGTCAGAGGCACTGCCGTACGCTATTCGCTCCATCGAGCCTGGCCTCCGGAACTTCCACCGGCGGATCTGGGGTCATGTCGGGGAGGATGCGGCGAGGGTTGCAGTACAGCAAACGCTGCGCGGGGGAGGGGACTTTCTCCGTTGGCTTGAAGGAGTTTCCCAAGGCCATGGCAGCGGCACGGGTCCCTCGGCACCGCGCGAAGGCTGAGGTGTTGATCATATCAGGCGGAGGGAGGGGGGCTCGCACTTGTGCGCCCATACCTGTAATCATTTGACCTCATATTTTTGCAATGGGATGATGCACCATTTATTCTTACTGTTGTAAGCTGTGTTTTGGGCCGACGATGCCTTTTTTATAGTCCGTGGACTGTCGCGTGCGGAGGCGAACCTCGACGCTACGTCTTATTTAGAGTCCGTAGACTGGTGCGTGCGGAGGCGGTCCTCAACGCTACGACTTAATTTATTGTCTGCGGACTCTGGCGTGCGGAGGCGGACCTCGACGCTACGTCTTATTTAGAGTCCATAGACTGGTGCGTGCGGAGGCGGACCTCGACGCTATGACTTCATTTAAAGTCCGTAGACTGGTGCGTGCGGAGGCGGACCTCGACGCTACGACTTTATTTAAAGTCCGTAGACTGGTGCGTGCGGAGGCGGACCTCGACGCTACAACTTTATTTAAAGTCCGTAGACTCGTGCGTGCGGAGGCGGACCTCGACGCTACGACTTCATTTAAAGTCCGTAGACTGGTGCGTGCGGAGGCGAACCTCGATGCTACGACTTCATTTAAAGTCCGTAGACTGGTGCGTGCGGAGGCGGACCTCAACGCTACGAGTTCATTTAAAGTCCGTAGACTGGTGCGTGCGGAGGCGGACCTCGACGCTACGACTTCATTTAAAGTCCGTAGACTGGTGCGTGCAGAGGCGGACCTCGACGCTACGACTTCATTTAAAGTCCGTAGACTGGCGTACCTGCGCGCGGGGGTGATCCGTGACACATTGCGGCCGGACAATGTTATTTGTGAAAAACAGTGAACTTTATTGAACTCCCGTTTGCGCGGGCAAGCATCGTACAACGGGGTCCGATGCCATTATAATTTTCATCCTGCTTCTAGGCGTAATATCGCCGCAATTTGTCCACGTTCCATGTGTGGCGGAGAGTTTGTCCCTCGAGTGTGGCGAGGTGGTACGCTCCCTTCTGCAGTGCTTCAGCCACAATGTACGGACCTTCCCACTTGGACTCCAGCTTGCCAACGGTCTCCGCGTGGAGTGCCATTCTGAGGACAAGATCCCCGGCCCTGAACCTTCGTGGATATACGGACCGGTCTCGGGTACGCACTGTCTGCCGTGCGTACTTGTCGACATGTTGGGCTGCGCTCGCTCGCGCCCCGTCGAGGAGGTCCAAGGACACGCGACGCTCTTCGTCGGGCGCTTGGACGAGGACCCTTCGCGATCCAGCCCTGATTTCTTCAGGCGTCACCGCCTCATCACCAAAAAGAAGCTTGAAGGGCGTGAACCCCGTCGGGCGTGTTACCGTTGTGCGAAGGGACCGGAGGACGCTGTGCAGCTCGCTCGGCCACCTGCCCTTCGGCAGCCCGACTAGGCGTTTTTTGATGGCGATAGAGATGGCACCGTTCGCCCTTTCGACCGCTCCGTTGGACTGGGGGTGCCCAACCGAGGCGAACCGAATCGTGATGCCCATGCTTCCACAGAATTCCTTGAACGGGGCAGCATCGAACTGCAGTCCGTTATCGATGGTGAGTTCCCTGGGCACGCCGAAGCGACATATGATGTTCTGCCAGAGGAAGTGCTGCATGGCCGCCGAGGTTATCTTGGCTAGGGCTACCGCCTCCGGCCATCTGGAAAAGTATTCCAGTGCGACCACCAGAACCGCAGGTCCCCTGGGGCTCGGGGGAGCGGTCCCACTATGTCGACACCCCAGCGTGCCAACGGCCACACCGGGGGAATAGGGTTGAGGTTTGTCGGGGGCCTGCAGATGATGCGCCCCATCCACTGGCACCCCTGGCACCAACGCACTAGGTCCTGGGCGTCAGTGATGGCAGTCGGCCAGTAAAAGCCTTGCCTGAACGCCTTGCCGACCAATGACCTCGGCGCGACGTGAGATCCGCATACCCCCGCGTGGATATCCGTGAGGAGCTTCTTCCCCTCTTCGCGGGAGAGGCAACGCAGGAGCGGTGCACAGACTCCCTGCTTGTAGAGCATCCCTTCAAACACCTGGAAGGATCTGGCACGGTGTTGCAGACGCCGGAGCTCGGCGTGGTCCTCTGGCTCGGCGATGCCCTGCAGGAAATTGAAGATGGGCTCTCGCCAGTCGCCCTGCTGGACGACACGGTGAATGAGAGTCGCGTCGCGGTTGTCCTGTGCGATGGCCGCCTGCGGCAATACTTCGTAAAACGCCCCGTCAGGGGGTGGCAGCTGCTGGCTGGCCGCCTTCGCGAGAGCGTCGGCCTGCTCATTTTCCTCGCGAGGGATGGCCTTGACCGTGATGCCCAAGAAGTGCCTTTCCCTTGCCCTAACCGCGGCGAGGTACTTGGCCAGCTCAGGGTCCTTGGCTTGATAGGACTTGTCGACGTGGCCTGCCACCAAACGCGAGACTGTGCGGACAAGCACCCGCCGCGCGCCGACCGCCTTGAGCTTTGCCAGGCTGAAGAGCAGCGCCTCGTATTCAGCTGTGTTATTGGTAGCTGGAAAGACAAGGCGCGCCGAGTATAGCAGGCGCTGTCCCTCGGGCGTGACGATTACCGCGCCTACACCCGCGCCCGCGACGCTGTAAGCTCCGTCGATGGTGAGTGTCCAAACCGGGTCGTTATGCTGCTGGGCAGGCTGAGCCGGCGGAGTCCACTCCGCAAGGAAGTCGGCGACAACTTGAGATTTGATTGCCATCCTTGAGGCGTATGTCAGGGAGAACGGGGCGAGCTCGGCAGCCCACTTGCCGATGCGCCCTGTGGATTCCTTGTTGTGCAGCATCTCCGCTAGGGGGAATGAGGAAGGCACTGTGATTGGATGGGCCAAAAAATAATGCCGGAGCTTCTTGGAGGCCATGACCAACGCGTAAGCAAGTTTTTCAAGCTCCGTATATCTCATCTTGGTGCCTTGGAGGGCTTCGTAGATGAAGTATACAGGCTTTGTACGGCGCCTTCCTCTAGGACGAGGACGGCACTGACCGCTGTAGCTGACGCGGCCAGATAGAGCAAGAGGGGAGCCTCTGGTGCTGGGGCGACCAGAGTGGGGAGACTCGCCAGGTGTTTTTTGAGCTCGTTGAAGGCCTCCGCACAGTCGCCATCCCAACGAAATCCGTCACACCCGCGGAGTGTCTTAAAAAATGGCAAACCTCGCTCCGCCGCCCTGGATAGGAAGCGGCTCAAGGCTGCCATGCGGCCCGCCAGCCTCTGGACTTCCCTCGTCGTCTTGGGCGGCTCCATACCCAAGATAGCGTCGACCTTATCAGGGTTCACCTGGATGCCCCGCCCGGACACGAGGAAGCCCAGAAGTTTGCCCGCCTGCACGCCGAAGACGCACTAGTCAGGGTTGAGCTTGATGCCAGCTTTCCTGAGGTTGTTGAGGGTCTCCTGGAGGTCCTGGCCATGCAAAGCGAGCTGCTGGGTTTTGACTACCACGTCATCGACGTAGGCCTCGACATTCCTCCCGAGCTGGGCGGCCAGGGCAATGGCGATGAGGCGGGTAAAGGTAGCGCCTGCGTTCTTCAACCCAAAGGGCATCCTGATGAAGCAGAAGGTGCCGATTGGTGTGATGAAGCTAGTCTTGCTCTCGTCGTCTTCCGCCATGTATACCTGATGGTAGCCGGAGTAGGCATCTAAGAAACTCATTAGCTCGCACCCCGCGGTAGCGTCGACCAATTGATCGATGCGCGGCAAAGGGTAATTGTCCTTTTTGCACGCCTTGTTGAGTGCCGTAAAGTCGATGCACATGCGCCAGGCCCCACTAGCCTTCTTGACCAATACTGGGTTGGCGAGCCACTCTGGGTGGTGGACCTCGCGGATGATGCCAGCCCGAAGGAGCTTTGCCACCTCCACCTTGGCCGCCTGCTGCCGATCCATGGACATGCGGCGAAGCATTTGCTTGACCGGCTTGGCGTCGGGGCGGACCGCCAAGCGGTGCTCAATTACTGCGTGGTCTACGCCCTTGATATCCTCCGGTGACCATGCAAAGATGTCGGTGTTGTTTCGAAGCACTTTGAGTAAATCTTGCTCGACCTCCGGGGGGAGCCCCTCACCAATAGACACAAACTGCCCCTTCGCCTGGAGCGGCACCCTTTTGACTCCGCCTTCGGGCCGAGGCTTAGGCGTCCATCCCGGGGTGGAGGGCGCGTCGCCAAGCACGTCCGGTAGGGCGTGCACCGGGCGATGCAGATCCTGGCTGCCAACTTCGATGCGCCTGGCAAGGTCTTGGTCGCCGAAGACGGTGATGACACCCTCCGGGCCCGAGAGCTTCATACATAAGAAGGCGTGGTGTGGGACCGCCTCGAAAGAGCTGATGGCGGGGCGCCCCAATATGAAGTTGTAGGGGTGTGCGATGTCCACAACGTCGAAGATGACATGCTGGGTCCGGATGTTACTCTCCTGGTGGAGCGTGACGGGGAGGGACACCTGCCCTATGGCCTGCAGCGGTTGACCTTCGATGCCCTGAAGCGGAGCTCCTGCCTGCTCCAGACGACTTCGGTGGGTTCCCATACGATCGAGGGCCCCTGTGAACAGGATATTCGCAGAGCTCCCCCCGTCGACAAGGATGCGCCTGACGTCGCATCCCGCGATGTGGGCCCGGATGACCAAAGGGTCTTGATGAGGGAACTCCACGCCCTTAGCGTCATTCACGGTGAAGGTGATGTTGCAGGGCGGCAGCCACGATTGCGACTGCTCCAAGGGGGCCCCTGATAAGGAACCTCCAGTGATGACGTTGACGGCGCGGCACCGTGTGTCTCCCCTGGCTGAAGCTTGCGAGGGGCTGCCCCTCGAATGCCGCTCCTGGACTTCGGCGGGGAGCCGAAGGGGCGAGTCCCGAGATGCGGCCATCGCCCGTCGCAACTCCACGACCGCGGTGCACGTCTTCGTACAGTGATTACCATAACCGTGCACCTCGCACCATTTGCCGTAATCTAGTTGCTCTTGCTCCGCTCGAGGTGGCTCATCGCGGCCGAGTTCGCCTTCGCGTCCTTGAAGGGCCTTCTCGACGACGAAGGTATAGCGGGCCTTTTGTGGTCTGCGCTGGTGACGCTGGGGCTTGCGTCTGCTCCTTGGAGAGCCTTCCTGCTCCCTGGTGCTATTGCTCCCAGGGGGGTCCTCCCGGGGCTGTTGGCCGCGGGCCTGCTTCGGGGAGTCGTCGCCCACCCCCTCGTCGTATGTCGAGCGTGTCGCTTGAGCAAGATCGAGGGTGGAAGCGTTGCGTCTCTGCGCATCTTCCTCAGCCCGCGCATACCCCTCCATCTTGTCGAAGAGCTCGGCGACTGTCTTGATAGGCTTCCGTGCGTTGTATTCGGCCAAGGAGCCCGGACGAAGGCCCTGTATGGCCGCGTTAATGACGGTTGTCTCATTAACGTCCTTGATCTGGCAGTGTATCTTCGCGAAACGTTTGAAGTAGTCCCGAAGCTTTTCCGAGGGTTTCTGCCTCACGGCGAAGAGCTGCCCCGCATCGGCTCGCTCGACGTAGTTTCCTTGGAAGTTGTTGTGAAGGCGATGGCGGAGCTGCTCCCACGCATAGATGGAGTTTGGCTCTATGGTAAAAAACCAAGAAAGTGCCACTCCTTGCAGCGCGAGGGGGAGCCCCTTCGCCTTTGTGGTATCATCTCCGCCCGCGGCCTCGATCGCGGTTTCGTACACACGCACGAACTCGCGGGGATCCATATCACCTTTGTATGGCTCGATGACACTGGGGAATGTGAAGTCTTTGGGCCACGCCACCTGCTGTAGTCCTGCCGAAAGCGGGGACTCTTGATCGACGTGCCACAGCGGGACGCGGCTGGATGTGGGGGCGTCGCGGCTGTCCGCCTTTTCCGGCGTGGGCTCTGGCGCGACCACTGGCGCGGCCTGCTGGCTCCGAGTCCCTTGTATGCCTCGGACAGCCCCACGAAGATCCCCTAGGTCCTGCTGGAACGCTTTAAGGGCCGCCAGCAGGGCGCTTTCTGCCGCCTGGGCGGCGAAGTTGGTTGTCGTCGCGTAGGCGGGGTTGGTCGGTCGTCGCGGCGCCAGCGGCGGGGTTGGCCGTCGCAGCACCAGCGGCGGGGTTGGTCATCGCAGCCCGAGCGTCGACGTCCTCGACCACCGCGCTTGCGTCGTCACCTGCGCCCGCAACAGCCGATGCCGAAGCCCTGGTACCCGTGCGACGCTCCGATCCGTCCGCCTTCTTTCCCTTCGCCGCCGTCGACGAAGCTTTTTTCGGTGCCATCCTTCTTCGAACATCAGGCTTGCTCCTGTCCTCCCCCACGGACGGCGCCAACTGTTGTGGTTACAGACCAAACAGAGAGAGAGATGGTAGTGGAGAGTGAGAGAGATGAGTAATGGCCTGGGTCCCCCCATGGCCTGTATTCCATATATATATACATGGAGAGTGCTTTTACAATTATGCCCTTACATCTGAGTATCCCCTTCAGGGGCATTTATGTCATTACATATGGCCTATTCTGGGCCTTACAATCTTCTACCAGGCCTGCTGGGATTAGGTGGGGGCCACCCCTACAACACCGATCTTCTGTCAGGTGATGATAACTCTCGTTTTGGTGGAACGCGACACACCGATCCGGCTTCAGATCCAAAAGACCCGAACCCTGCAACCTTAGCACCACGACTCCTCTAGTTATCAACCGTGTCACTAATCCGGTTGACCTCGCCAAGAAGGCTAATCCCTGCCTGCGAAACGAAGAACACAAGCAAGAACTCGAAAGAACGCAGCTCAAAGAAGTGACAATCTGCAGATGTATGATTAAGATCACGAAAGTGGGGTTTCACGACCGAAATCGGCGGCTGTTCAATGACAGATTGATCTCAAGCAAAACCCAAACCCTAATGGTGGGGGTGGTGGCTGGATATAAGGTCTAAGGGTCGTCACACCCCCTGGACGCGCCCCCTAACGGGCTCTAAGACGATACACGGCCCAACGGACCAAAAGACGGTGATGCAACACCCTGGCAAATTCTGGATGCTGACTTGTTTCGACGATTTCCGTTGACTCCGGTGGAATTTGGACCTCAAACCAAAGCCATTGGTTAGCCTATGAAATTATCTTTCCATGCATGTGTGGGTCATCGAAAACGAAGTCCGTATGCGTCCTGGGCATCCGTTTTACTGCAGGTTGGTCCTGAAGGCCGAGGCAGACTTGAACTCGAGTTGGACTGGGCCTCCGACTTGACTTGGACGTCCTTGCTGGTCTTCTCCGCCTCCACACCTCTCTCCATGTACTTCATGACCATCTCCAATGTTCCTAAGCAAGATAACATCATTAAGTAGCAATCTATTCTCAAAACTATGAAAATGATCGCTTAAGAACGAGCTCACCTCTAGATTTAATTGTCGCATGCGAGCTCGGGTCATTGGACCTTGCATAACGGTTGGAGGATCAGTGGTTGCATCCGAAGGAGTGATGTCCTCATCATCCTCCCCCTCTTGAAGTGGAGTCGTCCTCGACTCAAGCTCATCTTCTTCTCCCAAGTATGGCTTCAAATCTGCAATGTTAAAGGTGGGACTAACCCCGAACTCGGGTGGCAACTCAAGTTTATATGCATTATCATTTATTTTCTCAATTATCTTAAAAGGACCAGCATCTCTTGGCATTAATTTAGACTTACGCAACTCTGGAAATCTATCTTTTCTCAAGTGCAACCAAACCAAATCACCCGGTACACGTTTAACTTCCCTTCTACCTTCACTACCAGCAATTCTATACTTTTCATTCATCTTTTCAATATTTGCCTTAGTGGTTTCATGCAATTTAATAATAAATTCAGCACGCTCTTTAGCATCATTATGTGTTCTCTCAGTGGTAGGTAAAGGCAAAAGATCAATAGGAGCACGGGGGTTAAATCCATACACTACCTGGAAGGGACTTACCTTGGTGGTGGAGTGTTCCGCCCTATTATATGCAAACTCCACATGCGGCAAACACTCTTCCCACATCTTCAAATTGCGCTTCAAGATCGCTCTCAACATGGTGGACAATGTTCGATTCACTACCTCTGTTTGTCCATCAGTTTGGGGATGACAAGTTGTAGAAAACAGCAGCTTTGTCCCAATTTATTCCACAAAGTGCGCCAAAAGTGACTCAAGAATTTTGCATCGCGATCTGAAACAATAGTAGAAGGCATACCATGCAAGCAAACGATTTCTTGAAAGAAAAGGTCAGCAATATGAACAGCATCGTCGCTTTTATGACAAGGAATAAAATGTGCCATCTTAGAAAAACGATCAACCACCACAAAAATACTATCCCTCCCCCTCTTAGTCCTTGGCAATCCCAAAATAAAGTCCATAGATATATCAGCCCAAGGAATAGAAGGAACGGGAAGAGGCATATACAAACCATGTGGGTTCAACCGCGACTTAGCTTTTTGACATGTGGCGCACCGAGCCACGAACCGCTCTACATCTCGTCTCATCCTTGGCCAAAAGAAATGTGTGGCCAGCACCTCCTCCGTCTTCTTGGCACCAAAATGTCCCATCAATCCTCCTCCATGTGCCTCCTGCAACAACAAAAGACGAACGGAACCAACTGGAATGCATAGGCGGTTAGCTCTAAACAAAAACCCATCATGTATCACATATTTGTTCCATGTACGTCCCTCTTTACAATTTTCCATCACATCTTTAAATTCATCATCATTAACATATTGTTCTTTAATTGTTTCAAGCCCAAATATACGACAATCAAGTTGGGACAGCATCGTATATCGTCTAGACAAAGCATCAGCAATAATTTTATCCTTCCCTTTCTTGTGTTTGATGACATAAGGAAAAGATTCAATAAATTCAACCCACTTAGCATGTCTATGATTCAGTTTGTTTTGACTTCGAATATGTTTTAGTGATTCATGATCAGAGTGAATAACAAATTCTTTAGGCCATAAATAATATTGCCACGTCTCTAATGATCGAACAAGAGCATACAATTCTTTGTCATACGTGGAATAATTAAAAACAGGTACATTCAATTTCTCACTAAAGTAAGCAATGGGTTTACCTTCTTGCATCAAAACGCCACCAATGCCAACTCCACTAGCATCACATTCAAGCTCAAAAGTCTTACCAAAATCATGAAGTTGCAGCAATGGCGCGTTAGTAAGCTTGTCCTTCAAAAGAGCAAAGGACGCCTCTTGTTCTTCTCCCCAATGAAACGCAACGCCCTTCTTTGTCAACTCATTCAATGGGGCTGCAATGGTGCTGAAATCCTTCACAAAGCGGCGGTAAAATCCTGCAAGTCCATGAAAGCTCCGCACTTGTGTCACGGTTGTGGGCGTTGGCCAGCTCTGTATAGCGTGCACCTTGGCTTCATCGACCTCAATTCCCTGCGACGTCACAACATAGCCAAGAAACGATACTCGTTCGGTGCAAAAAGTGCACTTCTTGAGGTTACCAAATAAACGTGCAGCACGCAAAGCATCAAAAACAACATGTAGATGATTAAGATGTTCAGTTAAAGACTTGCTGTATATCAAGATATCATCAAAATAAACCACCACAAATTTTCCAATGAAAGGACGTAAAACCTCGTTCATTAAACGCATGAAAGTGCTAGGTGCATTAGTTAAACCAAAAGGCATTACTAATCACTCATATAAGCCGAACTTGGTTTTAAAAGCAGTTTTTCATTCATCTCCTAATTTCATTCTTATTTGGTGGTATCCGCTTCTCAAGTCTACTTTAGAAAAAATTATAGAACCACATAACTCATCAAGCATGTCATCTAGCCTGGGAATAGGATGACGGTACCTTATTGTGATGTTGTTAATGGCTCTACAATCTACACACATGCGCCAACTGCCATCTTTTTTTGGAACCAAAATAACTGGAACAGCACAAGGACTAAGGCTCTCACGTACATACCCACGGTCCAAAAGGTCTTGGACTTGGCGCTGAATCTCCTTAGTCTCCTCGGGGTTGGTTCTATAGGCAGCTCGATTTGGCAAGCTCGCTCCAGGAATCAAGTCAATCTGGTGCTCAATCCCTCGAATGGGTGGAAGTCCTAGAGGTATCTCGGTGGGAAACACGTCACTATATTCCTGCAAAAGGTTAGTGACAGAAGGTGGCAAAGTGCTACCTATATCATCAGTGGAAAATAAAGCATCTTTGCATATCAAAGCATAGCACACATCATTAATCTCTGCAAGATCAGATTTAGTAGTAAGCCTAACAGGATTTTTCAATTTAATTCCTTGCTGTTTTTCAGTTTTAGCATCAACTTGTTTAGTTTCACTAGCAACTCTCTCTCTCTATCAGCTTGTACAATTTGTGCAGGGGTCATAGGTAGCAAAGTAATTTTTTGTCCCTTGTGCATAAGTGTATATTTATTACTTCTACCATGGTGTGTAGCATCATTATCAAATTCCCATGGACGACCCAATAAAAGAGAACAAGCTTGCATCGGTACCAAATCACAATCTACAAAATCAGAATATGTACCAAGGGGAAAATGCACCCGGGCTGTTTGTATTACCTTTGCCTTACCCGAGTCGTTGAGCCACTGAATATGGTACGGATGTGGATGTGGTCGCGTGGTCAATTCAAGCTTCTTAACCAAATCAGAACTCACCAAGTTGTTGCAGCTTCCTCCGTCAATGATGACTCGTGCACGCCGATTTTTAATGACGAAGAAAATCTGAAACAAGTTATGGCGCTGCAGCTTCTCTGGTTTCTCCATCTGTGTACTGAGAACTCGCTGTACAATGATGGCTCGATAGTTGCCTGCGTCGTCTATGCCCAAAGAAAGACCATCTTCATCATGATCATCGTCCGAGGCAGCTTCATCAACAATGTCTTCCTCTACATCAGAAGTGCTAATGTAGCCTCCATTTTCTGTAGCAATGTATGCCCGCTTGCTAGGACAATCCTTCTGCACGTGACCAAGTCCATGGCAGCGGTGGCACTGAATGGAAGAAGAACGCCAGGTGGAAGCCACAGATGATGCACTCTTGGCCGGTTCCTGCAAACGAGTCTTACCAGATTCCATGGTGCGTGCGGCCGAAGGTGAAGGAGCTGACGAACGTGTGCTCGTTGGTGGAGCTGGAGGACGAGCACTTGACGAAGGGAACGGCTTCGTTGGCGGTGTCGTCGTCTTGGGCGTGAAGGAGCTGCTGAAGTTGCTCTTGCTCCTTGGCGGCTGTCGTCCCTGCAATTCTTTTTCTGCAAGCATAGCAAGCTGGAACAAACGGTTGGTAGTAGTAAATTCTTTATAATCAACAATATCCTGAATTTCACGCCTCAATCCACCATAGAAACGACACACTTTATCCTCTGGATCCTCTACTACCTCACAACGAATCATGCCCTTTTGAAGCTCTACATAATATTCTTGGACAGACATATTACCTTGCTCTAAGCGCTGCAATTTCTTACGCAAATCACGTTTGTAAGAAGGAGGAATAAAACGATCACGCATTGCTTCTTTTAGTCTATCCCATGACTCAGGTTGTAGATGCAAATTAGCTAATTCTTGCCACCAGATTATAGCAAAATCTTTAAATTCACTAGTAGCTTGTCTAACCTTATGATGATCAGGTACAAGGTGGGAAGCAAATTTTTGTTCTACTGTCATCTCCCAATCAAGATATTCCTCAGCATCATATTTTCCATAAAAAGGTGGTATGGTGAATTTAATATTAGCATAAGGATCATCATTATTAACATTACCACGATTGCGCTGATTTCCATTACCGCTCATACCTGTACGGTTGCGTTGAAGGCGTCGACGCAGGGTGTTCTCGCGTGTCGCCCTCTCATCAACCTTACCATCTCCCCCGAAGACAACATCGTCGTCGTGGATCTCGTCGTCTTCCTCTTCTCTGTTGACATCGCTGGTCTTTGGAAGGTTGGTCTCAAGCTGCTGAACCTTCCCGGTCAGTGTGGACATGCGCCTGTCCATACTCTCAAGCGAATAGCCGACATCCTTCATAGCGTTTTTAACTTCATTCGTTAGCTTGGCCACCTCTGCTAGCATCTGCTCCTTCAGGTCCTGCAAGTCACTTTTCAAAGCAGGCTCGTCGTTTGGCATGATTAGTTATCAAATAAAAGCCCTATCAACTATTTATGGGTTAGTGGAATCACACCCTCACACACGTCTTACCATGTTCTTACCAATGCAAGCAGTGAATGGTACAACCGGCGACTGGTTCGTGATACCTGTGAGGAAGTGGCACCAAGATTGCAAGGGTCTTTTTCTGTACTGATCTGAAGAATATGTGGAGCTTGGAAGGCACACAAAGAGAAAAATATGTATATGTGTCACACAAGTCAGTAACAGATAGCAATGCTGAATTATAGTCCCAAATACCTATTCTCGTTGCTGGCCTAAGGTGTTCCAAGTACCAGGTGTGTGACAAACAAGGTGGTGAAACAAGGATGATGAACAGCAAGAGTATCTGAATCAAGGACCAAGACAGCACACGCTAACACAGCTCACTTTGCCGTTCTCTATGTGCACCTCTAGATATTGTTCCTCTTTTGCCCTTCTCTTTTTTTCTATTTTTTGGGCTATTGTTGTTTTTTTGGGAAACTTTGACTTTTTATTTTTATTTTTTTGATATTGTTTTCACAGAGCAGAGCACAAAAATAGGAACCACACAAAGTTTCACCTCAATCTGATGTAAGGTGTGGTCTACAAAAAATAATGAAGGTGCTGTAAATTCGGTGATGAACTTTCGGAGCTCGAGTACTCAACTTTCTAGGCCGAATTTGGGCAAAATAAATTCGCCGAACCCAACAAGATTGGGGAGTTTCGGATGCAAAATTTAATTTTACCCAATTTCAAAAAAACAATCGCCTGATTTTGAGTCCGTATGAGAAAGTTATGGCCGTTTGAAGAAGGGCCTCCGAGTTAGAGGACAAAACGGGAAGAAAGTGCGGAAAATTGGCGGAGGCGGCTAGGGTTTGATGGAAACGGTGGAAGAAAACACACAAACTGGACTCAAACACAAACTAACCAGCAAAAAGACTTCGACCTAGGACACAAATTCAACACGACGGACTCTGAGACTGAATTATGCAAAGGCTATGGCGCGGAAGGTTCTAGGACAGGAAAGAAAAAATTGAGTATGGCAGTGGACTATGGGACGAAGGCGAAACACTCGAACTAGGGGATAGATGCGAACCAGACGGTAAACCCCAAGCTCTGATACCACATGAAGGGGACAGGTTCCCGATCTTCCGTCAGGTGATGATAACTCTCGTTTTGGTGGAACGCGACACACCGATCCGGCTTCAGATCCAAAAGACCCGAACCCTGCAACTTTAGCACCACGACTCCTCTGGTTATCAACCGTGTCACTAATCCGCTTGACCTCGCCAAGAAGGCTAATCCCTGCCTGTGAAACAAAGAACACAAGCAAGAACTCAAAAGAACGCAGCTCAAAGAAGTGACAATCTGCAGATGTATGATTAAGATCACGAAAGTGGGGTTTCACGACCGAAAACGGCGGCTGTTCAATGACAGATTGATCTCAAGCAAAACCCAAACCCTAATGGTGGGGGTGCGGCTGGATATAAGGTCTAAGGGTCGTCACACCCCCTGGACGTGCCCCCTAACGGGCTCTAAGACGATACACGGCCCAACGGACCAAAAGACGGTGATGCAACACCCTGGCAGATTCTGGACGCTGACTTGTTTCGATGATTCCTGTTGACTCCGGTGGAATTTGGACCTCAAACCAAATCCATTTGGTTAGCCTATGAAATTATCTTTCCATGCATATGTGGGTCATCGAAAACGGCGTCCGTATGCATCCTGGGCGTCCATTTTACTGCAGGCTGGTCCTGAAGGCCGAGGCAGACTCGAACTCGAGTTGGACTGGGCCTCCGGCTTGACTTGGACGTCCTTGCTGGTCTTCTCCACCTCCACACCTCTCTCCATGTACTTCATGACCCTCTCCAATGTTCCTAAGCAAGATAACATCATTAGGTAGCAATCTATTCTCAAAACTATGAAAATGATCGCTTCAGAACGAGCTCACCTCTAGATTTATTTGTCGCATGCGAGCTCGGGTCATTAGACCTTGCATAACGGTTGGAGGATCAGCGGTTGCATCCGAAGGAGTGATGTCCTCATCAGGAGGAGCCATGCAGTGGTGAAATTGGTAAGGAAGTAGAGTTCACTGTAGGAGAATCTACAATAGAAACTGACGGGCAATTGGACTAACAAGTCATAGCTATGGTAGGCTTGCCAAAGGACTGGACATCCACATCACTTGCATCGCTTGTAGGTCAGCCAACCTTGGCAGCCCATTCAAGCCCCTCATGTTCTTCTCCTGGAACAGACGAAGAACCCAAGAGATACCGAGCACTCCCAAAAATCTATGCAGAAACACAGCCTATTGAACTCGATTCAGAGTTCTTGCTATTGGTAACTAAAGAGCTGCAGACCTACCAAGAAGCCACGAAATCAGCCGAATGGTGGGATGCCATGAGGAAGGAGCTGGAGGCAATAGAGGAGAACAAAACCTGGACCCTCACTTAGTTATCGACTGGTCATAGAGCAATTGGACTCAAATGGGTATACAAGGTGAAGAAAGATTCAAGCCGGAATCTTGTCAAGCACAAAGCACGTATTGTTGAAAAGGGCTATGTGCAGAAATAAGGCATCACCAGTAGCGAGAATGGAAATGGTGAGATTGTTGTTAGCACTAGTAGCTCAAGAGAGTTGGGAGGTCCATCATCTTGATGTCAAGTTGGCATTTCTGAATAGAAGGGTCCAGGAGGAGGTTTATGTGAAGTAGCCTGAGGGTTTCTCCATTGCAAATCAGGAGCATCTTGTGTACAAATTGTCTAAGGCGCTCTATGGTCTGTGACAAGATCCAAGGGCATGGAATATCCGTATGGACAGTACTCTGAAGGAACTCAGGTTTCAGAAATGTCCACAAGAGCAAACTCTCTACAAAAGAAGCACTGGGTTTGACCTATTGGTAGTAGGAGTATATGTTGATGACTTGATTGTTACCAGCATAAGCAAAGATCAGAAACACCTATTCGTGCAACAAATGAGGAGAGAATATGAGATGAATGATCTTGGACTCCTCTCATACTACCTGGGAATTGAGGTAGAGCAAAGGAAAGGATCTATCACCTTGAAGCAATTAGAGTATTCCAAGAAAGTGTTGAAAGTGGCTGGTATGTGGGAATGCAATTTGGCAAAGGCTCCTATGGAACCAAAATTTCATTTGAGCAAAGATGAGGGCGGAGTACTAGTAGATTTTACAGACTTCTGTCGCATAATTGGGAGTCTGATGTATCACACACACACATGACCAAATTTGAGTTACTTAGTGGGCATGTTGAGCAGGTTATGCAAACACCCAAGGGTCGCACCTGCAGCCAGTCAAGCAGGTTCTGAGATATGTGAAGGGCATCATCAACTCTGGTCTAGAGTATACGCAAGGAGGTGAAGGACTCTTGACAGGCTACAGTGACAGTGATTTGGCTGTAGATGTGGAAGACAGGAAGAACACGAGTGGTTATGCCTTTTACCACTTTGGAAGCTTGATCGCATGGAGCTCATAGAAACAGAGTATAGTTGCACTCTCCTTGTACGAAGCTAAGTTCATGGCGGTAATAAGTGCAGCTTGCCAGCCGATCTAGCTTAGAAATTTGCTGAGCGAGATCACCAGGAGGAAGCTCAAACTAGTGACACTGTTCGTGGACAACAAGTCGGCAATCGCACTCATGAAAAACCCGGTGTTCCACGGAAGAAGTAAGCACATTGATACACGCTTTCACTTCATTAGAGAATGTGTGGAATAGGGACAAATAAGAGTGGAGTATATCAGCATAGAGGAGTAGTGAGCCGACATCCTAACAAAGGCCCTTCCTAGAATCAAGTTTGGTGAGATGCGTGAGTTGATCGGCATCAGAGACCTCACATCCTATGTCAGATTTAGGGGGTGAGTATGGTCGAATAAACTTGACTGGGTGGAAGTTCCCTGTGTGGTTGTAAAGACCGGGTCTCTGTGTGGTCATAACAACCGATGTCTGTGTAGTCGTTACTATCGGTTCTCTGTGTGGTCGTAACAACCGGTTCTCTATGTGGTCAGAACAACTGGTGTATGTGTGGTCGTTACGATTGGTTCTCTACGTGGTCAAAATAATCAGTTCTCTATGTGGTCGTAACAACCGATGTCTGTGTGATTGTAACGATCAGTGTCTGTGTGGTCGTAGCGACCGGTGTCTATGTGGTCATTTATGACTGGTTTGTATGGTCATAGGCGCCATGGTCGTAGGCACCGTGGTCGTGGTTCTTGCATGTGGGTGGTGAAGCACAGAGGTTGTGGCGCCTGTGTGTGCATAGTCGTAGCTACAATGTCAATGGCTACAGTGGTCGTAGCTACAGTGCCACGGTCGAAGACATGCTGAGGTCGGAGACGCGGCCGAAAACAAGTTGTGGTCGGAGAAGCGGTCGAAGACAAGCCGTGGTCGAAGCCAGTGATCGTGGTCGTGCGGCCAGTCACTATAGCAGTTAGTGATCACTGTTGCAGTTGGTGGTAACTGTAGTAGTTGTCAACACGGATGGTCGTGGATGACGCAGGCCATCCTTTAGTCGGCGAACTGCCCAGTATGGGTAGGCAGCGAGGTAGTTGAGGCCGGAGAATCCGAACCTCGGTGAGTCTAACTTTTGAATGGAAAAGAAGTCTGTAAATTGAGTCAAGTTATAAGTCGAAGGTGCGAAGAAAGTGAATACGAGAAAAAATTGCCCCAAACACTCTCTGCCTCATACAACTCTATTCTTGTTTCTTCTTGTCTTTGTTCCACTTTGTTTTTTGTTTGACAATAGAGTACTCTCAGGTGATTTTGGCGTGTTGATCCACGAGTGTTTTCCAACACTCTACACATACGCATTCCAAGATACCACATCCAACCAAAATCCACTGTCCTAATTGGTCCACTTAGAGGTGCGGGGTAGTTCGGCCGTTATCGACCCCAAAATGTAGGAGGTCTACTAGGGTCCATGACCCCATCGGCTGTGCAAGGGAAGCACAGGTTGTGATTCGCGTGTGTCTCTCCTGGACGGCCAGACCCCATCCTCCGGCTGCACCACTCCTCTACAACCATTGAGCATGAGCCTGCTAAGGGTGAGGGCAAGGTCATGGTCGAGCTCCAACTCGTGGAGCACCTAAGGGGAGTCGGATGCTAACGAGGAGGAGCAGCGCATCCTACGGTCACCAGTGGCAAGGCTGCGACACATGGCTCTTGGCATCCTCTGGCTGCAGGCGCTCCTCCAACTCAGCGTCATGTCGATGGCCCAAGTGCGCCGCCGCGCCGCCGAGCCCATTCCTGGTACAGCCTATCACTTCTACTCGCGTGCACAAAAGCTGTGATGTATTTCTATGATGCTAGAGGCAGTAGGTGATTTGCTAGTTTGCAGCCGTGAGATAAAGGCAGGTCATGTGCGTTGGTCATGTTTCCGACGGCGTGGTCATCTTCTAAAGCAAGGTCTTTTGTAGGAAGTGTGAACTATACGGCAACTCTAGACATCTCTTATTATGGTGAATTGGTGATGTTTCTCGCCCATATTTTTAGAGTAGATCTAAGGTATTCGATTGTTTATTTTTCATTGTGAGGATTGGATCGATTTTTGTGTGTTAATGGGTCAGAAAAAAAACAAAATTTCTTGTGAGCTTGTCACACGATTGGTAGCTCATCAATCTTCTGTTTAAATGCAATATTTTCTATATTTGCAGAGCATGATTATCTCATCCAATTCTATTTTATTTTGTCTAATACTCCAATCGATGTAACCAGCCATTTAATCTTTTCTTTCTTCTTCTTCCGCTTGCGGCTTTCACGCACGCACGCACTCTCTCTCTCTCTATCTCTCTCTGAATTCAGTAGATTTAACAATCCCAATACTTTAGCAAACATAGAGTGTGAGACTAACGGACAAATCTCCAAAGACATACATTCCATCAATACGGGTCAATCCATATGACTCAGTGGTTTGGACCTATTCCCACCAACCGAGGTTCAGGCCGACCCAAAATTCTAAACTTTCATCATGGGCCATGAGGGGCAGTCAGTGGGTCGGCCTAGACAAGCCCTTTGCATCCTTAGATCCATAGCTTACCTCGTCGAATCACCCCTTCCATGGTAGAATGACCACCACTCCCCAAATCCCTCTTCATGCTACAACATACTAATCCGTTTTTCAATTACTTCATATACCTAACAATCTAACTGACAAAGAAACTTTGAAGATCTTGTAATTCAGTAGTTCATGGTTCAATTTGATTAGTCCGTTCGTAGGATAAGTCTTGGATTCTCTGTTAAATTTTGCCGAAGTGTTATTGGATCTTCAATTGGGAAAGGCACCTGATCTGCAGCAAGGATTTTTCTCTTCAAAGTGTGCAACTGTCAAGCTGTTGTAAGGAGTTTCTTCATTTCTCTCATGGACGTCAGCACTGGGCAGCACTAATGAATGGGAGATCGACAAGAGAGAGCATGAATGAGCATGTTAGTCAAATGCTGTCGTAAAGATATTGTACATGAGCTGTTCATATGCACAGCACTTTCCATTTCGGAATAATGGTATCGAATTATACCCGATGTTTTTATAATCTTTACTCCTTAAAAAGGAGTTAGTGGTTGGTCCGTCCTCTCCCACCCCTTCTCACAAAAAAGATCTGTTGACTGACACCGACCCGTGAACTCAGTTCACCGTGAACCGGCCCCACTTGTCATAGAAATAACCCCTTTTACAGTATAAAAATAATTCAACCTGAAAAATAAAATAGATGCTGACGCCATAAAGTTGATTTTTCAGTGCAAAAATATTGTAGAGAATCAGTCTTTTTCTTTAGATTTGAACTTCCGAAAGCCCTAACTTCTTCATTTTAACTCTGATCTGACCCGTTTGAATTTTTGAATTTTTTTGTTTGAATTTCTTTTGGTTCTTCGTGTGTAGATTACGATGAATCCGGAGAGTTTTTCTTCGACGAATCGCAGCAAGACTTCGAGCAAGGCAAGTTACACCTTTGACCATGTTGATCCCAGTAATTTAAATTATATATGTTGTTTTTAAATTTATATGCATGCGTACTTTTATTCAAATTAGTTCAAATGTGCTTTAAACTTTAGTTACTCCCAAATTCCTTTGTGTATGGCCAATCTTTATATTGAACAAACATACCTTGTCACCATAAATGAAAACCTAGTTGGTACATTGGTATTAACTAGAACATTTTATAGAATTGTTTAGCCATGCTTAGAATAAAGTGGGTGGGAATAATCGTTTTACACAAAATGATGGTTTATAAAATCTATTCTTGACTTTGGTGAGTCAAGAAAGTCTATGAAAGTTTGATAAAATAAAATCATGAAACCTGATTTAGACTTAGGCATTGGTATGGTGGTGGGTGCTTGCTGGCATGCATCGTAGTTTGTTGACTCGATGTTGACTGCCAGGCACAAGGGGTATGTGGTTGGGCCTAAGTCAAATTAAGGACAGGTTTGTAAACTACTATTACCAGGTCACACCGTACTACCAGAAGTCTGGTATGGGACAGACCTAGCTAAGTAATTTGTGAAGTTCCATTTTAGTTTCGCTATAGGCTGAATGTGAGCGTGGCGTAGGCCATGAGAAGTCTCACATGGCACAAGAGGGGGCTCCAACATGTGGATTCATGTTGTGGTGAAACCTTAGTGGTGGCGTAACTAATTTGGTAATGGAACATTGGAACAACCTGTCATGAACTCTCAGCCGTACACCTAAGGCAATGTGTTAATCGCGTGGCAAAACGAGAGGACATGTCTTGTGGGTAAAGTTGTACACCTCTGCAGAGTAACAAACTATCCTGGATAGCCGTGTCCACGGTCAAGGGCATGCTTAGTATAGTTTTTCACGGATCAGACTTTGGTTTTAATAAAATTTGGTTTATGGAAATTTGTGAATCTTTTGGAAAGATGGCCCGGGTGGGATACCCGTGGGTAGGTTAGTGTTAGGTTGTTGCCTGCACTAACATTATTATTTTGTTAAAATCTTGTTTTTATATATATCGTATCAAATTCAGCTTTTGCACTTACTTTACTGTATTTACCACAATGATGCTTTTTATGCAAATAAACCATAATATGCCTTCCTTTGTAACTCCTTATGCATGCATCAAATCTGTTATAATTCCTGGTGTAACTTGTGGAGTACTTTATGTGCTCACCTTGCTTAAACTCTGTTGCCAGAGGACGACGACGTCGACTATGTTGAGGATTGCGACGAATAGGCCATGTCTTACAGTCATTCGCCTGTGGGCAGGCAGGATGGGCTACTCCTTTATTTATCTTCCGCTATTTACTTTTATGTTTGGCCATGAGCCACCTTATTGTAAACTTGGCCATAAAGCCCGTACTTTTGCTTTATAACAAAGTTTGGGTAATGCATGATATGTATAACTGTTTAATCTGTGTGCACTAGCTTTTCTTGGGATAGTGCAATTTACACAGTGGGTTCTGGAGTTGTTGCTCCGGGTCCCGACAAGTTACATGCAGTTATCCCAAAGAACAACTACGCATGTTAACTGCTTTGTCAAACAGGCCTACAATGTAACAGGTTTGCCGTAGACTAGGTGGTCAAAGTTAGGCTAGTGGTAGAAGAGTTCACGACCACAGGGTGGTCGTACAATGACTTACGACTATGTCATGTTTGTAGAAAGACTTACAATCATGAAGCGGTCGTGGAAAGGTTTATGACCATGGGGTAGTCGTTAAAGGATTCATGACCACATGGTTAGGTCCCTCCGTTACAAATATAAGGGGTACACTTAAGGAGTAGAATGATGTACTAATACTATTTATAGATAAATAATAAATTGAAGGTTATTATATGCTCATCATCTAGCCCCCTAACTTCAAGTGAAAATAACTTACTTGAGAAAAAGAGGTCATAGACTAATGAAGATTGGAAGCAAAGCTTTTTTATTTTATTTGACCAGAAATAAACTTGGTTAAGAAGGCAATTTCGCTTGAGTTGTAAAGACATGCCAGTTTCGAATAGGCAAATCTAAGAATCCCAATCGACTCTCACCGATCTGTCCGTTAGAGCGGTTCCCAAAGAGGTGGTAACCGTTCAATTCCTAAGATTACTAACTGACTCATGCGGCAATAAAAACTTACCGCAAAGTAACCTTTAGGGTTCTTACTTTCCCTCTCAGTTCTGCTATTCTTCAAGTTTTCCGCTGCCAACCAAGTCAACTCCTTTGATTTCTTCCAAACTAACCTCATGGTGAAAATGGCCAAAACTTCTTTTGTTTGGGCAGTGTTAGAGATGGATACTGCTAAGTTGAAGGCTTTGGTTGATACTAAAAAGATCCCTCAAAGGAAATTTATGAAGTGGATCGAAGCAACTGGATAGCATTGGTCGTCAGGGGAAATTGGGCAAATTTTAGTATTTCAAGCTTAGTATGTGATGTGGCCAAGAGTGTGAATGCTACATTGGTTTGTGCTTCATCCATGCAATCTGAAGTTACAAGGCTTAGTAGTGCTGATTGCGCAAGGAGAAAGAAGCAATCGGTTATGGGAGAGAGAAGAATATCCTAGTTCGTGTGGATGCTTATGTGATTCCTTCTTTGCACAATGTAAACAAGAAAATAATGCATAGAATTAGAGGTGTGGATGGAGAAGAAAGAAAGCTAGTTTGGCTAAAAAGGAAGACACAAGATCAATCAAGTTCTCGTGATTGCAGTTCTGTCCACAATGTTCATGAAGATTTCAACGCAAATTCTGAGGTTTTTAATGCACACAAAATACATATTTGGAAATCTAATGAAGTCTACTTTCCAATGAATCAAACCGTGCATGATTTGGAGCTTTCTAAACAAAGTTATGGCAACTTCATTGGATGCTGCATGAGCTGTCCGGAGAGACGCACGAGACCTGCCAAATATAAAGAGTCCGAGTATTGCAATGCAAGTAAGGGTAAAATATGACCACACCATGGCTTTCCAAAGGTTGAGAAGGATTCCTTTTTAGGTTCCAAATGGATTTGGAAGCCCCTTAAACAAGAAAAGAAAACTGTTGTGGCTACAGACCAAACAGAAAGAGAATGGTATGGTAGTGGAGAGTTAGGTGAGCAATGCTTGGGGCTTCCCCATGGCCTGGATGGCCTATATATATTCACATGGGGAGTGTTTTACACTTATGCCCATACACTCAATTGAAGAAGTAGATTGCGCGACGACGGAGGTGCAATATTGTCAACGTAAGCCTCCACGTTCCTCCCGAGCATGGGCATCGGTGTCACCGCTCCCGACAACCCGATCGGCGCTGCCGGTGTCAACCGTCGCGCCAGCGGTGGGGTCGATCGTCGCGCGCGGGGCGAGGTTGATTGTCGCGCCATGAGCGTCGATGTTCGTAGCTGCCACGTCCGTGCCAACGTCTGCACTCGCGACTGCCGACGCCGAAGCTCTGGTGTTGACGTGGGGCCCCATCGCGCCCCTCTTCTTCTTCTTCTTCTCCGCCGATGGTGAAGCTTTCTTTGGTACCATCCTCCTTCAGATCTTGGAGCTTGCTCTCCTCGTCCCCACGGATGGCGCCAACTGATGTGGGTACGGACCAAATAGAGAGAGAATGGTATGGTAGTGGAGAGTTAGGTGAGCAATGCTTGGGGCTTCCCCATGGCCTGGATGGCCTATATATATTCACATGGGGAGTGTTTTACACTTATGCCCATACACTCAATTATCCCCTCAGAGGCACTTATGTCATTATACATGTCCTATTTTGGACCTTACAACCTTCTAACAGGCCGGCTGGCTTAGGTGGGGGGCCACCCCTACAACAGGAGCCTCTCATGGTGAAGGGCTTCACAGGCCGAAGCCATGTTGCCGAGCCATTTGGCCCCCTCCATCCCCGCGGCCTGTGAACTTCTGTATTGTTGGATGGAGCCGCATTGTCTGGTGTAGTCCCCATCTCACACCAAGGATACAGCGTCGAGCGGGTTGCCAAAGCAGTCCTTGACAACAGGGCCCTTCGGTGGTGGAGCCGAAGTCGAAGTGGAGACGGGTTTGTGCTGCAGACACGCCGAGGCGCGGGGCAGGTTCGTCTCTCGTGCACAAAGCCACGGGCCGAGGGCGGGGTCCACATATGGAGACGGGTCCGAAGCGAGCTCGTCACGGAGGTGCTTCCGAGGTCCGACAGCGGAGTCGACATGCGGCCTGACAGCTTCGCAATCTGGAGTGGATGTCTTAATGGCAGCGAGAATCGCGTCGACCCCTGAGGCGTCAGGGTCGGGCATGTAATATCCCGATTTTTAGAGCCTTTTTAAAGTTTTTAAAATAAAACTCACCATTTGGATTTTTCTGGAATTAATTAAAGCTTAATTGGAATTTTTATTAATTAAAAAGATTTAATATGATTAAATTAAACATTAATATTTGCCAAAAATATTTTATTTGTTTTCCTTGTGTCACAAGGAACTTTTTTGTATTTTTTTTTTTGATTTTTCGGAGTTTGTTTGAGCTCAATTTTAAATTTCCAAAAAAAAGAGGAGAGAGAACGAACAGTACCCGCGCGGTACTGTTTATGCATCTTCAACCTCCAACGCGATCGATCCAGTTCATTCTGTACACATTTCCTTCCGTTTTCCTCTCTCTTCATAACTTTCAATCCGGACCTTATTTCAATGTATTCCCAAAAGGAAAGTTATGTCAAATCACGCAAGGAATCCATCCCAATTGGTCTCGTTCCATTTCGTTCATCCATTTACCTTTTCTCTCCTATTTTTTGAAACGGACTCTAAACCAAAATTTACGAATTAGAGTCAGTTTCTATCTCTTCCAAGCCTATAAATACGACCCCTTGACCCCTCTAAAACCATCCCAAGCCGTGCCAAGTCCCCTCCAAGCTCAGGACGCCGTCGGCACCGAGGCCCTCCAGTCTCGAAATTGCTCGTCGCGTCTCGAGCTATCCGGTGAGTTTTTCCGTGATCTTTTCGCGTCACTTTGTGCCTTCTTGTCCCATCTACCTTCTGGCCAAATTAATTTGGTTTTGGTGTAGCCTATCTCCCAGAATCAAGTTTTCCCCAATCTAGGTCAAGATCGCTTCCCAACGTCGATTCGTCACCGCCGGTAAGCTTTAGCCCTTGCCGTAATTTTTCTTAGACTTGCCTCATCGCGTTCTATGCCGTGCTCACTTCCTTTTTCCCGAAAAGCCTCCACAAATTTTTGCCTCCGAACCTCGCCATAGCCGCCAATGACATATCGTGTCCGCATCTATCCGGTGATGTTTTCTCCCAATCCGTTCACGTCATATTGTGCCAAACCATCCTAGGTAGCTACCCTCCAAGTGGTTTTAGATTTCGTTCACCGAGCACCAAGACATCAAGATTTTGCTTTTTCCTTCCCGACGTCGTTCAAACGTCGTTTGCGTCGTCTCCGGTGGGTTTTTGTCTGAGCTGACAATTTTCCTAACTTCGCCAAGCCACGTTCTAGCCCGTGCTCACCCTACTTCTCCATGTTTTATGCCCATGTTTTATTTCTCTCTCCTAACCATGTCGTTGTAGCCGCCTGTGCCGTCATCGTTCTCTGTTTGGAGTGCCGTCGCTTCCTATGTGTGCCTTAGGTCCCTAGCAACCCATTTTTCCAGTTAGATTCACCACCCATTCCTCCTCTTGCCGACGCTAGCCTTCTCTCCAAGAGTCTCTCGAGTGAACAGTAACTTTTGCTATTTTCCAGCATTTTCTCGCCCAGCAAACTTTAGATCGCTTGTTCTCCTTTATCCGAACTCCGATTGACCCGATTCTTTTTCCTAAATTCATCTAAAATTGAGCTCTATCTTTTGGTTCTGGTTTCATAGCTTTTGGAGTTCATTTTAATTTTATTTGAATTTATTTTGTTTGCTCTGTCTTTTCGCGCGTAGATTCCGCCGTTGACGAAGATTTCTCCGCTCCGCAGCAAGAAGACCCAGAGAGCATGCAAGAGGGCAAGTCTCTTTTGATTATTTTGAACCTATGTTTGTGAAATGTTTTAAATTATTTTAAAGTTATGTGCATCACTATTTACATAGAATCTTAATTTTGTTTTGGCAAGTAAGTTAATCCAATCGTTGCTATGCCCTCAATTGAAGTTGAATGCCATGTAGCTTTGTAACCTTAGGATTTATTTTGTCTCAATAATGAGAATTACATAATCCTTTGGTAATATTAGAACAGTAGTAAAATGCTTAGTCATGCTATTTAAATTCTTTTTGTAACTTTGGACTGGGAAATCATATTTCATTCAACTGGTATTGTATTTAGAAATAAGTGGTGACTGGTGTTGCCACTATTCTTTTAAAAATAAATAAAATGTAAAAGTTGGTTTAGACTGGGCGGATGGTTGGTTTGGATTGGTGCGGCAAGCACGAGATCTTGTAAAGTGTATGTTCCGCCCTAGTCGATTAAGGACCGAAGCTTGTGATTGTACAGACTAAGCACTACCGTACAACCCTGAGTCTATATGGGTACGACCTAGCTGTTTAAATCATGATAGTTTAGTTAGGTGCCACCAGTGGAAAGTGGGTGCCAGGGATTTACTGGTTATTCACAGTGAGGGACAGGGATTTACTGTACTCATATGGCGCAAGAGGGGGCTTCGGACTGGGTGGATTTAACCCTTCTGCGGTGAAACCTCAGCGGGTGGTGTCTAGCTAGACTAGAGTGAGGAGAAGGCTTTGTGATAATTTATCTGTGTCTCATGCCAAAGGAAGCGTGGTGACTGTTAAGATAATTTATCTTTTGGGGGTAAAGTTGTACAACCTCTGCAGAGTGTCAAACTATTCGAATAGCTGTGCCCACGGTCAAGGGCGGGCAAGGAATGCATTCACATGGTAGATCTTTGGTTTTCATTTTAAAATAAAATTTTGGTATTCCGAGAGTGGAGGGAACTCTCGGAAGGGTATCCTGGCTGTTGGAGTCAGTGTGGGTGGATGTAACCCGCAATTTTAAACTTTATCGGTTAGAGCTGGTTAACTAGTGTTGGTGGATAGACCCTTCACTATAAAATGCTTATTAGTTTTAGTTAAAACAATTATTTTGTTAGATTAATGCCTTCGAAAATATTTAATATTATTTGAAATAAAATATTGCTTTGTGCAAAAGAACCATATAGCCTTCCTTTGTTAAGCCTTGCATCTGCTGCATTTTTCCCAAGACTTGCGAAGTACTTTATGTACTCACATGCTGCACTAAAAATCAACTCAGAGGATTATGAAGCTCGAGATGGAGACTACGACTACTTCGCGTGTGGATTCGACGAAGGATTTCCGGAGTACTAGGTCGCGCTTCCCCAGTCAATTGCCTGTGGCGTATTGATGGGTCTTCGCCGGATTTATCTTTTGCTTCCGCTGTGTTTTGTGAGTGTGTGAGGTCTTGAAACCTCAGTTGTAATAAAGAGACCTTTTGGTTTGTACTCTCTATTGTTGTAATAAACATTGTTGGTTATGTAATCATCACTGTTCGACTGTGTGCACTAGCTTTGATCTGGGAGTAGTGCTGTAATACACAGAGGGTCTGGATTCGGAAATCCAGGGTCCTGACAAAGCGGCTGTGGCCGTACGCGATATCTCGATGGAAAGGTACACGCAACGGGACACGACTGGCGCGTCGTGCGCTGTCAGCGGTAGCACAACCACGGTCGCGCATTCCTTCCCAAGGGGGGACGCGTGGTAGGACACGATTAGCGCGTCGTGCACTGTCAGGCAGCCTGCAACTGCGCAGCGGTTGCGTTTCCCGATCGTGGGGAGTTGAACCGCCCTCCCGATCGTGTGGGAGGTGAGAGGGCTCATGGGGAGGCGAACCGCTGGGCGACCGCCAGCTGCCCTCCCGATCGTGGGGGAGGTGAGAGTGCTTTATATACCCTTGCCACCGGCCTGCGAGCATTCTTCCCGTTTGCTCATTCGCTCGCTTGCTGCTGTTTCGCTCTCTTTTGTCCCCGCTTGTTGGCGCGATCTGCCTCTGCCCCTGTTCACTTGGCCTTGCACTTGGGAGGAGAATGGCTTGCCGCGAAGATCCCGCTCGTCGGCTCAGTGGCAGCGCCGCGTCTAGCCAGCGCGGTTTGACACCGCCACTGGCGGAATACTCTCTGGTAGTTCGCGAGCCACTGCAGGTCGACAAGCGGTGGGAGGCCATGGAGAAGTCGGGAGGCCGCTGCTCCCGTGTGCTAGGGCGAAGTCTGGCCACGGAGGAGATGATCCAGACTCTCTTTTGGGAGAAAAAGCTAGAGGACTGTGCAGAGGTTCGCCTGCCTGCCCGTGACGAGACGGAGCCGCACCCGGAGGAGTCAGAGGCGATTGTCTTCGTTGCATTTTTCGAGGCTGGGCTTCGGATGCCTGCAACGCTCTTCATCGGGGAGGTCCTGCGGGCTTATGGGTTGGAGCTAGCGCAGATGACCCCGAACGCGATAGCTCGCCTGGTTGTTTACGTCTGGGCGGCGTGAACGGAAGGTGTCTGTCCCAGCGTGAACCTATTCGCCCTTCTTCATGACGCGCAGTGCCAGCCGAAGAGGGGGTGCTATCGAACTTTGGCAGCGTCAACTTCGTGCCAAGGTCACACTGCACGACGCTCTTCCCCTCATTGGCGACGCGGGGGAAGTGGGAGTCTGGCTGGATGCGACGGTGGTTGAACCAGCACGTGACGAGCACCAGCGGTCTTCGGTGCCGAGGAGAGCCAATATCTTTCAACAGTTCGCCGGGTGTAAGGCCGAAGGGCGACGACGAACAGAAGGCATAGAGGCTTGCCGGTATCACCCTCCAGTTCAACATGCGCGACCTCACCGAGCAGTTTACTATGTACAGGGTGGCGCCACTTTCCGGCCGGTCGAAGTACAAGCGAGGTCGCACCCGGTGAGATGGCGTTCACCCGACAGTATCTTCTCTTCCGAAGCCCTCCGCTCCTTGTAAGTTCTTCAGCCATAGGCTGTGTACATATGTATGCATGTAACCTTTTTGTGAACGATGCTTCACCTCGCAAGTAGAGCTTAGGCTGGAGGATGTGGAGCATGCAGTCGTTGCATTTCTTGGGCCGTACACGGCCAAGGAGCACGAGCTGCGCAAAGCCGCTACCGCATCGGCGAAGCTGGGCAGATAAATCGAGTCTGTGAAGCTCTAGATATCCCTGTGCCGAAGCGCGCAGCTCCGGCCCTGACCCAGACTCGCCGCCATGATGGCGATGGCAAGGCGGGAGCATCTCCATCCTGGCACAGAGCCCAGTTTGATGCTGCCATATCCAGCCCGTCGGCCGTGTCCCTGGCGGCGACCATCGAGACCGGTGATACGATCGGCACTGGGTCCGAACCCGCTGGGTCTGGGAGGCGCTGAGGAGATGGGCTGTGGCCCCGATGGTCAGGTGGGCGAGGTCTCGTCGCCTACACCGACCGCCGCGGCCTCATTGCCTGCGCCGACTATTGTCTCCGAGGGTGAAGCGCCCACGGATATGATCACCGTCCCCCTTGAAAGAGGGGTTCAACATGGGCGGCCGTGTCACCGGGGATTTGGAGTCCATTGGGAAACCCTCCAGGCCGAGGAGGAACTCACCACCCCCATCACAGATGAAGCCCCCGTGGCCCAGCTCGAGGCGGGGCTGACACCCCCCCCCCCCGTGCCATGGAGCCAACCGGGCGGGGGTGACACCCCCCGTGCCCCAGTTGAGGACGTCGAAGGTAGGTGCAATTCTTTCTCCTCCCACGACTTCGCGAGGCTCTCTCCGATTTGCTCGCTCATTCTGTTGTCGATATTAGGCGAGATGAGGTCTCCTGGACGCGGCCAAGGATCGAGCAATGGAGACGGCCGCGAAGTTCCCGGCCTTCCTGCCCAGGACGTGATGTCCACACCAGGTGCTGCCGAAGTCGCTGGCATGGAGGCTCGGCGGCCGGCCATCTCCGACTTCATTCCCCAGTCGGAGACGCTTCAGGTCTTTCACGAGGTCGCAGAGTGCGCTGACTCCAACCTAGATCGACGGGCGCTGTTGAGGTGTGGGACCGATCTTCTGGCGGGTGCGTTGGAGGCCTCGGAGATGAGGGTAGGTGCTTAGGTTCACGACCTATGCCGCAGTCGAGGGCTTCACTAACACCCACACTTTTTGTAGACCCTTGCACTCAGCCGAGCCCTGGAGGACGCACGTATCCGCGAGCGGAGGATGTTGGAAGGCCAGCTCCGAGCTGCCGAGGAGGCCCACGCCGCCAAGGACGAGCACATCCGTTTGCTGGAGATGGAAAGGGCGAGGGTGGTCTCTGACGCGCAGATACGCATTGAAGAAGTAGATTGCGCGACGACGGAGGTGCAATATTGTCAACGTAAGCCTCCACGTTCCTCCCGAGCATGGGCATCGGTGTCACCGCTCCCGACAACCCGATCGGCGCTGCCGGTGTCAACCGTCGCGCCAGCGGTGGGGTCGATCGTCGCGCGCGGGGCGAGGTTGATTGTCGCGCCATGAGCGTCGATGTTCGTAGCTGCCACGTCCGTGCCAACGTCTGCACTCGCGACTGCCGACGCCGAAGCTCTGGTGTTGACGTGGGGCCCCATCGCGCCCCTCTTCTTCTTCTTCTTCTCCGCCGATGGTGAAGCTTTCTTTGGTACCATCCTCCTTCAGATCTTGGAGCTTGCTCTCCTCGTCCCCACGGATGGCGCCAACTGATGTGGGTACGGACCAAATAGAGAGAGAATGGTATGGTAGTGGAGAGTTAGTTGAGCAATGCTTGGGGCTTCCCCCATGGCCTGGATGGCCTATATATATTCACATAGGGAGTGTTTTACACTTATGCCCTTACACTCAATTATCCCCCTCAGAGGCACTTATGTCATTATACAAGTCCCATTTTTGGCCTTACAACCTTCTAACAGGCCGGCTGGGCTTAGGTGGGGGCCACCCCTACAACAAAAACATATGAAGATTTGAATTCAGTTCGGATTTGGTTCGGGTCAGACAAGAAGTCCAACACTAAAACACCCATAACTTTCATAAACGTAGTCCGATTTGGGCGTTCTTGGACTCGTTGGAAAGCTAATTTGAAGCCTCATATAATCGATAAGGTGCCTACCATGGAATTTCAAGCAAATTGTTTATCCAACAAGGCTAACTAGAAAAGCTTGTAACTTTGTGAAGGATACTGCTGCATCAGTAGAACCTATGATCAAAAAGGAAGTTGCTTCTCAGGTGGTTGAAACTGGTTTTAATCATCGGAAGGGACAAGAAGCACAAGGAGCACTTGCTTAGGACCTAGACCAGACGTGGTCGCAGAAGGCCCCATTCCTCAATGGCTAGACGTGGTCGTAGAGAAGAAGTTAAAGAAATCTTCCTTAGAGAAGGTTACTTCTGAATTCAAGATTAAAGCTAAGAAAACAAGGTACGTAATTGAAAGCATAAGAATAGCATTTTACCCTTTTGTCTTCTATAATGCTGATGTACTTCACTTCTTGTGACTTTAGTTTGGCTCCTCCATCTTCTAAGGATGCTTCTATCGAGAAGCCTTCTGACATTCTCCCTGCAATCATAGAGATGGTAGAGAAAGTGGTCGCAGAATTAACCACCATCCCGATGGAGGAAGCAGCCATTGGAGCAGTTATAAAAGCAGAAGCAAAGGCAACAAAAGATAGTGCAAAAGCATCTGACTAAGAGGTTGGATGTATCTCTAACCACCGTGCTGGGAAGGAAATCGCCGACAATGTTCCTCCCAATCTCCAAGGAGGAGCAACTGAGACTGCCAACACTAAAGTAGAAGTAGAAGAGTACCTCCATTTCTTTTCTAAATTTTTTGGCCCTGCTTACATAGTGGGATCTTCTTCGTACCAATCTCGTAACTGAGTTCCTCACCCAAGGATATTCCCAACAGGGGGAATGTCTTCAATGACGAGTGCCCTAAAAAGGTGTGGTGGAACAAGGCTGAAGAGATTGACAAACTCAACGATCCCAACGAGTATTTGCCCAGTTTGCTTGAACGAGCATAATGTAAGTATCTAATACTTAGCCATTCTTATAATTGGTTTTTGTCTTTTCACTATCCTTTATTCAGAGTGCTTTGGAGAATATTGTTACTGTGGGTGAATACCATAGACGACTTACTCTGTTACGGCAGGGGAATGCTGAACTCTGCGAGAAGGCAAAGAAGTGGTAAATCACCATGACATGCAGTCTTTTATGCCATGACTACTTGTCTAACTCTTCACGTATTTCTTCAACCTTTGCAAGTCTAAGAGCGACAAAAAGTCCTTGGTTGATGCACTCAACAACAAGAAGGTCGAGACACAGAAGCTAAGGAAAGAAAATGAAGATTGTGGATAAAGTTTTTGAGAGAAAGCTCTGCAACTAGCAAGTTGCAAGATGAAATAAGCAGTAAGCTCTAAATTTGTGACTGTTTGTATTAATGGCTTTCTTTGCTTTCTCTAACTCTTTTGTTTTGATAGAAAAAGAGGTCGAAATGGGTAAGCTCTGCATTGAGGTCAAACAAAAGGCTATAGTGATTGCCGAGCTCTCCCGTCTCATCAAAGAAAAAGATCGAAAGATCAGGTCATGGGAAGTGTAGTGTAAAAATGATGTTACCTCTCATGACCGTGAAGTCAAGAAGCTTGGGTCTTGACTAGTAGGTATGACTAGTTCCAAAAAATAGTCCTTTTGGAACTATTATTCTTACCAGCTTTACTCTTTTTGCAGAGGCAGTAGTCAAAATAAAGCGACTCCAAGAAGCTTCAACTCATAGAAAGGAGGAGGTGAACCAATGAAGATTAATCTTCAAGACAACATCTCACTTTTGAACAATATACTCGGTGGGTTTGGTGCTAAGGAGGTCACTCCTCTTGAAGACACCACAACTGCCCAGACGAGTGCCATTGGAAAATAAGTTGGAGCTTTAGAGAAACTAATTACTACTCTAAAGACCAACTAGGCTGTCACTAAGAGAGGCGGTCAAAGATGTAATGAGTTATGCCTTAACAAAACTCAAGACATGTGACCAAACTCTCAACCTTCGACCAATTGAGGATGACTTCACCAGTTCTGAAGTAGAAGCGGCTCACCTAATCGAAGAAGTGGCACTGATTAGCCACAAGGTGAGTTATTTGAATGACTAGTGTTAGTCGTAGTCGTACCTGTTTGACTCCTAGAATTGTGTGTACGAGGTTGCTCAAGTCTGGCCATCATGCTCTGGAGTCTTCACATGATCTGCTTAGCAAAAAGGTCGTAACCTAGCACTTGTCCAAGTTTTTGAGTTGGGTTTTCAAGCAAATCGTTTATCTGTTGAAGCTCTTAAGCCTCTTCAAATTGATACAGGATGTGCCCAAGCAAATTCCTCTAGGTTGCCAACCTTCTCCTTCAGATGGTCTTAGGATCTTCTACGTCTGAGATTACTTGATTCTACCTTAATGGAGAGTGATTATTTTGAGGATTTCTCCCATGCTCATCAGAGTACTGACCTTGTCCATTGCCAGAGGCCTCCTCGCCATCACCACGAGGGGTCATAGTGTGTGAGTCGTTGAGAGCATCCTCAGTCCTTCTTCTGGGAGAATGAGTAGTATCTGGCGGGAGGGGTGATGACCTCCTGGATATGACCTTCACTTATGTCTGATGCCTCCTAGCTTTATCAGTAATCGAATGACAGTGCCTCTCAATCTAGAGTAACCCCTCCAAGAAGGGGAATTCTGGGTTATGACTGTCTCTTACCGGAGTCACAGGCCCTACGAATGAATGGATAAACTCTCAGGGAGCCCACCCACATTGTCTATGGGACAACCAAAGGGTGACAACCACTAGATGTCGATGGAGCCCTAGAATGATGGATCCCAAGACTTCCTGAACCAAATTAGATGGTCACCAAGGGACTCAAACATTTAGAGGTGAATCCCTCATCATGTTCCAGATCTATGTTAGTGCAATTCTATTTATGGTCAGATTGACCCTTGCCCTCTAGGGAACTAGGTTCCTATGTTGAGCGTAACATTATGGGGGATAAGGATCCCTCCTCAACCTTATTCATGGTGCGATCTCTGAGATCTCATGAAGGATCTCTAGAGATAGCCTCACCATCAAATGAAAGCATACTCTGCTCATTGTCATTGCAAGCATCCATGTCGAGGTCTACGTACTTGTAACAACCCAGGTTTTTATAAAAATATAATAATAGTAAAAATAATTTAAAATAAAAATAAGTTTTTTGGTTGCCCAAATTTTATTTTTGATTTGCCCTGATTTTCTACTTTTAAAAAGGCTGGATTTGAAAAGTAATTTAAGTGAAAGCCTAAAATAATATTATATTAAAGAATATTTCAATTTTCTATAAAATCCTAATTCAAATTATTTATTTGGATTTATTTGGCTTTTATTTAGTTTTTTTGTGTTTTCTGGAGTTTTAGAATCTATTTTGAAATTAAAAAGTATTTTAAGTATAAAATAATTTTACTAAGTCCAAAACATTTCCAGGCTTTTCTAAAAAATCCCAAAATCAAAAATCAAAATTAAAACCCCCGCCTTCCCTCTACGCGATGTGTGGACGGACAGGATCCATCCATGTCACCACCGCACTCCCGCCCCGCCTTCCTCTCGGGCCGACACATGGACAGCCAATCCCACCCATGTCGCCTCTTGGCCCCAATCCCCACCGTCCACCCTGCTTTTCTCTCTCTCTCCTCCTTCGGCCGCCCGATCCGCCTCGATGCCGCGTGGTGCCATCTTAGCCACGCTCGCTCCCTCCCTCTCCCTTCTCTCTCTGTGCCATGGGTCCCGCCTGTCAGCCACCCTCGCCCTCCTTCCTCCCTGCGTCGCTCGGTCGCCTCTGCCATTCCTGCCGCTCCTCCCGCCCTTTCCCTCCTCTCGTGCGAGGCCGTTGCCACCTTCCCCACTCTCCGCGCCCACCTCCCCTTCTTTCCGAGCCTGTCGCCCACCTTCCCCACTCCCCACGCGGCCCTATCTACCGTGACTGCTGCCCACCTCCGGCGAGATCTCCGGCAACCAATTACCCTTGCCCTACTCCCCTCCGCCCCTATAAACCTCCCCGGGCACCCCCTTCATCCGCACTACCTCCCCCTCCACTCTTCTCTCCCTCCCGAACGCCACACCATCGCTTCACCGGAAGACGAGCCATGCCGTCGCTCCTCCCTCGTCGCCGGCCGCCTCCCGTCTCGCTGAGCCCCGAGCCGGTAAAACCAACTCCCCATCACCTCCTCTCCCTCCTTCGCTCCTCGCCGGCCGCCGCCGTCCACCGGAGCTCTGGCGAGCCTCGGTCCCAAGTGCTGCCTCCGGCCAGCCAGACCACGTCAGTAGTCAAGCTGATGTGGCAGGTGAGGTGGCCGCCACTCGGTGCCACGCAAGCGTCGGCTGGCACACCCCACCCCCGTGCCACCTCAGCATCCCCATGGTCCGTGGACTTGGTCCATGTAGACCAAGGCCCACCTGTCGGGCAAATCATCCTGGGACTGATGTCATGCTAACGTTATAATCTCCTTTTTCTTTACAAAAATAATTTGGCCAAAAAATAAAATCCCAGCTGACGTCATAATTCTAATTTCCTTTAGAAAAATAATTCCAGAAAATCCAGATTTAGTCTTTTTTTTCCTCTGATTTTAAACTTCCAAGAGCCTGTTCTCCTACATCCTAACTCCGATGGAGCCCATTCAAATTTCTAAATTCATAAAAAATTCCCCTCTATCCATTTCTGCCCTCAATTTAAATATTTGGAGTTTATTTGAATTTATTTGAGTTTGGTGGAATATTTTCACGTGTAGACTGTGACGATTCGGGAAAACTCTTCGACAACGATTCACACCCAATCGCGGAGCAAGGCAAGTCACACTCCTTGATCATGTTGAACCCAGTTTGCAAATAAAATTATGTTGTTTTAAATTATATTGCATGCTTAATTTTATTCAGCGTATTTCAATTCAGTTTTAAATTTAGTTATTGCCTACTTGTTAATTACTCTATTGACATTGAATTCCTCGATACCTTCTAACCCTAGAACAAAACTCTAGTTAGTACACTAGTATGGCTAGAGAATTTTTTTTGTAGCAAATGTTTAGCCCTGCATAGATATAACTTAGGCTTGGGATAGCCTTTTCACATAAAATGATATGCTTTGAAATGTATTCTTGACTTCGGTGAGTCAAGAAGGATTATGAAATATTTTGAAATAAAACATAAAATCTGGTTTAGACTTAGGCTAATGGTTAGGTGGTGGGTGCAGGCATGCACTGTTGTTCAGATACACAGTGTTGATAGTCGGGCACAGGGGGTAAGTGGTTGAGCCTAAGTCAATTAAGGACTGGTCTGTAAGCTACTATTGCAAAGCCCTATCGTACTACCACAAGACTGGTATGGGACAGTCCTGACTGATTAATTTGTGGGGCCCATCCTGAGTCATGTTGTAGGTTGAAAGTGAGTGTGGTGTGTGCCATGTGAAGTCTTACTTGGCTCAAGAGAGGTCTCGGTCTGGTAGATTCCTTACTGGGATGAAACCTTAGAGTTGGCTTGGTCAGATTGAAGGCTTTGCATTGTAAAGGCCTTGTTGTGATCTTCTCGCCGCACACCTAAGAAAGTGTGTTAATCGCGTGGCAATATGGGATGATCATATCTTGTGGATAAACCTGTACAACCTCTGCAGTATATAATTTATCCTGGATAGCCATGCCCACGTTCATGGGCATGCTGAGTGAAAGTTTTTCACAGATTAAACTTTGTTTTTGAAAATAGTTTTCGAAAACCATATGGATGGATGGAATCCATGAGAGATTGAAAGCTTGTGGATGGATGGAATCCATGAGTGGTTGAAAACGTGTGGATGGATGGAATCCATATGAGAACTTTTGGAAATGATGGTCCGGGTGGGATGCCCGTGGTTAGGTTAGTGTTTGGTCAGAGCCTGCACTAATGGTATTAATTTTGTTTACAATTACTGATTTTATTTATGGTATTAAATTCAGCATTTTTAATCTATCTACTTATTTTCTTAAATGATGTTTTACGCACAACTAAACCTATAAGCCTTCCATTGATGCCCTTATCATTATGTTGCATTTCTCTGTGTGATTTGCGGAGTACAAGATTGTACTCACCTTGCTGTCCCCACACAGAGGAAGATGACTTCGACTACGGTGATGACCTGGACGAGTAGGCCGCGTCTTACTGTAGTTTGCCTATGGGCAGGCTAGGGCTTCGCTTTTTAGCAGTTTGCTTCTGCAGTTATTTGCCTTATTGTTGTTGCCAATGAGTATTGATGTAAGACTTGGCCATAAGGCTGTACTCTTTTATTTAATATAGTTGGTCATTTGTGCTTGATATGTATCTTTGTTCTACTGTGTGCACTAGCTGTTACTAGACTAGTGCGATTTACACAGAGGGTTTTAGAGTCATTGCTCCGGGATCCGACAGTACTTGGCTAGGTCAAACCAATTCTCGTCATTCTATTCTCCTGCCATGAGGACATCAGAAAGAAGAGAATTCATCGACGAGGAATTACTGGAGTTTAGAGTTCCTGATGGACGGTGCCAACTGTCGATATTCTAATACTGATCTTACATATGATTATTTGGTTCGAGAGATCTCTCAAAGAACTCGCAACACAGAGAAAGACATAAGGATTTTATACAAGTTCGTGTCTTCTTCGGAGAGAATAATAACCTTACTCCTATGTGGCTACATTACGTGTATTGATTACAATCAAGAGAAAGACTAATGCAGGCAATCTTGCACTTCTTGATTCTCTTGCTTCTCCCCCACTATAACATCCTGATTTTCAGAGTCTTTTTTGAAGTTTTTAAAATAAAATTCACCAGTTGGAATTTCTAGAATTAATAAAAGCTTAAATTGAATTTTTATTAATTAAAAGGATTTAATATGATTAAACCAAACATTAACATTTGGTGAAAGCATTTTATTTGAGTTTCCTAAGTCTCAAGGATTTTTTGGAATTTTCTATGATTTTTCAGGATTTGATTGCTATTTTCTAGAGCTCAAGAGATTTTATTTGAATTCCTGAAAATAGAAAATTTCTTAAAATCCCTAAGGCCTTTGGGCCAAAACCCTAGCCAGCCCAACCCAGTCCGTCACCTGCCTGACACCATTGGATGCTTGCCATGTGTCCACCATCCGCCGCGCCACTCCACAGGCATTCGATTGCCGCGCATCACCCATCCGATGGAGCTAGCACTATTTATTGTCTTTCCGTTTCGAAATCCACCGTCATCCGCATCGGACTCTCCTTGACGTTCGTGCCCGACCCAGTCTCTTCCACTACTGTCTTCGAGTTGAACTCGCCGTCGTACCTGACCCCGCCTCCTCGGTGTCCAGGTATAAATAGCTGGCTGCCCCTCTCATTTTCCCTGTCTCGAGCTTCCGCCGCCCTCGTTGCCATAGTCGCTTCTCCGTCATCGCCTTCATCATTGTCTTCAGTGTCAGTGTCCACCAACGTCTTCGTCTTGGGCTATCGAGCTTTGCCTCCGTTCGCCGCTTTTCCCTCGCCATTCCGCTGCCGTCGGTGAGTTGCCATTCAAGCCGCCGCCTCTCTCCTGTTCAGCTACTGGCTATGAAGAGGAATCATGTCTCTGACAGTAACCACCATCAGATGAAACATTAGTGGTGTAGCTTACACTATGGGATGCATTGTCACGGCCTTATGATGATCTCTTTGATTCACATGTCTAAGAAAATGTGTGAAACATAACAAATTGATTATCTCTTACTTGTAAAATGTACAGTCTCTGTAGAGTATAAATTACTCGAACAGTCATGCCCACAGTCAAGGGCGGGCATGTGAACTTACTCATGTTAGTTTTTATTTCAAAAACCTTTGTGGGTGGGATGAAAACTCATCAGATGGATGTAATCCTGATTTTGGTTTTTCCTGAGTGGATGTAACCCAGTGTTGTTATTTCGGTGGATGTAGCCCTAGTAACCAAAATTAAGGTTATGGTGGATGGAACCTGTACCGCTATAAATATCGCACACTTTCACCTTTAACAAAACATGGTTTGGTTAAAATGCTAAGTTACAGGAATTTCTAATTATTGTAGTTTCAAAATGTTACCTTTAACAAATAAAAGAACTTGAGCCTACCCTTGTTGAGCCTTGCATGTCTAAATATTGCATTATGTGTGTTGGACCGTGAAGCACTACTGCTTATGCTCACCCTCGCTCCCAAAATCCCACAGATCCTGTGGACCAAGGACACTACGTATATTATGACATCCCAGGAGCTGACGGTGATGAAGATGAAGGATATTAGATTTAGAGTAGTCTCTAGTAGTCTATATCTCACCCTAGTTCGGCCGACTAAATTGGTGTTTATGTGCACCTATATTACCCAAATCCTTGGTTAATATCAGTCACACACAATTTACCTTAGTCGTTTACCTATCACGAGATGTGCCTCTCCTTTTGCTTCTGCTATTGCTTCTACAGTTTATGTAATGTATTCATTTGGCCTAATCAGGCTTATTGTAAACTCGACCCAATGCAGTTTATTTGAATTCTAATGTTTTGTAATATTAATATATGGTACGGTTTACATCATGTATGAAATAATCCAGTGATGTATCTGTTGGTGATATGCCCTAGAGGCAACATGGAGATGTTGAATATATCACATACTATGTTTATGATACATTGCTTTGTTCCTTGAAATAGACATTATCATTATTGATCAATGAGTATGTGACTTATTCATGAGACTCTTAATGCCAAAATGTTGCTATTTCTAAATGATCCCTGATTATATTTCATATGAGGAACAAATATGATTCAAAGATCAGCATATGTATTGATTGATGATCATGTCTCATGGATCATGGTATGGAGATACCAAATCAATAATATGGACATGTGTTAGTGAACATATGTTGGAAAGACCCGCCATGAGACACTGCAGAGATTCCATGTGTCATCAGTTGGTCTCAAGTAGTGTTTATGTGGAATCCTTAGACTTGAGATCATCATGGTTTCCAACATGCGTAGTAGCTTATTTTGGGACTACTAAACACTACTCCGTAACTGGGTAGTCATAAAAGTAGTCTTTGGGTTTGCCATGAAACATGTAGTGGGATGTAAATGATCAAGATAGAATTTGCCCCTCCTTATGGGAGAGATATCTCTGGGCCCCTCGATGTAATGGATTATGAAAGTGCATGGCCATGCCAAGGTGATTGAGGAGTCAATCACGAGTTTATAATCCATCACGGAATCGAGAGAGTGATTGAGCTATTAAGAGGATGACACAGGTCTCGCCTTGAGCTTAATCTATATCGTGAGGCAAAGGGATTAGTACATGAGAACATTACAGGTTCAGCCGATATGATCTTTACGTATACTTTGGGGTTAATATGTCTTACTAGAGGCCGCTATTAACAGGGTGACCGGAAAGGCGTTTCCGGGTCGCGACCAAGTATATGTGAACCTACAGGGTCGCACACTTAACGGGTTGGAACACTAATTCGAATGTGATTCGGATGTGGGCTCAATTCGGATAGAGATCCGGATAGACTCCTATTGGGCCTCGGTCCACGAGGCCCAAGTGAGGAGGTCTATATATATGGAGGCGAGGGGCTGAGGGGATGCATCTGTTAATCCCGAGCTAAACCCTAGCCGCCACCTCCCGAGCCAAACCCTATCCTGGAGGAATGTGTAGTTCTGCACAAATCATTTGAGCAGTGGTGTGAACAACTCAAAGATCCCAAATCTGCCACCACAAAATGAGTTTCTTCAAAAGATTGTGTTGCTAATTGATGTTGTTGCACTAGGTGTCTATTCACAAAAAAAACTCACACTGCCTGAGTCCACAAGGCTCAACACTTCTTGCTTGTCAATACTTCCTTGCAACCTAAGAGTGCGTCTCTTACATTGAGTCTCTACTGGAGGTTTGTTGACCATCATAAGCACCCTTGGCAATATATCCTCACTATCATTGTCATCATAATCATATGAGCAATGCAAGGCTTTAAGAAACTCCTCAACCACATGAAGCAAAACCTTATCCGGATAGTCATGATTTTTGATCCACTTCTCCCCACATGTGTAGCATAATCCATTGGCCTTGCGATATGTTTTTAGTGTTGCTAATTTCTGTTTGATTCGGGCATCATCTGATTAATTTCTTCTTATCTTCCTTTGGTGGGTACTTGTGCTCCTCCTCTTTCATCGAAGACTTTAGTTTGTCGTTGGAGGGTCTGAATTTAGTATGGTGACTGCCCAACTCCTTGTGATCTGCGCACCCAAAGCATTCTTTTAGTCCCATCTCTAGTTGCTTCATTTAAGCCAGAGCACTAGCAATATCCACATCAAGAGGGCATTGCAACCAAATTATAGAATGAATATTCTCCCTCAAACCCTCTAAATATTCATGAACGAAAAAGGTTTCATCTAGGGTGGAACCATAGGTGGTGGTGCAACTAGTCAAATTTCATCGAGCAAGTGGAGACTATGATTGGTTGCAGGAAACATACCCATGACTGGGGCGAACTAAGGAACTCTGACGAGCCCATCATCATTGCTTGAGCAAGGATGCCTTCACAATGGCCTTGAGGCCCAAGAGAGCGATCGCCCGATGACAGTGATCCTGGAGCATTGGTGATGGTGTGGCGGGCGATGTTTGTGAGCTCGGCGCCCCTCACGGCATCTACGGCTCTAGCACGGCTACCTTTGTCTCTAGGGTTGCCATGCGTTTTTGGATCTGCCCCAGTGTTGCCTCAGTCCGAGTCTCAAAGGCACCGAGCCGGTCATAGATTTGTTTCATCATCTCCGATGCCGCGTCGCCCTTCTCCTCCATCGACACCATGGCTGGAGTCATCCTCTCTTCGAATAGATTAAACTTCTTTTTGGGAGCTAGAGTGGGTAACGGATGGCTCTAATACCAATTTGTTATGTTCCTGAGAACGATTTGGGATTCTCCAAAGGGAATTTGAGGTAGGAATTGGGGAAATCAGATATAGAGTGGGGAAACGAGAAGGATAGGGAACTCAGTTCTTCGTTGTATTTTTCATCCCCTCTCCCCTTACAAGCCATCTTGGTTTATATTCAACCAAGTCTCAATACAACGGCCGTCGATGGGCCAGGCAACCCAACTCAACCTGGTAAGAAGCAATCAGTTTAATTACACTGGCTTAAGCCATTCTGACAGCCCAACTAGCCCTTGGCTTCATTTGGTGCCCATCCAGTGTCCATGTCTAGCCTTCACGCCCATGACACTTTGGCATTATAGGAAATGGGACTCGCATTCGTGCAGGCGTAATCTCTAACAGAATCTACCTCTCACTTGATGAATTAATGTGTTTTTGCAAAACAGGTTTTGGGGAAGGTTTTTCATTTGATTGAACTTCAACCACCACCGTTAAATGATTTTTTTTTTGAAACTACCAGATTGGTGGAGTTTCAAGGAGCAGGGTATCTAAGGAATTCAAAAGAAAGTTTGATCGAATTCTAATTTATTCTTGTTGGAATATTTGGAAGGGAAGAAATCGCAGGATTTTTGAACAGGAATACCTTCCAGTCTAAGAAGTTTTCAGGCGCATTCGTGAGGACATCGAATTGTGGAAAACAGCAGTTAGTTAACCTTCATTTTATTGTCTTTGGCCTCGAGCCAGTTGTCCAGGAGGTGCTCGTTGCTTATGTTTTGTGTTCAGCTTGCTGTTATTTGTGTCTTTCGGTGTGCCTTTTTCTCTGTGTTTTGTTTCAGGCCTTTGGTTTGGCTTAGTTGTTGTATGAATGTTATAATTCTTGCTCTTCTTTAGTGCTTCGACAGAGCTCCTGCCAGTTCTTTAAAAAAAGGACGAACGACAGTTTTGACCACACTGCGTCAGTTTTTAGTAATTCAGTTCTGACAGGTTTCAACGCTATATTCCAATTATTAATTTCCTATACACTTTGTTGGATCGTAAGGTCATTCTTACCTTAAAGGCTAGCAATGAGATGAGAAGGTTCTTACAATCCAACAAGTATTATGAAAGCCCGGTTCTAACATCTCTAACCCAATGGACACTAATGTGTGAATGTCTGATGGATTGTGATCCTAAGGGATAAACGGTGTACGATGAAGGGACCATGACAGATCGTTGGTGTACGGTGAAGGGCTAAGGGACACCAATGCATAAAGGAGGATATTGTTGGAATAGTTCTACATTGATTATGGAAGAGTAAGAGACCTAACTTAAAAATGAGATAGTTCCTCATCTCATTGATTAGCTTTTAGAGTAAGAAAGTCCTTACAAATCCAATACACTTCAAAAGTTCTTCTGCAAGAGTACGCTACTTCAGCCATGCTAAATTCAAAACTAGCTGGGGAAACTCTCCAGTCTCCGACCGCATGCTAATCAATTCTTTTGCGGTACGATACAGTGGTGTTGGGTCTCATTCAGTTTGCTCACATTAGCCAACACGTACGTATGAACATAGTTTCACAAATAACTTCAGTATGCAAAATTGAAATTTTAAAGGAGCAATGAACAAACCAAACCTGTCCAGCATATATTAAAGCTAACATTGCCTGTCATGTGGGGAATTCCATACCACCGCCGCAAGGCCAAAGACGAGGCCGCAACAGATGCAGCAGACGTGAAGGATGGTGACTCTTCGGCAAGGGAGAGTTAGTATTCACACTAGATATCTATGTATAGTATAATACTTACTTTAAATAAGAGATATGATTAGAAAAGCTAGATTGGTTTGATCTATAAGTAGGAGAAGCCTTACTCTTGTACGGGCATGGACAATAAGCAATAGAACTCCCTTTTCCCATTCTATCGTTCTCTGTTCCCCGTCTTCTTGTCAACAACAGCAGCAGTCACGGCGCCTGGACGCCGAAAGGCTCATCCGAGACCCCCTGTCAGCCACGACTATCATCTGCATTCTCGGGAACATACCAATTTGGTATTAGAGCTGCCAACGACTTGCGACATGTCGGCATGGAAGGAAGCAGCAGAGGAGGAGACCATGGCCCAGATTCTGCAATCCATCACTGCTCACGATATGCGTCGACGGCATGCACCAGCAGATGGGCGATGTCGTCAACCGTCTGACAGCCATCGAAATGCAACCGGCAGGGGAATTGCCGGGGTTCTTGATGTCGTCCCCCGGATCTCAACTGCAGATTCTGTTGACTAATTTGGGTCAGCTAGCCTTCGCAGCACTTCCAGTTTATGCCACTGCATCCATGAGCCCTCACATACAATTTCCACATACCATCATCACCCACCCCACAACATTAACATCAGCAAATCCCATCCCGCCCTCCACATCCATACCCCATATTCTCCCATATCATCACCCCCAGTTGTCCCAACACATTCTAGAACAGCACAACAATTATGGCCCACCTGTCCCACCCTCCAACAGTGTTTCCTAGGGGGTTCCACGCTATCACAAGCTAGAATTTTTGGTGTATGACGGCAAGGATGATCCCCTTGCCTGGATCAATCGGTGTGAGCAATTCTTCCGTGGCCTACGCACGGATGAAGCGGACAAAGTTTGGCTAGCTTCATATCACCTCACTGGCATTGCTCAGCATTGGTATTTTCAGTTGGAGCGTGACTTGGGTGCTCCCTTCTGGCTACAGTTCAAGGAGCTATGTGTCGTAGGGATGGCCCCCACCTAAGCCCAGCAGGCCTGCTAGGAGATTATAAAGGCCCAGAATAGGCCATGTATAATGACATAACTGCCCCTAGAGGGGATAACCAGATGTAAGGGTATAACTGTAAAAGCACTCCTCAATGTGTATGTATATATACGAGTAAGCCATGGGGAGAACCCAGGCCATTACACTCATCTTCATCACTCTCCACGACCATCTCTCTCTCTGTTTGGTCCGTAGCCAGAACAGTTGGCGCCGTCCGTGGGGAGGACGAGGACAAGCCTGAAAACCGAAGAAGAAGGATGGCACCGAAAAAAGCTTCTTCAGCGGCGGCGAAGGGAAAGAAGGCGGCCGGGCCGGAGCGTCGTGTCGGGACCCCGGGTTTCCAAACCCGGACCCTCTGTGTATTACTGCACTAGTCCCAGATCAAAGCTAGTGCACACAGTTAAACAGAAATGAATACATAACCAGCAACGCTTTATTACAATATTAAAGAGTACAGACCGAAAAGTCTCATTATTACAATTGAGGTTTCAAGACCTCGCACACACGAAACACAGCGGAAGCAAAAGATAAATCCGGTGAAGACCCATCAATACGCCACAGGCAATTGACTGGGGAAGCGCGACCTAGTACTCCGGAAATCCTTCGTCGAATCCACAAGCGAAGTAGTCGTAGGCACCTTCTTGAGCTTCAACTTCCTCTGAGATTTATTTTTAAGTGTAGCATGTGAGTACATAAAGTACTCCGCAAGTCTTGGGAAAAATGCATAGATGCAAGGCTTAACAAAGGAAGGCCATACGGTTCTTTTGCACAAAGCAATATTTTAAAATTCAATTACTACTAATTATTTTCGAAGGCATCAATTTAATAAAGTAAATGTTTTAGCAGAAACTATCAATAAGTCTCTAGTGAAGGTTCCATCTACCAACACTAGCTTAAACAACTTGAACAAGTTTAATATTGCGGGTTACATCCACCCTCTCTGGCTCCAACTGCCAGGATACCCTTCCGAGAGTTCCCTCCACTCTCGGAATACAAAACTTTTGATTTTAAAACAAAACCAGAAATCTACCATGTGAATGCATTCCTTGCCCGCCCTTGACCGTGGGCACGGCTATTCGAATAGTTTTACACTCTGCAGAGGTTGTACAACTTTACCCACAAGAGATAATTTATCCTAAAAGTCAACACGCTTCCTTTGGCATGAGACCCAGATAAAATATCACAAAGCCTTTACCTTACTCTAATCTAGCTAGATACCACCCGCTGAGGTTTCACCGCAGGTAGGCTAACTGCCCGAACCGAAGCCCCCTCTTGCGCCATATGAGTACAGTAAATCCCTGTCCCTCACTGTGAATAACCAGTCCATCCCTGGCATCCACTTTCCACTGGTGGCACCTAAACTAGACTATCGTAAGTTAGTCAGCTAGGTCGTACCCATATAGACTTGTGGTTGTACGGTTAATGCTCAGTCTGGACAAACACAAGCGTCGGTCCTTAATTGACTAGGGTGGAACATACACTTTACAAGATCTCGTGCTTCCTGCACCAATCCAAACCAACCATCCACCCTAATCTAAACCAATTTTCACATTTTAGTTTATTTTAAAAGAACAGTGGCAACTCCAATTGCCACTAAGTTTGCAAACACAAGATTATTACAATAATTCATAATTTCCCATTTGCAAGATTTGTGAGATATTAAATAGCGAGACTAAGCATTATACTACCATTCCACTATTCACAAAGATTCAGTAATAATCTCATTATTGAGACAAATGAAACTCTAGGGTGACAAAGGTACATGGCATTCAATTTCAATGGAGGATATAACAAGGTTGGTTTAACTAACCCTTAAGATTTGAACTAATATTTTATATAAATAGCAATGCACATAATTTAAAATAATTAAAACATTTCGAAATCATAGGTTCAAGATGATCAAAGGAGACTTGCCTTCTTGCACGCTGTCTGGACCTTCTTGCTGCGTGTCGGGAAAGTCTTCGGCAACGACGGGTTCTACGCGCGAAAAGACCGAACAAACAAAATAAACTCAAATAAAATCCAAATAAAATATAAAAATTATAAAATATATACTAAGGGATAGATTATGATTTTAGATGAATTTAGGAGAAAGAATCAACGGATTCGGAGTTCGTATGAGGGAGGTCAAATATCTGGAAGTTTTGAACATCACATGAAATGATAACAAAATACGAGGATTACTTTTTGAACAGTACAGTGTCGGTTGGCTATAAGGTGGCTGGCGAATGGGCAAAATGGAATGTTGGCAATGAGGCGAAGGTGGTGACATGGGTACGGCGACGAGGAACGGCGGCAATCACCCGCAGTGAGTGAAAAACTGCACCGACGGCACAGTAGCGACAACTGCAGGTTGGAGAGAGATAGTACCGAGTATGGAACGTGGAGATGTAAGGTGAGCGTGGGATAGTACATGGCATGGTGAAGTTAGGAAAATTATTGGCTAAGCTGAAAATTAATCGGAGACGATACAATCGACGTTTGAATGACGATAGTGGAGAAACAGGAAAATTTTGATATCTTGGTGCTCGGTAGAGCGAATCCAAAACCATTTGAAAGGTAGCTACCTGGGATGGTTTGGCACGATATGACGCAAACGGATTGGGGAAAACATCACTGGATAGACGGGGACACGAGATGTCATTGGCGGCCATGGCGAGGTATCGGAGGCGAAAATTTGTGGACGCTTTTTGGGGAAAAGGAAGGGAGCATGGTGTAGAACGCAGAGAGGCAAGTCTAAAAAAAATTATGGCATGGCCTAAAGCTCAACAGAGACGACGAATCGACGCCAGGAGTCAAAAACGGCCATTTTCGCGGAAAGCTCAATTCCTGACAATTGGCTCCACGAAAAATTAAACAAAATGGTAGAAAAATTTCTTAGAGTCTAGGACACAATATGACGCGACCAAAAATTGAAGCGCTTACCAAAAAGGGGTGTACGCGCGAAGTACAGTTTTAGTGTCAGGGCCTGACAAGGTCGACAAGGACTCGGGGGATCTTCAGGTGATGGCGATGGAAGCACGACGTAGAACGTGTCGAGGCAAACTCAACGGTGCAAACGGCTCGGCCAAAGGACATCGGATGGTGGCGGAACACGGTGGAGAAGACATTTTGCGACCGTCGGGTTGACATCGGCGTTCCGGGTAAACGGAGAGGAGTTAGCATGTGGGGTTTGCGGCGAAACGAAGAGTAGAGCGTGGGGAACGTGATGCTCACCTTGGTTTTGGTCGGGCATGCAGGGACGGCCGGTGGCGATGCGAGGAACGACGACGCGCTATGGCCCACGGTGGCGACGGTGCTCCGGCGAAGTTCCGGCGAAGGCGAGGTGAGCACCGCGTAGAACGCGACGAGGCGAATCCAAGGATGTGCTCAAAAGTGGCGGGGCTCCACCGGACGAGGCGCAATAAGCCGAAGAACGCCGCTTGGAACACAAAAGAAAAACTCCGATTGCGCCCAAGAGAAGAGGAGTGGGGACTTGATATTTTCAGGGTTGAGTGAGGATGAGGAGGGGCTCACGGTGCTGCCTTTTATAGGGGCGGGGGAGGTCCGAGACGGGAGATCAAGAGACCATGTCCATCAATGGCATGGGTTAATTTCTCGCGAAACGGCTCATGAATGAGGGGAAAACGGTAGGGAAATGAAAGAGTTTGATGAGAGGAGTTGAATGCAATTTATTTCGCTAAAAACCGTTGAGAAAATCAAAAGTTATGGAAGGTTTAAGATGCAGCCATGGCAGCTCGCGCACGCACTCGGGAACGGCATCGTCTCTGTGAAGAAGAATACTGTAGCAGGAGAGAGAAAATAATAATAAAATAATAATTGTTTTTCGAAAAAAATAAAATAAATTCCAACAAAATTCAGAAAAATTTCACAGATATCCTTGGAACTCGAAAATATCAAATAAAATAATTTCAGATTTAATTGAAGTATATTTTGACCAATACAAATATTTTTACTTTCTAACCTTTAATTTAATCAAAATAAATTCGAAAATTCCAAAAATTTGAAAAGAGGATAGAAATGAATAGATTGGAATTTTTGATGAGTTTAGAAATTTGAATGGGCTCATTCGGAGTTAAAATGAAGAAATACGATATTTTGGTAGTTTAAAAGGAGAGAAAAAGAATAAACTGATTTTCTGGAATTATTTTTGAACTGAAAAATCCGATTATGACATCATCAAGGGAAATGATTTTCAGAGGAATTATAGTTCTATGGAAAAGTAATTTATGATGTTAGGGTGACGTCAGCAGAGATTTTGATTTTCTGGCCGAATTATTTTTCAACAGGAAAAGGGTTTTATTCACTGACAGGTGGGATTGGGCTGTCGGTGAGAGGGAAGAGAAAGGAGGAAGAAGTGGACGGTCGGACGAATGCCACGAGGTGAAAGAGAAATCAGGGCCACCGGATTAAAACGAAGGGGTAAGTGAAGGCGGGTGGCTGAGATTAAACCGAGCGAGGATGGATTGAATCAAGGAACGACACGTGATGGCCGAGTAAAGAGGTTGAGGATTAAATTTGATTTAGATTTTAAAAAAAAACTTAGATAAATCGAAATAAAGTTCAAATACTTTAAATTAATTAATTTGAAATTAAATTTTTCAGAGAGCGAAATTTTGGGATGTTACAAACCTACCCCCCTTAGAAAGAATCTCGTCCCCGAGATTCGGACGGACTAGGAAAAAGAAAGGAGAGCAAAACTCGGCTCTTAGGTCCTCTTCACCTCCCAAGTTGCTTGACTTCAAATGGTTGCTCTACCGTACTTTGCAGAACTTTATGGTCATGCTTCTTGCGAGGCATTCAGCTTCCTTCATGATTCTATCTTGTCGTTCGATGCTCTGAAGGATTTCTTTAACTGAGAAATATGGAAGAGAACAACAAATTGGATTGGTACATCTTTAGTCGCCTGCAAGCTCTAGGTTAACTTCAATTGCCCTTATCATATCGCTTAATTCAGTATTCCACCAAAAGGGCTTAACTTCCGCAAGTGTTCATCCGAGAAGGACATAATTATTTCAACTCTTCAAAAATTCTTGATTCCAAAATCATATACCACAAATGCACCTTATTGATTTTGACAAGTAATCTCATAAACTTTTATTCTCTACTCTAATTTGAATCGACGACCAACCATAAAATTTTTCTAACAAGAATCCAATAACATTGTAATTTGTGATTTCCACCAATTGCTTTATGATCATTATCTAATTCAACAGATCCATAACTCTGATCAAATAATATAAGATTAATCCAACCTTTTAGTAATCATCAATCAATTTTAGGATCACCTAAGCAATAATTTAAAATTCATTAATCCACCAATATCAATCTTTTGATAATCATCATTTTGGTTCCACCAAATTTGAATGAACTCAATTAATTCTTATCGGGCAATCTCTCAATTACTTCTTATTGGACAATCTATCTCCCATAATTAATTTAAATCCTCCAGGTTGAACATCCTTAAATGACCTAGCTAATCCCATTAGTTAAAATCCAATTATCTAACAATGACCTATTAGATCCACCAATTCAAATTGACATATCAAGGTCCACTTTGCGATGATAAAATTAATCCACCAAGATATCTAAGTGTATTATCTTTTACAATTCCACTAGTATCCACTTATTAATAGGTCCACCAAACTCTAATAATCAATTAACTCCACAAACTTCATCTACTCTTCATGATTCAACCAAATCACCCAAAATTGATATCATGAATTGTTTATGATAATTCAACTTCTTAATCTTTTAATCGCTCCCTTTACTTGATCAATCTCTTAATACCAATTCTCCAATAATCACAAATAATCCCTTCAACAAAAATCTTGTTTTGCATCCAATTGCTCCTTTCAATCCTAGATAATAAATCCAAGGTAAAGTTTAGACTCTTCCCATGATCTAATTAGCTTTCCCAAGCTCAACTTTATATTTAATCTCTAGTCAATCCACAAAGATGACACTTTTTAGATTTATTTATAATCAATTGGTATCCACAAATATACCCTTTTATCTCAATCTTCTCGAGTATTATTCAATCTTGTCAATTATAAATCCAAAATATATCACTCTAGCAACAATTCTCCAAATTACCTAACTTGACATGCACTAATTATCACGGCTTTCCCGACAAGAGTACTTTCCATAAATTTGTTGTCTTCCATATACTCTAGGTCTCCAAGGATTCTCCAAACTTGGACTTCGGTGAAAGAATTGGAGCTTGTACTATTGCGGTAACTGGGGTTAGCAAAAGATAAGAGGGAAGTAGCACAGATAAGAGATCAGGGGAACGACTAAACACCATCCCAAACAAACACACAAGAGAGAAACAAACAACAACTAGGAGAAGCTTAGCTTGAAATCAAAATATTTTTAAGGATGACTGTACTACAAGTATTCAAAGACTTGGTACAGTCCACCTAATACACAAGCAAGTAATATATAAGCGGTCTAAAATCGTAAGACTTTACTTGGGTATTGCAACTAAAGAGCTAGTCCTTGCTCCTTTATGATGATGAGCTTCTCCAAGTGCTTCTTAGACGCAACCTTACTGAGCCATCTATAGAAATTACAAAGGGAAGGGGGTACAATTACCATTCCAAAAAGGAAAAAAAGCAGATAGATAAGGGAGAATGCCATGACGAAGGTAAGGATAGAAAGACAAGAAAAGACAAGGATAGCATATTATTAAATTTTTATTTTATAAAATAAAATTTGAAGCTCCTCCTCTTTTAACGACCATTCTAACTAGGTCACGTCCTACAGTCAAATTGGCTCTGATACCACCTCTGTCGGGACCCCGGGTTTCCAAACCCGGACCCTCTGTGTATTACTGCACTAGTCCCAGATCAAAGCTAGTGCACACAGTTAAACAGAAATGAATACATAACCAGCAACGTTTTGGTCGGGCATGCAGGGACGGCCGGTGGCGATGCGAGGAACGACGACGCGCTATGGCCCACGGTGGCGACGGTGCTCCGGCGAAGTTCCGGCGAAGGCGAGGTGAGCACCGCGTAGAACGCGACGAGGCGAATCCAAGGATGTGCTCAAAAGTGGCGGGGCTCCACCGGACGAGGCGCAATAAGCCGAAGAACGCCGCTTGGAACACAAAAGAAAAACTCCGATTGCGCCCAAGAGAAGAGGAGTGGGGACTTGATATTTTCAGGGTTGAGTGAGGATGAGGAGGGGCTCACGGTGCTGCCTTTTATAGGGGCGGGGGAGGTCCGAGACGGGAGATCAAGAGACCATGTCCATCAATGGCATGGGTTAATTTCTCGCGAAACGGCTCATGAATGAGGGGAAAACGGTAGGGAAATGAAAGAGTTTGATGAGAGGAGTTGAATGCAATTTATTTCGCTAAAAACCGTTGAGAAAATCAAAAGTTATGGAAGGTTTAAGATGCAGCCATGGCAGCTCGCGCACGCACTCGGGAACGGCATCGTCTCTGTGAAGAAGAATACTGTAGCAGGAGAGAGAAAATAATAATAAAATAATAATTGTTTTTTGAAAAAAATAAAATAAATTCCAACAAAATTCAGAAAAATTTCACAGATATCCTTGGAACTCGAAAATATCAAATAAAATAATTTCAGATTTAATTGAAGTATATTTTGACCAATACAAATATTTTTACTTTCTAACCTTTAATTTAATCAAAATATATTCGAAAATTCCAAAAATTTGAAAAGAGGATAGAAATGAATAGATTGGAATTTTTGATGAGTTTAGAAATTTGAATGGGCTCATTCGGAGTTAAAATGAAGAAATACGATATTTTGGTAGTTTAAAAGGAGAGAAAAAGAATAAACTGATTTTCTGGAATTATTTTTGAACTGAAAAATCCGATTATGACATCATCAAGGGAAATGATTTTCAGAGGAATTATAGTTCTATGGAAAAGTAATTTATGATGTTAGGGTGACGTCAGCAGAGATTTTGATTTTCTGGCCGAATTATTTTTCAACAGGAAAAGGGTTTTATTCACTGACAGGTGGGATTGGGCTGTCGGTGAGAGGGAAGAGAAAGGAGGAAGAAGTGGACAGTCGGACGAATGCCACGAGGTGAAAGAGAAATCAGGGCCACCGGATTAAAACGAAGGGGTAAGTGAAGGCGGGTGGCTGAGATTAAACCGAGCGAGGATGGATTGAATCAAGGAACGACACGTGATGGCCGAGTAAAGAGGTTGACGATTAAATTTGATTTAGATTTTGAAAAAAAACTTAGATAAATCGAAATAAAGTTCAAATACTTTAAATTAATTAATTTGAAATTAAATTTTTCAGAGAGCGAAATTTTGGGATGTTACACGTCGTATGAGTACCAGGGCTTCGGCATCAGCAGCGGTGGACGCGGGCGCCGATGCAGGCGCGGTAGCCGGAGACGTCGACGTTCGCGCCGCGACGACCAACCCCGTCACCGACACCATGACGACCCACCCCGCCACCGGCGTTGCGGGGACGGGCCCCGCGGTCGAAGACGTCGGCACGGGTGCGGCGACAACCGACCCCGCCGACGCAACGACAATCGACCCCGCCGACGCAACGACAGCCGACCTCGCCGCCCCCTCTGCAACCCTCGCCGGCAGCGCGGACCAGGCGGTTCGGGGTAGCCACGACGGAGCGACCGGCAGTTCGGGACCTCGCGACGCGGTCGTCCCCGCGCTGACCCGCCCGTCGGGGGTGCCGGCGACCCCGCCTGCACCGGCGATGGAAAGTGCCCTGCTGGCGGCTCTCAATGCATTCCAGCGGGAGCTAGGGGACCTTCGTGGAGCCGTAAGAGATATGCAAGAGGCTCGGAGTCAGCAGGCCGCGCCAGTGGTCGCGTCCGAGCCCACGCCGGAAAGGGCGGACAGTCGCGCAGCCCCCGCATGCAGCCGCGTGCCGCTGCGGCGCGTGGATCCGGAGTCCCCGCTTTCGGCGGGGCTGCAGCAGGCGGCATGGCCCGAAGACTTCAAGTTTCCGAGCGCCATCGACTCGTACAAAGGCGACACGGACCCCCGTGAGTTCGTGCGCGTATACGAAACCGTGATCGAAGCCGCGGGCGGCGACGACACCACGAAGGCGAAGGGACTCCCCCTCGCGCTACAAGGAGTGGCGCTCTCTTGGTTCTTTACCATAGAGCCGGGTTCCATCTACGCGTGGGAACAGCTTCGTGTCCGCCTTCACAACAACTTCCAAGGAAACTACGTTGACCGAGTCGACGCGGACCAGCTCTTCGCCGTGAAGCAAAAACCTTCGGAGAAGCTCCGGGACTACTTCAAACGCTTCGCCAAGATTCGATGTCAAGTGAAAGACGTCAACGAGACCACCATCGTCAATGCAGCCATACAGGGCCTTCGTCCGGGCCCGATGGCCGAGTACAACGCGCGAAAGCCAATCAAGACGGTGGCAAAGCTCTTCGACAAGATGGAAGAATATGCCAGGGCGGAGGAAGACGCGCGGCGCAGGCAAGGTGACGACTCCGACACCAACCAGGCCGAAGCCTCGGCAAAAGCCGAAGATCCGCCGAAGGGCGGTTCTTCGAAGGGAAAACGTAAGCAGGAGTCGTCCCGGAACGCGCCCGACCGTAGGGACAACCCGCATAAGGAGTCGTCCGATCAGCCTAAGCGCGGCTAGCAGAGGTCGAGGCAAAACCGGTACGTCCTCGACATCGAAGGCAGGCCCGACGAGGGTGCTCCAGCGGGCCGAGGCGGTCGGGGGCACCGTGGCCGGGGGCGCGGCCGTGGCAGGGGCCGCGACGATAGGGGTCGTGGGGATTACGACGACCAGCATCAGGGACTGTGGTGCATAATCCACGGCCGCGGCAACCATGATACCCGCGCCTGCACCTCCATCGCGGCGCTCCGCGACAGCGTCGCTAGGGACAGGAACCCGGAGGCGCGCCCGCCTGCGGTGGCCCACGTCCAATTCCCATACGAGGCCCCCATGCAGGTACAGGCACAAGGGATGCAGGTACAGGCACAAGGGATGCAACCCCAGGAAGGCGCCTTACGGATCCAAGCTCACGTACAGCAGCCTCGGGAGGGCCTCCTGTCGTTGCAGGCCCCGGACGCAACCTACCGCAGGGTCATTAACGTCATATCCGGAGGCTCTGCACTGGAATTTGCCTCGGCACGGCAACAGAAGGCCTACGCGCGAAGACTACATCACGTGGCGGCATACCCAGCGCAAGCACCGCCGGAGTGGGCGCAGCACGCAGTTACATTCACACCCGATGATGCCCAAGGTGTGGACTTCCCTCATCAGGACCCCCTGGTCATCCGGGTCACCATCGCGGGATGCGACGTGGGGCGCGCCTTGGTGGACGGTGGTAGCTCCGCGAACGTATTGTTTGCGGCGGCCTTCGACCAGATGGGAATCCCTCGAAGCCGCCTGGGGCCCTCGAGAATCCCACTGCAGGGCTTCGGGGGACAGCCCCTGCGGGTGCTGGGCCAAATCGGCCTTCAAGTCTCCTTCGGCCGAGATGACAATGTGCGGACCGAAGATGCCACCTTCGACGTGGTCGACCTTCCGTACCACTACAATGCCATTCTAGGGCGCCCAATCCTCAACTCCTTCGGCGCGGTACCACATCACGGCTATCTGTGCATGAAGATCCCGGGTCCCTGGACCATGATCACCGTCCGAGGCGACCAGGATATGGCCCGGCGCATCGAGCCAGGCACCAGGTGCCCGCGTCGCGAAGCCCAACGACGCTCTTAGAGCCGGCGTCACAGCGCGGAGGTTCGCAGGGTCATCCATAGGGGCCTGCGCGGGCCCTGCAGATGTCCAGCGACTAGAGGCTGCGGCCGCACCAAGGGCAAACGGTCAGTATATCCACACTTTGTAGTTGCCCACCCGCGCAAACGGGGATGTAATGAAGATCGCCGTTTGCTGCTAATCTTTCTTCGTCACACGCAAGCACGCGGTGAGGGTGCGTGCAGGCTTGGCCAACGCGCCCGTCCCCACAGCGTACACCAAAGACGCACGTTCGCGTGTGCACTCGCCGTCGCCAGGGGGGCGGGACTGAGTATAAACCAAAGACGCACGTTCGCGTGTGCACTCGCCGTCGCCAGGGGGGCGGGACTGAGTATAAACCAAAGACGCACGTTGGCGTGTGCACTCGCCGTCGCCAGGGGGGCGGGACTGAGTATAAACCAAAGACGCACGTTGGCGTGTGCACTCGCCGTCGCCAGGGGGGCGGGACTGAGTATAAACCAAAGACGCACATTCGCGTGTGCACTCGCCGTCGCCAGGGGGGCGGGACTGAGTATAAAGCAAAGACGCACGTTCGCGTGTGCACTCGCCGTCGCCAGGGGGGCGGGACTGAGTATAAACCAAAGACGCACGTTCGCGTGTGCACTCGCCGTCGCCAGGGGGGCGGGACTGAGTATAAACCAAAGACGCACCGGGGGGACGCCCTCGCGCGCACAAGTCTCCGGACTATAAAGAAGACGTAGCGTCGAGCCTAGCTCCGCACGCACTAGTCCACGGACTTTAAATAAGACGTAGCGTCGAGCCTAGCTCCGCACGCACCAGTCTACGGACTTTAAATAAGACGTAGCGTCGAGCCTAGCTCCGCACGCGAGAGTCTGCGGACTATAAATAAGACGTAGCGTCGAGCCTAGCTCCGCACGCACCAGTCCACGGACTTTAAATAAGACGTAGCGTCGAGGTCCTCCTCCGCACGCGCAAGTCTCCGGACTATAAAGAAGACGTGGCGTCGAGCCTAGCTCCGCACGCACTTGTCCACGGACTTTAAATAAGACGTAGCGTCGAGCCTAGCTCCGCACGCACCAGTCTACGGACTTTAAATAAGACGTAGCGTCGAGCCTAGCTCCGCACGCGAGAGTCTGCGGACTATAAATAAGACGTAGCGTCGAGCCTAGCTCCGCACGCACCAGTCTACGGAGTTTAAATAAGACGTAGCGTCGAGCCTAGCTCCGCACGCGAGAGTCTGCGGACTATAAATAAGACGTAGCGTCGAGCCTAGCTCCGCACGCACCAGTCCACGGACTTTAAATAAGACGTAGCGTCGAGGTCCGCCTCCGCACGCGCAAGTCTCCGGACTATAAAGAAGACGTGGCGTCGAGCCTAGCTCCCCACGCACTAGTCCACGGACTTTAAATAAGACGTAGCGTCGAGCCTAGCTCCGCACGCGAGAGTCTGCGGACTATAAATAAGACGTAGCGTCGAGCCTAGCTCCGCACGCACCAGTCCACGAACTTTAAATCAGACGTAGCGTCGAGGTCCGCCTCCGCACGCGCAAGTCTCCGGACTATAAAGAAGACGTGGCGTCGAGCCTAGCTCCGCACGCACTAGTCCACGGACTTTAAATAAGACGTAGCGTCGAGCCTAGCTCCGCACGCACCAGTCTACGGACTTTAAATAAGACGTAGCGTCGAGCCTAGCTCCGCACGCGAGAGTCTGCGGACTATAAATAAGACGTAGCGTCGAGCCTAGCTCCGCACGCACCAGTCCACGGACTTTAAATAAGACGTAGCGTCGAGGTCCGCCTCCGCATGCACTAGTCCACGGACTTTAAACAAGACGTAGCGTCGAGCCTGGCTCCGCACGCACTAGTCCACGGACTTTAAATAAGACGTAGCGTCGAGCCTAGCTCCGCACGCACCAGTCTCCGGACTATAAATAAGACGTAGCGTCGAGGTCCGCCTCCGCACGCGCGAGTCTCCGGACTATAAATAAGACGTAGCGTCGAGGTCCGCCTCCGCACGCGCGAGTCTTCGGACTATATAGGAAGTCGTAGCGTCGAGGTACGCCTCCGCACGCACTAGTCTACGGACTCTAAATAAGGCGTAGCGTCGAGGCCCGCCTCCGCACGCACTAGTCTACGGACTCTAAATAAGACGTAGCGTCGAGGCCTGCCTCCGCACGCGCGAGTCTCCGGACTATAAAGCAAGGCAAACCGCGGCGGCATCAACACACAGCGCATATCTTAAAATGCCAGGACGTCTGCATACCGGAAGAGTCACATGTACAAAGGTCCGGCAACATCCCGGCTGCTCTAAGCCGCTACCCCGCGGGTTCGTCCTTAACACGCGCTAAAGTTGGGGCCTCGCTCGAAGAAGGCCGGCTCGCCCAAAAGTCCAGTGACTCTTCGGCCCTTCGCCAGCGTCGCAGGCGTCGCCGGGTTGAAAGGTCGGCCGCGCGAAGCCGGTCCCAGCAAGGAAGCTGCCCGGGATGTAGGTGAAGGTCAGAACACAAGTAGCAAGTGTGTACTTTACTCGCAAAGACAAGGAACAGTACAACACACGCCTACACCTAAGCACCACGGCGTCAGACCTGCGGGTTCCCGGCACCTTCGGAGGGCCCAGCGCCACCATCGTCGCGTCGCGGGACCCCGTCCAGAAATTGGCCGAGGCTCCCCGTCCCGTAGAGCGACTTCTGCAGCTCGATCCGCGCAGCATCCGGCCCGACGTGACCCCAGATCCGGTCGAAGAAGGGCCCGAGGGCGAGGCGAGCGGAGCGGACGGCGCCAGACATCACTCCGGCCCCGCCAGGCATCTCCAGCTGGGGATCATCCAGCGCGGCGACGTGCGTACAACCGCGGTGCTGCAGGAGCGCGCACACCAAGCATGTCGACGTATACGCGCAGTGGGTGCCGAAGGACGTCGCCGCGTCGCGTGCGACATTGGCGGCATCCCCGACCCAGCGGAGCGTCCAAGACAGCTCCTCCGGATCGAAGGCGCGTCCCGGCACCTCCGCTACCAGCCCTTGAAGATGGCTCTCCAGCGCTTGCATGGCGTCCTAGGCAACCACCGAGGCGTCGCCCAGCGTCCGGTTGCGCTCCGCTAGAGTCAAGGCAAGCTCGCCTTTTTCCTTCTCTAGCGCGGCGACCTGCTCCAGGAGCCCGTCCCGCTCCGCCGTGAACTTTTGTTCAGCAGCTGCCGCGGCTGACTCCTGCGCCGATGCAACAAGCCCCTCGGCGTGCGCCCTCGCTTCGGCGCATTCCGCTTCCAGCTGGCGGATGCGGGCGTCTTGGGCAGAGCGGGTGCCAGAGGCTTCGCGCAGCTCCTCCTCGGCGGCCCGCAACCTATCCTCGAGCGCTTTTTGGCTACGAGCATAGGCCGTTTGCAGGGCCTGCCCCAGCACAAGTGTCTGTAGAAGGGAAAAGACTTAGCAAACCCAGCTAAACTCAGGCGCGGTCGCAGGAGTACTTACCCTCACCCCAGACACCTCGAAAGCGTCCTCGAGGCGCCCTGCACCGTAGGCCTGCAGCACTTGCGGGTCGATGCTCGTGGCCGCGTCATTCATAATCCCGCGTCACACCCTCAGCGTCTCCAGAGGCGGCGCGAAGTCTGCAGGGCTCACGTGCTCGGAGGCCCCGTGTTCCGAAGGATGCTCCCCCTCCGGAATGAGCAACGCTGTAAATAAGGATACGGGTGACCACCCCAAGGCATAAAAGCATACACCAGAGTAAGCTAAGCCACCCTACCTTCGGTAGCAGAAGGAATGGTCCCGCCGCGAGCGGAGGCCTCCGCGTTCGGGGAGGACGACGACTGTCCCTGCGCGGCGGGCGGTGTGGCCAGAGGGGCAGAAGGCGCATAGGCCACGGGACCCCCGGTGCTTGCGCTGGAGTCCCACAAGCTTCTGATGCCGTAGCCACGACGAACCCCCGCGGTGTCCGGTGGAGCTCCGGCCGCACACATGGCCGTTTGGCCGGGGCAGCCAGCAGCGCCACCGCCCTCGCAGCCGTGGTTGGGGAAGACCCCGCGGCGGCTACGCCCGGACGCGAAGGTTCCACGGTGGCAGTCGTCGAAGGGGGCACCTCGGTCCCCGTAGCTGTTGGTAAAGGCAACACGGCTACGTGCGCCCCTGCAGAGGGCACCTCCGGCACCACAGCGGCCGCGGTCGAGGGCTGCACCTCGGCATCGCCGGTCCGCACGGGGTCCGCCTCGACGACTTCGGCGGGCGGTGAGGCTTCCCCCTCCGGCTGCCCGCGGCAAACCCGCCGTCCGGGACGCTTGCCGAAGACACCTCGCCTTCGGCGCCCGCGCCACCCAAGCCCGAGTCGGCGTACCTCGCCGAGTCTAACTCCGCGTCCGCCGCGCCCTCGGAAACACTAGCAGCAGGCGCGACAGGCGCCCCGCTGCGGCCCCTCTTCCGGGACAAGGTCTTCTTCTTCTTCTTCGCTCCACCATCGTCTGGAGCGACACGGTCCGGCACGGCAAGGCCCAGGACCTCGCACACGCGGTTTATTCGCCCTAGCCCCGCCTTGGCGATAGCAGACGCGCACTGCTTGTGCTCCCTGGTGGTGTATGGCCCCAGGAATACGCGCGCGGCTTGCTCCGCCTCCTCCAGGGAAATTCCTGAAGCAAAGGAGAATAGCATCAGCATACAACGCATTTCGCGTCAACAAAGGAGGGACGCAATCGAGGATTACGGGGGCCGGGCGGCGCCGGTAGCGAGCAAACCCACGGCGAAACATTGTCGTCTCGATGCCTCTCGGCGGCAAGACGCCAGTCGTAGGCAAGCGGTGCCACGCCGTACATCACGTACTCTTCGGCAAGGTTGCGCATGTTGAGGCGGGCGGCCACGCCCACGAGCCGCTTGACCCTCCGCTTGTCCTCATCATCGAGCGTTCGGCCGGGCGAGGGCTTGAACGCGATTGGTCGGCCTGTGCACTCAAGGCCGCTCCCGCTCTCCACACGGTGGTAGAACCACCGCTTCATCCAGTAAGACTCCCACTTCCCGCGAGTTGAGTTCGCAGGGAAGAGCTTCTTGCACGACGGGCGAAGAATAAAAGAGACGCTACCGAAGCTCGACAGCGTCCCGTCCCTCCGGCCCTTCGGTTGGCATCGCGCCTCGTGGAGATAGGCGAACAGCGACGCGCTGGGCCAGCACGCCCCCGAGCACAAGGCCCAGCTGTACACTGCGAGCCGGGCCACGGCGTTTGTAGTCAGTTGCGCCAGCTCCAGCCTGAAGGTCCGCAGCACGTCGCCCACCACAGTCGCCGCGGGGATCCGGAGCCCCGCGTCGAAAAAAGCAACGAATACGACCGCCTCCAACCTCTCGGGATGCGGTTCCGTCTCGTCGCCGGCGGGCAATCGTACGTCCTGCCGACCGGACAACTTCCCCGCGCGCAAGAGCCCTTGGATCGTCTTCTCGATCACGAGCGAGGGGCCTAGATCACCGGAAAACGTGCCTTCCTCCTCCGCCACCAGCTGCTCCTGGTCAGCCGCCGACGGGTCGCGCTCTTGGAGCGCGTATTTCACCTCCAACGGCGAGGATCGCCGGCGAATGGCAGGGTCACCGACCGCCTGGCCGCGCTCGCTACTGGAGGCCATCGCCTCCCACGACGAGACTGAAGTGGCGAAGATAGCGCGAACGTGTGGAAGGCGGAGCAGACAAGAAAGAGGGCGTAAAGGTGCGGGGACGCTGTTATGGGGGGCTATTTCAAGCCACCTCGCACGTACCGCCGCTACCGAAGCGTCGCAACGATACGCGTGCTGGATGCAACCGCAGCTGTGTAAAGGCCTGCCCCGCACGATTCCCCATAATTGAAAGTGAAGTGTCGCGGCGGTCCGTGCACGAGGCGCGACCACGGTCGTACAAACGCCCCACCCAGCGCTGGAAGGTCACGACCACAGGCGCCATTTACTGTCTGCCCCGTGTACCCCTTCCCTAGGGAAGAGGCGAGCGGCTGCAAACACGCAACCGTCCACATCCCGCCGCCCACCAGTCGTAGGCCGCCGCGTGCCCCGGGCGCGTTGGGTCGCACGGTACGGGAACCTAACCCTGGCAGACCAGGGGCCGGCGTGATTCCAGGAACCCGTACAGTGCAAGGCCGCATCAAAGACCCCAAATCTCCGCCCACGCGGCGGTGTTCGCAGGGCAAAGGCGCCAGTTTCGCCGCCACCCGTTCAAAGGGCAGGGGGCGGAGCGCGCGCGCCTACTTCGACTAGGCACCAGCTTCACTGCCGCCCATTCGAAGGGTAGGGGACGGAGCGCGCGCGCCTACTTGGACTCGGCGCCAGCTTCGCCGCCACCCGTTCGAAGGGTAGGGGACGGAGCGCGCGCGCCTACTTCGACTTAGGCGCCAGCTTCGCTGCCACCTGTTCGAAGGGCAGGGGGCGGAGCGCGCGCACCTACTTCGACTTAGGCGCCAGTTTCGCCGCCACCCGTTCGAAGGGCAGGGGGCGGAGCGCGCGTGCCTACTTCGACTAGGCACCAGCTTCGCTGCCACCCGTTCGAAGGGTAGGGGACGGAGCGCGCGCGCCTACTTCGACTCGGCGCCAGCTTCGCCGCCACCCGTTCGAAGGGTAGGGGACGGAGCGCACGCGCCTACTTCGACTTAGGCGCCAGCTTCACTGCCACCTCTTCGAAGGGCAGGGGGCGGAGCGCGCGCACCTACATCGACTTAGGCGCCAGTTTCGCCGCCACCCGTTCGAAGGGCAGGGGGCGGAGCGCGCGCGCCTACTTCGACTAGGCGCCAGCTTCGCCGCCACCCGTTCGAAGGGTAGGGGACGGAGCGCGCGCGCATACTTCGACTTAGGCGCCAGCTTCGCTGCCACCCGTTCGAAGGGCGGGGGGCGGAGCGCGCGCGCCTACTTTGACTAGGCGCCAGCTTCGCTGCCACCCGTGCGAAGGGTAGGGGACGGAGCGCGCGCGTCTACTTCGACTAGGCTCCAGCTTCGCTGCCGCCCGTGCGAAGGGCAGGGGACGGAGCGCGCGCGCCTACTTCGGCTAGGCGCCGGCTTCGCTGCAACCCGTCCGAAGGGTAGGGGACGGAGCGCGCGCGCCTACTTCGCCTAGGCGCCAGCTTCGCTGCCACCCGTTCGACGGGCAGGGGACGGAGCGCGCGCGCGCCTACTTCGACTCGGCGGCAGCTTCGCCGCCACCCGTTCGAAGGGCACGGAACGGAGCGCGCGCGCGCCTACTTTGACTCGGCGCCAGCTTCGCTGCCACCCATTCGAAGGGTAGGGGACGGAGCGCGCGCGCCTACTTCGACTTAGGCGCCAGCTTCGCTACCACCTGTTCGAAGGGCAGGGGGCGGAGCGCGCGCACCTACTTCGACTTAGGCGCCAGTTTCGCCACCACCCGTTCAAAGGGCAGGGGGCGGAGCGCGCACGCCTACTTCGACTAGGCACCAGCTTCGCTGCCGCCCGTGCGAAGGGCAGGGGACGGAGCGCGCGCGCCTACTTCGGCTAGGCGCCAGCTTCGCTGCCACCCGTCCGAAGGGTAGGGAACGGAGCGCGCGCGCCTACTTCGCCTAGGCGCCAGCTTCGCTGCCACCCGTTCGAAGGGCAGGGGGCGGAGCGCGCGCGCCTACTTCGACTTAGGCGCCAGTTTTGCCGCCACCCATTCGAAGGGCAGGGGGCAGAGCGCGCGCGCCTACTTCGACTAGGCACCAGCTTCGCTGCCGCCCGTTCGAAGGGTAGGGGACGGAGCGCGCGCGCGCCTACTTCGACTCGGCGCCAGCTTCGTCGCCACCCATTCGAAGGGTAGGGGACGGAGCGCGCGCGCCTACTTCGACTTAGGTGCCAGCTTCGCTGCCACCTGTTCGAAGGGCAGGGGGCGGAGCGCGCGCACCTACTTCGACTTAGGCGCCAGTTTCGCCGCCACCCGTTCGAAGGGTAGGGGACGAAGCGCGCGCGCCTACTTCGTCTAGGCGCCAGCTTCGCTGCCTCCCGTTCGAAGGGCAGTGTGCGGAGCACACGCGTCTACTTCGACTAGGCGCCAGCTTCGCTGCCGCCCGTTCGAAGGGCAGTGTGCGGAGCACACGCGTCTACTTCGACTAGGCACCAGCTTCGCTGCCGCCCGTGCGAAGGGCAGGGGACGGAGCGCGCGCGCCTACTTCGACTAGGCGCCAGCTTCGCTGCCGCCCGTCCGAAGGGCAGGGGACGGAGCGCGCGCGCCTACTTCGGCTAGGCGCCAGCTTCGCTGCCGCCCGTCCGAAGGGTAGGGGACGGAGCGCGCGCGCCTACTTCGCCTAGGCGCCAGCTTCGCTGCCACCCGCTCGAAGGGCAGGGGACGGAGCGCGCGCGCCTACTTCGACTTAGGCGCCAGTTTCGCTGCCGCCCGTTCGAAGGGTAGGGGACGGAGCACGCGCGCGCCTACTTCGACTCGGCGCCAGCTTCGCTGCCACCCATTTGAAGGGTAGGGGACGGAGCGCGCGCGCCTACTTCGACTTAGGCGCCAGCTTCGCTGCCACCTGTTCGAAGGGCAGGGGGCGGAGCGCGCGCACCTACTTCGACTTAGGCGCCAGTTTCGACGCCACCCGTTCGAAGGGCAGGGGGCGGAGCGCGCGCGCCTACTTCGACTAGGCACCAGCTTCGCTGCCTCCCGTTGGAAGGGCAAGGGGCGGAGCGCGCGCGCCTACTTCGTCTAGGCGCCAGCTTCGCTGCCTCCCGTTCGAAGGGCAGGGGGCGGAGCGCGCGCGTCTACTTCGACTAGGCGCCAGCTTCGCTGCCGCCCGTTCGAAGGGTAGGGGACGGAGCGCGCGCGCCTACTTCGACTAGGCACCAGCTTCGCTGCCACCCGTGCGAAGGGCAGGGGACGGAGCGCACGCGCCTACTTCGGCTAGGCGCCAGCTTCGCTGCCACCCGTCCGAAGGGTAGGGGACGGAGCGCGCGCGCCTACTTCGGCTAGGCGCCAGCTTCGCTGCCACCCGTCCGATGGGTAGGGGACGGAGCGCGCGCGCCTACTTCGACTTAGGCGCCAGCTTCGCTGCCACCCGTTCGAAGTGCGGGGGGCGAAGCGCGCGCGCCTACTTCGACTAGGCGCCAGCTTCCCTGCCACCCGTTCGAAGGGCGGGGGGTGGAGCGCGCGCGCCTACTTCGACTAGGCACCAGCTTCGCTGCCGCCCGTTCGAAGGGTAGGGGACGGAGCGCGCGCGCCTACTTCGACTAGGCGCCAACTTCGCTGCCGCCCATTCGAAGGGCAGGGGACGGAGCGCGCGCGCCTACTTCGCCTAGGTGCCAGCTTCGCTGCCGCCCGTTCGAAGGGCAGGGGACGGAGCACGCGCGCCTACTTCGACTAGGCGCCAGCTTCGCTGCCACCCGTTCGAAGGTCAGGGGACGGAGCGCGCGCACGTCTACTTCGACTAAGCGCCAGCTTCGCTGCCACCCGTTCGAAGGGCAGGGGACGGAGCGCGCGCGCGTCTACTTCGACTAAGCGCAAGCTTCGCTGCCACCTGTTCGAAGGGCAGGGGGCGGAGCGCGCGCATCTACTTCGACTTTGGCGCCAGCTTCGCTGCCACCCGTTCGAACGGTAGGGGACGGAGCGCGCGCGCCTACTTCGACTTGGCGCCAGCTTCGCTGCCACCCGATTCGAAGGATAGGGGACGGAGCGCGCGCGCCTACTTCGACTAGGCGCCGGCTTCGTTGCCACCTGTTCGAAGGGCAGGGGGCGGAGCGCGCGCGCCTACTTCGACTTAAGCGCCAGCTTCGCTGCCACCCGTTCGAACGGTAGGGGACGGAGCGCGTGAGTCCACTTCGCCGGGGCGCAGCACAGACGGGAGTCTTGTCCTGTGAAATCTACCTCGTTTTCCTTAACAGGCCACCTACAGTGCATCAACATATAAGGTGGTGCCGGCGGGCTCCCTCAGTAACACCGACTGTAGGTAGGCCTGTTAAGAAAAACAGGGCAGACCTCGCTGTCGCCTACGGAAGCGCGGTGCGGGGTCAGGAAGCGCGGCTGGCTATCAATAACCGGCGCTGATCAAGCTCCCAGGAAAAATAGACCTCCTTCTGTGCATCAACATTCCCCAAGCCGCTCAGCGTCACCCAGGAATGTTGATGCACGACAGGGGCCCATTTTAGGGGAACAGCTTCTATCACAATATACGCAGGAGCAACGCCCCACCAGCGCCATATATATAACCCCCATCAGCAGGGGAACCAACCGGCGGAAGTCCAACCGCCGGAAGTCCGCCGCCATAGTAATGGTCACGACGCCTCAACGCCCGCACCACGCCAAGCACGCTGCACCACGTGGACGCCCGGAAGTCCGAGCGTCGCAGCAGCGCGCACGTCTGCTTCGGCTACAGCGCAGCTCCGGAAGTTTGGAAACGTTCACAGGCCGCGGGGACGGAGGGGGCCATAAGACTCGGCAACATGGCTTCGGCCTTGTGAAGCCCTTTACCATGAGAGGCTCCTGTCGTAGGGATGGCCCCCACCTAAGCCCAGCAGGCCTGGTAGGAGATTATAAAGGCCCAGAATAGGCCATGTATAATGACATAACTGCCCCTAGAGGGGATAACCAGATGTAAGGGTATAACTGTAAAAGCACTCCTCAATGTGTATGTATATATACGAGTAAGCCATGGGGAGAACCCAGGCCATTACACTCATCTTCATCACTCTCCACGACCATCTCTCTCTCTGTTTGGTCCGTAGCCACAACACTATGTCACCTGGATTTGGGCCTCCAATCAGAAGCAATCCACTCAGAGCACTCGCACGCTTGCAGTTCACCGGTGTTGTAAATAATCTTGTTTTTACAAGTTTGGAAGTGATCGTAGTCGAAACAGAGGTTTTAGCCAGACCGATCAAACCAGAAACAAAGTTGTAATTGAAGTCGAAAGTCAGTAGAAATCGTAGTCGAAAGCTAGAACTGGAGTCGGAGTTGGCTTTGTAATCGTAGTCGAACCCAAGTTAAAGTCGAATAACCGGGTATAAAAAGGGGTATAGATATGTAACCAAGATGTACCAAGCAATTGCGAGTAATAGAGAAGAGAAAAGCAAACCTTGAGCTTTGATTTTCCTCGTGTAATCTCGCAAGACGTGGTCGGAAGGACTCACGACCGTGGCAAACGTGGTCGGGAGGACCTACGACCACGGCAAAGCATCGGCGAAGGTGATCGAGAGGTGCTACGACCACGGCAAAACAGAAGTGAACGTGGTCGAAGAGGCGTTCGACCACGTTGAACGAGCGCTTTGCGTGGTCATAAAGGCTATCGATCACAGTATAAAGTGTTCGACCACGTTGTGAAGGCTTCGACCACGGTGAGAGTGGTCGAAAGGAGTTGTGACTACGCTGTGAAGACTTGAACGTGGTCGGAAGCGACTCCGTCCACGTTATAAGGAAGAGAACGTGGTCGAAAGAGTGTTTCGACCCCGGTGAACAGTGATCGCCAGCATCACTGCGTGATCGTAGGAGGTTGCGATCACGGTGACTCGAGTGCAGTAAAAGAAAGGGTAGCACAGCGGCAGGGAAGAGTGGTCGAATGGTTGTCTAAGTGATCGTAAGCATTCGGGAGGCGGTCGAAACCGATCGTAAGTCTTCAGAATTGGTCGTAACCGATCGTCAGCGGTCATAAAGATTCTGGGGAAGTCGTAAGACTTCCAACAGTTGGTATCAGAGCTATGGGAAGACACAAAGAACCAAGGTGCAGACTCGACATCCAGGGGCGGTCATGGTCGTGGCTCATCTTCCGGCCGCGGTGCATCCCATGGTCGAGGACAAGGACGAGGCTATGCCCAGTGAGGTCGTGGGTTCCAGTCCAAAAGAGGAGGAAGAGCTGGTCGTGGAGATAGAGCTAGTCGTGGAGGTGGCGACTACCAGCTGGACAAATCAAATGTCCAATGCTACGAGCGTGAAAAATTCGACCATTATGCTGCCAAATGTCGAAGCCACATTCAGTGCCATAACTACAAGAAGTATGGTCACTATGCAGCAAATTGCAGGAGCAAAAAGAAAGTGGAGGAAGTCAATATTGCTGAAACGTCTGAACACAAAGAACCGACGTTGCTAATGTCACTCCGCACGGTGGAGGTACCGACAATGGTACTACTGAATGAAGGGAGAGTATTTCTAAGTCTAATGGAGAAGGGAGAGCAGACACAAGAGCAGTCTGTAGACTGGTACCTTGACAACGGAGCTAGCAACCATATGACGGGCACACACTCGATGTTTCATGACTTAAACGAGAATGTGCTCAGTAAAGTGCAATTTGGGGATGGTTCGATGGTTCAGATCAAAGGGAGAGGCTCGATTCTTATGCAGTGCAAGGATGGAAGCCAGAGACGGCTGTCGGATGTGTATTACATACTGAGTCTACACAGCAATATCATAAGTCTTGGACAACTAACCGAAGAAGGTTGTAGGATCGAGCTCAAAGACAACCACCTGAAGGTGTTCGACTGTAGTGAACGATTGCTGATGAAGGTACAAAGGACAGTGAAATGTCTGTACAAAATTCAAATTGAAGCGTGCAAGCCGAAGTGCTTGAAGATTACAACAGATGATTCAGCCTGGTTATGGCATGTGAGATTCAGTCACATGAATTTCCAAAGCCTCAAAACCATGGCAGAGAAAGAGATGGTGGTCGGACTACCAAAGATCGACCACCCGGACCAAGTCTGCGAAGGTTGTGTGGTGGTGAAACAAACTCACAGCAGTATGGCATCCCAGGCACAGTACAGAGCTTCTCAACCATTGGAGCTAGTACATGTTGATCTGTGCGGACCGATCACACCGCAAACGGAGGCCGGAAATCAGTATTTCATGCTGATTGTCGATGACTATTCCAGAGCCATGTGGGTGTACATGCTGCAGAGCAAAGATGAGGCAAAATTCAATTTTTGGAAGTTCATTGCACTCGCTGAAAACAAAGTCGATCACAGGGTGAAGGCTGTCAGGTCAGATAGGGGGAGAATTCCTCTCAAAAGAGTTCGACTTGGTCTGTGTAGAGAAGGGCATTGCAAGATACTTCACAGCTCTGTACTAGCCTCAACAAAATGGAGTCGTAGAAAGGAGGAATAGAACTGTGATGGCCACAACACGAAGTCTTCTGAACAGTCGATTTCTACCCGGGCGGTTTTGGGTGGAAGCAGTGAGGCACGCAGTCTTTCTTTTAAGCCATGCCACCACATGATCACTTGATGGGACCACTCCATACGAACTATGGTCGGGGAGAAAACCGAACGTCGAGAATCTAAGAATTTTTGGCTGCTTAGCTCATGTGAAGCCATCAACTTACCTGAAGAAGCTGGACGACCGGAGCAGGAGGATGATCTACCTCGGCTCTGAGCCGGGCACCAAGGCGTACAGGTGCTATGACCCCGTTGAAAAGAAGATACAAGTGAGTAGATATGTTGTCTTTCAAGAAGACAAGCACTGGGAGTGGGAAGAACATCAAGGCATGGAGAAAGATGTGCATAACTGGGTGATGTTTGATGTTGCTGGTGGTGACAACACCGATTGGGAAAATGAAGCTCCGACCACATCACATAACTCAAGTCTAATAAGTACCAAGCCTCACAAGACCTCACCCAAGACAGAAGGTTCTGATGAAGAAGATTCAAACGGCCGAGTGCCGAAGATGAGGAGCATTAGTGAAATTTATGCACAAACTGAGCTGGTGCAGATGGAGGAGTTGCTGCTTTACACTACAGCCAAAGAGCCTGAGAATTATGAAGAAGCAAAGGAAGATGAACACTAGAGAGCTACTATGCAGGAAGAACTGAAATTAATTGAAGACAACAATACATGAAAACTCACCGACCTATCGAAGGGTCGTAGTGCCATTGGTCTGAAGTGGGTTTATAAAGTGAAGAGAAATTCTCAGGGAGAGGTCGTAAAGCACAAAGCACGACTTGTGGCTAAAGGATATGTTCAAAAAAATGGAGTAGACTATGAAGAAATCTTTGCACCGGTGGCTCGCATGGAGACAATCCGTGTTCTAATTGCTTTGGCCGCAAACGGTGGATGGGAGATTCACCACATGGACGTAAAAATAGCTTTTTTGAACAGAGACATTGAGGAAGAGGTATATGTATCTCAACCACCGAGTTTCCAGTCCAAGAGACAAGCCGAGAAGGTGTTGAAGCTAAACAAAGCCCTCTACGGGCTCAAACAAGCCCCTCGAGCTTGGAATACGAAGCTCGACAAAAGTTTGACATCGCTCGGGTTCAGGAGGAGCAACTCTGAACATGCCGTGTATATGAGAGGAGATGAGAAGACAAGGCTGATCGTGGGGGTTTACATGGATGATTTGATCATCACCGGAACAAATCTGAAGGAGATTATGAAGTTTAAAGAAGAGATGAAGAAGCTATTCAAAATGACAGACTTAGGACATCTGATTTACTACCTCCGCATTGAGGTAAAACAAACCGACAACGGCATTACACGTTTTTAGTCAGCGTATGCTCAAAAAATTCTGGAGAAGTGTGGTATGGGAGAGTGCAATCCATGCCAAGTCCCAATGGAGAATCACTTGAAGTTAAGCAAAACAGGCACAGGATCTCCAGTTGACACCACGCAGTACAGAAGTATTATCGGAAGCCTGCGGTATTTGGTGCACACCCATCTAGACATTTTGTTTGCGGTTGGGTATGTGAGTCGTTTTATGGAGAAGCTGACTTAGGAGCATTTGAATGTTGTCAAACATATTCTGAGGTATATAAAAGGTACTCTGAACCTCAGGATTCAGTACAGGAAAGGAGGCGAAAAGAGTTTGCAGCTGACGGGCTATAGTGACAGTGACGTGGCTGGAGACGTTGACGATCGAAAGAGCACAACAGGCGTGATGTTTGTGCTGGGAGGAAGTCCCGTCAGCTGGCAATCTCATAAGCAAAGAGTGGTGGCATTATCGTCATGTGAAGCGGAGTACATAGCAGCAAGTGCAGCATCCTGCCAGGGAGTCTGGCTCGCTCGGCTGTTAAGTGAATTGTCGGACGAAGTTCAGAAGGTGGTGCTTAGGGTAGACAACAAATCTGCAATATCGCTGAGCAAAAATCCGGTTCTTCATGATAGAAGCAAACATATAGACACCAGATATCATTTTATCAGAGATTGTGTCAAAGAAGGAAGGATTGCGATCGAGTACATCAGTACAGAGGAACAGAAGGCAGACATATTGACAAAACCGCTAGGGCGAATAAAGTTTTCAAAAATGAGGAGGAAAATCGGTATGGTTGAAGCCGAAAAACAAGATTAGGGAGAGAATGTTGTAAATAATCTTGTTTTTACAAGTTTAGAAGTGATCGTAGTTGAAACAAAGGTTTTAGCCAGACCGGTCAGATCGGAAACGAAGTTGTAATTGAAGTCAAAAGTCAGTAGAAGTCGTAGTCGAAAGTTAGAACTGGAGTCAGAGTCGGAGTTGGTTTGTAATCATAGTCGAACCCGAGTTAAAGTCGAATAACCGGGTATAAAAAGGGGTGCAGACATGTAACCAAGATGTACCAAGCAATTGCGAGTAATAGAGAAGAGAAAAGCAAACCTTGAGCTTTGATTTTCATCGTGTAATCTCGCAAGACGTGGTCGGAAGGACTCACGACCACGGTAAACGTGGTCGGGAGGAACTACGACCACAACAAAGCATCGGCAAAGGTGATTGAAAGGTACTACGACCACAGCAAAACAGAAGTGAACGTGGTCGAAGAGGCGTTCGACCACGTTGAAGGAGTCCTGTGCGTGGTCATAACGGCTATCGACCACGGTATAAAGCGTTCGACCATGTTGTGAAGGCTTTGACCACGGTGAGAGTGGTCGGAAGGTGCTACGACTACGCCGTGAAGACTTGAACGTGGTCGGAAGCGACTCCAACCACGTTATAAGGAAGACAACGTAGTCGAAAGAGTGTTTTGACCACGGTGAACAGTGATCGCTAGCATCACTATGTGATCGTAGGAGGTTGCGATCACGGTGACTCAAGCGCAGTCAAAGAAGGGTAGGGCATCGGTAGGGAAGAGCTGTCAAACGGCTGTCTAAGTGGCCGTAAGCATTCAAGAGGCGGTCGGAAACCGGTCGTAACCGATCGTCAGCAGTCGTAAAGATCTTGGGGAAGTTGTAAGACTTCCAACAACCAGCTCAGTTCCAGACTATATTGATTAGTTCCTTACCCTATTATGTCGGACTGAAACCCTACATCCGCATCACCAGATGCAACTCTTTACTGCAGGCCTTCCGGATCACCTGCGTATGGATATTGAGCTCCAAAATCCTGCAAACCTCCAGGTGGCCATGAGTTTGGCCTGAGCATATGAACGGGAGCAGACAGATGACACCTGTGGTACCACCACCTGGTGGCATTCGCTCGACTCCACGGCCGTCGGGATGGCAGCGACCTTCCACACCTATACCGGCGGTTCAACGACTGACACCCACGGGAGGAGCGACGACCACCATGGCACAACTAGGTACTAGGTCGGCCTATCCGCAGCCTGTACCCAGTTGAGATGGCAGGCCGGCACAAGCAGGGCTTCTGTTTTAATTGTGATGAACAATACACCCATGGCCATCGTTGTCAACCCCTCTTCTATATTGAGGTCGCGGATGACGAGGAAGACGCCTTGCTCGCAGACCATACCGATTACTCGGCGCAGTCACCCAGAGTCTCCCTTTATTCGTTAACTGGACTTTGGAGCATCTGCACAAATGAGACCATGCAGATTACGGTCACACTGGTTGAGGCAGAATTCATTGCTATGTTGGATACTGGATCAACCCACAATTTCATCAGTGAAGGCATGGTCAACAGCGCCAACGTCAAGCTTGATCCCCGACCGGGCCTACACATCGAAGTTGCCAATGGGGATAAGTCTCTCGTTGGGGCATTGGCCGGGACTTAGCCTTACAAATCGGTGGCGAAACATTCATAATTGACGCTCTCGCTATTCCCAGGCTAGGAGACATGTCATGTGGGGAATTCCACACCACCGCCGCAAGGCCAAAGGCGATGCCGCAACAGATGCAGCAGACGTGAAGGATGGTGACTCTTCGGCAAGGGAGAGTTAGTATTCGTATTAGATATCTATCTGTAGTATAATACGTACTTTAAATAAGAGATATGATTAGGAGAAGCCTTACTCTTGTACGGGCATGGACAATAAGCAATAGAACTCCTTTTTCCCAATCTATCGTTCTCTGTTTTCGTCGTCTTCTTGTCGACAACAGCAGTCGTCACGGCGCGTGGACACCGAGAGGCTCGTCTGAGCCCCAAGTCAGCCACGACTATCATTTGCGTTCTCGGGGACATACCATTGCCCAAGCAGTGTTCACGGCATGAGCGCCCCCACCAACATAATCCTGTTCAATTTTAGAATGAAAAACATATATGATGAATGAAAACTCATATAAATCTTTATGAAATAATTATTAAGTTGCGAACCATTCAGTTACCGTCAAGCTCGGCACAGTGGCCGGCAGCACCACATTAGTGCAGGCAGTTTCACACACACCAACAGGAGCAAAAAAGCTCTAATGAGCACAGGGAAAATGGGGTGATTCGCACTGTTACGTACTCCCTCCATTTCTAAATAGATATGGCTTTAAAATACGTGCAATCAAACTATATACACTGAAATATTTAGAAATTTGAATGGAAGTTACACAGGTAGATTTATCATAAAAAATACTTCCATATGAGTATAATTTTATACTTTCTAATAACATGTAATCAGAAAAAGTAAAAGATAAAGGCGTGTATTGAAGATGTCGTCGATGTTGGAAACAACATCTATTTCGAAACAAAGGGAATAACTAAATGAACACAGCAGTAGATATGCAAACATACACCCGTACACACGTTAATTGCCATTTTAAAGGGAGAGGATAGAGAATTTTAAACTGATGACTCTTGATGTTTTAAGTCTGACACTACAGATCAGAATGGGAATGAATGGGTAGTTAGCTAGGACTGTAGGAGACAGGAAGGTAGTATTAGGCCCAAGTCCTAATGCAAATCCAAATGTTTACTTTGCACTGATTTATAACTGGAATCTAGTGCACAAGTAAATCATCTCTGCGGACATGTTGCCGTGCGTCTTCTCAGGAAGGATGCAGCCATACGGGGCATCTACTACCTGTAGTAAAATAAGGATGATGATTTTCACATTTCAGAATCAACCAGGTGCAGCTTTGGCCATCAGATTTTAGTACCATATATAATTGAAATGCGTTACAAAAATTTAATATTCTGACAATATCTCTTAACAAAAAATTGGGCATGTCCTCCTCATATGTTCAATCTAGATATATATTTTCTGTGATAGCTTCCGTGAAATTCAAAATAGTTTGCATGCATGCATTGTATGTCGTCATTCTTACTTTTGCATCCAGAGGGAATAATCCAAAACATTTAACTTTAATCTGACGCCAAAATATCAATTTCACCTGTTAATACATGCCTCTGTTATTAAGTGATGCCATGTTGGACATCACAAGTCTCTCACATATTGGATCATTAGTTTTCCTTCTCAGATGTTAGTAATACTAATATACTAATATTTTTTTCGTGTAGCCAATCTAAATGCCATTTTTTATATTGGTTATGGAACTTTTAAAAGGCTTTACTGTATCATATACGGTTTGCATGTTAAGTTTATCCACAAGAACAATCACACATGCATAGATGTTTTGCAAATATTATTAAGATTAGCCGCAAGAAAAAACTCATACGCATATGTGCTGTGAAAATATTTCATAATATCGCATCTTATAATTATGGTAAAATTAGCTTCATGACGACTCAAAAATTACCAGTTCGATAAGCCATACGGCAAAAGAATAAAAGATGGTATTAACTCAATGCCACTGTATAGTTTGTTTACTCAGTGTTTGCCTGTTACACTCTCATTAATGAATAATAACAGAAGGAATTTTTTGGTTCCCTTTTCATGTGACAAATTTTTCCTTTCTATTTTGTCCATAAAGAAACGTGTTGCGTACCAATCCGTCCAGGGCAGGCTCAACGAGTTCCCTTTTATATAGAGTTCCACTATTGCGTCCCTGTCTCATATGAGTCCCTGGCTCCGTCTAGTCGAAGCATTGAAGTCCATGGGCTTTTGCATGGATTGGGATATCTTAGTGCTATGCATTCAACCTTGGGAGCAATCAAGGCAGCAATTATCATTAGCCGGTTTGAAAAGTGGAATTCCACATGAATTTCACATGAAATCATATAAATCCACAAGATTCTTGTGGCATTCCGAGATACTATATCCTAAGTCTAATATATGTTTGTGATGAATAATTGGTACTTTGGTTGAGTTGAATTTGAATTTTGCAATAGTTTCAGAAAATTCAAATTTATTGTCATTGCTCCCAGTCGCGTGCTTTTTTCTAGTTGGTAGCTGCTTTTTTCCAGAAAGTGGATTTTGGTGTTAGTTGAGTGCGGTTGCACTGGCCATGTTGGCGATTAGACCGAGTTGAGTTGGCTAATGTGACCAGCATTGAAAATGTGGTCACACTGGGTGGCCTGTCAGACTGGCCAGTTGTTGGCGGACTGACCGGAGTGGTCCGACTGGTGTGGGAAGAGTTGTCAAACCAGTGGTTACGACCAAAGATCAAGATGAGTTGAGTTGAGTTGGTTTGAGATTGGTTTATGGCTTGGAAGCTATGAGAGTTAGTGTTGCATTGCATGATGCATGTGTTTGACTAACATGAGTTAAGTGCATGGAACTTGTGCTCGATATAGTTGCTTGATCTTTAAATGCACAGGTGGCTTGGAGGACGTAGCGGTCGATGGCACTAGACCGTGTAATACTGTGGTGGCAGCTCCATGAGATTGATGAGTATTTGACATTGTTTTGTGCCTTATTTTTGTTGTTTGAGTTTGATTTGAGAAATTGCATTTTGAGTTACTACTGTCTAGAGCTAGATTTCATACTGCAAGGGTATTGCGGTATGACCAACCAAAGCGGCAGTCTTGGTATGTGCCGTGGTATGACCAGTTGAAGGGGTAGTACCGGCCTGTGATTGCCAATAGCTATTTTTCAAATGAGGTCTTTATGAATTTTGGGCTGAGACCTAGTACGATAGTACCTGCGTTGTAATCACGATACGCCTGAAGTGTAGTGGTCTGACTAGCCTTGGAAGGCAGTACGACTAGTGTGGAGTACGCAATATGATCGGCATGGGTGTCGCGGTTACACCGTCACTTGTGCTGAGTTGGCTTTGAGTGTTGCTTTTGGTGGTGTTGTAGGGGTGGCCCAACCCCCCGTGACTAGGCCGTGCAACTAGTCCAATATGTAATAGACCCAATAGTGTAGAAGAATATGACAGTGTAAATATACCAGTGTACCCCCATCCTTTGTAAATACTAAGGGGTAGAATGGGGATTTCCCATTCTACCCCACTCACATATATATAAGCCCCAGGAGGGGCAAAGGGGGGGGGGATCTCCCTCATTCTCACCACCTCTCCACAGATGGCGCCTTCTTCCCTGTTTGGCCCGTAGCCACGACAGATGGCGCCGTCCGTGGGGACAGAGCGAGAAGCTGCGCAAGGGCGCTAGAGGTGGCTACCACCGGAGGAGCTTCCTAGCGCGGAACGGGAGTAGCTCAGGTCGCTTGTACCATGAGCGTCACAGATAAGTTCATCCTGTCGCTAGCTCGTTGGCTTCGGATTATATACATGCAGCTCGTTAAATATGGCAAAGGCGTTATGAGCATATAGATCTGTTGCGAGCCCTCTTTCTTTTCGAGATCTAGATCTGGCAGATCTGATGAGTAGGGTGTACGGGCTTTGCCTGCGCCGCGTCTCCGCGCTGGGTCTCCGCTCGAGGCCGCGCCCCCATTTTGCAACTCTGCCCCGTAGCACCCATTCACGTTTGCACGAACCGCATGCGCGCAGCGTCAAGTATCCACTCACCTGAGTGCATGAAATATCCCTCTACGGGAGCGCATGAAATATCAATCCTTGCATGCGAGTTATCTGCTCACGTACCACCCGTGCGTGCATTCAGGTGATGGACAAGCTGGGCTCGCCTCCCCGCTATGGCCTCCGCTGTGTCTCTCCGGCCTTCACGCTGCTCAAAGTCCGAGTCGGCTTCGACCCCGCGCGTCTCCGTCGCGATTCCAGAAGACTTCGCCAGCCTTCGCCATGGGCTCTGTGACGAGCGCATCTCCCGGCCAGGATTCCGAAGTCTCCCGCTGTGAAGTCCCTGGTCTCCGAAGTCCCCGGCTCGAAGTCTCCGCACTGGCCTCCCGCGCTGCCGAAGCTGAGCCCCGACCTCGCAGACTCCGCATGCGTGCCGCCGATCTCGACCATCGTCGCTGTGCGTTCAGCTCTCTGGCCTTGTCTCCGCGTGTGACTTGGACGCCCGCGCGCCACTTTGGCCCCGAGCTCGCGAAGTCTCCGCCGCCTCGCGAAGTCTCCGCCCGACCTTCGCGCGGCTCCGGGATGACCTTCCCAGCAGCAAACAAACGGGAGACCAAAAACCGAGGAGCCCAGCTGGAGGAGCGCGTGGCGACCAGCGCCGTCGTGCAGCATCGCCTGACGCCCCGCCGGCTCGGTGCCCCGTCCTCTTCCGCTGGCTCCGCGCTCACCCTCCGCGTCGCAGTCGTGCAGCGCTGGCCCCCGGCGCATCCCACCAACGGACGAGCCAGTGGCTACCCGAACGAGCGACCACGGAGGTGGCCCGTGGCCGAGTCCGGCACAAGTCCGCGGGGTCCAAGTGCAAGCGACGACGTTTTTTCACATGCAGGCGGGGGACGAGTTGAGCCCCTTAGCCATGGCGGGCACATCGTCGGCATCGCGACGCTGCTACTATGAAGGCGGGCGGTGGCCCAGTACACTGGTGTACATTCGCACGCGGGAAACAGCCCCCGCAACTTCGCCGCCTGCCCCCGCTGGATGTGCATCGACTTGCTCCGACGTAGTGTGCTCGGCGGGGGTTCGTGGGCTGTCCAGGTCCAGGGTCTCCCTCACCCTGGCCGATCCACCCAAAGCAGCCTACGCCTCCGCGCCCCGCCCCGCCGTCGGCGATGTCTCCAAAGTTGACCACGTACCTCGGTGAAGTCCCGGAGTCTCCGCCATGGGGATCCGGTCTCTGCTCGCTTCGGCGACGTCGGCGCGTCGAGCCTCCACACTGCGTCTCCGCGCAGACGTCGAGCTGCTGTGGATGCCGTGCGAACGTCCCCTCGGCGAGGTCTCCTCCGATTCTCCGAGTTGTCGAGGCTCCCGCATCGTAGAGCAAGGGCCACGCCCTCACTGAGCCAGGCTCTGCGGCATGGACCGCGCAAGGAGCTACATACGGAGAGGCGTTGGAGACAATCTCCGCTGGGGGAGACCGCGGCTTCGACGCCGCGCGTCTTGCTGCGGGGCGCCTGCAGGGAGTTCTATCTTCGCTACGGCCGGGGTGGCCGCCGCGGAGTCCGAACAGTCTTTGCCGAGTCCGGCCTGGGTGGTCTTCGCCGAGTCCATCCGGGGTGCTCTCCGCTGAGTTCGAGGAGGAGTCTTCGCTGAGTTACGCGGGATCTGAAGGCGCACATGCCCATGGTGGCGACTGCCCGCCTCTGCTGTCTCCGCGCTCCTCGGCCTCCGCTCGTCTCCGCACCATCGAAGTCGGCATCCGCTCGTCTCCGCACCATCGAAGTCGGCATCCGCTCGTCTCCGCGCTATCGAAGTCGGCCGCCACTCGCATCTGCACTGGACCACGCCTCCACGAGCTGCACTTCGCACGAGTCTCCGCGTCGAGCCAGCACCGAGCTCCGCTCTGCCGAGCCTCCGCACGGCAATCCCTACGCCGAGCCGAAGCCGAAGTCTCAGTAGAGCGTGAAGCATCCATACTCCTGCGTAATGCATGCGTGAAATTGGTTGCAAGCCCCCCATAGTGCAGGTCTTTGCGCCATTCAATGCATGATTCGACCGCCCTCGGTCCGGGTCTTCGCGGCGCCAATTCCGCTCGACCTCCGCGGCTCAGGACTTCGCTCGGCGTAACCCGTGCCACTAATGCAAGACCCCACGTCGGTATCATCGCCCCGAGTGCTCCGCGTGGGCTGATCCCGAAGTACCGTGTGGCTCCGCACAGGCTTCATCATCGCCCATGCGCCTCATCCGCATGAGCCGAGTGGACGTCAAGGCCTCCGCATTTGCGGCGTCCGCTCCAAGTCGTCACCATCCCGCCCGGTACGCACTGCACGTGATTACGTGTGAGACTTTAATAGTCCAGGATAGTTCCATTCGAGAGCACATCGATTTGGCCGTTTTTGCCTCTGCGGTTTGGCCTGTTTTGGGCTTGCCGTAGGTTTTTTCCAGTGCTGCATTCTGGAGCGTTTGTTTGTCCGCAAGTCTTCGGCCTTTTCTTCGATGCCCTCTGTGTTGGTCCCCCTTTTTTTGATTTAAATCGCCCGGCTGCCTCGAGCGTCGGCGTACTCTACTGAGTATAAACCAAAGACGCACGTCCGCGTGTGCAACTCGCCGCAGCCAGGGGGCGGGTCTGAGTATAAACCAAAGGACGCACGTCCGCGTGTTGCACTCGCCGCAGCCAGGGGGGGCGGGTCTGAGTATAAACCAAAGATGCACGTCCGCGTGTGCACTCGCCGCAGCCAGGGGGGGCAGGTCTGAGTATAAACTAAAGACGCACGTCCGCGTGTGCCAGACTCGCCGCAGCCAGGGGGTGCGGGTCTGAGTATAAACCAAAGACGCACGTCCGCGTGTGCACTCGCCGCAGCCAGGGGGGCGAGTCTGAGTATAACCAAAGACGCACGTCCCGCGTGTGCACTCGCTGCAGCCAGGGGGCAGGTCTGAGTATAAACCAAAGACGCACGTCCGCGTGTGCACTCACCGCAGCCAGGGGGCGGGTCTGAGTATAAACAAAGACGCACGTCCGCGTGTGCACTCTCCGTCAAAGACACGGGTATGAGTATAAACAAAAGACGTGTGGGGGGATGCCTCCGCACGCACTCCACGGAGTATAAATAAGACGTAGCGTTGAGCCTAGCTCCGCACGCATGATGTCTACGGACTTTAAAAAAGACGTGACCGTCGAGGCATACCTCTGCACGCGCGAGTCCACGGACTATAAATAAGACGTAGCGTTGAGCCTAGCTCCGCACGCACCAGTCTACGGACTTTAAATAAGACATAGCGTTGAACCTAGCTCCGCACGCGAGAGTCCGCGGACTATAAATAAGACGTAGCGTTGAGCCTAGCTACGCACGCACCAGTCTAGGACTTTAAATAAGACGTAGCGTTGAGCTCAGCTTCCGCACACGCGACTCTACGGAGTATAAATAAGACGCGGATCTTGTCCCTGCGCAGTCTACGGACTCTAAACAAGACGCGAATCCATGTCTCCGCGTGCGTAGTGCCCCCAGCCTACGCTGCAAGCGCCCGCTCTTCGCGGGCAATCCTTTTTGAAGGTAGGGGAACGGCGGTCCTCGCCTCCCTACCTCCGCGTGCGTAGTACCCCCGGCCTACGCCGCAAGTGCCCGCTCTTCGCGGGCACTCCTTTTGGAAGGTAGGGGAACGGCGGTCTCGCCTCCCTACCTCGGCGTGCGTAGTGCCTTCGGCCTACGCTCCAAGCGCCCGCTCCCGGGCACTCCTTTTTGAAGGTAGGGGAACGGCGGTCTCGCCTCCCTACCTCGCGTGCGTAGTGCCCGGCCTACGCCCAAGCGCCCGCTCCCCGCGGGCACTCCTTTTTGAAGGTAGGGGAACGGCGGTCTCGCCTCCCTACCTCGCGTGCGTAGTGCCTTCGGCCTACGCTCCAAGCGCCCGCTCCGCGGGCACTCCTTTTGAAGGTAGGGGAACGGCGGTCTCGCCTCCCTACCTCGGCGTGCGTAGTGCCTTCGGCCTACGCTCCAAGCGCCCGCTCCGCGGGCACTCCTTTTTGAAGGTAGGGGAACGGCGGTCTCGCCTCCCTACCTCGGCGTGCGTAGTGCCCGGCCTACGCTCCAAGCGCCCGCTCGGGGGCACTCCTTTTTGAAGGTAGGGGAACGGCGGTCTCGCCTCCCTACCTCGCGTGCGTAGTGCCCGGCCTACGCCCAAGCGCCCGCTCCGCGGGCACTCCTTTTTGAAGGTAGGGGAACGGCGGTCTCGCCTCCCTACCTCGGCGTGCGTAGTGCCCGGCCTACGCTCCAAGCGCCCGCTCCGCGGGCACTCCTTTTGAAGGTAGGGGAACGGCGGTCTCGCCTCCCTACCTCGCGTGCATGCCCGGCCTACGCTCCAAGCGCCCGCTCCGCGGGCACTCCTTTTGAAGGTAGGGGAACGGCGGTCTCGCCTCCCTACCTCGGCGTGCGTAGTGCCCGGCCTACGCTCCAAGCGCCCGCTCCGCGGGCACTCCTTTTTGAAGGTAGGGGAACGGCGGTCTCGCCTCCCTACCTCGGCGTGCGTAGTGCCGCCGGCCTACGCCCAAGCGCCCGCTCCGCGGGCACTCCTTTTTGAAGGTAGGGGAACGGCGGTCTCGCCTCCCTACCTCCGTGCGTAGTGCCTTCGGCCTACGCTCAAGCGCCCGCTCTCGCGGGCACTCCTTTTTGAAGGTAGGGGAACGGCGGTCTCGCCTCCCTACCTCGGCGTGCGTAGTGCCCGGCCTACGCCCAAGCGCCCGCTCCGCGGGCACTCCTTTTTGAAGGTAGGGGAACGGCGGTCTCGCCTCCCTACCTCGCGTGCGTAGTGCCCCCCCTACGCCCAAGCGCCCGCTCTCGCGGGCACTCCTTTTTGAAGGTAGGGGAACGGCGGTCTCGCCTCCCTACCTCGGCGTGCGTAGTGCCCGGCCTACGCCCAAGCGCCCGCCTCGCGGGCACTCCTTTTTGAAGGTAGGGGAACGGCGGTCTCGCCTCCCTACCTCGGCGTGCGTAGTGCCCGGCCTACGCTCCAAGCGCCCGCTCCGCGGGCACTCCTTTTTGAAGGTAGGGGAACGGCGGTCTCGCCTCCCTACCTCCGTGCGTAGTGCCCGGCCTACGCTCCAAGCGCCCGCTCCGCGGGCACTCCTTTTTGAAGGTAGGGGAACGGCGGTCTCGCCTCCCTACCTCGGCGTGCGTAGTGCCCGGCCTACGCCGCAAGCGCCCGCTCTCGCGGGCACTCCTTTTTGAAGGTAGGGGAACGGCGGTCTCGCCTCCCTACCTCGCGTGCGTAGTGCCCGGCCTACGCCCAAGCGCCCGCTCTCGCGGGCACTCCTTTTGAAGGTAGGGGAACGGCGGTCTCGCCTCCCTACCTCCGTGCGTAGTGCCCGGCCTACGCCCAAGCGCCCGCTCCGCGGGCACTCCTTTTTGAAGGTAGGGGAACGGCGGTCTCGCCTCCCTACCTCGCGTGCGTAGTGCCCCCTACGGCCTACGCAAGCGCCCGCTCTCGCGGGCACTCCTTTTTGAAGGTAGGGGAACGGCGGTCTCGCCTCCCTACCTCCGTGCGTAGTGCCCGGCCTACGCCCAAGCGCCCGCTCCCCGCGGGCACTCCTTTTTGAAGGTAGGGGAACGGCGGTCTCGCCTCCCTACCTCGCGTGCGTAGTGCCCGGCCTACGCCCAAGCGCCCGCTCGCGGGCACTCCTTTTTGAAGGTAGGGGAACGGCGGTCTCGCCTCCCTACCTCCGTGCGTAGTGCCCGGCCTACGCCCAAGCGCCCGCTCCGCGGGCACTCCTTTTTGAAGGTAGGGGAACGGCGGTCTCGCCTCCCTACCTCGGCGTGCGTAGTGCCCGGCCTACGCTCCAAGCGCCCGCTCCGCGGGCACTCCTTTTTGAAGGTAGGGGAACGGCGGTCTCGCCTCCCTACCTCGGCGTGCGTAGTGCCCGGCCTACGCCCAAGCGCCCGCTCCGCGGGCACTCCTTTTTGAAGGTAGGGGAACGGCGGTCTCGCCTCCCTACCTCGCGTGCGTAGTGCCTTCGGCCACGCCCAAGCGCCCGCTCCCCGGGGCACTCCTTTTGAAGGTAGGGGAACGGCGGTCTCGCCTCCCTACCTCGGCGTGCGTAGTGCCCGGCCTACGCTCCAAGCGCCCGCTCCGCGGGCACTCCTTTTTGAAGGTAGGGGAACGGCGGTCTCGCCTCCCTACCTCGGCGTGCGTAGTGCCCGGCCTACGCTCCAAGCGCCCGCTCTCGCGGGCACTCCTTTTTGAAGGTAGGGGAACGGCGGTCTCGCCTCCCTACCTCGGCGTGCGTAGTGCCTCCCTACGCTCCAAGCGCCCGCTCCCGCGGGCACTCCTTTTTGAAGGTAGGGGAACGGCGGTCTCGCCTCCCTACCTCGCGTGCGTAGTGCCCGGCCTACGCTCCAAGCGCCCGCTCTCGCGGGCACTCCTTTTTGAAGGTAGGGGAACGGCGGTCTCGCCTCCCTACCTCGCGTGCGTAGTGCCCGGCCTACGCAAGCGCCCGCTCCGCGGGCACTCCTTTTTGAAGGTAGGGGAACGGCGGTCTCGCCTCCCTACCTCGGCGTGCGTAGTGCCTTCGGCCTACGCGCCAAGCGCCCGCTCCGCGCGGGCACTCCTTTTGAAGGTAGGGGAACGGCGGTCTCGCCTCCCTACCTCGCGTGCGTAGTGCCCGGCCTACGCTCCAAGCGCCCGCTCTTCGCGGGCACTCCTTTTTGAAGGTAGGGGAACGGCGGTCTCGCCTCCCTACCTCGCGTGCGTAGTGCCCGGCCTACGCCCAAGCGCCCGCTCGCGGGCACTCCTTTTGAAGGTAGGGGAACGGCGGTCTCGCCTCCCTACCTCGCGTGCGTAGTGCCCGGCCTACGCTCAAGCGCCCGCTCTCGCGGGCACTCCTTTTTGAAGGTAGGGGAACGGCGGTCTCGCCTCCCTACCTCGGCGTGCGTAGTGCCCGGCCTACGCCGCAAGCGCCCGCTCGCGGGCACTCCTTTTTGAAGGTAGGGGAACGGCGGTCTCGCCTCCCTACCTCGCGTGCGTAGTGCCCGGCCTACGCTCCAAGCGCCCGCCTCGCGGGCACTCCTTTTGAAGGTAGGGGAACGGCGGTCTCGCCTCCCTACCTCGGCGTGCGTAGTGCCCGGCCTACGCCGCAAGCGCCCGCTCTTCGCGGGCACTCCTTTTTGAAGGTAGGGGAACGGCGGTCTCGCCTCCCTACCTCGCGTGCGTAGTGCCCGGCCTACGCCCAAGCGCCCGCTCTTCGCGGGCACTCCTTTTTGAAGGTAGGGGAACGGCGGTCTCGCCTCCCTACCTCGCGTGCGTAGTGCCCGGCCTACGCCGCAAGCGCCCGCTCCGCGGGCACTCCTTTTTGAAGGTAGGGGAACGGCGGTCTCGCCTCCCTACCTCGGCGTGCGTAGTGCCTTCGGCCTACAGCGCCAAGCGCCCGCTCCGCGCGGGCACTCCTTTTGAAGGTAGGGGAACGGCGGTCTCGCCTCCCTACCTCGCGTGCGTAGTGCCCGGCCTACGCCCAAGCGCCCGCTCCGCGGGCACTCCTTTTTGAAGGTAGGGGAACGGCGGTCTCGCCTCCCTACCTCGCGTGCGTAGTGCCCGGCCTACGCTCCAAGCGCCCGCTCTCGCGGGCACTCCTTTTTGAAGGTAGGGGAACGGCGGTCTCGCCTCCCTACCTCGCGTGCGTAGTGCCCCCGGCCTACGCCGCAAGCGCCCGCTCGGGGCACTCCTTTTTGAAGGTAGGGGAACGGCGGTCTCGCCTCCCTACCTCGCGTGCGTAGTGCCCGGCCTACGCCCAAGCGCCCGCTCTCGCGGGCACTCCTTTTTGAAGGTAGGGGAACGGCGGTCTCGCCTCCCTACCTCGCGTGCGTAGTGCCCGGCCTACGCCGCAAGCGCCCGCTCTTCGCGGGCACTCCTTTTTGAAGGTAGGGGAACGGCGGTCTCGCCTCCCTACCTCGCGTGCGTAGTGCCTTCGGCCTACGCTCAAGCGCCCGCTCTCGCGGGCACTCCTTTTTGAAGGTAGGGGAACGGCGGTCTCGCCTCCCTACCTCGCGTGCGTAGTGCCCGGCCTACGCTCCAAGCGCCCGCTCCGCGGGCACTCCTTTTTGAAGGTAGGGGAACGGCGGTCTCGCCTCCCTACCTCGCGTGCGTAGTGCCCGGCCTACGCCCAAGCGCCCGCTCCCCGGGGCACTCCTTTTTGAAGGTAGGGGAACGGCGGTCTCGCCTCCCTACCTCGCGTGCGTAGTGCCCGGCCTACGCCCAAGCGCCCGCTCTTCGCGGGCACTCCTTTTTGAAGGTAGGGGAACGGCGGTCTCGCCTCCCTACCTCGGCGTGCGTAGTGCCCGGCCTACGCCCAAGCGCCCGCTCTCGGGGCACTCCTTTTTGAAGGTAGGGGAACGGCGGTCTCGCCTCCCTACCTCGGCGTGCGTAGTGCCTTCGGCCTACGCTCAAGCGCCCGCTCTCGCGGGCACTCCTTTTTGAAGGTAGGGGAACGGCGGTCTCGCCTCCCTACCTCGCGTGCGTAGTGCCCCCGCCTACGCAAGCCCCGCTCTTCGCGGGCACTCCTTTTTGAAGGTAGGGGAACGGCGGTCTCGCCTCCCTACCTCGGCGTGCGTAGTGCCTTCGGCCTACGCCCAAGCGCCCGCTCTCGCGGGCACTCCTTTTTGAAGGTAGGGGAACGGCGGTCTCGCCTCCCTACCTCGGCGTGCGTAGTGCCTTCGGCCTACGCTCCAAGCGCCCGCTCCCGCGGGCACTCCTTTTTGAAGGTAGGGGAACGGCGGTCTCGCCTCCCTACCTCGGCGTGCGTAGTGCCCGGCCTACGCTCCAAGCGCCCGCTCCGCGGGCACTCCTTTTTGAAGGTAGGGGAACGGCGGTCTCGCCTCCCTACCTCCGCGTAGTGCCCGGCCTACGCCGCAAGCGCCCGCTCGCGGGCACTCCTTTTTGAAGGTAGGGGAACGGCGGTCTCGCCTCCCTACCTCCGCGTGCGTAGTGCCCGGCCTACGCCCAAGCGCCCGCTCTCCGGGCACTCCTTTTTGAAGGTAGGGGAACGGCGGTCTCGCCTCCCTACCTCGCGTGCGTAGTGCCCGGCCTACGCTCCAAGCGCCCGTCTCGCGGGCACTCCTTTTTGAAGGTAGGGGAACGGCGGTCTCGCCTCCCTACCTCGCGTGCGTAGTGCCCGGCCTACGCCCAAGCGCCCGCTCCCGCGGGCACTCCTTTTTGAAGGTAGGGGAACGGCGGTCTCGCCTCCCTACCTCGCGTGCGTAGTGCCCGGCCTACGCTCCAAGCGCCCGCTCCGCGGGCACTCCTTTTTGAAGGTAGGGGAACGGCGGTCTCGCCTCCCTACCTCGGCGTGCGTAGTGCCCGGCCTACGCCCAAGCGCCCGCTCCCGCGGGCACTCCTTTTTGAAGGTAGGGGAACGGCGGTCTCGCCTCCCTACCTCGGCGTGCGTAGTGCCCGGCCTACGCCGCAAGCGCCCGCTCGCGGGCACTCCTTTTTGAAGGTAGGGGAACGGCGGTCTCGCCTCCCTACCTCGCGTGCGTAGTGCCCGGCCTACGCCCAAGCGCCCGCTCTCGCGGGCACTCCTTTTTGAAGGTAGGGGAACGGCGGTCTCGCCTCCCTACCTCGCGTGCGTAGTGCCCGGCCTACGCTCAAGCGCCCGCTCTTCGCGGGCACTCCTTTTTGAAGGTAGGGGAACGGCGGTCTCGCCTCCCTACCTCGCGTGCGTAGTGCCCGGCCTACGCCCAAGCGCCCGCTCTCGCGGGCACTCCTTTTTGAAGGTAGGGGAACGGCGGTCTCGCCTCCCTACCTCCGTGCGTAGTGCCCGGCCTACGCCCAAGCGCCCGCTCTCGCGGGCACTCCTTTTTGAAGGTAGGGGAACGGCGGTCTCGCCTCCCTACCTCGCGTGCGTAGTGCCCGGCCTACGCCCAAGCGCCCGCTCCCCCGGGCACTCCTTTTTGAAGGTAGGGGAACGGCGGTCTCGCCTCCCTACCTCCGTGCGTAGTGCCCGGCCTACGCCGCAAGCGCCCGCTCTTCGCGGGCACTCCTTTTTGAAGGTAGGGGAACGGCGGTCTCGCCTCCCTACCTCGCGTGCGTAGTGCCCGGCCTACGCCGCAAGCGCCCGCCTTCGCGGGCACTCCTTTTTGAAGGTAGGGGAACGGCGGTCTCGCCTCCCTACCTCGGCGTGCGTAGTGCCCCCGGCCTACGCCGCAAGCGCCCGGTCTTCGCGGGCACTCCTTTTTGAAGGTAGGGGAACGTGTCGGGACCCCGGATTTCCAAACCCGGACCCTCTGTGTATTTCTGCACTAGTCCCAGATCAAAGCTAGTGCACACAGTTAAACAGAAATGATTCATGACCAACAACGTATTTATTACAAATATAAAGAGTACTGACCACCAGGTCTCATTATTACATTGGAGGTTTCAAGACCTCGCACAAACAAAACACAGCGGAAGCAAAGTAAACTCAAAGTAGACCCTCAATATGCCACAGGCAGTTGACTGGGGAAGCGCGACCTAGTCCTCCGGGAAGAATCCATCACAGCCACAAGCGAAGCAGTAGTCGTAGTCACCTTCTTGAGCTTCGTATTCTTCTGAGATTTATTTTTGAGAGCAACGCGTGAGTACATAAAGTACTCCGCAAGTCTTGGGAAAAATGCATAGATGCAAGGCTTAACAAAGGAAGGCTATATGGTTCTTTTGCACAAAGCAATATTTTAAAATTCATTACTAACTAATTATTTTCGAAGGCATCAATTTAATAAAGTAAATGTTTTAACAGAATTAACTT